>JARNME010000404.1:18057913-19257913 GCA_030179655.1 Scaptomyza flava
ATAATGTTGTTCTTATTGATTTTTCTTTAACTTAAGTCAAACTCATTAAGCTGAGCAAGTTGTGTATCACAGATACTTTACTTTTGCATTATTAGTCATTGGTGAATATGTAATTTAATCCGTAACTCACTGCTTCACCAGCTAAGACTTAGTAAGTTCTTGGTTTTTTCTTGGTCAAGATTCTTCATTTACTACCTGTCATAAATCCGTTCCGATTGTCTCGACCCTTTTTAAGCATTCCACACAAACATAATAGCAAACGAGACCCTATTCTAGTAATCCAATACCAGGAGAACCCAACTCAAACTCAAACTAAACTCAATCCACAATCCGCACAGCACTTTATGTCATTTCTACGCACATGCCACTAAAGCCAACCGACAATTGGCCACGATGCGATGTCAAGGCTTCATCATTACTGTTGTTTGTTGTTCAATGGTTGGTTGGCAACAGTTGCAATCCCAGTTGGACATGCTTGTTGTACTTGCTTACTCCAGCTGGTACGAGTTCTTGCAACATGCCACAAAATCAATGAGCAGAAGCTATTTGTAAGCAACTGGACAAACTGTGGCAACTGTCGACAGTTGTGAACAGCAGTTGGCAAATTTTGAAAGTGAAATTCGATACATAGATACATGCTTAAGTAGTTGGTGTATGTCTGTATGTATGAGTGTGTTTGTGTACCTTCTGTTTGCCACTTGCTTGCAATGCGGTTGCAACATCTGAACTGGACTAATGGCAACACAACGTCAACACACTCTTACTGCTTTAAACATATATGGCTTCCTTTATTGCTTCCTTTCTTTGGTGTAAAATGAGTTGAACAAAGGCATTAAAAAATCAGAATTACTCAGACAAGTTTTTTATTTTAATAACAAAAACTTATACCTTGAAATCTTTTTTTTATGCCTTTGCTTATGTTTAAGGTCTGACTAATTCTTTTAAATTACCTTTAATATTTTTAAATGATTTTTTTGTTGATCAAGTTTCAAGTTACAACGGAAATTAAATTCTTAACGCATAATTTGCTTCCGTTTAAGATTTTTTACACTCTTGCTTGCAACATTTTAAGAATTTAGCCATTGACCATCGCGAAGATAAGACTGTAATATAACTTTTATTGAACCAAATTAATTTGTAAATTCATTTTAAAATCTTATTAATATATGATTACAGAATTTGTCTAGCTACCAGCTTCCTGAATGAGTATTATTGGATCAAGTTGTCGCTTTTATCATTATTAATTCCATTTTCATTTGCGCAGCTGCCTTCATAGTTTGCCCTAATTTATGCATAGAAAAAGTCACAAAGCCGTAACAACTTTGAAAATTCAGCAGGATATGGACACCTGCACACACCAACACACATATACACACAAATTACACACACTTACACACTAAGAGCGGGAAAAGTGGGGATAACAAATCTGAGCAACGTCAACTTTGTGCTCCCGGTGCAAACGCCTCAAGAATTTGTTTAACGCATTGCATTTAATCAACGTCAGGGCTTAGGGCGAAGCGGGGCGTGGCTGGCATTATGCAACGACGGAACATTAGCAAATATTTGCGTTGCACTTTAGCTGAAAAATGCAGCCATTTAACTTGGGAGTCACAGGAGTCAGGAATCAGAACGTCAGAGCCAACGGCAGGTGCGGGCTGCATTTATTTTATTTCACGGGATAGATGGATGGGTGAGGGAAGAAGGTTGTGACTGAATGACAAGCAACCATTTAATTTGGGCGACACCTCTCAAGAGTTGCCCCAGACACAAAATGTGTCAGCTAGCTCAGCTGCAACTTTAGACAGTTTTCTTGTCTATTTTTTTCGACTGTTTCGACTGCAGTTCTTCAGCATGGCCGAAAATGAATGGTTAGCTGTCAAGTTGTACAAACTAAATGACAGTTTATGCAATGTCAAGAACCCCTATATCATGCCATATACCCCCAACCCAGTCACCACGTCTGTAGCCTGACAAGTCAACAAGTCACAAGAACAAAAGATTCAAACGAAAAGAAAAAAGTGACTTTAGTTTAGCGTATAACTCCTAAAAATGTGCACAGCTTGCTTTTTATTATGTCTCTTTTATTTTCAATGTTCTTCTTCTATTTTGCATACACAACGTTATTCAAGTTGGGTTATTGTCCATGTCAGAGCGCCGCAAAACATGCAACATTTTCTATTCTCTCTCATTGTCGTTGTTGCTTGTGATCTTAACAGAAACCCACTCACTCGTTCCAGCTAGCTAGCTAGCATGACAGGTTAATACGACTGTCAAAACTGGTATTTATCAGACAACCAACAACAACAACGACAGCAATACACAAAAACACAAACCACACAAATAAAGTATATAGAAAAAAATCGCAACTGCCAGAATGCCCCAGAGACCCTCGAGGGCCGTTCGCAAGAGAAATGGCGGCCTCAACTATATTGTTTTTGTTGTTTTGATTTTTTGCCTTTATTTGTTTGTTTCAGTGCGCTGAAAGTGCCAAAGCTTAACTTTTTGTTATGCTGACTTTAAAAAATATTTGTGTAAATGCTAAGCTCCAGCCTCAGCGGGCTTAGCTGACAATTGAGTCTTAAGCATAATGAACCTACACATTGAAGAGGATTGAAAATGTAAACATATGTAGAAATAAACTGAATGTGGTACTTATGTTTTGGATAAAGTAATTAAAACTGGTTTTTGAGGTTGTCAAAAATTTAAAATTGAGTTCTTAAAAGGAAAATAAGATCTTTTACATTTATTTTTTCCTTTTTGCTTTACTTAATTTTCCTGTTCTTGTAGTAAGAATACAAGTTCATTAATTTAGTTCTTTGTCAGTTGTCAATCACTCAATCACACACACACACACACACTCTTACGCACACTCACACATACAAGCACAATGGTAATAAAATTTATGCTTCATTTCAAGTCTCATCACAAAGTCAACAACATAAAGAGACAGGACCATCAATGTATTTTGGTCCCTTGTGCAACATATGTTCCTGCTCCTTGCTAACCCAACGACACAAGGACACTTCATTTACGAAACTTTTAAACTTGTTTAACAATAATTACATAAAATCTAAAAATTTCTGTCAAACATTTGCACACAAAACTTTAATTTAAAATGCAAATAAGCAGCTTCAAAGCAGGAGAACGAAGAAACAAAAAAAAATAAAAGACGAAAGATTTGTGCTGAGCAAAATATATTCATAACAATTCTATTAATTTTTCCCTTTTGTGCGATTCGGGCGATTCTCGAGCATTGGTTAGCAATGTGCCAACATTCAGTTTGGAGTTTGTTGGGTGGCTTTTGTGGTGGGGATGCTGGCTTTAGGATAGACTGCGTCGCTGTTACCAATTTGCATATTCAATTGCCAGAGTGACAGGCTAAAGCGCAGTTATAGCAGAGACTTCTGGCCTGTTTCGTTGGTTGGTTGGTTAGTTGAATCTCTGTCTGTATCTCTATTTGGCATAATTGTCCGGCTGTGAGTCAGTTAGCCGAAAGTCTACAGACAACTGAGTTGATTAGAATCAACTGGCTGCTGCAGCTGCTGCTGCTGCAACTGTCTACTGCGGCATGTTGCCTTCTCTGCGAGACTATGAAGTGTGAAGAGTAGTTTGTCGATTAATTAGAGATAAACTTATTTCAATTTAATAGATGACATAGTTCTATTCTTAACGTATGGTCGAAAATCTCCTACAATATGTATTCTCAATCGAAATATTTATATGCTGGGTCTTGAATATGCGACTAGGATTTTATAATTGCGTCTTATAATAAGTCTATTTCAATTTTGTTTTGAAGTTTTATTTGATTATTTCTAGCTAATTAATAATGTAAATACTTTTTTGTGCTTAAACAAAGAAATTTTTATTTGATTTAGGTATTAAAATAACATCTCTCCGAACAGCTCAATTTTAAAATCTTGTGTATAGTAAATGTAAATAAAAATGAAGATTTATTTAATTTAATTTATAATAAATAATTTACATAAATTTTTTTTTTTGCCTTAAAATTTTTGGTCTCTTTAATTTGAATACTCCGTTTATCTTAAGAACTCCTACAATATTCTTCTATATTTTTGCGTCTTTCCAAAGTGTATTTGTTTGTGTGTGTTGGCTGTTTATTTATTTTTGTTTTTCATTTGAGTCACATCCTGTTGTTGAAGTGTTGTTGCCTTGTTTTAGCCTCGTTTGCGTGCCCAGGCATATGTTTGTCTTGGCTTTGCTTTTGCTCACTTTCTGACACCACAGACACTTCAAAGAGTCATCGTGCTCAAGTCACAGGCGTTGACAACTTGTTGTTTGCAGCTGTTGTTGTTGCCACCCAGTGTTTCTGGGTGGTTAGATTGGTAGCTTATTGTGTATATGCATGTGTATGTGTGTGCTCCATATTGTGCTGTTGCATAATTATGCAGAGAGTTTGCTTCCTGCCACGCCCATATAAAAGCAATCCAAGTCAGACGGCGAGGACGACGTGCTCGCCACTTAGCAATTCAATCACATTTCGCTGCTATTCCACATTTTTATTTTTTCTTTTTCCCCTTGCAACTTGCCACTTGGCACTTGGCGCGCTCTGTAAAACCGTTTCCTTGTGCGCATTATAATTATCCTTGCGTTTAATTAACGTGTTTACACACACACTAAACACACCCACATGTACAAACACTCGCTGTTGACCGAGTGACCCGGTCGTAAATTGCTACTTTCCAAGTCTCATCTAGCTAAAGCTATGTTCTCTTTTGAATGATCGTTAATTTTATTTTGAACTGGCAAATTTAATTGCGGCTTGACTCTGTCATTTCCAACGCTCCACCATCCTCCACTTATCTTCCAAACAATCTTCGTCCCTCGTTTGGCGCGAAAAATTTTGCTTTGCGCTTTGACTTTGGTCAATTCAATTTTGCTTTGGCGCTAATCAGCATCAGTTGATAGTCAGCCAGCTAGCTAGCAGCCAGCCAGCAGCAACAATTCAATTAGCGACTTAATTGATTTGCGTTTCGGTATTTGTCTTGAGCTACAATCACTAAAGCCACCCAAAGCCCCAAACCACAACCATTCCTTCTAGCAATAAAAGCTATCAATTGTCGAGCGTTTTGTCAAAGTGCACTCTGTTCTATTTGGTTAACATCATGTATGAGTGCATTGATAAATGATTGCCAAAGTGAATTGAATTGATTGTAAAGCATGAAACTAAATATTTAACAAATGACTTCAACGCCAAACAAAGAAATTGATTTAAGAAGCAGTTTCTTTTTGGGATAATTATAATGCACTTGAAAATAATATTTACTATAAATTAGTTAGTTGATAATTAAACAATTAATCAATAAGTCATGTACATTTTTAATCGATTTATTGATAGAATTATTTGTGGCTTGAATTAAACTTAATTGCGTTAATTATGTATTCAAATGAAAAATGGTTTCATTAAGTGGTTGAAAAGCTTAGAAATATAGTTATTAAAATTTAAAAATTGATTTAAGCCAATTATTGTCATAAATATTTAACTTAACAGAATATAAGGGGAAAGATGGAAACTTAATAAAGCATAAATACTTTCTTCAATCAGCAAGCATATTAATATTTAGAATACATTCTTGCTTTGCCTGGGTTTTAATTTGTTTAACGAACCAAATTGGTTGAGGCTATGACTCAGAATATGATTATAGCAAAGCATTATCTCGAACAGAGTCTTTAACTCAATCATTACAACATTTTAAACTGCTTCATCAGACAAATGACATCATGTAGACAACAATTTGAACTTTGCTTTTAACTGCTGCCATATTTAAATCCACTAAAAAAAATTCAAAAAATAAAAATAAATTGGGGAAGTCAAGAAGCACAAAATGTGCGTGTTCAGCAACGCGCCCCAGCCACGCCCACATCACTCCTTCACTTTACTTTACACGTACGCACAGAAGCAAATTTTTATTTTATGATAACAACAATGCTGCTTGTGATGTTGTCACACATGAGGCAGACAAATACACACACAAACATACATTTCCATGTGTGTGTGGCATAAAGTGAGCATGTGATTTGTAAAAGGGAACAAAGCGACATTTCTTCTGCTCTCCACTCCGCCAGAGATAGGATACATACAACAATTGGCACGTGTTCCCTGAGAGGAACGAACCAAACAACAAAAATTGAAAGCCAAAAAAAATGTATATGTACATATATACTTATACAAAGAAATGCGTGCTTCCGTCTTGGCAGTCATTTTATAATATACCTCACCCCCGCACTCCATATCACTCTCCATCTCCATTTTGTATTGCACACCCGAACACATTCAGAGATCCTGCCAGCTACTTCTCTCCTTCTATTTGTCCTATCTTGATTTGTGGCAATTGAATGTCATGTGTAGCAGTAACTGACAGCATAAACATTATCAGCCAACGCATGCACAACAGCAACAATAACAACTAAAAACACACCCACCCCCCATTTCTCTTTCCCACTCTCCATTTTATAAGATACTTTTGACGATATGTTCGCGAATTGCGTGTGTATCGCAAATTTCTCTCTCGTACGTTTTTTTTTTTTTGCAATTGTGACGCGTGGCTGACTTCGGACTTAGATTTGGATTCGGATTTCAAGCGTTAGGCAAAATTGGATGGGAAACATGTGCTCCAAATTAGTAAGCATACACACCAAACGTGTCTGTGTGAGTCGCAGTGTGTGTTTTTTATTGATGCTTGATTTTGTGCCACTTCCCGAGCAAATTTTATAATGTGCCAAAGTTTCTTATATACTTTTGAGCATTGCAACACATTTGTGTCTGACTTAAAAACCTTTTTAGTGCAATATTTATGCTGCAATCAATTATAAGTACAATATTTGCATAATTTATAGCCTTTGCAATATGGAAAAAAAAGTGTACTTTGCAGTAAATTAAAAAAGCTTTTAAGAACTGGCAGCGTCTGTCTCAATACTTATAGGTCTACAAAAATAGAAAAATTCAACATTAGTAACACAAACAGAACAGCAAAATGCGAAAACATATGTATCTGAAATGTTATTCGATGTTTTGTTTGTATCTTGCTAACTATTTAGTATATAAACAGAATATGCAATCGAAAAATGCTACACGACGATTATTTATAGATAATTGTTCAATGCTATTCTGGTTTATTTTCTTTTTGGCCATTGCTAGTGCCAATTGAGCTTAAACAGATAAAATCAAACAATAGTGTCGCTGCATAAAATCATTGTGTGCTTCTTTTAAAGAGCATAAGTCTGTATAAGACATTAAAGTTTTGCCGCAACTAGAAAGTTTAATTGCGCGTGAAAACTATAAACTAAACAAATATGCAAAGCGATACGATAAAAATGAATACAAATATTTTCAATCTTTGCTCTAGCAATAAACACCCACTAAAAAACTTGAATTTCATTTTCAAGATCAATTTGAAATACTCTTTTTGGCAAATAAAAACGCGAGCAACTATTCTGTTAACGAAAACATGTAATAGATTTACTGCCAAAAACAGAAGTTTTTCTGATTTAAATAGAAATGGAATCTATATTTTGTCAAGGACATAAGTATGATATTTAGTTGTTTTCACATTCGAGACGAAAGTTGTCATATCTTTTGTTAGAGTAAAACCAAAAACAAAAAACATTTTCATTAAAAGCGGCGTCAAAAGTTTGAACATAAAATTTTGCTCTACGCTAAACGTGTGAGGAATTCAAACTGCCTTCTGCTCCTACCCTTCTGCTACCCCAACATCCCCTACCAACGCAATCCTTCACATTTTTATGCCCAGTTCATGCGCTTAGAATACGTTGTTTACATGCTTTGCTCAACTTTTTCTGGATTTTTTTCGCTTTGTTTTTATTTTATTTAGCTTTTGCTATAAAAAATGCTTAATGAAAAGTTTGGGTCATAAAGCATACAGAGCAAGTGCCGTCACAGACGCTCCAACTTTAAACTGAGACATGCGAAATTGAATGCAGCTTTGGAAATTCTTCTTGCTGTTTTTGCTGTTGCCATGATCATCGTTCGGTTTCCCATGCAACCAAGCATTGCGCCAAGTGGGTGGGTGTCCACTGCAACAACAAGATAATGAAGAAGACGACACAGCTGTCTGCTGTGTGGCAGGCAAAGAACAAAGCTGGGAAAACTCAGCACAACTCAGCTCGATGGATAGAGGCAGGAAACATTCCGCAAATGCATTTCCCATGCACATTTTTATGCACGTTTTAACAAAATACGTAGAAAAATAACCCACACGGCGCGGAAATGCATATTTAAGCCAAGAAGCGGATACCCATAGTTAACAACAACATCAACAAGAACAAAAAATGCAGCTACGAGCTGGCCGCAATTTTAATTTAATCAAACCAAGCGAGACTCTTTACTTTATAGCTGCCACCTTCACTTTCTCACATCATACACCTGCAATGGATTTGTATTATTTTTTTTGTTTTGTTTTGTTTTTGTTTTGTTTTTATTGCTGCCTTGCGTGTCACATTTCATTTCAATTGCTCTTCCTTTGCATCCCCTCTTGGTTAACTCTCTTTGCCATTCGCTTAACTCATTCTTTAATATTTTTAATAAGTTTGTTCCACATTGCCCATTTGCTCAGCAGCTTCAACTTAAGTGGCACTTCCTCTCTTTATCATTCTTTCCAATTTTTTCCTCATGTTTATTTCTCTTCCTACGCTTATCCGCTTCTCTCTTGCAGCAGTCACCACATTAACGCTTTACTATCTACGTTTTTCTTGCCGCTTTCGTCAACATTTTTGTGGCGTTTTTTCTTTGGTTTTGTATTCCCTCCACCTACAACGCTTTGGTAATTATAATTTATTTTCAAGGGTCAGTGATTTTCTTGCTTATATTATTTCGCCTTCTTTAAGGTTCCCTTCACATCAATTGAATTTTGCCGTGTGAATTTTTTCTATACAAACTTTTTGCACTCGATACCGAAGGTAAAGAGTATATTTAGTTTTTGCCATGTCCGTCATGATGTCTGTCTGTCTGTCGGCTTGTATAAACGCAAATTTTTTCGACATAAAAATATCGTTTTCCTTTGCCGGGACAGACAAAGTGTCAATATTGGGGTTATACGATAAATTTAATAACTCAAAATCGATAAATCATTATATGGAGCCACGCCCAACCATAACGCTGCCAGCCTCTACAGCTTTTGAGCTAAAGCCACCGAGTTTGGTGTCAAGATAGGTGATGAAGACCCTCCAAACTGCACCAACCAATATTAGCCTAGCCGCCCCACCGCCTCTTTGATGATTGGGAGTCACCAAATTTGGTAGGAAGATAGCCCCGAAAGATCTGCATCAGCCCAGAGCACGACCTTGCCGCATCGGTACGTCTTCGCAATCAGGCGTCTTGTAACATTCGGTTGCGGCCGACTGCAACGTTTCCACTTGTTTATGTTGAAATGGTTCGGTTAGAGTTAATTAAAGTTCTAAGTTGTTACTCAGTTGTGTTACTAACGTACTAAATCCCATTTGAATCAAAGTTCTGAACAATTCTAATGGCTACACATATAAATTCACTTAAACAATTCTCGCTAAACATGTTTTACCCTTTGCATGTTACTCTAAAATGAATTCTTAAAATTTTGTACACATCTACTAATTATCTCTTTTAATTATTCCACTCAACTTGCTCCGAACACACACACACAAGCACACGCATAAGCGTATAATGGCGACATTTGTCGCTTATTGCACTACGGCATATTCATTGCTGTCCTGCCCCTCCTGTACTTTAACTCCCCCTCTCTTTGCCAACGAACCGCTGAGCTGCATTTATTATGCATTTACATACATGTTGCATATGCGAATAGAATTCCAATATTATGCACTCTGAGCATTTTATGTGTGTTTGTTTGTGTGTGCTTGTGTGTGTGTTTGGAACACTAATGAACAAAATGCAGTTAGTGCAGTTTGTTGCCTTTTGTTATGTTGGCCTACAGCTGCTACTGCTGCTGCTGCTGTTTGAATAATGCTGTGGGCGAGGGAAGCAAACAACAAAGTAATAAATGCTTTGCGACGGTTTTTGGTAACACAAATGAGGCAGACTATGCCAAAATTTTATGCGGCTATGAAAACGTAACGAGTCTCATTCAAACACAGTCCAAAAACACACGCAAAAAATCTAAAATGCAGCTCGAAATGGCGTAATTCAAAACTTTCAACTTATGCTACAATCAAGAGCTAAATATTAAAACTTTTTTTTATTCATTTGAAGGTGTTTAAGTCCTTTCTTTACGGAATATAATTAAAATTGTAAAATATATTTTCACTTTAAAGTAATAAAAATCTGGCTGGATGTGTCTTCTTCTACTTATTTTAGACATCTGGCAACAATGGCCGTCGTCTGGCTTATTATTTAATTAATTATGCACTTGCGCTGAACATTTTTATGACTAGAGGGTAGTAGCAAAAAAAAAAATATAAAAAAAATATGATGAGAAAGAAAATTTGACTTTTTCCTTTATTACTGTTCCTCTTTTTAGCTTTTTTGCTTCCTACCGCTCTTCATTAGCATTTGCTGGCCATCAACTTTTGCCTGCCTCTGATTTAGACCCATCATATTTTTATTTTTTTGGCTTCAAAAGAAGCGCAAAAAACTGCATAGTTTTCGCATATTTTTCTTTCTTCTTTTTGCATCTCCATCATATTGCCTTGTTTTACACTTTTTGTTGTTGCTCTTGTTGCCTTTCAATGAGCTTGTTGTGTATGTTTTAAGCTGCTTCGTCAAAAAAATAAGGCGAATGGCTGTGGGCATGGCCATAATATGGTACCATGTTCCATGCACACTGGCAGAAAAGCGACAAAATTGAATTTTGTGTGTTCTTTCTTTGAAACGAATTAGAAAATTTACTTTCGAAAATATCTTTCTCTTCTGAACTGCAATGACATCTTTCTTTGACGAGATGCATCAGATATTAAAACTATTGATAAATAGTTTTCGATATTTTCGATATTATGTGTTGCAAACTTTAACACTTCCTTAATAAATCCATTCAAAATGTACTGAAAATCAAACATTAACAAAAATATTAAAAATTCCTCTACATCCAAATATGTTCTTCAAATCGTGCCCCTTCATTAACTCCACGAACGAATATTCACGCATTTTAATTATGTAAAGTGAGGCTGTAACTTCAAACTCTACATTTTGAGCACAGTTCCAACTAATTTCTATTCAGTGTGTAACGATAATTTGTAAAATGCATAATTAAATTTGATTGCTCGATAGCCCTTGTGCCCATAAAACCGCACATTCAATCGCAAACGCAGTTATCAATTGATTGCGTTTCAAGCACATAAAAACACTTAATTCATATGTGTTTTTCATTTGGGGGTTGATTTTCACTAAAACACCCTCGCATAATTATGCAAATGCCGTTTCACTTTTTAATGAGTTCCGAATGGTTGTGAAGTCGTAATCTAGCATGCACGCACACATACATCCCTGCCCAAGCTCCAGCTAATGCTTATTATTATTTTTTATTTGTTTTATAACATTTGGTAGGGGCATTCACTTACCTATTTGGGCGCTGGCATGGGCAACAACTGTCAGGCAGAGCAACGGCAAAAGCCATGTTGCTGTTTTTCTACTCAATGTTGTTGTTGCTTGTCTTGTAAATCCGATTAGCCTCCTGTTGTTGCTGTTGTTGTTGCTGCTGCTGGTGTTGCTGTTGCTGCCGCTGTGTTGTGAGCGCCTCAGCAGCATGTTGCTAAAGTTGTAAATGTTGCCAGCTCGTCGTATTTAATGTTGCCAATGTTGTTATTATTATAATTATTGTTTTTAAGCACTTGTCTTTGCCTTTGCCTTGCCTCACTTAAGCACATTCAAAGAGGGGTGTGGTGCAGGCGTGGGTGTCGTTTTGGTTCGTTCGTTTGTCAGTTGTTGTTGCTGTCGTTGTCGTTGTCAGATTTCAGTTCTGTTCAGTTGTTTCGCTTTGGCATTTAGTTGATTTTTATGGTTTGTTTGATTTCTTATTTTTTTCCTTGTTTTCTTTGTATTTTTTCTGGTTTATATTTTAATTTCCTTTTGCACTGACTTACACTTGAGAATGGTATTGCTGCGGTCTTTGTGTTTGAAAGCTTTGGTATTAAATTTCAATGATTGAACATTTTGCAAATGGGCTGCAAAGATATTTTTACACAATAAAACAACAGAAAGAAAACAAAAGCAAATTATTCATTTAATATTGCAAGTTTTTAAGGATAAAGGTAAAGTTATGCATATGTTCTGTAACATATATTTTTATTTTTTGTATTATTTATGGGAAGTTATTGTTTGATTTGTTATTTTTAGAATATTTATGTTTAGGATATAGTTTCAATAAGTTCTTGTAGATTATTTATTTATTATTTTATTTTAATGTCTTAAAACATTCCTTTTATATTTTTCTTTGCGTTTTTGATTCAGTTATTGAATGGCAATCATTATTTATTTACATTATTTTGATTTGACAATTTTTAAGCTACCCAAAAAAAACGCAATTGAACTGATGCAGGTTTTCTGTCTTTTATAGTATCTATGCAACAATTACCAAGCATGTGGGTTTTATTGAATTACACATACTTTCAATTTGACATCGATACGTGCCTCGGTATCTGCCTGCCTCATGGCACATTGATGATTATCGTCTGTTTGTTTGAAGTTGTGATTATGTATTCACAGCCATGCATTTAGAGTTCTCAAGTTTTGCTCCTTAACAGCTGTCAAAATCGTATTTCACACGTGTCCCCAATTGCATTTGATATGATATTGAGATTGCTTTGAAATAATTTCCGATTTCAATTGTTTATTGAATTTGTTGGTGCTGATAAATTTCATTATAGCACAATTGGTATCGTGTGGATTATTTAGATATTTTAATTGAAATTTAAACCTTGGCATTAATATACATCAGATACAAACTGAATTATGCACAGTTACAGCAAATTCAATTAGCTTGACTGTGAAACTTGAGCCTATCTAAGAAACCTTCAAATGGAATTTTTCAATCAAATTTTACCAAGTCGGAAATTTATATATTTTGTTTTGGGTCAAAGACAAATAAACAAACAAACAGACAAAACGAGTTTCAAGTCCGTTTTATTGGTTTTGCTGAATCTAAAGGCGTGGGTTGATGTGGTGGTGTGAGCTGGAGGTCAATTTCCTAAAAGTATGCTGCAAAATAATTTTCGATATATTCTATCTGTTTGATTGTTTGTGTTTATTTGCTCGATGCAAACTGGACTGATGTTGAATAGTGTTGGGGCGATTTGTACATATTTTAGTGGCTGTCGCTTATTGATTTCGTTCGTTGAAGGCCACCCACATATGTACACATACGCGGCGTATGCGCAATATTTGCCTTCTGGCACTTGGCACAGCGAACCAAGCGGCCAAAATAAATAACACACATCCACACACACAACTAGAGCAAAAGCAACAGCAAACAAATAATATTAACCAAAAACTAAGCCAAAATGTTGTTGATGAAAACGTGACTGGACACGTTGAGTGGACCATACAAATACATATACAATCATATATACAATATAGATATATACGGGTATATATACGGAGAACTTGGTCAATTTTCTGGCACACAGCGACCACCAAAAGTCAACTTCTGTGCCCCTTGCTCTTAGCCAGCCGTGGGCGTTATTTGGATTATATATGTTTGTATTTGTATGTATTAGATATTTATCTAATTTTCTCATTTCATGAGTTTTTGTTCAAGTTTTTTCGGCGCTTCTCTTTTAGTTTTTGCCGTTTTATTAAAAACTTATGTCATCATCTAGTTCTTTTATGATGTCAATTCGGATTGTGTGTTTGATTTTGACAGCATCTACAAAATTTTAAAAGAAATTTCAAAAGAACAATATTCTAAGCATTCAATATTAAGTATTAAAAAATATCATCATAAAAATAAAATGAAAATATATAAAAATTATTAAATTGATGTTTAACATCCTATGATTGCTGGACTTTCATACTTCATTTTTAACTTTCTTATGCACTTCTAGAATTCCTGACAGCTTAATAAGTACTTTCCATTGTTTTTTAACATCTGTCAGTCAAAGTTCTGTTCAAGAATCGTTTTTTAAGAAAAAAGTTTTCGCTTGAGCAGAATTTGTAAATCATCTTAAAGTCATTTGCTTTAAATGGCCAACAAGACAAGCTGTCAGTTGGCTAACTATCTGTCTATTCATGCTGACCTCCACAAGCTTGCCCCTCTCTAGTCCTTCTTAGACTGACTCGAGCCGTGAACGTCCTTGATTGACAGCCGCTTTTCTCTGCTGGCTGCCATTAATCAGCTTAAACAGCTGGTGCTTGCAAAATTAAAATATATGTGCTCTATGGTGTTTCTACGAAAAAGCCAAATGAAGTGGCATCAAATTGCGCATGGGGTTGGAAGTGGCTGGAAACTAACACAAAGAATAATTGGAAGTGTCTAGGAATGTCTTCATAGATATGTATAAAGTACTTAACAACTAATCAACCTTGCGGCTAAACCTATTCTAATATTTGATTAGCGTGCTTTTAAGTTTAGTCTGCGTTTTGAGCGTTTTCATTTTTAAGTTATTTATTTTGTTGAGTTGTGTGCTTTGTGCTTCATTTGTGATTTATATTTGGCCACATACAGCTTGTTAATCTATGTTGCCTTGTGTTCTGATCCTTTTTCCATGCCAAGTACCACATTATTTCCCGTTTTCACACACACACAGAGACATGTTTGTTGCTTGATTTAATTTCTTATTTCGTTTGCGACATTTCTTTCGGTTTTTCTTTGCCTCTGTTTTGTCTCTACCTTTCCAGCATTTTTCCGGTTTCGTGGCAGCAGCCTCTCGCTTTGGCCTTGTGGTCATTCAACTGTAAGAAAGCCAAGAGCAGAAAGAGAAAAATACATAAAAAATTATTAGATTTTTGTTATTTGTGTTTTGCTGAATATTCTAGCGAATAATTTTTTTTTTTTTTGCTTATATTAGAAGTTGGAGAACGACCGACTAAATTGCTTTTGTATGCATATGCTGAATGGTTGGATGGATAAATGGACGGCTTGACTGGATGACCAAACCCAAAAAAAAAAAAACACTTACACACGCACACACACTGACAAACACACACAGCTGAGAAACAATCGTGGGAAATTAGGCAGAAACATATTTAAGGCGATTTTCTTGATGAGATATCGCTTAATGGTTCGCTGTTTGTCTTTGCACATTCTTTGCCAGCTTTCTAATGAACCGTCAGCAAGTCAAAAGAAAAAGCCAAGGGCTTTTACCCAACACCCCTTACACTACGATGCTCAGCAGGGGCGTTGTTTATCAAAAATGCCTGCATATTAAGTATACGCAATACGTATACATACGAGAATGTTGTTGAACTGCTATTGATAGAAGAGCACAACAGGCCGTAGACTAACAGCAATCGCAATGGGGCGCATTATATTGATATACAATCCAAAGATTGTTGTGTTTGAGTATTTTTATCGCAGGCCTTAGGGAACAATGAGACTTTAAAAGAAATCATAAGGTGTTTTTTTTTTATTTGTTTTTGCGCAAAAGTTTTGAGCTGTCTGAAGTGAGTACAAAAACAATAGAAAATGTGATGGATATGAAACCTTGCTGGAAATTAAGTGTGAATCAAGCAACACACATTTCATTACAAATGAAGCATTTTGTCAAGCAGTTTCCCATTGTGTCTGCTTTTGCAGACAACATAAAATTGTCAAATGAAAGCCTTTTTTAACAACAGTTGTGTTTAGTTGGGAATCTTGAAGCGCAAAGTCGCTTTCACCGTAAGTTATGTCTTATCATTGATATAATGGGAAAACAAACGGAAAAGAAGAGAAAAGAAATGACAATTAAATGCTTTAAATTGCCATAAAATATGAGTTCTCATGGCTTAACTTTGCAATTAACAAATGCTTAGTAGAAAACTTTGCTGATTGTTTTCGCTAAAGAGTTTCAGCAAGAGTTAAAATTAGTCTTAAGCGGATGTCACTTTGAATATGCTTTGAGTTATGCTTATGGCTTGCAAAAGTGTCGAATGCGCTCTCAACACGTGAACCGCACATTAAAAATATTTTGGAATATATTTGAAGCATTTTTATATTTCGCACTTTAACAATTTGCGCCATATTTTAATAAGCGAGAGAGGAGATCAGGAGAGACAAATCGGGCTCATAATCTGCAACTGGCTGGCCATATTGCTTATAGCTCTAGTCCGCAAGTGGATAAGGCCAAAAGCATTAGCCTGTTTTCATTTGTTTTTTTTTTTTTTCGCCAGCCTGCTTTCTGCTCTTGCGCTGTGCACAAAGACAAACCCATAAAAATGTCACAATTCATCAACGCCGCTAAGTAGTTTCGTATTTTATAACGTCCAATGGGAAGAGCTTGTTTTCATTTTCTATCTTATTTATCATTTTTTTTGTTGGCTACAAATGTTGTGTGCTTTTAGCGTGACCTGAGCGCTTTTTTGCAAGTGGTTTTCGTGGCAAGCTTCAATTTTAAGGTTTAAGCAAATGAAACTTATTTTTCAGTTGAGTATTTAGTATATCAAGAACATTGTAGCCGCTCAAACTGCCATTTAGTTTTGCATTTTTGTTGAGTTGTTTGAATTAAGCTGACTGCTTGCAAATAGTTTTAGTTTCAAAGTAATTTCCTAATTTACATATTATTCCCACCTTGTTTATGTCAATGCTTTTTCACAACTTTATCAAAATATGAATATGCAGAAGATCTGAAAACTATGGCAAAGAAGAAACAAATGATGTCCAACATTTTTACGTTTTCTTAGTCTTCGTCTGGTAGAGCTTTAAACAAATTTGCAATTATTTTTGTTACTATATATTTTGAGTTTGTATTAAAATAAATTTTTGCTGGCACTCTCTACTATTAATTTTTTCTGTTTTGGTTAGTTTTAAACTACTTCAGAGTTCTGCCAAATGATGACAGCTGAAGGAGCCTACTCTACTTGCTGGGTGTCATCATTTGACAGAAATCTTCGTAGCTTAGTACACCATCCTCATCTTCGTCTGCCTCACGAATCATGTCATCAAGTTCCTCAGCCGTTGGCTTCAGATCAAGTGCTAACATAACAGCCTTAATCTGATCGGGACCTATAAAGCCCGAGCTGTCCTTGTCATAGATACGAAAAGTCTCACGCAGATCATCCTCAGATGGGTCAGTGGTCAGCCAATGCATCACAGCTTGCACAAACTCATCAAATTCAATGGTACCATTGCCATCGGAGTCTATTTGGTTAATCAAGCTCTGCAATTGGCTTTCAGTTGGTGTTTTGCCAATTTTGTTCATAAAATGTCCTAAATCCTTTGCTTGAATACAACCCTCACCTTCTCGATCCAAGATCTTAAATGCGCGCATAAATTCTTCAAGCTCAGCATCAGATAGATCCATTTTTTTCACGTTATAATTTAGTATGTACAGAAAACAAATACTTATTAAATATAAAAATGTGTGTTTTTAGTCTAGAGTTTGTTGGGAAATGTTTTTTCATAGTTTGTCACATAAATATATTATTTTCATCAATTTTTCGCCTACTTGTAGCTAATTTATTTTTTTATTTTTTAAAATGCATTTCACCTACAAGTTCTTTTTTCGGACGTTCAATTTATTGAAAGTAGCTAAAGGACTACTCCTTGATAATCGAAAATATGTGGATCTCTCTCAAAGCGCTTCAAACGCTCATGAAATTGCCCGAAGAAAAATGCCTCCAGCTGATAAGACTTATAAAGGCGAAAGAAATCTTCATTATTATGTCTATTGTGGTACATCCAAACACATTGTTTTGGAAAGTAATTAACTATTCTGTCTTTGTCAGGTTGATCCAAATCACAAGGCAAATGAAGTGTATTAAAATCAAAAGGCACTGTAACTGATGAACTTTCTGTTTTTTTTTCTTCGTCACGCTTAATACGAGCAAAACCAGCGACACCTGTGGGCTGAGATATCTCAAATTGTTTGATTTGAGCTGGCAACGCTGCAATCGCAGTATCATTGTTATGCAATTTATTCCTTTGAGCGACAGCAATTGTTGCATTTTGATTTTTATAATTGGCTTTCACGCTTTCCAAAGCAAAGGAGCTGGCTAGAGCTCTGGCACTGACACAGGGGAAACGGCTCTGGAAAATATTATTATATATGTATTATTTGAAAAGTTTTTTCAGGCTTACCACTACAAAAAGGCAATTTAGAAATGCGGCTAACATTAAATTTGCAAGCAACTTCATTCTCAAATCTTTTTTACTATAATATATTACCAAGTTTTGGTCGTGTTCAAAAGAATTGAAACAATGAAATGAACAAGCGACAAATAAATGATTAGGAATTGTTACCCACAGCTTTCTAAGATTTTTTATTTGTTTTAAGCCATTTTAAATAAAACTGATATATGTAGGGGGAACAATCAATTTTTATTAACATACATTTAGCCATGGTATCGAAAAGATTTCATTTGTGATCTGAACAACAACTTTCTGAATTTTACATAGAGTACATTTAATTTAGTTGCAAGTGTATCTAAACGCCTGTATTTCCGTAATCCCAAGTGTGTGGATCAGTCTCAAAGCGCTTCAAGCGCTCATAATACTGCCCAAAGAAAAATGCCTCCAGCTGATAAGTTTTATAGACGCGGTAAGTTCCTTCGTGGCTGAACCTATTGTTCCAAATCCAAATGCAATGATTGGGAAAATATCGTACTAATCTTGTTGACGCATCTATGTCACAATGCATATGAAGTGTATGAAAATCGAATGGCATTGACATTTCCGTTTCGCGTTTCTTACGAATATGTACCAAAGAATCACTAACTTTGGGTTGGACAACGGGCAACGGTGTCATGGCAGTATCATTGTAGCGCAGATTTTTCTCTTGAGCAACAGCCGCGGTGGCATTTTGATTAGAATAACTGCTTTTTACGCTTTCCATAGCTCTTGCATAACCACTTGGGATATAGCTCTAGAAAATATTACTTATCGTACATATATGCACACGTATTATTGAAAAAGATCTTTCTAGCTTACCACTGCAATAAGGCAAATTAGAAAAGCCGTCAACATATAATTTGCAAGCAACTTCATTGTCGAATTTATAAACCTTTTTGGTACAACAATGTGTTTATTATAATGGAAATGAAAAAGTTAAAGCGACAAGAACAATAAGAAAGCTAGGCCTAAGCTAGCTAAGTTATACAAAAAAGGAAATACATATATAACAGGATCTAGTTATTATTATTTTATTAAATATATTATTATTAAATATATTCAGGACCGTTCAAGACAGTTAATTTACTGTGTACTGTATGCATATTTAAATTAATCATACAAATAATTTTATTACAAGTACTTAATATTCATAAACAAGTGGATCTAATTCATGGCGCTTCAAACGCTCGTGGAACTGTCCAAAAAAGAATGCCTCCAGCTGATAAAGCTTATAGACGCGAAAGAATCCTTCATGCGCAAATTTATTGTTCCACACCCAAACACATTGATTTGGAAAGCCATGTATTAGATTGTTCTTGCCAGGCAAATCAAAGTCGCATGGCATATGAGCTGTATGAAAATCATAAGGCAATGTCACTTCCGTCTCGCGTTTCTTACGTTTAATATGAACAATACTAGAAGCGCCAACTGTGGGATGGGAGATCTCCAGTGATTTGGTTTGAGCTGGCAACGCAGTCACATCATCAGTATCTTTGTAACGCCCGTTAGTCTCTTGAGTTGTTTCAGCAGTTGTTTCATTTTGCTTAGTATAATTGCTATTCACGCTTTCGACTGGAGAACTGTTGCTGGGAAATGTTCTAGCACTTCCAAAAGGGAAATGGCTCTGCAAATTAAAACTACCTAAATATCATAACGTTATCGAAAACTTTGTTTTTAGCTTACCAATGCCAAAAGACCAGTAAGTAGGACGGTTAACATTAAATTAGCCAACACCTTCATACTCAAATTTATAGAACCCTTTTTTTATTTGATTATGTTATTTGTAGTTTATTGTGTGATATGAAATAAATTAACAAAAATCTATATACAGGAATATTTAACACAACGCCATCTATGTGTTTAGAATCCATCTCAAATAAATTATTTTAAACAGGATTTAATTTATTGTTAATCCAACGAAATAACGCAATATTTCTATCTGGACAAAGACTGACTGAATTATTTATTATATATGTCTAAGCAAAATGTACAAAGAATTTTACACCAATTCTGCACCTGCGTAATCCCAAGTGTGTGGATCAATCTCAAATCTCTTTAGGCGCTCATAATATTGCCCGAAGAAAAATGCCTCCAGTTGATATATTTTAAAAATGCGGTAACTATCCTCGTCTGTAAATCTATTGTTCCATACCCAAATGCAATGATTGGGAAAACTATAAACTATTTGTCCTCGACCATTATGATCCAAGTCACAAGGCAAATGTCTTGTAGTCTTATCCAAGGGCATTAAAATTTCGACTTGGCGTTTCTTACGAATATGAGTCAAGGCATATCTGTCGTTCCGTTTTAAAAACACCAGCGACTTGGTTTGAGCTGGCAACGGTGTCACTTCAGTATCATTGCTTCGCGAATCAATCTCTTGAGCAACAATAGTTGTTGCATTTTGATCAGTATAAGTCCTATTTAGACTTGCAGCAAGTTTTACTGACACAGCTTTTGCGACGCCACATGGTAAATGTGTCTGAAAAATCTTTACTGATGATGGAAGTTCAAGGTATTTTCTTTTCTTTGAGCAGCTTACCAATAAAATTACAACACACATAACCGTGGTAAACAATAAATTTGGAGGAATCTTCATTGTGCCGAATTATTTTTATTTAAAAAAAAGCAACTAGCAATTTAAAAAAATAATGTAAATGTAATGAATTATTAAAATCAAAGCCTTCTTCGTTTCTAGTTTGTCATTTCATTGCTTAAGCAGGATCATAAAATTTTTGAGAAAGAACGATCCTTAGGTTTGTTTTAATCATTCGGAAGATTGGAAGTATTTGCAATAAATATTTGTTTTGTAATTTTATCGCCTATCTGTACTCTGAAAGCTTAAGTCAATAGCCGTGAAGCAAATTCCTCGAGTTAACTCTATATTTTCTTTAACTTGTTCTTTTCTTAATATTGGATATCATATTCGAACATGTTTTGATTTTTATTTTGTAAGGAATATATTGGATTAAACATTTTAAAACAAAGGGGGCTTAAAATATTAAATTCGGAAAAATTAATACAAAGCCTGAGAATAAAACGACGTCTTGCTCCGCAATGTGTTGACAAATATGCACAATATTTTCACAAATATGTTTGTGCTATTAATATAATATCGATGAAGGACTCACAAACACCAATGGCAAGCAATAAGGGCATACTTTATAGAATGTATACGCAGCAAAGTGTGAGAAAAGCTTTTCCGCACTCTTTTTTTGTTAATACTTGCTGCTCGCTTGCCGCCCTATGACTTTATCTGTCTCTCTGCCTTGCGCGTTCTCGCGTGCTCTTTTAACTTTTTTTTAAAATGCATTTAAAGCTCCTTTTTTTTGAGATTTTATTTTTTGCTTTTGCTTTTGTCGATGCGACCACAACTGTAAAAAGCTCATGCATTCTCAGTTTTTTATACTGTTTACGCTATTTTAACTTTGTTGTTGTTTTTCTTGTTGTGCGACCAACAATTTTATAGCTGCATATATGTATGAGTGTGTGTGCGGATAGACATGGCAAAAGTGAAATGGTTATCGCGCTTGTTTGATTTAATTTATTGGCTTAGCGCCATTGTGGCCTGATGCGCAACACTTTACACACAGCACTCTTTTTATTTTTTCAACCTCTCCCCGTTTCCCTAACCTTGCAGTGAATAAGGATGGATGGGGAAAAGTGTTTGGTTTGGGGCCTGCCCTAGAGTGGCTTTTTGGGATACCAACAAGCGCTTCCAGTCAATCTACTCGACGCCAAACTTTACTGTTTGTTGCATATTGTTGTGCTCAAGTTTTTGTTGTGATTTTTTTTTTTAGCTCGCACTTTTTTGTGTTCCTAATTATTTTTATTTTCCTATTTTTTTTTTTTTTTTGACTCTCTCTCTTTCTCTCTTTATCTTTGATAAAAGTCTCTGATTGCAGAGCTTGTCTTGCTTTGGGCTTTGGGAATGAGAGACTTGTTTGTATATACGTGTTTTTTGTGAAAGTGTTTATTGGGATGTAGTCGACAGTGCCGCGTGCAACTGCGCTCAGAAGTTTATTTAATGGCGATTTCTTTTCTGACAAAAAATGTAGCATTATGTTAAATTTTTTGAGGTTGCACTTTTTTTTGTGTTCTTTTGTGAATTAGGGCTACCCTTGCCCCATATGTTTGTGTTCTTTTCTTACAGTGTTGCCCTATGAATGCAACATAAATGCAACATTTCTCACCCTGAAATAAACGAGAGTGTTGTTTGATCAGGGTTGCATTTAATAGTGTTTGACATAGTAAAGTGACCATATTAAAGCACGAAAAAGTATTTTGATCATATTTCCACAATAAATATGAAAAAAAAAATTATATTGGTCCAGCATTTTCTTCGTTTCTCCATCCGACCAAACTGAAAAAAAATTCATATAAATATAAATATTTACATTCGTACAACTAACAAAAATAAAATTGATTAATTACCTTGTATTTTCTTAAAAGATCCAGGAGATATTTGCTCATCCATGTTATTTTGTAAATTTTTTTAGCGCTTATTGCGTATGTCACTTGTCAGCTGATTGATTAAGTGTTGCCTTTTTTTTTGATTGTTTGTGGTAGTAAAAGTGTTGCCCTTTTTCGGGCAAAACGGCAACACTTTAACAGGGTAAATGCAAAATTTAAAACATGCTGCCTGAAAACGGGTAACATTTTTTCTACAAAAGAAATCACCATAAGTTTCTTACTGATAAAGTGGCACGGTAAGAATAAATCATTTAATGCAATATATTGCGAAGATCATTAAAAATTTGTTAAAATTGAAACAGTGAACTCTAAATGTATTGAAAAATCATGATTTTTTCATTTATTCTACAAACAATTACAGGAATCTACAATGTGTACCATGCCAAATGGTATAATATTATTATCTGTATTGATATTTTTGTTGTTGTTGTTGTTGAATTTCTTCAAACCTTGCTTTAGTGATATGCAATGATAAAGAAATTCACTCTTTAAATGCGAGAAAACAAGAATGTTTTCGACTAACCTTAAAAATTTGTGAGCCTTCTTCTACATATATAAAATCTGATACACAACAAAAAACAAATTTTTAGGAATTAAGTCTAAACACATCTGGCAACATTCCTCGCATACATATCGATATGCTGCTTTTACCTAGTGGACTATGCAATTACCACGTACATTAAATTCACAAAATAATCAGCTTAATGTTACTCTGAATAAACAAATAAAGTTACCAGCTTGATTTACACTTGCACTTTTAACATGTGAAACAAATGGTAAAATCAAAATATTGCCAAAATATTGATAATACAATTGATGTTGTTGTAGATGTTAACGAGAGGCTGTCATTTTCTGCTGTGTTTTGGGTTTTGGGCTTAACGTGGTGGGATGGCAAAAGTTGACATGTCACAATGTGAGATTGGGGTGTGGGAGGTGAGCCTGCCCTTTTCTGACATTTGCTGTCAAAGTTGATATTATTTATTTACATCGCGTACCAAGGCAAGGGAATGTAGTCAAGCCCCCCCTTAAACACCCACCGACCCATTCCAACTGAGCCACAAAGTTTGCCACACGCATTTCCCATGTCTTGGCGACATTTATCGGCAAGTTTGTAATCAGTAAGAAGGAGACAGACAGAGTCTGTGTGTAAGAGGGTTTTTTTTTTTTGGCTATACAAATTTTTACATACAGCCACACACAGCAGAGCCATAATCATGAAATCACTTTACTGCGCTGGCAATTTCATTATTTCGGATTTTAATGTAATATCTCCCAATAGGATTTGTGGATTCCACAGCTCAGCTTCCAGCTAAAGTGTGGGGCAATTGAGCTTTTGGTAATTACAGACAAAGAGAGAGAGGGATAAAGAGTGGGGGAAAGAAGTCAAAGTTGTAAAAAAAAAACTATTCAAAGTATTTTTACTAATCAATTTGGCAAGAACTCATTTCCATTCATTGTCCGCAATCCTCTAATGTGTGCCTCAAACAACTTTGCGTGTCCAACAAGTGCCAAGACAAACAACAATGAATAAAATTAAAATCCAGTCAGAAGTCAGGCAAAATGAGCGAAAAAAGATGTGAAATATATCAAAATATACTTAATGCTCTTAGAGTTAAAATAATAACTGCACAAAATATGATTTTGAAATGTAAAACAAGCTTCATAGCACATTTATAATACACCAGAAAAAGTAAGTGTGACTTATGGTCAGTTGCACATAAATTTAGATTAGAAAAGGTAATACCTATATGCACAGCAACATTTCACATTTGAATGCATGCCTGTCGTAAATTCATCACCAAATATCAACGCACACCATCTCAGTGAAACATTAAAATAAGGGAAAAGGAACGGAATGAAAACAAAACAAATAAATAAACCAAGCATGAAAAATGTTTCGTGTGTGGTTAACAATTTGCGTGCCTTTTATTTATCCCTTTTTATTATAACTTTTTTTTTTTTGTTAGGATAACAGTTACATAACACACACTCATATGCATGTGAATACATGGAAACTTGGCGGCATTTGCCACTTGAAATTTACACTCGCTTTTCAACTCAACCATAGAATAGCGCTACATTTGGAAATCCATAGTATAAACTTTTACTTCAAAAACAAATTGAAAATAAAAAACATAAGATTGCTTGACTTTGAAATACCCAATAAGAACTGCGAGCCTAACAAACAATTTTTGAATAAGCGAAAGCATTTATTAAAAAACATTTTTTCAAATAATTTGCAGCCCAATTTTAGTTACATTTATATTATTTATAGAAATATAAACAAATAGCCAAAAAAAACCTCTCGATGAAGACAATACCAGTCATAAAGTATGATGCATAAGAGCCAGACGATGCAACTGAATTGCTCTCTTCTCCCTTTCCACACTTGCCATTTCAGTTCAGTTGGCAGACAAGTAGAAATGGCCAACAGCTCCCAATTTCCAGACAGTTGGCAAATAAGCCGAGAAACAAACAAAGAAACCCACAAAACATAGAAAAAACTATTTTTCACCATCAAAAGCGAAACAGAGAAGCCAAAACATCATCAT
The DNA here is from genome assembly GCA_030179655.1 of Scaptomyza flava. Taxonomy (NCBI): domain Eukaryota; kingdom Metazoa; phylum Arthropoda; class Insecta; order Diptera; family Drosophilidae; genus Scaptomyza; species Scaptomyza flava. The sequence continues at coordinate 18,083,145 of JARNME010000404.1, forward strand.
TATAAAGCCAGAGCATTTGTATTTATGACACATGTCACAAATTCATATCAAAAATATCATTTATGCTGCGTAGTAGCCATTTTTACTTGTTTTTTTTTTTTGTGTGTGCTTTGTATTAGACGGAGATGAAGTTGCGGTTCTGCGCCTTTGTTTATGCAGCAATTTATGGCATGCAAAGCAGACACAGCAAACACATAGAACAGGACACAAGGACAATAGGGACAATCATGAGCAGTACCCACTACATAATACGCTAAGCAAATATTTATGCGGCTGGCTCGCGGAAATAAGCACACAAGGGAGCAACCTTTCACAAAGCCCCTCCTCCAACACTACATGTATTCAAAAGCGTTGTGTGTGTGTGTCAGCGCCATTAATATTTTTATTAGGTTTAACGATTGCCAACACTGGACAAGCTGGACAAACGCACTGGATGCTTCATTCCATGTCGCTGTTTAATTAGTTACACAACAAAAACACATGTCATATGTGTGCACACACTCACACAAACACACTTTGATTGTGACAAGCGCATTAATTGCATTTTTATTTTCTTGTTTATCTTTGATCAAACAACAATTTTCATTGTACAAAAGGGACTGCAAATCGATTTAGTTTATTTGCTCTGCTCACTTGGGCAAAAAGTAAAAAAATGTGAAGAGAAAAAAAAAACAATCAATTAACACAAATATGTAAAAACTGCCTATCAAAAAGATAACTGTGTTTTTTGTGGAATACATTTCCACGGTCATTTAATTGTTATTAAAATCAATATGTATGTGCGTACTATATATTCAGGGCATGTTAAACAATAGGAAAAACAAAAGTTGGCAAGCAACTAAACAAATAAACATTTATCTATTTAATGTGAATGGCGAATATCGAAAGGAATTAGGGATACTAAAATCATATTTCTTTGCATTATTAAATAAGTTTATAAACAAATTTAAATGCTTGTTTGAATTTATTAGTGAGCTTTAGCTATAAGAATATTATGCAATAAATCTATCAAATAAAACCAAATAAAATAATTAATGTTTTTCACAATATTTTTTTGAAAAAGTTCCCAATGGATTTCAGTTAAAAACTGTAAGGCGAAAAAGTTGTTTGCCACGATTGTAAATTTATATATATATTTATTTATATATAATTTGCCAATCATAATGTTTGAATGTCGCGCGTTGAATTCAAAAGGAAGCCCACGCCGCCAGCATGGAGAAAAGCACTTTGATAAAGAAAATATTTCCACCAATCAAAGGGCAAACAAAAGAGTATATATGTATGTTTGTGTGTACCAAGAGCCTAAAAGGAAACCACGAAAGAAAAAAAAAAAAAAAAAAAAATACGATGATAGGAATCAAAATGCGCGCTTTTTTAATGTTAATGCTGAACAGTGTGAGGGGGAGGGGTGGGGTTATTTGATTGGTTTCAAAGCATGGGAAAATTGTGTTTTGTTTGTTGTTTAGCCTTTGCATAAGAAATTCGCTGCTGTTCAATTTTGGTAATGTTTTTGTTTCTTACTTGCGCAAAAAAGGTGAACCGTCAAAGTGTTCAACGTGGCTTTTGTTTGCTTAACATTTTTGCCAGGTATCAAGCAGAGTTTGCTTAAATTGAACAACAACAAAGTGAAGAAGCAGTTAACTAAACAGAAGTCGAACTCAATTATGTTGAGCAGTAAGATAGGAGCTTTAAGTAAACTAAATAATGTGCAGTCAGGCTTTAGAAATTGAAGCTGAGTTTATTCCTCAACATGGAAGCTCTTGACCCCAGCTCTTTGACCTTACTCATGCGCTTGATTGATTGCACAAGAAATACAATGTAAACGACCAAGACTTTAGTCCAGTTTCTTCCTACCTGATAGAAGTATGTGCTCACAAATATACTCGCCCAGCAATTCCCAATCAAAAACCAACTTAACTTCGGACTACGACTTCAAGAATTCGAGTTTTTGGCCAGTTGTGTAATTGTAACAAATGAACCAAGTACTCGGACATTTTTTATATGACTTAAGGAGGGACAGAAAGAGTGAGAGAAAAATGTTTTCTCCTTTTTTCTTCTTATCTCTTTTTTTGGCAACGTAATAAAGTCGCTATTGAATTTTCGAGTTGTCTGACTGATGATGCGATTTGCTTGGGTTGCTTTTCAATTGGCTTCATTCGATTTATAAGCGAAATTCTAATTTTTCAATACATGAAATTGCAATTTACTTACATTTTTCATATGCGGGGCTGTTGCTGTTGCTCAAATCTCATTTATTATTTGCATAAATTGCAAACATTTTTGATTGTTCATCGGGGCCCATACATATTTTTGCATATGATTTGTAATTGCAAATTTATATGCGCGCTTTGTAGTTATGTATTTGTTTAACTTCACAAGATAATGTATTTATTTGCTGGGTTTTTTCTGAACAAAACATTTAGTGTTGCTTGTCAGTGTGTATTAATTATAATTAATTGTTATTATAGTTTTGCTTTATGATTTTTTCTTATCGATTATGTGTTTATTTTGCAGCAAACTTTATTTTGATTGCTAGTTAGCTAAATTTGAATTATTGCAGATTTTGTGATCGTTTATTTAAGTTTTTGCTTGTTATTTATTCAGCTTTTATTGAGTCATGCTATGAAATTCGCAGTTTTACAAACATAATGTTGCCTGTTCCATAACTTTTCAGTTTTTTTATTTTATGCTAATTAGCTAACAGATAATAGTAGTTTCATTTTATTTATTTAGCTTATTGATACTCTGCATACAATTGTGGACAAATATTTATAGAAATAAATCCATATTCTATTGAACATATAATACATATAACTATAAGCTTTAACAAATTATGGTTTAGGTACTTGGCTTTGTCAAAATAGTTTTCTCTATTTCGTCTTTTTTGTATTGTCTAAAAGTTTGTTTGTAATTTGTTGTCAGACACTTTGTTCTTATTGTACGTTAAGAATGTTTCATACTTTCCTTATCTCTCTTTTTCTCTGTCTAACGTCCATTCCACCCTCATCATCTCACATAATTCGCATACCTCAATATTTGAATTGTTGGAGGCTGATGTTCGTCTAATTTAAATATTTAACGCACAGAGCAGTTAAAAGACAAAATACAACGTACAAAAAGCCGTTAAAATGACGTTAAGCCAGATGAAATGCAACGTTGCCCTTTTACGCACAGGTAGAAAGAATAAAAAAAGATAGCAAAGCGACTATGAAGCATATCGAGGGTCGAGCATTTAGGCCAGGCGAACTGGCAAACGGGCTGACCGCCTGTCAGGGTTCAGGTTACCATCGACATCCACAATTCGGCACACGTGCACTTGTGTCTCATTGCTCTATGCTCCAGCAGCTCCCGGATTGTCAGTCGCATCGTCGTCATTGTCCGCCTCGTCGCATGTGGTCATTAAAGGAATTTCCGTTGTGGTCGTCGAACCGTGAATTAAAATGTGCACACAAAATGTGACCGGCTCTTGGTTTAACCGGTTGTTGTTGTTGTTGTCGATGTCTCTTTGACTAAGGGCTGTTACATATCGAAACAGGAGGAGGCGGATGTGCCACAAAAATGTAGAGAAAACAACAAAAAATTATACAAGTAAAACTTGTTCGTTTGATTCTTGATGCAGGTTGAACTTGGCGATTGATCACAAAGCATAAAAAAAAACTCGTAAACAGGTGCTTTGTAACTTATTTTTCTCAGGTCTGTTTTTGTTTCCTTTTTTTCTGGCGGGAAGTTAAATGTTGGGTACAAAATTTATTTTATGTTAGCCGAAGAGTTGAGTGAGAAGTTTCAACATTTGAATAACAATAATTGAAAAGAAAACCAGACTGCCTTAAGAAAATGTTATCTTCTAACAACTGTGTAAATAACTATTGAAAAATATGGTTTTATATACAAATTTGATATATCAATTAATATTCTTCTTTTAAGGCAGTTGCAATAAATCAACAGCACTCAACGCTTTGTGTCTCGTCGTTTTTATATTGTTGCTTATCCAGTTTCTGTTGTTCGCAATAAATGTCATAAATATTATACACTCAGAAGATACTTATTTAACTAATTTATAGCAAAATATGGCACATGTATTAGAATTTATCATATGATCATCATTTATGACAGCACATGCAACAGCTTAAGTCAACTCAACTTAGTTCAGTTTAGTTTTGGTTTCTTATAATTTTTATTGAGAAAAATCCAACAACTGTGTTTTCTATATTTTCTACGCAAAAGAAAGCTGGCTGGTCGATTTTACTGTTGCTTTATACGTTTAGCAGGCATGACACATTTTTTGCATGAATTATAAGTCGAAAAAAATAAAATATAAAACATACAACAAGTGAAAATTGTTGAGCGCTATTTTTAAAATTGGTAGCAGCTATGATATAATTTTGCCGATTTGCTTAGCCGGCGATATATATGTATATGTATATGCATATGTATACACATATCTAGTGTTCATAGAATGTATTTTCGTTCTCGCTTTTACCGCACAAAATATTTTCAACATTTGCTCATAGACAAAAACGAGAGAAAGAAACTTTTTTATGCGTTCGATTTACTTTAAGGCTGTGACAAAATCTATGTTGAAATTTGTTCTTTTGGACTTAAGATTTATATTTTTATATGAGTTATTACAAGGCAACCGAAATAACATTAGGTTGCCTTAACATACTTATTAAGTTCCTTGAAAATATTTTTTGCTTTGACTACATATTCTTTCAAAAGGATAGGAAACTTTTTTCACAACATCTTGTCTAGACATTAATGTCATGCTTTATTGGCGGAATTTGGACAGTTCTAAAATATATAATACTTTTTGCTTTTAGGTGATTTATATATGAAGGTTGTTTTATGCTTATATTAAAGTGTCTTAACTGAATGAGTTAATTGTTTGTTGTTTGATTTATAATTCTTTTGGTTGGAGAATGTTATCAAATTTTATTTATTTACTGATTCAATTATGTTGGTTTTTAAGAATATTTTCTTTTACTTTTTCCATAATTAATTTAAATTATTTATTTAAATAAATTTTTAAGTTTATTCGTTAAATGCATATCTGTTTTATTTAGCTAAACTTTTTTCTTGAGCATATATCTTTTGCTTTTGTTTATTTTAATTTTTAAAATATAAATTATTATATATTATTCCTTTTTTATGTTTATGCTCATATTTATGCTCTTTGAATATATCAAATAATTTGCTTTTGCTTACTTTCACTTTGCTTTTAAGTATATGTATACAATTTGCATATATCTTTACTTTATTCGGTTGTATATTTTTTCTTATTGTTGGTTCACACGCGCGCAAATTGTTGTTGGTAGTATTTGGCCAGGCCAAAATGACAACAATGTTAGTAGAAGGAGATGTAATTTAAATCGAATTGTTTCGGGCTGGTTTTCTTCTCTTTGCGAGCGACACAAAAAACAGACGCGCTCGATATTTTACAAGTGTGCGTAAATGAGAGAAATCCGTCCACGAGGTACTCGACGCACGACGTTCAAAATGAAACTGAAATCCACTTGATGGCTGAAAAGGCAGCCAGAGACCAAAGCCAAAGCCAAAGAGCCAAAAGCAGCGACGTTGACGTTAACGTTAACGTAGGCAGCATTGCCAGTAGCAGCTGAGGCAGCTGAGGCAGCAGAAGTAGCGAAAAGCCACCCCTAAGTGGCTAAAGCGCGAAATGTTGCCGGCTGCGTTAGCGTTTGTCTTACAGCTGACGCCGTCGTAGACGCCGTCGTTGGCGTTCGCGTTGGCGTCGCTGCTTGCGTCTCGCGTGTTGGTCAAGTGTTTTCAGTAGCAGAGAGAACAGCCGCATGCCACATGTTTCCCGTCTTTTGTAGACTTTTTTAGTTCTGTTAGCCGTATTGTATCATAAATTTGACTTTGGCATCTGCGGGCGGCGTTTCCTTTTAGCTGGATTTTTGAATTTGTTGTGGCTATTTTGTGTCTGTGTGTTTTTGTTATACTTTGTGTTTGTTTGGCGCTGTTCACATCTGCGCATAATTTGATTACTTGATCATTTGTTGTTGTTGAAATATGTTTGCTTTTATGGCCCCGATTCAATTGTTGGCCATAAATACGATATACAAAAACCATCTAAATATGCAAATATCATACGTTCATGTTGTTATTTGCGGTGCTTGTAATTGACGTAAACTATATAAATAGAGATTTATGCATAAATATATGAATAAGCTCATCAGACACTTGTTTGCTTAGACATATCGTACTTTTTAATTGATTTGTTAATTATAATGTCATTTAAAATAACATTTATTTTATTTCTTTAAATGGGTTTGCACTCATACATTAATTTTTTATCTATTTTCTAAATTGAATCAGGTTCCAAATTTAAATATTTTTACCAAAAGTTTTTTTATTTCTCATTTAACATCCTCATTTTTATTTAAGTAAAAAGTTTTACTTATTTTTGTCAATAATTTAAATCTAAAATAATAATTTACTTATTGTACATAATAATAATACAATAATCCAAATAAATCGATTTAGGCAGCTTTTATAACCGATTTGGAGGCTTAACAAGTTAAAAAATATTGTTAAGACTTTGAGAAAGCAATTATCTAGTTAATAAAAATATTCTTTAGGTAATAGGTCTTCTTCACTAAAATTATATGTTTACCAATGCAGTAAACACATATCACATTTTTATGCACAAAATTCGAATATTTTTCTTGACTACATAAATTCAAAAGGCTATTTTAGCTTATCCATTAAATAATACGAATTTCAAACAGCACAAATTGACTTTGGGGAACCTTGATAATAATAGCCTAGATAATTACAGATCACACAGAAAACAGAGACACCTAACAAAATTTCAAGTTCAATTCAAGAAAATATGGGCGCTAAATGTTCCGCCGAGATTTGGTACATTAAAAGCTGTGTGATATTTGGGTCACAGACGAAACAGACATTAATTAGCTGGAATCAAAAATGAACAAAATTTCATGTATAGATAGAATTTTAAGTCTAGTACGCAGCTAAATAGAAACAAAGAGCAACAGGGGGAGCAAACGAGAGCAGCAAATGCGAATTTTGTATGCATGGGATTTATTTTTGGCGCTCGAAAAAAAATCTGCTAATGAAAACGAAACACAACGCACCAAAATATAAAAACCTCCAAAAAGGACAAATAGACAAGAGCGAGGCGAAAATCTAAAAAAAAAGGCGATGAAGAAGAAGAAAAGCTGGCCGGTGGCCAAAACAAAAGTGCGCACGTAGATAAATTCAGATACTCTACAAGCGGGAAACAAAAAAACAAGTCTACAAAAGAGAGCGAGAGAGAGCGCCACTAAAAAAGAGAGAGTGCGACGCGGCGTCGCTGCTAGCGTCGGCAGGCGAATGAGCGTAGCAAAACAAACGGCGCCAAGCAACCGACCAGCAACAGCAGCAACAACAACAACAACAGCTTATGTTACACAAATGCTGGCGGCAAAAAAAATAACAAGAAGCAGCAGCAGCAACGGCGTCGTCTGACACCTATGCGTGTGTTCGCCTCTCTCGACCCTTGCTCAATCCATTGACTCGTTTACTAATGAGACGTGCTGCCGCTGGTGTTGTTGCTGCTGCTGGCGCCGTTGCTGCTGCCACGCGCCTTCCCGCAGCTGTAAACAGGTGTCTGCGAAGGAAGGCAGAATACTGAAAAACAATAATAACAACAAAGTTTGCTCTCAGGTATCGGGTCCATTTGCGATCCCTTCGTATTTTTTTTTTATGGCAATTGAGTGTGTGGCTGAGTAGTTTATTATATATTGGAAACACACAAACAAATGAATATTTGTCAGTATGTGTTTTCATTTACTTATGTGTTTTTTTTTTTTGTTTTTCTTTCATGAATCCATTGGCTCGGTTTAGTTTTAGGCAACTTCCGATTTCATGGGTCCATTTAAAAGCAGCAGCTGTTCCTTATGTCCTTAATTGAATTTATATGTATTTGTTTTTGTGAACAGGTGCTGCATTGCGTAAAAAAAAGAAAGTAAAAGTGAGAAGGAATGAAAATATTCGGATATTACTTACAAAGAAACAGTTAAAAGTTTTCACATTAATATATACAAACTTATAGTCGTGTGTAGATCTCAAAAAGAGGAGAGGAATATTTGGAAAGTTAAATGTCGTTTTGCCTTACTTCAAACTGCTTCGTACTTCTTGGAAATGCATTAAAATAACGATTTGCTGAATACATGACAAATTCTTAAAAGTGTGATGAAAAAATTCTTTATAAGCATCAATGATCTAGTCAAAATAGACATTTCGATCCATAAAGATGAATGGACAAGTAGATCTTAGCGAATAATATACCAGGATGGAATACAAGAAATACAAGGTTTCCTAAACTTAAGACCGATTAAACTTATGACAAACTACCCCTAACTTTTACTGTCTCTGACTTTTAAAAGGGTGAGAAAGGTCAACAAAGACGAAAAATACCGCTGATTGAAATTTACCAATGCCTGCAACACAAAGTTTATTTTTCATCGTACTAACTTCATTTGATAGGTTAACTGTTGGGTTTTAGGTATTTTATATGCTTCTTCTTACTTATTTTTACTAATTTTGTAGAGTACATCATTCTTTCAATAATAACAAACTAAATTCCCTGGTTGTGATATCACTTCAAATGTTTGACAGTTTGACCTACTCCAACAAAATAAAATTCATTCTGACACCCCGAAAACACTTTCTATATCTAAGTTAAGAACAGTTGCTTAACTGGAGCGATTCGTACTTGGCCTGAACACGTACTTAACCTTTTTAGTCGGCTAATTCAATTGCCGCAAAATGAGAACTTAACCATTTAACCTAATCCATCTGCTACCTTAAGTTTTGTTTTTTGGTATTTTATTTTTGGGCAGTCAGTCGACTTTTTGTCGGCGTCTGGGACACGCGAGAAGAAATTGTTCAAGTGAAAAACTTGCCAAAAAGCCAAAGAAAATGCCGTGAAAATTAAGAAAAACTGAATCCTTAAGGCAAACGTTTGCCAGTCCCACAGTATTAAGACCCACCGCCAACCACAACCACCTACAACAAGTCTTCACTTGAGCTCTAGAGAAATAACCAAGCGAGAACAAGAAGAGAGAGGGTGCGTTGCAGGTGGCAGGTGAAGCAAAAGAGGGTTGAGGGTGTTGAAAATGTGTGTGCGATATGTCTGCAGAGTTGTCGGAGGTTGTCGAGCGAAATGTTGTTGGCAATGTTCGCGCTTCGTTAGCTTTAATTTCAGTAATTTGCAGCGACGATTTGGCCAAATAGGAGAATCGACCAGACCAGACGCCGTTAAAACAAAAGTGAAGCGAAAAGCACCAGCGACATTTTCAGCGAATCAAGACGAAACACAACAAAAAATAAAGTAGGAACAATAATTTAGATAAGTGTTGCACTAAAAGATACTCAGTATTCAGGTTAATGGGTTTGCCATGATTTGGTACACATGTACCAAAATTGTTCCGGATGCCATTGAGCTTAACTGAGTTTTATTACAGTCGACGCTCACAAATAGGAACCTTCAGTAATAAGTATTTCTAGACATTTGAATTTGAATTAAACGCTTAAGAATTAGAACTGAAAATTGGATAAGCAATCTTCTAGCTCTCCGTTATGATATTGTTGTTTCAAATTAAAAAAATCTGTTACTAATTTTATGTCAAGTAAAGATTAGTTGAAAAGAAGTTGGTGATTGATTTTTAAGAAACCTGATAATTTTACTGTTACTTTCAAGACTTTTTACTAAGGTTAGCTATTTATAATTTTTGTACCCGTTAGTTTTAAAGTAAATATGAAACTAAACTGTGAGTCTAAGCCTAGGATTAAATAATAAAGTGTGATCATTTCCTAGGTTCATAAGCGTTGGCATACAAATCAAAAAGACACTTTCAATATCATCGATATTTATCTAAAGATTAACATTCCCGATTTAACATTGATTTTTAATGAGTACAGGGTATTTCGTACCCGAAATATGACAACCTCAAAAGCAAAGGTGGAACTTTCGCTCTCGACCAAAGGCAAACAAAAACGAGCCCAACTGCAACTCCCCAGATCCTGACTAACCAAACAACAACCTTCTTTTCTCACCTCTCTCTCTCTCTCTCTTTCTCTCCCTCTCCCTCTCACTCTCTCCCTTTCTAAATATTTAATGACCAGTGGAGTCGAGACGAAGTCACTGTTGAATTGGTCTACAAAATGTTGATGTTCGGGTAGACGGCAGAAGGGCGACCCCAAAAAGTCTCGTGCGATGTAATTGCGAAATGTTTTGCACTGGAATTTTATTTACATTTTCCATGAGCTGCACAAGATGAAGACTTTGAGTGCGCTGCTCATACTACTCCTCTCCTCATATTTATGCCTCTCTTGTCTGGATTCCAATGCGTTTTTCGTTCGTTTCATTTGAAAGCTTGTCGTTTCTCTGCCTGGCAGCCGCTTTTTGTTTCCTTCTTTTTTTTCGTATTGTGGGGGAAGAGGTTGCCTCCCTTTGTAATGAAGTGTACGAATTTGCTAAAAAGCTGGATTTCCGTTTCCATCCACATCACACAGCTACTGACTGCCTGACTGTGTGTATGTGTGTGATGGTGTGTGGTTGTGATTGTGTACAAGTCTTAACGAGTTTAGGTTCGCAATGTGTATTTCGCGAGCAAGTCCAAAGCAGAAGGCTTACCAAATATTGCTTGAGAAATTGTTAAAAACGAGAATGTTGCTTCAACGAGCAGAAATTCTATTTCTTGTCTGACTCTGGCTAATAATTTTTGCCCTCCGGCTGAGGATTAGAAAACGTTGAGACAATGAAAGGAAAAATTGGGTCATGGTGGAAAACAACTGTGTATTTAAGCAGAAACAGGAAACTTTTAGCATTGGTTGCTGTTCTATAAATTTATCGACAAGTTTAATACTTATAAAGAGCAAAGCTGTTAAATAACATTCAGCTTTAAATTATTAATATGCTTTGTGTCAAGAAATCTCGCATTGACTAATAAATTTAATGAATTTGTCAATGGCTAATTCGCACTTTCACATCAGTTAGCGGGAAACGGATAAGTGTAGAACAACTTTCATAACAATCAGTTACAGTCAGCATAAGGAAAAAGATCGGATGAGTTAGTTAACAATTTCCCCGCTTCAGTCATAAGTCTTTCAAAATAACCTTATTCCCATTGAGATTTCCGCCCACTTTAGACTTGCGATCTATAGTAAGGGTATTTTTAGCTTTAAATACTTAAAGTTGGAGTGTCACAGCTGTTGAAAATTGTTGTTAATAGTACAGGTTTTTTGTTTGAATTGGGGCAAACTTCACTAATTGGACTTCCTTAACGAAATATTTATCAATAGTATAATAACATGTAATCAAACTCTAGGCATACAACTTGTGAATGCCATTCTTGAATTGTAGCCATGTAAATAACACAAAAATAGAAAAAGGACACCACACAACTCCAAAGCTAACATGTCATATAATCCTTTGTTGCATATGCCCCATTCGCTGCATACCGCCATTTCCCCTGCCATCCAGCCCCATTCACTGCCCACGATACGTTACTCTTCAATCTAAACCAATTGTTCCATCGCAGTGCAGTGTTCAGTCGTCAGCCGTCCGCTTTCCAACTAACCAGAACAGATGTCAGACGTATACAAAAGGGGGTAGATCCGGGGGGAGGACATGGCCACTGGCGGTTGACATGATGACGTGTGTAATGAGCAAACAAATACGCGCGTTGCAACCAGTAAGAAAAAAACAGTGGAAGGGAAAAATACAGAAAGGAAACAACAACAACAATAAAGTGCAAATACAAATACAAATAAATAATAAAACAAATAGCAGTACGCCTGCCTGACATATCCTGCAGCAATCCCAAAGCAACAGCAACAGCAATAACAACAATGAGGATGGAAAAATCACTAATGAATCCGGCAAATGTTTTTAGCTTGCAACTTCACGTTGCACGTTGCTTGCATTCGCATTCGTTGCAAACGCACAACCAAATGAATGAATGGGAACAAATGAAATTGTTGCCAGTTTGCCGGCTACCAGATGCTGCAAGAGGGGGTCGTCAGCTCGAAGAGACAACAAAAAAAAAAGCATAAAATGATGATTTTCTGTTAAGTTTATTCAATTTTCAATGCTCTTTTAAATAAATCACCAAAATGTTTTTTTAAATAACTTTCATAAGAACTATAAACTCAAAATAAGTATCTTCAATGAATGGATGAAATAGATTTTCCCGACTGATTTATGTTCTATCAACGAATGAATATAATTTTCACAATATTTTCCTTAAATTTAAAACTGATTTTTTAAAGTTCTGTCGAGACATTTAGCATAATCAAATGTAATTTTAAGATCACAGAAAAACATTCTCCCTATCTAAGATTAGCTAGCATACGAAGATAATAGTTAAACTTACGTTTTTTGTTCCGATATGTCAATATTAAATCAATTTTCAGGTGTTATACAATAAAACTTTCCTTGCGTTTCATAGTTTGTAACAAAGTCTCGATACTCTGAAAGTAAAGGGCATATAAAGAAGCATAGGGGAATTGCGAGATCTAGGAGGCAGCAGAGCCAGTAAAAATATAGCGCTTTTAATCCCTAATGTCAGTTCACGTTCAATAGAGTCGAGTTCTAGCTACTCCACGCCATCTACTCCTTCTATTCCCTCTGTTCATGTTGTTTTTCTGTCTGTTGTTGTTATTGTTGGTCGTCTGCATTCTTTTAGACATTTCTTTTAGCGAACTCTTCGGCGACCTTTTCTCTATTTATCCCGAGTTGTACATTGCAACGGATGCGCAGCGGATCCAGCGCTTGTAGCCGGAAAAGTAACTCGACAGCAGCAAAACATTGCAAATAACAACAACAATGTTCCATTTTTTATTTAATTAAAAATGCAAACAATGTAACTCGTTCCCCAATTCGAGCTTTATATTAACAACTTTACAAACATACAAACTGTGCATGATTATGTTAATATTTTTGCTTTAATTTTTCGTTCATCATTTAAATTTATGTAATATTTTTATTAATGTCGACTTTTGTGAGTGTGTGTGTGTTTATCAACATTATGTTAATTTTCTGCCTTGTGGCTGATGAATAAATTTCAAAAACGGAGGAAAGGGAATCCCTTGGCTGCCTTATTAAAATTTAAAAAGGATTAAAGTTTATTGCGGTCTCAGAGGGAAGAGGATGGGTGGAGGAGGTGTGTCTGTGGACAATTGTGAAGTATGCTCCTTATGCCATTCGGAAGTTTAAAGTAATTGTTCAAATTGCACATTTGTGTGCTCTAATTGTTGAAATTATGCAAAAGGCCTTACAGAAAAAGAGAGAGGGTAGAATAAAACTTTTTTTTGTTGCTAGTGGAGAAAAGGGTGCTGGAAACGACCCAACAAGCGCTTGTTGTTTTTATGAGTTTCCTGAATAACGGGTAATATTCAGGTGGGGAGAGAGTGGGGTCGCAATAAATATCAGTTTTCTCCTTGTGTTGAAAGACTGTTATATTTTTAAAGCAAAGGTAGCGAAATATAGTATTTAAAGTAGAAAGACTATGAAGTGAAGTACCAGATTAACAATTGATCATACACAACAGCTGCTTGCTATGGCACGAATTTTCTATTGTTTTTGCAGTTAAGAGACATTAAAATGATTTAAATCTTGTTAAAAATGCGAAAATATAATATTGTGACGTTCCTCCGTTCGTATCCCTTTCAGGTGGCGACTGTTTTTAAGGGTCAATAAATAACAGATTTATTTTACATCTGTTTTCTGAGTGCCTAAAACGGGCTGATTTTCTTACTATCTGTGACTTATGTATCAATATGAAGGCAAATAAAATGGTCTAGGACTCATAATTTTAATGTATTTAATGTTCTACCTTTGTTAAATATACCTTACAGCATCACCTTACCTGAAAATGCAGAAGAAAAATATTTTATTAAATATATATTAAATTTCTTTAGTTAAATATTTAAAATATATTAACGCAACTATCAAGCGACCGAACATACGCCACTTGACCTAAGGTCAATTGAAATCAAATAAAAAACCAGCATAAATAGATTCAATATTTATGAGATGGCTTTTCTGGACATTCTCCAAGTACAAACATATCCGCAGGCACAAAGACGACGACTTTAGCCTCAATCAAATTAGAGTAAATGAAAAATTCACGTTTCGGAACAAGAAACGACCAATTGTACTACCTAAGCAATATATATGCCTTTGCTTGTGCAAATGTATCTTTTTGGTATAAACAAGTTTAATGCTCTCAAAGCCGACGCCAATGGGCAAATTTGTGAGTTTGTGTGCTTTTTTTTATTGGGTGGGTAACTATGGTTAAGGAGAAGCAAATCCTCATCATAAGCTGACCAAATCCATGCCACTGGCTAGTTTTCAGACCAGAAAACATTAAAAAATACGTAGAAAGAAATGAAACAAAAAGGGAGACGATAGAAAGAGAGCTCATTAAATGCACCCACGAAACGCGAATGTTCCTGTTTGTCTGAATGGGGGAGTAAGGGACGAAGGCAGAGTTCTGGGCCAACATAAATCAGAATGAAAGCGCGTCTGGTAACTTAAAACGCACGTGCGCCCCAAGGAAGTGGAAAGTGATGGAGGGGAGGAAGTTGGAGAGCAGCAAAAGTGAAATGATAGAATGAGGTATAGTCGATGTGGGGACGCCGACGACTATAACGGTTGAGTCTGATATAATTAAGCATCATAACTCGAGGGATATTTGTTGTTTTTGTTGTTGCCCAGCAGAACATGATGACGGGAAACAGAAAGTGACGGGGAATGGGTCTATGGATGAGCCAGGAAATGAGCAAAAGCTGCTGCTGCGGCGAGCACGAAAGTTAATCAAAACTTGTTGTTGCTGCTGTTGTTGTTACTCTCACTGTACGGCGGATAAAGTTTTATGTAGTGCAAAAAAGAAAATGTTATAAACTTTGCACAAAACACAAAACAAAAGCATCACGAAAAAGGTAACAAGCAAAAACAAAAATTGGGAAAAGACAAAGACCAAATAACAGATGGACTAAAATAAAAAAATAAAACGCTTGTTAATAGTGTCCAAGTTGACAGTCAGACTATAAAATACCCTATGTTTACTTAAGGATTTGCAATTGTCTAAAATCAAGCCAAAAGTTACTTAAAAAAGGATAGTAAAAATACATTTATTAATTACTTTAAACTAGGAGCACAAATCCAAAAGACTTTATGCCTAATAATATTTAATAATAATTTATTCTTTATTCGTAGAGTAAACATCAAAAAGCATTACAGCAGTGTGCAGGTGGATTCCACTTGTTGATTAATACAAATAACATTTTTTGATAGAATGGTTTTTTGATAGATACATTTATTAGTTTAAAAGTCAACAATGCCCTCCGAACTAAGTAAATTACTAATTCCTCACTTATTGTTCAAGCGTATGATTCTCATTTTAATTTCAAGAACGACAAAAGGTAAAATGAAAAACATGCACATTAATTGAAAATTAAATTTATAATAAACTTAATTGCTGATGATGCTAAATAGTTTTCAAACTGGACAATGGATATAATGAATACCTTGAGAGAGGGAGAAATAAAAACAAAGACAAAGTAAACAGAAAGAAAGAGTGAGAAAAAAAGATAAAGATAAAGAGCCTCGGGCCACGCAAAAATTGGTTGCTAGAATGGTTGACAACATGTCCTCGGCAACGTCAACGTCGCTGTTTGATGTACTCAGGCATTCCGGACATAGACGGTCCTGTCGTCCTGGAGTCCATGGGTTCAACCAAACGGCTTCCCTTGTTCTAGAGCACCTTCCGCTGACAAGCAAAAATGAAACTTTTGGCAAGAAGGGAATCAAATGCCCTCAGGCCGATCAAAAAGCAGACAAAAGAAAAGCAAAAAAGATTTTGTGGGGAAGGAAAAGGTTGTATTAGGCAAGGTGCGTATAAGCAATTTGGAGGGAGAATAAAATGTTTCAGGCGGAGGCTAAGAAAACTGAAAACATGCTGCAAATGTTGTATTGTTTTTGAAGTTATAAAACAGCCCACAAACAATAACCAAAACAAAAGTTCAAGTTGTTGTCGAGCTAAAGGAGGGTAAAGAAAAAAGGAGTTACAATGTTTTTTGAGGCGTTTCCCGGCTTGAGTCACCGAAAAGTGTTAATGAGCCAGCTTTTGTTTAAGCAGCGACGCCATTTTATTGCCCAATTATAATGCCCCATACAACTGATATGGTCACGACCGTTTGATAGCAATCGTTGTTGTTATTGTTGTTAAATTAAACTTGCTTAAAGGGTGTGAAACTGAAATATTTGTACAATCCTAAAGGCCAGAAGGCATCAAAAGTAATACAAAACATTTTGAGAAAATTCTTAGGCAGCTTACATATACATATTTATATTTGAAAATGTTTATGTTGAAAACATAGTGAAGTGTGAACAATAAAAAAGAGCATCAATGCATTGCAATGGCACACCAATATTCAACATTAAATAAATTATAAAATATATGTAAATTAGTATCAATACATAAAAACAAATCAATATTATTTCAAGAAAGTTTTTATCAAAAATTTAAGAAATGCTTCGGAATTGAATCACAATAATTTCATATTACTTGCCTCTCATAAGGATATCACATAAGAAAACTCAACCAAACCAACAAGTGTCCTTGAACACAGCCAATAAGGAAGATCTCCGTATTTCAACTGCTGAGAACAATCTCTCTGAGAACCGCCAACTTTACCTTATTTAAATATCCATTATTGCAATTTACATAAAATCTAATTAGTGGCTCAACACAACAGGAGTCTCTCGACTGTCTACGTCTCATGTTGTTGTCTTTTTCTAACCCACCCCCTCCGTTACCACAATCACAGTCGCACCAACACAACAGCAAAAGCAAAAGAGGAAAAAGCCATAGCATACTTAGCAGGGCTTGCTCAATCCTCTGAGTTTCCTATCACACACGCTGTGCTGGCTGTCATATCATGTGCACATCACATCAATTTGCGAAAAGAAATGAAATGGCAAGTGGCAGCCACTTAAGCCACGCAGTGTTCTCTGTGTGTGAGAGGGTCTGGGTGATATGGAGTGTTTGGAGTAAAATTGTGAGTGTGTGTTTGTGATTGTTTAAGCAAAACTCAGAGAGCTTAGCGAGCTTTGCGTGGGGAAGTAAAGTAGATGCCTGCGTTACTCTTGCTGTCAATTGCAGTTGATGAGACGGGCGCGTTTCCAACTGCCACCCACTCACCCCCCTAGACAACACTTGCACCTTTCAATTTTCCAGCAATACGCAAATCAATTTGTGTTTACCAATTTTTTTTTTTCATTTCCGTTTTATCTGCGGCGAGCAAATCGACAAATGTCCTGATAGCAGGACATGGTAAACAGATTTTTTTTTTAATACTAGAGGTAAGGGGCGTCTGCCTGTTTACCGCTTAATGATGTTTGTCGCCTGTCGAACGCTCGTGTAAATAGGAATACGTGAAAGCTTTTTCCTTTCCCTTTCCGTTTCACCTTTACCCCTATTCATGGCATGGCATACAATTTAAAATCGTATGTAAATCGTATGCTTTTCGAGCGCTTGGCAGAATGTTACGCCTACGTCTCTACGGGAAGCAAGCAGAGAGAATTTGCATTAACGGCGTGTATGTACATGTGTTTAAAAAATTTTCCCGGAATCATACTCCAACCCATCGTCCCCTCTACCACCTTTTCGACTTAATCCTTTTTGCGCGCATTAAAAGCTTGACAGAAAAAAAACTTGATGTATTTTTGCAGAAACATTAAACAAATTTTATGCGTTTGTCTCTCTTTCAGCTCTCCTCTCTTTAACCCACCAGTTCTCCAGTCACCTCACTACTTCATTTATCTCTCTTTTATTTTTGGTTGCTATGCCTGCGGTTTGTGTTGTTGTTGCTCAACGCTTGACTGACAGCCAGACATCAAAATCAGCTTAGGGAATTTTCGTTTAATAGAAATTTACAATGTTGAATGAATATACGGCTATACGGCTCTATGGCCCTATGTCCTTGATGTCCTTTGGCTGACGCTTGAATTTAATTATGGCCTCAGCCCGGCGGCAGCTTAAAGCGTGTAATTAGTGCGACATATAATTGAAAAGGACTCAAATGATATGGCCAGAGCCCCTTGCATGTCCTGTCTGACCGTAGGCAAATGTCACATTTTCCCTCTATACATATCGTAATGACAACATTTTAATGGAAGAACAGCTTAAACAAAAAAAGAAAATATATATATACACTATACTATATAAATAAAATAAAATTGTACATGCAGCACACATAAAAAAATAATTTTACAAATTTCTCGTTGGCGAAATTGAATAAAATAAAAGGTGGAATTATTTATATCAAAATTAATGGAATTCCTTTGAAACGGTTTTAATTAAATACAATCTATTTGCTAATCTGTGTGCACAAAACGGGAACATAGTTTGTGAAAGAGAATCGAGTGAAATGATTGATTTAAATGGCATATTTCAATTTAAACGGAATTAATAAATTGCAAACAAACATTATAAATTTATCCAAACGAATAGACTTGAAATGCGATATATATACGAATAATTATTACTATTTAAATCGCCAACATAAATATTAAGAACTTATAAATAGATAGATCGTTTGTTAGCACAAACTTCTTGCTAAGTAAATGTTGTCCCACAGCTGAAAAGTTTGCCTCCTAAAATGTTTGGATATTTCTTAATACTTCTACGAACATACGCTACCTCAAAATAGAATATTGATCGAATCAAGTTTTGTTATTATTATATTTCCATAGATATTTCAATTCAATTCCTTGCCCCATTTATGATCAAAATTCATTTTCAATTCAATAAACTCTCCTACAAGGGCAAAAAATTTTTGGTCACAAAGGCAGCAGCTGCAACACCAACATTAACAACAACAACACATAATTCCAGCTGGCTCGCAGCTGCAAAAGTAGGAAAAAAACGAAAAGCTGTCTCAATAAATCGCTGTCCAACAGGCCATGCTTGCAATTTCTTAAAGGCCATGTCCCAAATGCAGCAGCTTCTTTATCTCGCTGAGCATTAATATCTATATACATTTTTCATCTCTCTCAACGTAGACAATGCAAACAAGTTGGAATGCAGGATCTGAATGCAGAGTTATAGACCTAACAATACCCTCTAGCCAATATAATAAAAATTATGAGAGCCATGTTGCAAGAAACTTGATTGTAATGATAAAATAAATTTAGAACTCCCAAAAATAACAAGTTTTGTAAAAAAATAAATAAAAAACAGATAAAGCAATAAATGAATAATTAAAAAATTATATAAAAATAAAATAACTTTAAATAAAATTAAATTTATTAATATATTAGAAAAAATAAAATTTTTGATAAAATAATAAGAATAATTTTATTTTTAGTAATAGTAATAGTAATAATAAACTCATAATAAATAAAAATATTTCTTTATTTAGTTTTATTAGCTTAAGTTAAAACCCATCCACAGGGTATAAAGCAGGTGGATAGTTGTCCAAGCTTGTACACATTTTTGAGATATTTCAGTGTCAGGCTGATAGCATTTTTGTGTTGCCTGCTGCTTGTATACTTTCACTTTGTCATCGCCCATTTGGGTTGATAGAAATTCTTGGCTCTTGCAATTGGGCAACAGCTGACGGCGAAAAGGCTTTAAACTTAAAGCCAGCAAGTCAGCAGGCCCACGGCAAACGAGCGCCCATTTAATTAGCCCAATTAATGCGTACTCACGTCGCAAATGCTGTTAATTTTCAGCTCGAAGTTCATTTTGGCTTCCGTTAAGGCGCGCGTTTGAACCAAAAGGTTTATTTGCATTATATTGTCAAACTAATTGACAGTGGTAAACTGCTCAGAATCTACTATGGCGCAGTCTGCATTCCACAAAACGAGATTTTAACTTGTAAAACAAACTAGTTAATTGAATATTAAACAGACTGAAAATGCAGTCTAAATGTCGCTTAAAATATTCTAAAATAAACCAATCTAATTTGGTTAATTGATTGCCTAACTAGGTTAATTAAATTATGTGTTATTTAATGGTTTCGTTTTAATAGTCATTTGGAAACTTAAATCAACATCAAAATGCTCAAAGTAAACATGACTAATAAACAAAGTACAAAATTATAATTAACTTATTTTATATTGAATGCAATTTACATGCTCAAATCAATTTATTGATCATTGATTATAAACACCTCTTGACAACATTTTTTTGTTTGTAAACTGTGAGCTTCACTTACGTCTACCTTTCATTTACATAACTCAAAGTCAAACAAAGTGATAGAAACAAAACGCATTACATGAAATTCAATTTTAAATTATTTTTGGAACAACTTTTTCAAACAGCAAATAACAATCATTAGCAGAAAGAAGTCTTCAAGTTGCGCTCATTTGCATCTGATTTAAAATAACAAACAAGCAAAAACTTTTTCAGCTCTTGCTAAGAAAATTGGGCAAAAGGTCGTCGTCAAGTGGGTGGCGCTAATAATCTGATTTATTTATTTTTTTTTTTTTTGTGAAAAATTCAATTTAAAATTTTTGTTCATATTTCAATTGCAGTACGCGACGTATACGTAATTTTTGTGATGTGATATATGTGTATGAGTGTAGGTGTGTGTGTGTGTGTTATGTGCGCTGATAAATCAGCTACATATCTTTTACATAACTGACATTACTCAGTGACATGTGAAGCTGCCAGTCAACCGCCCAAATTGACATTGAACCACAGTTGACATAAGCCACTTTCGCTGTCAGGGTCGGAGTTGGATCAGCTCTCGAGGGATTATTCGTTGAACTTCCACCTAATGACAATATCTTAGAGCAAAGCTTATTTTTGAAACAAAATATGCAATGCACTGATAAAGCATGAATGTGAATTATGCTTTTGATCAATATAAGGTGAAATGATATGAAAATAAAGTATTCTTAAAAAGTATTCTTATTTTAAATAATGCAAACATTTCTTAATGAATCATTACGGAATTATGAGCTTCAATGATTCTGCTAAGAAAGATATTTTCATAGTTTTGCTTGAAAGTCATACAAAATCTTGAAACTATCGAGTTGCACACATCTTCACGCTTTGCAGTACATCAACATCAAACGTAAGTCTTTTAAAATTCTTAGCCAAATTGATTAAATCCTACTTTAAGGGTATTAAATCTGCTTTACAACAAGGATTACTTGTTTACTTATTTTAAGTCTTTTTCTTTTTTGTGACTTGTCGACTTTATGACTTACTTGCCAATCAGTTCTTTAATCAGATGCTTCGTAAAACTCAAACAGGAAGCTGAAATAAATACGCAATTAATTCACGCAACAGGAAGCCAAAAAAAAAAAAATAAAGAACTTGAGTGGTAAAACTCTTTTTTATTTTCTTTTACAGCTGGATTCTATGAAGTGGCTGCTTGCTATCTGCATTTGACATCTGATGCATTTGCAATTGGGGGTCAAGTGAGTGGGAAGTGGACTTGTGTTTCAGCACTTGCTTGCGATGGCAGTGAAATTTTCTTATTTGCCGCTCGAATGACGTTGATTCGTCTCTCTAAGGAAGTTTTCATCTCTCTGTCTATCCTTGCTGTAGCGAGAAGGTAAGGAGTTAAACGAGTTTGTAAAATAAGGCAAATAAATGAATGTCATTTAGACTCCTCGACCAGACATAAACAAAGTAAAATCGACACAAATTCCACTGAGCTGCAAACTTTTTGTGTGTGCCTTCAAAAAAAAAAAAGGATAAACGCATTTTCCAAACGCACACATACATCTACCCACACACACACTTATACACCATAAAGAGGGAGAGTGAAGCACTCACACACTCAAAGCATATTTGCATTCAAATTTTGTAGCAACAAGCAAACAAACAAGCCAAAGAAACGAACCACACCATTGTGGGAAAATAGTAGCGTTGGAAAGGGAGCTCGTGAATGGGTGGGGGTGGGGGGAAATGCAGGGTGGCTTGTAGATGGTATAAAACGCTGCAATTGCCGTTACGTAGCCAAGCGAGGCGTAACCCACAAAATCACCCAAAAAAAGCGAGCAAGAAACTTTTGAGCTAAGCTGAAAAAAGCAACTACAATTGCACTGACAGAAATCAGTATGTGATTGATTGTGATTGACAGATGAATGAATGCATGCTTTGATTGATAATCAGTGGCGCTATTTATGGTAAGACTAAATGTGCGCTAATTCAATGCATTTCATTCATAAATTTCGTAAGATTGTTTGACTGTGTTTGATATACGACTGAATTTGAGATTTGATTAACTAATGCTAGTATGTGATGAAGTGTACTTGAAACGACTGTCCTATTGATTGATTGGAAATGATTGATGTATGTAGGGTTAATTGAATGCAGATAAGGATTTGTTTAATCAATAATTTCAAACATAAGAAATAGTTTGGTTTTTATTTTTCTTTCTTCTAACAATATAAGTAAAGATTGTAATTCTACTATTTGCATATTATTAAATTTTATTAACTTTTGCAATCGATTTAATCTTTACCAAAATATTTCTTGAATGTTTTTTATCTTTCTTATCGCCCATTTCACTTAGAGAAGTTCTTTTTCAAAAAGTGCTTCATTTTTGCTCTGTGTACTCACACTTTTACCGTTAGCTCTGTGCAACTCTGGATTCAACCGAAATTTCGACAGTTGCAGCGAAAGGATGGAAAAAAATTGCAACGCCAACCGAAAGACATATAAAAATCTGTCAGTTTGAAAAACCGCGCACATGTATCGCAATCAGGATTCGTTTCTCTTGCTGTCGTCCCTCCGTTCCTACCTTCCTTGGTCCTCACTTTACCAAGCGTTGGTTTTCCGTTGCCCTTCTGTCCTGCTCCTCGCCTATCCTTCAACTCGACCACAATCCACATTGCACGTCAGCTTTGTTTGCGTTGGCTCGAAGCCGCCAAGGTGAAGGCATGCCAAAATGACTCGTTACTCATTCGCGCTCCAGGACCAGAACCAGAATCATACTCCCTCTTTTCTCTCTATCGCTGCTGACTTGGCAGTCGATGGATAAAGGTAAACGCGAAACACGCGATAGAGCCTGAGCAACTGTCTGACGCGCTGACTGACTTACTGAGTGACTGACTGACGGACTGCCTGACTGATTGACGAGTTGGTTAGCACAACCTGAACCCAACGACCTTGTTGCTTCTGAACTTGGCTGTTGAGCAGGTCAAATTGTTGTATGGGTGTCGAGTTTTAAGTGTGTTGTGTGAAAAGATTCCTTGTGCGGCCTGTCAGTTAGGAGCCATAGCGCAAACATATGTGTGCATACATTTTGATTGAGCGGCAATTATGTTTGGCATGTCAATACAAAGAAAATTAGTCTTCAATTGTCTTGCAAAATCTGATGAAGTTATTACTCAAGTGAGCGTCGATAAGGCCTCAATTATTATGGAATACCTACAAGTTACTATTTATACGATTGACGAATAGGTATTTATTTAAAAAAAAAAAGTATGCCACTTAAATCTTAACAAGACTTTTACGACTTTAAACTAAAACTGTCAATGTAATTATTTTTATCAATTTAAAATTAATTTCCCTCCTGTATTTAAACACTCGTTTGAATTTACCAACAGTCAGGTTTGTTTTGCTCTGTGATTGAGAGTCTTTTACGTCATCTACCTTTGGATAAACTTTAAACTGTTGGACAACAACTTAATTTCTGTTGGTGACCACCCGATGAAATTACAAATACGATGCGTGTGGAACAAATAAATCAAAGCTAATGCAATTAGAACTAAGCACTTGTCAATCCCTCTCTCAAACAGACGAGACTAAACCCTTCTGCACATTACGAAAAGCCACTCGGCAACTTCACTCGAGCACTTTTACATTATTTACGCCAACTTTGGCATAGATATATGTATATATGTGGCTATACCTACACACACACACACATGTGAAATGAATGCACCTGATGCCCAACTGTTGTCCGATTTTCATTTCCATTTTCGCAATTCGCATTAGCAATTGTCATTCCGAGAGATTGTTGTTGTTGTTGTTGTTGTGCTGTGTATTTAGTAATCTGAAATGTTCTCTCTACTAAATCACAAAAAGTGTCAATTGCACTTCAGCTCAAACTGGGTTAAAGGTAGGGTTTTTGTAGGAGGCGATTTTTGCCATTGCTATTGGCGCATATTTTTCCAAATCCAATGTCCGGTATTTTTCTTGACCCAGGCCAAAGCCGCCCTTTTATTTCCTCCCACGGCATCTCTGTGCCCCCAGTGTTGCAAATTGATGTCAATAAGCGATAATTGAATTAGCGTTGAAATGCACAGTGTACACTGTGCTACATTGCATTGCTCCATTGTTTTATAGTCATTGCAATCAGAACATTTTCATCCCTTGCCATTCAATTCTTGTTCACAATCCCTTGATCCTTTCTGGCGCTTAGCTCTTGTCAGTCTCACCTCCGTTTATACATACACATGTATGTATGTATAAATTTTTCTGCTTTTTTTTGTGCTTGCTAAATGGATTTTTATGCAATTGTCAATGTTTTTATTTTGTTTCGTTTTCTGGGCTGCATAGCTTGTGATTTTATCAACTTATTTTTTGGCCGCTTTAACGGTCTGTTATTTACTTGATGTCTGCTGCCTGTTAACAGTTGTTCGTTTCTTTTCCCTTTTCCTTGATTGCATGAACAGCTTCGTTGACATGATTAGCATTAATTGAACGCTGATTTCTTTTAGCTGCTCAACTTGATTTTATTTGCTTTCCTTTTTACACAAATGAAAATGAAGCCCTTCCTGTTTTTTGTGTCTTTTATTGCTCCATCGAGTGGATTTTAAGCTAAGCTTCGTTTAGTGGCTTTTAAGTCTAAGAGCTTTACAAATCAATGCAACTATTTATTATTCGTTGTTCATTAATTGAAGTGGTTTTTAGGGACCCAAATAATTATTTCTTGTATGTTTTCAATCAATTTAAATCGATTG
This sequence comes from Scaptomyza flava, assembly GCA_030179655.1. Taxonomy (NCBI): domain Eukaryota; kingdom Metazoa; phylum Arthropoda; class Insecta; order Diptera; family Drosophilidae; genus Scaptomyza; species Scaptomyza flava. Next base: position 18,108,112 of record JARNME010000404.1, read on the forward strand.
CGAATTTACTTACTAATTAATATAAGCTTATAAAATAATTGCACTCAAACAACGATTGATGGTTTCTCCATGTAACAAACTCGGATTTTCCCAAAAACATATTGTTGTATAGCCTTTTGAATACATAATTTTAAGAGTTCAGTACAAACTTACAATTGCAGTATTTAAGATGTTATAGTGTTATGTTATTGTTAGTTACATCTTTTTCGATAAGTAAGTTTATGCAAAAACTTTGTTTGTAATCTTCGTATATAATATTTGAATGAACAAAAACTTAAAATCATTTTCATCTAAGTTTTTAATTAAACATCAACCTTTAATCACTTCAAACATAAGCACTTTTAATCTAACCAAGAACATGGCTTTAAAATCCTAGAAAAATAGTACTTATTTTATTGCACTCGTAGGAACCCTAGTTTTATAACTTGTTTTCCTTATGGGGGTGCAGCGGCATTTTGCTAGTTAACATTTTCATTGCTCATGTAAAGCAAACTAAGCAACCTACCTTGTACTTCATTACATGTTGTGATATAAAATCTTTACACAATACAAATACATATACCTAGCTGGTAGAAGTGGTAGTTCTCAGTTTAACACCTTGGCGCCATCCAATTAGAACTTTTTATGACCCACACACACACAGCCTGTATACCCGTTATGCAGATAGGCAAACAAACCTTCAACTTAGCCTTGGCACGCACTTAAGGAAAGAGTAACAGTCATTTGACTGCCTGTTAGCTTGCATTTTATTTCATTTTGTTTTCCCTTCGTTATTTTGCTGATTGTTTTTTATTGCAATTTGCCAGCTGTAATTGCTGGCAGTTTGATTGCCAACAAGCGCGTTGATGGGTGAACTACCATTACGGGTATTCCTGCTACATTTCCATCACAACAACAAATCGTTGATTTGTTTTATAAAATAATTTTCAATTCAACGCTGCCAACAGGAGCATGAGATGCAGTGTGCAGTCCTCCAACGTATAAATGAATAAAAAGAGGCTAGAACAGAAATATGCAGTTTATACCATACATATATGACTTGAAAACTCCATGTAGTGTTAGATGATTCTCTAATAACATTTGGAGTGAAACTTTACAGCGAATGCCTCTGACTTAATAAACAAAATCTTTTAAGTATTAATCTCTCTTTAAGAGTCATTCCTTATTAAACGTAAAATTTCATTAACAAAAGTTAAAGGGGGAAAAAAATAATAAAATAAAGAAATTGTAGTAATAAAAAATTGTTTGCTGTTGTTGCGATTTTGATTGTCTGAATTTCAAGAACATTTAAGATTCTCGACTTTTGAGTTTTTTGTAACCGGCGTTCGTCGTATACGCAATATTTTAGATTCTTATTTTATTATTATTATTTAATTTAATTCAAGTTTATAAGTTATCTTTATAGCCGAAGGCTTCAGTAGCCATGACTCCAAAACTGTTGGTTGAAACTTTGTAAGCTTAAGTCAACTCTTAAAATAAATAAATAAAATTATGTTTATAAAACTAAAAATGATTTCGTTTACAGGGTATTTGGAAGAAACTACATGCTTGGCAAGTCTTATTTTTGCTCTTGGCAGTTCTAGAGACGTTTGCCGTAAAATTGGCGTTAAATAACTTTGCACGCAGCAGCAGCGCTGACGTTGACGATTGCCACAGTACCTACACTCAAGTCAACACCTTCTCCATCCATCTTCTCTCGATTGCCGTTGAATCAAGTCTGGCGTATTGTTTCTGCAAGAGGTACCAAGTGAAGGGGGAGAGAAAGAGGTGTGCTAGCCGCTCTGCTCTGTTATTGCAATGCAAATTCATCACGTAATCGTTAACAGGCCCATGGCTGAGAAGGCTAGGAGGAGAAAGAGCAGCAGAGGAAGGTAGAAGGTACCAGGGGCGGTGGGCCATCAGCAATTCATTTCAGTCAAGTGCAGCAAAGACGAGAGATAGTGCAAAAAGGCATTCGCCACCCATTCTTCCTCTCATTCCTTGGTCAAGTCAGTTACTGGCTGTAGGTTCTGGTCGTGGTCGTGGTCCTGGTTCCTGGTTCCTGTGCTTGGCAGCACTTCAGTTTCAGCTCTATTCGCTTGTCCTGAATGTCCGGTTGTCTTTTGGCTTCGCTGCTTGTCATCGGTTGCCAACGAGTCGCAGCCTTTCATTGTTTCTGTTGTTGTTGTTTGTTGTTGTCCTGTGAGTGTGTGTGTTTCATTTTCTGTTTGGCCTTTGCTTCTTGCTCCTTATTGCCTGTCCTGTTGCCATTGTTAGCCTTTTCTTGGCTATGGTTCTCTGGAGTTTGTGGCTCTTTAGTGTGGAATTGTTTGTTGTTGACCCTTCTGGCATATTCATATTCATATCGCAAATGCGTATTCCTTAGCTTTCACTCTTTAAATTTTCCACAAGTTAACAAATCAGCGCATTTTTCAAATTACACACATTTCAGTTCGTGATTTGTTCGAATATGCATAAAATATATATTTCAAATTTCCCTTTTCTGCCCATTAAAGTCGGCAAATAACTGCAACAACAAACGAATTTGAACCTTTTTTTGCTGTTTGGCAAGCAGTCATCAGGTGTTGGAATTTGTAAAACATTTTTTATGCGAACAGTGGTGCGCGGTGGGACGGATGTGGGTGGATGGAAAAGGACTCTAAATGGTTTGTCGAGTGTTGGCAGATGATGGCAAATTATATATTTGATAAGTGGTCCTCAACATGGGAACAGTCTAGCTTCTCCAAAAAATATATGTTTGCAACAAGTTTCTGAGTAAAATAAGTACTTAACAATGTTATTATTATTTATTGAAAATAAGATAATGCATATCTTTATTGTCAATAATTGCTTTATTCATGTTTTAAATGAAATCGTTAGTGAAAACATTATCAAGATCTATGAGCTATCCGATGAATTTGAATGTTTACTTTTCGAACTGACCGACTAACCATTGCCCTATTATCTTTAGATGCATTTTTATTGCACACATCGTTAGAGATGAATACATATTTAAACAGATTATCATTTGTTAAGCACACGATGTAAATTTAAACACTACAAACAATCATCCAATTGTCGGGCAAAGTGTTGGTTGCTCATAAATTTTATCGACTCTCTTTCTCTTCTCCGCCCAGCCACACCTCTTTTCTAAAGAAAGGCTGCAAGTCCTTACAAATTACGCTCAACCATAAACAAACAAAAGCTCTAGACCGCCCCTTTTCACGTACCCCTTTAAAATTGCCTGTGTAAACACATCTTATGTATAAAGAGAGCGACAGAGAGAGCGAAAGAGCGAGAGAGAGAGAGAGAAAGAAAGCGAAAGAGTTGGGTAAACAAATGGCAACATTTTGTGGGCAAGTGTACAAAGCAATTGCCATAATTGACACAGTAGGGTCCAAGCTGCAGGCAGAGTAAGTAAGGGTAGGGGTGTTCATGGTGGAACTGAATGCACTTTAGCTGAAATGCGGCAAACTTAAACTGTAACTGAAAATACGCTTAGCATTTTGCGGTCATTCCGGGTAGCCGGCGCATTGCAGCAAACTGCAGTTTGGGGCAACAGCAACAACACCACTAACAACAACAAAAATGCCACGATAGGGAACCCACGAGCTAACATCTACACAGGCAACTAGGCAAGCAGGCCCTGGCCGCCAGGGAGCGAACTGTTAGCCAACCGCAATAAACAATAAAGTGTAGCATAGTACTGGGCGCGCTGAGTGTGTGAAAGAGGAGAAGAGCAATGGAAAACAGCAGCCAAAAAGGCAACAAGCCACAGTAGTCACATGGTGGAAGATTAGCAGCGTATAAATAATGGCTAGCATGAAGGAACACACACACAGCACACACACAACACACACACATATCCAGGGACAGATAGACACACCACAGAGAATGGCAGAGAGTCTCAAATGTGCGAGAGAGAGAGAGAGAGAGAGAGAGAGTGTGTGGTAAATATTTGCGGCTCAGGGAGCCATAAATATTTTTCTTTTTTGTAGGTCGTTGCCGTTTTCTCAGTGCGCCACTTGGATTGGTAAAGTATAAATAGGAAGAAGAGGAAAGGCAGGCGCAACAGGAACCAATGTGTGAAAGTTAAGTACGACTGAGGTAGGTCGATAGGTCGCCAGATCTTAGCGGAAGTACTGAGAATGCGACTTGAACATACATACATACAGATGTAAAAGGATAACAATATGCCAAACATTTTATTTAAATTTTTTCAAAGTTAATATACATAGAAAAGCTTTTAGCTTCTAAGACTCCGATACAAAGACGTTCTTTAGAAATAACAAAATTTTTTTATGAATTAACCTAAATATTAAGATTCTTGCTTGCAGTCACGTAAGACGTCAATAAATCAAGGGATGATTCGAAACAATTCTCAACTGTGACATTCTTTCGATTATGAAACCATAATCTGGAAGTTGTTTATTTACATTAAGAATTAAGCAATCTCACATGTTACCTAGTGTTTTAATATCAGTTCAAATAACTTCGTTTTTTTAATGGAATATAAAGACATGTCTTATAACAGTTTTTAGCCTTTAAAGAAAAGTGAAAAGGAAAGTAAAACGGTTTCGTCATAAGTGGAATTTGTTTTTCTAACAAATGAATTTTTCATGTCCCTTTTGTTCAAAGTACTGCAATATGCTCAAATTAAGGACCCTGCAAATTTTAATTATTTCTGTTTAGATAGAATCGAAAAAACATCATTGGTTTGCATATTTATTGACGTAAGCGATGCTTAGCTTTAAAAATGCGACCAGTAGACAAATGTTAAGCAAGCCACAAGATTGTCATTTGCATTCTTGTAAGGCAGCCTCAAAAAGTGTAGCAAAACAACCACAGATGTTTGCAGCAACCACAAATATTTCAATGCAAATTGCACCACAGAATCTACAGTCAAACAATATAATAGAAAAATGCAACTGCAACTAAAACAAAACATAAAAAAATATGTATGCAAAAAATGAGCTTGTATATGTTGCAGAAATGTTCACAATAGTTTGTGTGCCTCTTTCACACACACACACAAACACACACTCTTTGAAAGCAGATATCCATTTCATAGTTTTATATGCCTGTTTTGCAGTTTAAGTTTTTACATTTATTTGTTTATATATAAATAACCATAAACATGTGCGAGAAATTTGGGTCATATACGAAGATGAGAGAAACAGAGAGAGAGAGAGAGCGAGAGAGAGAGAGAGAGAGAGAGAGAATAACTGATGGAGGAGGGGGTTGAAAAGGGGGTAACTACAAAGTTATGCCACTGCAAACTGTAAACATTTCTCGGTTTATGACCGGGCACACAAAATATCGTCGTCATGACCATAAATTTAAATTTATAGCAGTCCAAAAATAATAATGAGCAAAAGCAGTAAAAGTTTTTCTTCTGTGTGTGTTTGTGTGTTGCAGGGACACAACATGCATACACACAAACACACACTTATGCAAATTAACAGTTATGCTAAATGAGCAAACAGAAACAGCAACAGCAGCAGCAGCAGCTGAGAAGTGAAAGCTGCTGTTGGCGCCTTAAAGGCTGGTAATATCAAATTTTAAACAAAAGGTATGCCTGCTGTTTAGGGCGATATATACTCTGTAGCATGTCCCTGTGTATGTTTGTGTTTTGGGGATTCGCAGAAATGCACAGGACATTGCACAACAAGAAGCAAACTGACTCCCACACCGTCTCGTTTCGGGGCCATTATATTCATTACAGGGCAAAGATGTTGCCTTGCTACAATACACCTACAAACACACACACACACGCTCATGCATGCACACATTCTGACAGCTGAGTAACAAGTCAGGATTAGGGCAAACGAGCGGATGCAACACCAGTGCAACAACACCAGCCATTGCAACAACAGCTTGCAACAGCAAAGCATATCAAAACAAACCTGCAGGCAACAGTCGAAACAAGAGTTTATCCAGCTGTCTACACTTGAAAAATAAAACCATATGAACAACAACTTTTGCCAGAAAATATAATTTCTTCAGCTCTTTCGTATTTTCAATGCATCTGTAAATAAAATAATATATGACGCTTAATATAATTTAAAAGCCCTTCAAAACTTTGTTAACAAAATCAGGTTTGATTCAAAGATTATATTAATCAAATTATTTATGCAACGTTTGGGGTTCAACTCAATAGTTTTTTTTTCGAAACCTTTTTAAGATATATTTTGTATATTTTAAAACTTCGTTTAGGATTTAGATGATTTTTTTAATCCAAGTTTTTTTTCAAGTGTACCCCCTACTATTTCGCTCTCTCTTTTGTCTTAACTTTCCCTCTCTCTCTCAACATTTTCCTAGTCGTCTTTTTCTCTAGCTGTCTCTGTCATTTTCGATAACTTTGTCTTGTTTTGCAAGTTCGAAAGGTCAACGCATTTTATGGTAATTTCCTAAGCTTACAAACATAATTTTGCAGCTCAGCTCGCTTTCTTTGCCGTTGCTTCCCCTTCGTTATTAGTTTGTTGTTTGCATTTTGTGTGGCTTGCATTAGGGAATTTAATGTATGCAAACAAACGAAAATAGCTGAGGATTAATATAAATACTCACAATCCAAAATGTATGTTAGAAGATTGGACTTAATTATTATAAGCCAGATCGTGCTGAAAGATTTATATAATTAATTTTGTATTTCGCGTCCTTAAGATATTGTGATTGAGTTAACAATTTGCTCTTATGTCGTTGGCAGCTTAAGTTTACAGCTTAAGTCAACTATTAAGCAGTTAAAGCTTAACGTTAATGAGTTTGGGTTGAATTCTCATATTCTTCATTAAATTTTGAGACTGCTGTGCCTTTTCCAAGATTAAGCTAGGACTTTTTTAATCTTAAGTTTTATAAGTTTTTTATGAAACTTAAAACATTTATAAAAATATTATTTCCTTCTTAATATAGCTTTGAATCCATTTGGAATTAAGAAAAGTTTGTCGCTTTTAACTTTGCTTCACATTCAATTTTCTTCCGCTTTTGCCATCATTTGTCATTCGTTTATCTGCTCAAATTTATGTCACTTAAGCTTCTTACAAATTGTAGACAGTCGATATTTATGTGAAGCATTTTCATCTTAGTTTTTCACGGTTTTAGTTTCTGATTTTAGTTGCTGCAACTGTAAATAATACGAAATTTGGCATTTATCGGTACTATGTAACGGTAACAAGGAAAGTCAATAAACTTCTTTCACAAATATGACAAAAAAAAAGACACATCCATACGTGTATGTACCTGCAAGCTGCCAATTCCCTATCCTTCTCTCTTATGTTTGCTTACTGCATTTTCAACTTAAACATATACATATGTACATATAAGCATGTTTGTGTTTGTGTGTGTAATTTACGCAAATGCATTCCATTTTTCGTTAAGTTTCTCGTTGGGGTTTTTACTTTCATTTTACGTTTTGCGTTTTGTTTCAGCTTTCTGCTGACTTGGAAATATTTTGCCAAATGCTTTCTGCACAGCCAGCCACATTCCACAATTTCTGTGGTCACTTCTGCTTATCCCATTCCCATTTAAGACACACAGACACATGTACCCCTTGTGTGTGTATGTGGAGCACTCGCTCATTTGTTTTATGCGACTGTCCCAGAAAACGCAGCTGATTCCATTTGCCATGTTCATGACTATCTCTCTTTTTCTCACACTGCTGGTCTCATTCCATATCTAGCCAATTGGCTTCTGGCGCCTGGTTTTCATGCAGTTGCATACGAGGCATTTGCGTTTTAAGGTCATTTCATGTTTTGGCCCAAATTGATTGTGGTTTGACATCAACTAAAATACTACCTGGCACTGATGCTATATTTTCAAGCTCTGGTTAATAAATAATCCATGAGGAGCAATAAATTTGTACATCTTTTGGAATGGCAAAAAACAAATGAATGGGATAGAAGAGGAAATTAACTTTTTTATGAATTTGAAAATCTTTTGTTGTTAATTGTCGGGAGCAGATCATTCTATAGATGTAAGTGCTTTGCTTTAATCAAAGTCTGTTGCTATCGTAATATATGCTCTTAAAGCTCGCATTTTAGCACATTTCAAAGCTCTTGCGCTCTGTGAATCTAAAAATAAAGTTGCTAGTTTGTATGCGAAACTGGATGTGGTTCTTCCTCCAAACATAAGTATTTAACGTATGCGTCATTTAGAGAATTTTGGTTTGACTTTTTAGGAAATATGTAAACCTTCACACATATATATTATAGACTGCCTTTTTGTTAAATATATATCTATAGATAGGATTTTGGTTTAAGAATGTTATATATTCGATAGTCAAAAGAATATTTTTCATATACATTAATCACACATTTTGATTACAAATAGAGTTTTTAGCACTTCTATTGGAAAGCTGACCTTTTTGCTATAACTTTATTGAAATTTGTTGAAGCTGGCAACTCTGCTTCGTTCAGTTCATTTGAACATGAAGTTAGTTGGCGCTGAAACTAATAATTGTTATTGCACGATAATTGCTTTGTCAAATACTCGAATCGAACTTGCCAATAAGTGTTAGTTACTAATTAAAGTTATTGAAAACAGTGCACAGCTTTAAGCCAAACCAAAACTGCACAAAATCAACAGAGCAGGGGAGAAAGCGAGTAAATGTAAGGGATGGAGAGGTAACAAGCAGGAAGCATTTTGTGCAGTGTGGCGAGCATCCGCATCGTGTAAAGAATGAACTTGACACAGCCACAGTCAACGCAGGCTACAACGGCACCCGCTGCAAATGACAAAGTGCCTGCTGGGAAATTGGGGAGGTAGGAGGCAGGCGAAAAGAGAAAGAAGCTTTGTCCCACACCCTTCATAAGCCAGAAAATCAAGCGACGCAGCAACAAATGCCGCTGAGCGGAAACTCTTTTGGACCACAGAAAGCGCTGAGCTGTGGGCGATGCCAGCAACAACCAAAAACAACCAACAACAACAACTTCTACTATAGCACAATATGCATTAACACCCAACGCCCTGCGCACGGAAGGCAACTACAACAACAAATTCCGTTACTCAGCATCCCATTCGAAATGCAGCGCATCATATTTTTATTATAATTATTTTTTATTTATACTTTTTGCATCTGTATTTTTTTGCTTTTTGTTGTTTTGTGTATTGTTTTGCAGCGAGAAGAGCGTAAAAATGTTGGTCGAAAAGTTTTGAGCGGAAAACTTTGCTAATTACACGCAAAATGTTTGCTTTTTTGGACAGTGTGCTGGCTTCAGCAGTTGTTGCTATGCGATTGCAAGCGCCAGAAATTCTTGTTGTTTGTCATAATTAATTTCGAGCAAGAATGGTATCAGCTAGCGGCACCTAAAACACTCTTTTTCTCTTTATCGTATATTGGATGACGATGGCAATTGGAACAGAATATATATCGAATATCGTTTTTATATACGTTTGATTATTCTCATACAACAATGCAATGGGTATCCAAGTCCTTGAGTCTGCGTACATCTGTATGTTTTATATTTTGAATAAAAGCAAGTCTATAACTGAAAGATATTGAAAAAGTGCATTTATATAGAAAATAAATGTTTAAAAGAATAAGTACAGGTAGATGAATAGTATTATTTTTATTAAACGTATATTTGTACATCTTTTCGTTAAGAACTTCTTGTTATCAGCCACAAGAAACGACTGGCAATAAGCATTAATTAAAGTTGAACAAGAGTACGGCAATAAGAACATATAATAAAAGTTCGATACCCAACATAAACACTTGAGCAAATTATGGCGTACTTACAACTTGCCAGAGATAACGGTAAACATGTATACACATATGCATTCAAGTAGTGGTTTGTGTGTGTGAGCGTGTGTGTGTGTGTACATGTGTGCATATGCGCAAAGTCCCCAATAACGAAGAATGACTTTTACTGGAATTACGGGAGCGGCAGCAACAAACAAGGCACAGTGGCGCAAGACCATATATATAGGTAGAAAAAGAAATCAGTTATCGTCATTCTTGATAAATATTTTTCTACGAATAACCAACATTGAAATTAAATTACAAAATCATATAATATCTGAAAATAAATTTAAAGTCAAGGTAAAAAACTTAAAAAGTTAATGTTCTGGGAACTTTATCAACAAAAAATGCGCAAGAATATTTCAAGAATAAGCAAGAAAATCGATTTTTAAATTTCAAATTTATTGAAACATACATGAGACTTAAAGCTATCCGAAATGCTATGTATGGTGCTGGTAAAAATTCCAAAAATCATTTGAAAAAAAATTTTTGAAATGACTCGTAACAAAAAAAAACTTTTAACAACCGCTAGATTGAGTTTAGAAATCTATCTTCTCTAAATAATAAACTGAACGTAAGGTAAAATGCAATTAAATTTATTTACTCTACTTTATAACTAAACTTTTTATAGAAACTTCCAATCGAAGTCCACCAAGTATTATGAAAATCATTCCAATGATACAAAAATCTAAAGTTGTGTGTAAATTGTGATAGCTAGACGTGTGTGTTTGTCTCAATGTGCAACGGTAGCTTGCTGGGCATTAAAAATCAGTAAAAAGAAATCAACAAACATTAAAAGCGACGACGATGACGGCAAAGTCAAACAACGTTGAAGGCAAAAGGCGAAGGCGTTAAAGATGATGACGCCAGTGAAATGGCAAGTTGCCAAGCGGATTCGCCCCACCCAACCCAAAACCAAAAGGATAATGCACACAGGAGGCGCAAAGGCAGAAAGAAGACATGCATGAAAATAAACACAACTTAAGGCAACAAAGTTGTCTTGCTGTATGCCATCCACCTGTGGGCGCAAAGCCACCAACAACTTCAACCAAACGACAAGAAGCCACTCGAAACTGTCAATTATGTAATGTTACACAATGTTTATTATAATTTTTATGTAGCTTGTCGTAATTACATGTCGTGCGCTAATATTTATTAAGCTTGTAATAAGCAAGAAAAAAAAAAAAAAAAACAAAGAAAAGGAGAAAACGCTAAAAAGGTGTCGTACACATTTATGAGTTTATTAATGAGCCCATCCGAACGACAACTTTAACTCTGTATATATTGCCAAGAAAGGTAGGAAGAAGAATTTTGCTGCGGCTCAGATGTCCAATTAAGGGACGTAGCGAAAATCACGTATGACCAAAAACTAACAAGCCCAAAGGCAACTTTAAGGCTATCAGCACACGTTCGGCATCAACTTGAAGCTGCAAACTTTGACTCAATTAACATGTTTCGCAGTCGCCAACCAAACCATGTTGCCTTGGGTCACGTACAAGCATGAGAAAGAGCGAACTAAGGACGGAGACACACTCACCCACGCACACATGCTCAACAAAAACATTGGACACTTGGCCATGGCTGCCATACAGTTGGCCAAACAGCAAGAACGCTTCGCCAATGAAGCAACAATTTTACAACAATGAACTTCCTATCAAGTTGATAATATCAACCAACATTCATACATATATATTTGCTCTATATAGTTGTTGCTTAAGCATAGCGAGGTCGACGTTGCAGGATTATAACCGCTAGAATTATTATCTTTTAATTGGGTGACATGTGTCGGCGGCTTTTGTCATTTATAACGCGTGCTTAGATTGTGAACCCCACCTAACATAATGGAGCGTTGTGAATGGCAAAGCAGATCATTAGCACACAATTTGTGAGTGTGGCGATAGCTTTACAGAGCTGTTCATATTTATTTTAGTTTTCGCAAGGATTGTGTTGATTTTGTAACGTTTTTTTTTGCTTACTTTCTGTGACAGTTTGGATTTCTGTAGAACTGTCAATAACCAAATGTCAGGCATATTCCCATAACGATACTGTTTAAATTTTGTTTCAAACTCATTTTCAAAGCTTTCTTTTAAATATTATTTAGATTCCTTCATTAGTATCTTACCCGAAATGTAAAGAGAAAAAACAAATTAGAAATTTAAAGAACTAGAATTTTTAGATTAAATTAAATTAAAAAAACTTTTGATATTTTCAATTCTATGCAATTTTCATTATTCTTGAATTTCTAGCATAACTATTCATATATTTAATATAAATTATATATATATGATGTGCAATTTTTTGCTATCTTATATCATCTCATCTCACATTTGTTTAAGAACTTAATTTCATGGTTATTATTTTTTGAGTCCTTTCCCGTCCCTGCTGCCTTCTCTAGGGGTTTCATGATGATAATGATGATGGTATATGCTCAAAGTGAAATTAAGCAACTCGAGGGCATGACTCATACTCTCACAAAGAGACACGCCCATCCGCCCACCGCCCATAGCCAACAGCCCGCATAGCTCATTGCCGTCAAGTGACTTAGACTTTTTGCAAGAGTAAGCAGCAGGACAAGGCATATGGGCGTGAAGAAGGAGGAGAAGTGAATGAAGGTGGCAAAATGAGGAATGTGGGTTGGACCTTTTGAAATAAAATCTGTTTACTACAACTGTGCGTGCGACGGCAACCCTGGAAGGCCATAAAATTAAATAATTTAATGCTAGGCGAGGCAAGCTGAGTTCAGTTCAGAGGCACAAAAGGAAAACGCCAACTGGAAATCTGTGTGGCCCCCACAACAGCTGGCCATGTCCTTGAACTTCTGTGCCACACAAAAACATTCTGAGTTGCATTTAAATTGTGCAAATTATGTGGCATTGCACAAGGCGGCTCGAGAACCGTCAAAAAGTTTTGCTACTCATGCCTTCCATCCCCACCTCCTCGTTACGACAGGCTGTCATTACTCAAACGCAGGCTCAAAGTTTCGCAGTCACCTTTTCTGGGGGCATCTGCAAAGGCTACAAAACTGCCTAAAAAGTCAATGTCCTGTTGAGTGGCGTGCATGTGCTCGAGTGTCTAACTGCCGACTGCCTCAACTGCCTCGTATGCCTGCCTGACTGCAAACTTCCTGCTACTCCAAACTCTCAAAGCTCTATAGTTTCCAGCCAGCTTGTTTACACACCGCTGTCGCGGTTTTTTCCACTTGTATACACTTGTAAAAGGTAGATGAATTCAGCTATAAAATGAGTTACTTTAAATGAAAGTAAAGTAATGCATCTCAAACCATTTTATATCAAAAGTAAATTTTATAATTTTAAGTTTCAATTATGCGGATTGTTTATTATTCAAAAATATCTCAACACATAAGCTTCAACAAAAGCTTCATTCACATTCTCTTTTGATAATAATTTTTTAAAAAAATTTTAGCCACGCAAGCAATTTTAATGAATGCAAGGTATTAAATCTTCTGCTATTTTATTTTCGTGGTTATATTTTATTTTTTTGGTTTTTAATGGTGTCTTCCTCGTTTGCTTTAACGTTTAAACGTTATTATAGCGACTTTTTATAGACATATAAATATCATCGTTAAGTTTGTCATAAAAAATAAACCAACTAGCGCAAGCTCACACACATCAGAGTCTGTGTGTGTGTGTGTGTTTGGTTTGTCGGGTGTGTTCTAATGATCGTTCTGGTTAGATAGCATTTTGGCCTGCGCCATCCAACAAGGATAACTCAGACAGTTAGTACTTAGTGCAGCGCAAACAAATTACTGTTAATTAAACTCGAAATTGTTGTGCGGCGCACTTGAAAGCACTTTTGTGTTAGATGTGTGTGTGTGATAAGAACGAACACTAGGGACGTACGGCAACGTAAAGCTGATGAGATTGGTTTTGCCACCGTTTGTGGCACATTCTTGTCAACTAATTAACACGATATCAGCTGCGGCTATTATGCCATGTGACGAGAGAGAGTCAACAAGAAAAAAAAGTGACTCACTAAACAGTTAAAAACATTGGAAGGATAAGCAAAAGTTGCTGCAGTTGCACATTCAAGTCAAATGGAATGTTTGTAGATTTAAAATCGGATGAACGTTCAAATAGATAATTGAAACTAAAAAAAACTAGAATCTTCTTGAATTATAAATGAGTGAGTGTATTTAATTTCATTGATTAACATAGCTTAGAATCGGTTCTGTAAAAGTTTAACATATTTAGACTTCTTCACGTATTTTTCGCACCCACATAAGTTTAACTTGATTGAGAACATTAATTACTTATTGCAGCATTAGTTTTTGCTACATTATTGCATTTACACTGCAATTATTTTCATATCTGTATCTATTTGATAAATGTTTACATTTATTCATGATAAAACACACATACATTTATTAAGTATGCATTTTTGTAAGCTCTTCAAATCATAGTAATCATATTTTTATGCCTAGCACGCTTTGGTTTTCCGAACATTTGTCACAGAACATGTGATTAGTTGCCTTTTGTTGCAGCAACTCGAATAAAAGAATATTTTTAAATCGGGCTGAAAATCGGGTGCATTTTCTCACTAGGTTTCTTGCCATTCAGTTTGCAGTTGTTACGTGCCGCATGTGATTCGAATGTAAAATCCATTTCACTTGACTTCTGAGAGCTTAAATATTTTAAGGGCGCCGTTCCACAGTCTCTGCTCCAGATACACAGGCAAGTCAATGAACTATGTATGAGAGTTAAAATCTAACAGATAGTTATTCTTCTCTTTGGCTAAAAAAATTATGTATTTAATTAGTGCTACTAAGGTGGTTAACTCTACTAGTAGAGTCTTGCCCTGTGGCTATTTTTTAATATGTGTTTTGTTTTTTGTTTTTTACTCAACAACGCCCCAAAAAAGTATGCAAATATCTGCATAAACACATTTTGCCCATCTAACATGCCATTAGTCAAAGCTCGATGTGTGGAGAGCTACAAAAAAAATGGGGTACAAGGAAATCAAATAGTTTACCTGCCATTAATTACCGCCACGGGCAGTTTGTGTATGATATGGTGGTAAGGAGGGTTCGGGTGATGACGAAACCTTGAGCTTAACGAAACTAGAGCTGGTGCCGGAGCTGGAGCCCGAGAAAGTTTACCTGCCATTATACAGGTGAGCTGACTGCTGCTCTTGTTGTTGCTGTTGTTGGAGTTTGTGTTTTATGCGTCAGCCACAAAGTATGCAGCAAATATTTAGATATGCCTACAAGCCCACAATCCAAGTAAAAAGTTCTCTTTGGTAGAGGGGCGTATCCGTCGCATTAGTTAAAAGCATTCTGGGGGCCACTTTGGAACGCTTAATTAACACTTTATTAGCTTAAACTCGAACGTAAAGGCTTAACCTGGCTTACAGCATGCAGGGTAACTTGATGCACACAGCCCTGAGCTCCTGTAAGTGGGGTAAGAAGTGGAGGGAGCACTAAGGGATTACGTGTGTGTGTGTGTGTGATTTTTGCGGTAAATATGCGAACGAAACCACAAAAATCTGTAATCAAAATGCTTAAAGGCTGGAAAAACTATTCAGAAGGCGGAGTTTTATTGCGGGTTTCCGTTAAATTACGTTATCGTTTTGAATACGGGGGGAAGGAGGAAGCAGTAAGGCATATGTAATTAGATCCCGGTCCGGAATCCAAATTTGAGTTGGATTTTAGCTTTTGTTGGCCAATTGTGAACTGAAGCAATTAAAATCATATAATTTAATTAGTCTAATTAAATTTTAAATGGCTCGTTGAGCCGAGCAAGCAAACAGTCATCAAATTGTTATTGTTTATGGCAGCTGAAAACGAAATGTGAGGCTAATCATTAAAAATGTTTTTGTTTGCATTTGAAACAGAAAACTCAAAGTTACTAAGCACAACAATATGGTTTATGTGCGGTATTAACAATATAACACAAAAAAGACTGCATAAATCTATATGTTTAAAAATGGTAAAAAAATATATATATATATTATGTAATTCAAATAACGAAGGAATATGGTTAAAAACTTTATTTATGTATTCATTTATGATGTTTTATGAACTATAAATTAACTTAAGCATAACTTTATATTGATAGCTTATTATATAAAACTGTTTGTATAAAAATCATCATCTACATTAATAAGCTGCCTAAAAAACAATAAGTCAAAAGCTACTTAATACACAGTCTAATAAGCAGAATTACAATAGGCAGGAAAAAAAACACTGTTGCTCACAAAAAAAAAAGTTTAAAATTTATGTAGGAGGCCAATATGCAAAGCAAGCGACATAAAGATGAAACTTTATGTCTCAACTTGAACTTGCCTACGCCCAGGGTTTACCAAAATTAAATGAAATGAACGCTTCCCAAGAGGTGTGAAGGGACACACAAGAAATTTTCATGTAAAAAGAGAGCATAAACTTATCTTAATTGAATTATCAAAAATTATGCGGCGCACTTAAGACGACAGCGACAATGATGAGAACGACGAAAGAGAAGATGACAGAAGAGGGAAAAACTGTTGCTTGGCCTGCCTCGAAAAGGGCCCACAACAAAGGACACGCAATTGGTATTGAGAGACAAGGGGTTGTTGGTTCACCTGACGGCTTAGCCACCAGGCTCCATCAAGAAACTACATTTTGTGGCATTTAACTTTTTTAATGCCAAGACGTTGGGGCTCCAGCAAGTGGTTAAAGGAGCAGAAGAATTCCTACGACAGAGCGAGAAAGAGAGATTATTGCGAACTAATGAAGACGCTTGTTGATAATTTATGGCTATACAGCACGCAACTTTATGCGTCATGGGCCAGCCTTAAACCAACACAAAGAAGTGGCAACTTCATGGACTCTGACTGACAGACTGAATAAGAGCGGGAAGTAAATAAATGAGGCAACTGGGCGGACTTTTGAAGAGCGATTAACGCACAGTGTAACATAATTAACTTAGTCTTTACAGCATTCTTTCTCTCTTTCTCTATTGCAGCGCCATCTTGCGTTGAGAATTGCATTTTGCTTGGCGTGTAAGTGGCATATTTAACTCGTTAATTGTTTGCGTTTGTCGCATTGGCCAGGCCATAAATCATTTGCCTACTTTGTGACGTGATTAATGATTGTTACGCAAAAAAATAAAGTTTTAAGGAATCAAAGACAACAACCCAAGAACAACCCATTTCCCAAACATAAAACGCCACGAAATTGTCTTGCAAACTCATTAAAAGAAAAAGAGAGAGAGACTTGAAAAATCGCTGTTTGCAACATTTTAATGGCAATAAAAAGCAATCTTAAAAGTAAAGAATCTCAGTTGAATAAGTTAAACTTGTTAAAAAAAAACCTCGGCAATGACGTTTTATTCAAATTTATATTTTTGCTTTTTTGTATGATTAACCTAGTAATTTGATTCTATAACTAATTCGGTTTTTTCATTGTATTAAGAGTTAGGCAAACTATACTAAAGACCAACGTAATTAATCTTTAACGCCTGCCGGACAAGTGTCAGGATATCAAATATACTGAGAGACTACGCTATGCGGCATTTTGCATAGACTCAAGTTTTTTTAAATTCATTTACCTAGCTTCCATTAACCTCATTTGGGGGCCATCAAGCGCAGAGCGTTATTAATATAAAGAGTTGTTCAGTTGCAGTTCAAACTGTTTAAAAACTTTTCGTTACGTCAGAAACACTCCATAAATATAAATATATACACGCAGCAGTTGAACATAAAAACAAACTATAAGCCCGCTGAAGGTAAAATTTTAAATTTTACGCCCATGGAACGAAGAGGTAAATAAATAAACAAACTAAAAATCATAAAATAGGATCAAAATCAACAGAAAACTAAATACAATAAAAAAAGGAACGCAATAAAATATATTTCAGGTCAAACACTTGAACTTTTTTCCTAGCTCTTGTTTCGAGTGCGGTGCCCAGGGCCGCCATAACGTTTATAGATTTTGCGGTCAAAATTAGTTGGGGCTGAAACAAAAAACAAAGACTAAAAAACGTGGCACAGTTTTTAGGGGCGCCGGCGAAAGTTGCGCATAAATCAAATGTGACGGAGGCGTGGTCGCAGTGTAGCCCGCCACGCCGCCTGCCCAATCCACCCCTACTAGCAATGAATGAAAATCAATAAAATGTCCTGCAAAGTAGGCTATGGTATTTTTTTGAATAGAGTGCGGTACATTAAAGGGCCTAAATGTGGTAATTTAAAGTTGAGCTGCGAATTCAATTTTATTTACTTACTTTGCTCCACTTCAAACTTTGCTAATAAAAAATTGTAGAATTTGTGGATAGAAAAAAAATAACGAACAACTCGAACAAAAATGCAAAAATTGGTGGCACTCTTGAGTGCATCATCAAAAATTGTTGCCTGTCTAGACAGAAAAATTTGTTATGTTTGGTTTATTACAAAAATTGTTGGCCCAAAGTTGAAGTTGGTTACTTAAACCAGCACAAGCACAAAACTCCCCTCAAAAATACACACCCCCTTCAAATATAATATGCATTTTTAGATTAAAAATATTTTTGTTTGCGTTTTTATTTGGTGAACTTTTGTTTTTCTTTTGACTTAAACGAGAATTAAAATTATTTATAGCTTTTGTGATTATGTTTTTATCGTTTGGAGCTTCTTTTTAATCTTCACATCTACAGCAGTGGCACGTAGTTAAAATGGAAACGTTTAGGCGCAGAAAATATATATATTTTTAAAAGAGGTTTCTGAATAAGCTAGTAAAATGTGCTATAATCTTTTGAGAACAAGTACTCATATTTGTGATTTAAACACTTAACAACTAAGCTAAAACTCAATGATAAACTTTAAACTTATATCTATTCTAGGGCTCTGCACAAATGCGTTAAAAATGGCAAAAGAGACATTCATGTGAAAGAAATGCTTTGTATCACAATCGATCGAAAATTATAGCTGAAAGAAAGGGAGCTGAGAATCGATCTGATGATGGGGGAAACAAAATGAGTTTATTGTTAATTATATATTGCCATTAAAAAGTGTTTAAACGCCTATACTAATAAAGAAAATCGTTAATAATTCGATGTTGCAATGGAAGTTTGAATATATATACCTATGGCTTCTCTGATTTTCGCTGTAAAATTTGTGGATTCAAGAGCTGGGTGTCAGTAGTAGTAAAAGAAAAGTAAGCCCTACTTTTCTATGATTTATTATGGCTAGTTCGATCCCCTTACATAAAATCAAGCATAAACAACATTTTTGTGAATTGTTTTGTTTGCACAATGCAAGCAATTTCGTACGAGCTCTGCTTAGAGTACTTAAAGAAGGACAGTAAACGAATGCATTCGTGTGGTGTTCTACTCAAGTAATTGTTTTCAGCTGTTCAACAGTGACTCATAGTATTTGATTGTAAGCAATTGCTTAAAAACATTTTACCCAACGTCTAGTAACGATATTATTTGTACTTAAAACGGTAATAAGCGCATGCCTTGAGCTGCATTTCAAGCTCCTGAGTTCACTTAATACTTAGCTACTCAGGCGAAACCACAGCGTAAACTTCAAATTAAGTTTTCCACGCTCAAATCCATTAGCAAGCCATCTCACAAAAAAAATGCAAGTAAAAACTTGCAACAAAAAAAACTTCAAAGGGCAACAAATTTATTTTTTTTTTTTTTTTTTTTTTTGTTCTTTTCTGCCTGGTCACTACTCTGACAGCCAACGACAGCGAGCATTGAAGTTTTTTCCACTCTTTTTTTAAGGTGCAAAAAATAATCACCACGCTAAAAGCAATGACCCGACCTAGCGTCGAGTGGTTAGCCCCTTTAGCTGGCCAAGCTTTGCCCTCCCGATTCTACGTCTTGAGTGCAGTTTCTTCAACGAAAATCTTTTGCTGCGTCTTGAAAGTTTTTTACTTGCCCCTCTCGCTCCCTTGCGGCGCTTTGCGGTATTTCGTGTACGTGCTTTTCATACCAAAAAACGCAAGATCCGTGCGAAATTCACCTCAAACGTTGAACCTAGGCCAAGGATGGAAAGAGGGGTAGGGTACGCTGCAGAGAGAACACGCACTTCATGGCGCTTGGTTTTTATTTTAACATCATTAAGTATTTCTAAATGAGCGCCGCTTTGAAATTAAAATTAGATTTTTTTTCTCTCCTTATTTTTGGCGAGCTGCTCTTGAATTTAATTTGAAATTCAGCTGCTAAAACGTAATGCAGTGGTGCATCACGCAGGGCGGGGCGCAGCAGTGCAAGAGTGGTGAAGGCGAGACCGCAGCATTTAAAATCGTTAGCGGACGTCATATATGTAACTGTCTGTATGTGAGAGTGTGTGTGTGTGTGTTCACATAATTAAGTGAATTATGCATGTGCATATTGAGGGTAAAAAGACGTGTTCAGGAGGTTGGAATAGGGGACGGTGTTTGGCCTAGTGCCGAGGACTTTGGCTTCTGAAGCAGCAAAAAACTTGCCGCTAGTCACCTAAAAAACTGTGTAACGTAATTTATTTCAAGTGACTGAACACACACACACAAAACGTGAGTATAAGAAGGAGATAGTATATGTGTGTGCGTGTGTATGTGTGTGTGTGTCTGCTTTTGTCTCTGCCTCTTGACCAGCATTTCATGTTGCGGCATTTTAATTTCATAGCATACTTTTAGGCATCAACATAATTTCGTATGCAGCTCATGAATTCCGTTACGTTTAAAGAGCGTTTGTGTGACTGAGAGAGAGAGAGAGAGAGAGATAATGTAGTATATTATGTATCCCTCTTACTCTAAAACGGTGTGTGCCTGACAGTTCTTTGATTTGTGTTACCTACTTTTCGGAGTGCTACGTGAGTTACGTGTCCTGTGAGTAAGACCTTTTGCTTTGTTTTATTGTTAAATTAATAATAATTTTACTTGTTTTTTCGAACTTTGTAAGCAAGTTTTTTATTTCATTTAAATGCCTTCAATAAACAAAATTGCACAAAAACTCTTCTACCTGCTAAAAAAGTAACGAATTAATTTTAATTCTTTCAGATGAATGATAAGCGCAACGAACAACACCAAAAATGTACTAGTTTTTTTTTTAAATTGAATGCCAAGTTGGTAAGTGTTTTATCATGAAATATTTTAGGAATTTTCAGTAAATATTTTATGTATGAATAAATATATCAAACTAGTTATACGCTTTGAATGTCACACACTTCAAAAATTTAAGCATAGCGCGGACACTTTTTGAATATTACAAATATCAATATTTAATTAAAATTTAATGCTTCAATCGTTTTGCATTTTAGTATTATTTACAGCTACGCAATTAATTACAATTCATATACTTCATTGCACACCGATAGGCATATAGAATGAGAAACATTATAAAAGGTGAGTGAGTGGGCGAAGGAGATAAAAGAACTGAGAGAATGTGCATTGAAAGTACACAGGGTCATTGCAAATGGAAATAAAACTGATTCAAATTGCGGAAAATAGTAGTTAAATGAAATTCTAACAGGTCATAAAATGTTTTTATTGAACGTTTCAATCGGTTGGAAAATTTGAAAATAATTGCAAACAAAAGCGAAAATTGACAATAATTATTGTGAAATGAATTTTTCACATTAAAGTTGAAACTCTGTCAAAAAAAAGTATCATAAAATAATGTTATATAACTATCTTTTTATTTATAGTATTTATACAAATAGAATTGTGTGCCTTTCTGATTAACTTTATTAACGCAGCAAGTTGAAGTTTTCATGCAACCTTTGACAAATTTATAGCTTACGATTCATGCAACCCTTCCCAAAAAGAGCACATCAATAAATTATAATCGGACGTAGCGCTTTCATTTTAGGGCGTTTGACACGCCCCTCCAAATTTTTAGAGCCACCACCGGCAAGCTAGTTCCCCTCCAGGCAATTTTTTTTTTTACTCGCTGTGAATTACGTCGTTTAGCTTTGACCTTTGACAGGTTTGTTACATATTTTTACCCTTGTAATTTTTTTTATACCTTGCCGTTTGCGGGTGTGCGTGATGTGTTTATTAAATTCTCATTTTTGTTGTTGCTGTCCGCATTGTTTGCATTGTTGTTGCTGTAACGGTCGACATTCAATTACGACATTTTTAGCCCAAAGCATTTATGGAAATTAAAAAGAGCAAGCGAACCGTAGAAAAACCAAACGAACACCACCAAGATGAGTGACAATTTATATAATTAGTGCTGACTGGAGCAGGAAGGAGGCAATCAAAAACACACACAAATATATAAAAACCACAAAAAAATAATAATAATAATGTGGCGTATGCGTTATGCCGTCAATTGAGGACAACGATTGATGTAGCCGTAGCGTTCCTAAACATTTGCTCTATAATTATTTCGTACAAATTTCGTTTGTTCTTTCGACAATTATAAGACAACCACAGGCATAATTAAAGTTCTTGGAAATATTTCCTTAAATTCATGGCATATTTATCTAATATTGGTTAACCAAACATACTTTACAAAGGAAATACAGTAATTCTAACAAAAAGACATTTTTATTGACCTATAAGGCTCGCAGCAGTCAGCGTACTAGCTTTAAATAATGAAGATTAATTATAATTTGATTAATAATAAATAAATTGTACAAGCCATTGGCTTCAAGCTTTGACTTAAAATTGCTCAAGCCTTTTGATAATATTGCATTGAATTTTCTTACTTACATATATGTACAGAGCTACGAAAAGCAAACTAAAATTTCTATAAAACCCCAAATGCTTGCTAGTTCGTTTTGTAAATCTGTTAAGTTGTTAAATTTATTGCACCACAATTTGACTACCACTTTAAGCGGTGCAACTCAAACCGCGTGGCGCCATCCCGAACAGTATGCAACGCTTGTGCTGTGCCACGCCACAAACTCTCTCTCTCTCTCTCCCAGTACTCTTTCTGCGTGTGCTGCATAGTTTTAGGCTGTTGCACTTTGTCCATCTGATAAGGCGACGCCTAATGGCCTTTGGTGTTTGGCATTCACTGCTGTTTGAGTGTGTGTGTGTGTGTGTGAGTATGTTTTGTATTAGCTATGCAACACCCCCTTAACAGAGTGCTAACCCCATCCCACACACCCCCGCCTAGTGTGCGTGCCAGAGCAACGGAAGTTATTTTAGACGTTTTTATGCCTTTTGTTTTGGGGCTAGGCTATTGTGTTCGTAACCCTTTTTGGGTTGTAGTTGGTGCTATTTGTGTTTTGTTACTGCTGTGCGTGAGCGACGCCGAACACTGCAACAACTCGAAGCTAAAGGCATTTCGTGTGCCGTTCATTTTATTCAGCTGATAATCGTTTAGACCTTTTGCAGACACATTCACTAGGTTCACTTCTGTTAAGTTCAGTTTGGTTCTGTGCTGTGCTTTGTTGTTCTGTTTGGTTCGCGAAGTTCAGCGCTCGCCAAAGTGTGGCTAAACACCGGAAACGGAAGTGAAAGCGCAGTTTTTGTGTGTTGTAACATTGAAGTAACAACCCGGACGACAACGGCGAAATTATATTAATGTACCGAAACAAACGTTGAGTGCGCTCTTCTCGTTTCCAATCCTCCTTTCTTGCATTACAGATTCGGTATTTTAGCTATTGATTTTTTAAGGAATTCAGAATTCATGAAGAAACAAAGGGTTCAAGATAAAAGCAAAATTGAATTGGAAACTTTTTGGGTTAAATATTCAATTTCATTATTTATTTATTTACGATTTATTGGCATTTTTGTCATAAATTTTTAAATCTTTCTTGGATGATTGATGTAGGACGAATACCTTCCATACAAATTATTTATCAGCAAGAAAAATATTTAGCTAATTATATTGAATTAATAGTTTACAAAAATATTTAATCTTCCTCACACTAAAAAACGTGCTCAAAGTTCAAATAGAAAGTTTTGTTGATTCAATATGACAAGTGTCTGGCAAATGTGCAGGCGAACCTTGAACCAAGAGTCCTATTAACTGTCACTGAACCCTGACCTTCGTTCACACGCATTAAATGCTTATTAATCGTTTTTAACACCCTTGTGACAGCTGTTTCTAAACAATTTTGACCAATCACCAGGACAACCCTGATAAAAGAAAAGTATTTGTGAACTAATTTAATTAGTAAAACAGGCAGCCTGCAATTGGCATTGAAGCCTTTGTCTTCGCTGGCATTTAATGAGCACTTAGCACAAATTAAATGCACAGGCAAACAGGAAGCAAACGAGAAAAAAATTATAGTCCCGGCGAGCTTCACACGCCGTCAAAAGGCTCAACTAGCTGGCATGATGAAACAAAGGCAACAACAACAAACAGCAAAACCATAACACAAGTGTCAAGCCGAAAAAAAGGACACACAGCATATATATACAGAAAAAAAAGGACGAAAGTTTTCAACGTTGGCTTGGCTCCTTTTTGCCGCCTGTCAATGAAAAGCAAGCAAATGGCAAAAAAATTTAATAAAAATTTGTAACGCCATCAACGCTCTTTCTTTTTTCTCTGTTAAGCTTTCCTTCCGCGTCTCGTTCGGCGTATAGAGGAAGCAATAAAAATGTCGCTTAATTGCAAAAAGTTTTGCTTAGATTTTCATTATTTTATTGCATACTTTTTTGGGTTGTGCCAAAGTATTTTTTCTCGTCTCTTATTTTTCTTAACTTTATTTTTTCGCTTTTGTTTTGGTCAGTGCGTGTAGAACTTTCGGGTTCATTTTCCCACAAGACGCATGTTTTGGGATGAGGAGAGAAACGAAGGGCCACAATTCGGTTGCCGGAAGCGCAGCAACAGGAAAACTCTCATATTTTATTAACCGCCCTTTAGGTACGAGTGTGAATTGAAGTTGAAATGCTTACTAAACTTGAATGATCTGTTTGAGAATTTAATTTGACATCAAACAAGAATAATTCTTATGAATAATTTGACCGTTTGACATGCTTTAAATATTTTAATAATCTAAGATTTCAATCATAACATAAGTATTGTTAGTAAATAGAGATATTTAAAGTACTTTGAATAAAACTTTTAACAAAAGCTCAAATATAATTTCTCTTCCATGAAACTGCCTTCACACATACTTTCTTTTTCTACAAGCACAACAATACCTTTTTTTTTTGTGTTAAGAAAAACCAACACAACAACAATTGCTGTCTGCTTGCATTTTGTCAAGCGATTTTCTCACTTTAAATAACTGCAAGGCTATTAAATGCATGCGTGGACATTTGAATGCATATTGTTCGACTGGTAAAAGGGTAACAAGAGAAACGAATTGAAAACGAGTCATCAACGGACTTATGTAAAATGGTTCGAGGTCAATGTGTTGATAATATGCGCATTTTAATAAGTATTAAAAAGTTGATCCGCAATTTTTGTTATGGGCCTATTGTACGTTTTTTTCTCTATCAACATTCTTGTATTTTTCAAACATATTTCATGTTGTCATAATAAATAAAATAAATAAAATAATTATAATAGTCTTTGCACGTTCTTTCAAACTGCACTTAAAAAAAAAATATGATACTACATAATATTGTGTATTTTAAAATGTGAATGTATTTATATATACTGTATGCATACTGCCCGCATGAGCTTTACTTGTGCTGCACTTTAGCAAACACTCAAATAAATTTCTCACTTGTGTGTGCAGAATATATATTTTAATATTGTTTTAATACTTTTTCCCAACAAAAATTTAATTAAAAGCACATTTTGCACATACACAACATAAAAATAAAAATAAAAACAGAGAACTGTGTGTGTACAGTGCATGAAATTCAACAAAAATATGTGGGCAAAATTACAAAATGAATTTTAAACAATCAAGCGGCTCACTTAAACGGTTAATGAATTAAAAAAAGCTACACAAAAGCAAGCAATAAGTGTTTTGATATTCCGACAAGAGAAAAATCGAAAATGTTTGAATGAGTAAGAGACTGAGAAACTTATGCAGGTAGATGAATTCAGTTTTAAAATGAGAACCAGCAGGATAAAGTGAAATGAATTTTTAAAGAATTTCTTTATTTTTTACGTTTCCTTGTTCAGCTGCAGCTTTAAATACAAAAACTACCCTTACTTGTTAGACATCGCATTCTTGTGTTACCTTCTTAAGCTTCTAATGAAGCATTGTTGTCTTATTTCTCTGCTCTCTTCACTTCATGAATTAGTTTTTTAATTTTTTAAATTCTTCTTTTTTTGTAATTCTCTGAATTATTCCTATTCTAGTTTTTTTTTCCTACCTCCTCCTTACTTTTACTTAGAGCCAGCTCACCTGATGCAACTTAAAGTTCAACTTTTGCATGCAAAACTAAAGAGCTTTACATAAGCTTTACGGTATGAGTAACTTCCAGAATATATGTGCATATACATATATTGTGCTAGACATATGCTTTTCCAACTTATTATTCATGCAAAAGTTTACTAGAAATGACTCGAGAACACTCTTGCTCCAATTTATTCCTGTATAAAAAGCGCAACTTTCTTCTCTTCCCATCTCTCTCTCTCTCTCTCTCTCTCTGTCTCTCTCTCTCTTTCTTTCTTTCTTTCTTGCTATCTCCACAATGGTGCTGATTTAACGGTGCATTTATTGCCAATCTATTTGCCGACTATCAGGCAGTGCTTCACCTCCTGTCTCACTCTCTTGCGCTCTTTCATTCTCTTTGAATGACGTTGATACATTCGCCGGGAGGCAACGTGTGACGCCACGTGTTGAGTGCCATTGAAACTAATTGAAAATGCGTCACTCACACACACACACACACACACATACACACGCACAACTATGAAAAACTCGACGAAATTCTTGGTAGACAAAGTTTTCCTGCTTTTTAAATGGAAATATTCTCCAAAACTCACACGCACTTATACACAGACACACTTATGGTATTATTATTAATAATATATAATGCAGCAGCTGTTTCCGTTGCATGGGCGTCGCAGTGTGTGTTTCTGTGTGTGTGTTAAGCTAACAAAACTCTTCGTACACCTTTATTTATGTGCATGATTTATAGGAGAATGACAATGATTGATTTGGAATTGATGGTGCGGAAAACTGCAGCAGCAGCACAAGCTCAAACATCAGCGACTTATTCAATTGGAAAATTGTAGCTGAAAAGTATGCTACACTATTTTTATTCAACTTAAACGAACTAATTTCGGAACATAAGAACAATATTTTTGATCCCCCTCTAAGGCTCTAAGCAGCTAATGGACTACAGGTTTAGCTTAACACGCTTGCAGCTTGGTGCAAACGGTGGAATCTTAAGGTCAATTCGCTGAAAACAACAAACCCCAGCTTCACGCTTAAAAGGCTTTAAGCAATTCAGCTGGAGGGAGTAAACCAAGATCAACCGTCGCAAGCCAAATATCTTGGCATCACCCTGGCAAAGCGCCTTACTTTTGAGCCACATCTCAAGCCGACGGTGAAAAAATGTGGCCAAAGTATTCAGCAGCTGCGATGGCTCATCAACAGAAGGAGCGCTGTGTATGCTAGCTGTATTATGCCAATATGGCTTTATGGTATACAGATTTGGGGAATTGCAGCCAAATCTAACTACAAACGTATACAGGTGCTGCAGAATCGCATCCTACGACAAATAACAAACTGTCCCTGGTACGTACGTGGTTCCACATTACATAGAGATCTCAAGCTGCATACAGTGGAAGAGCAGAATGGGCGTCACACTAACGGATAAAGCGACAGATTGCTAAGACACCACAGCCTGCTTGCTAAACACCTACTTCCAGCTCAAAAACAAAACAAAAAAATATTTTTGATAACTTTAGTTTAGTATCTACTGCATAAAATGAGTTGTTTTCTAGATATAATTATCAATTACTGTAAACATTTTCGATTAAAATTGTTGTTTGTTTGCATTAGATTTGCAAGCTAATTGCATTGAAATTTGTTTAAAGTTTTTTTTTTCATTTTGTGAATTTAAATTTGGTCTGATCTAAGCTAATTGGCAATCAAATTTTATTTACATAGTTGAATAACATGTAAACAGTATAAAAGCATTTCACAATCATTTGATTATGGTTTGATTCAGATGAGTTTTAAAAATTAGGTAAAAGCAAGGGCAAATAGAGTTATTTTCCCTTGCCATATTAATGCGGCATTGGTCAAAGTCTAGGCAACAGCTGTATTATCATGATAGTTTTTAATAACTGATAATAAGGCTCGAAACTATTGTTTCAGGACATATTCTTAAAGGAATGTGCTAAATTCGTATGAAATGCCTGATTTTTTGTGAAACATTTTTGTTAAATTTTATAAGGACATTTTACAAATAAAAATGTATTGTAACACAACAATAAGTCTTTGCAAGCCGTTTTTTTGTTTTATTCTGGATATTTTTTGCAAAAATATTATTCCCAGCAGCTTAATTAAATTTCGCGCTCATGTAAGTTTTGCGGCCAAATTTCGAGAACTGTCGACATGAACAACGCACAACATATGACATCATCTGTCACAGTTACAGATACACTTACAGTTGTAGTTAAAACAACGACAGCACAAGCACACCCACAGCAACAACATCAACACGTGACAAGCAGTCACAATTTTCCCAATTGTTATTTATTAATGCAAAAAGCCAATTGTTTTTATGTATACACACGCCCCTGGCCCTGGATTGGTAGACACTGTTCACAATTTTAACAAGCGAATGCAATTTTTTTATACCCAATGTCTGCAAACATTTCTTATAGAGAGTTTATAGTGCTGTTTTACTGTGAAGAGCAGAGAAACGAAGATTTTTATAAATGTATTATTTTTTCATTATTTGCCTAGGTAAATATAAGTGTAATATGCGCTTAAAAAGACAAATTTCGTTATCACTTCGAGCTACTTTAAGTGTTTGAACACAGAGCATTTCCCAGTCAAGCACTCTCAACAAAACCAGATTTATTTTTTTTTACAATTTAAATGTAAATAAAATAAGAGCTAACCGATTTAATGTATTTTTTTCGTTTCACACATTGGCCAGTTGAATACAATTTCTTTTATTCTTTTTATTTATTTATTTATTTGTTACATAAAATCAATGAATGACGGACAGTGAACAAACAAGACAGACACAAAGACAAACGTTTTGCCAATTTGTGGGTCAATTTCGCAAGCAATTAACCTGGCCACACTTTAAAAACACCTTCTTTCCGCTTAAAGCGTGAAAGAGTGGGGTGGGGAGGGGTGGAAGACGGGCATGAGACATCTCGAGTCGGGTAGACACGTGCCAGGGATTGGGCAACTCAAACTTGATCCTCTGTCGGCAAACAAGTTGCGCTTGCACGGCTTAAACAAACTTGAAAGC
This sequence comes from Scaptomyza flava, assembly GCA_030179655.1. NCBI lineage: Eukaryota > Metazoa > Arthropoda > Insecta > Diptera > Drosophilidae > Scaptomyza > Scaptomyza flava. The sequence goes on from JARNME010000404.1 coordinate 18,137,034, forward strand.
TGAAAGACAGGCGTTAAAGCACGTCCCGACCAACGTTCGACCGACGCGTCGTGCACTGCACTGCCTCGGCACCCGTCCTCTACACCTCTTAACGGCACCCCTCGCTCCACGCGTTTCATGTCTGCAGTTTAATGTCAAAAATTTCGATTTGACGTTCATATTATTTGGCGTGTGCTGCAGTTTGGCGCTTCAACTTTAACTCTAACTCCCTAAAGTAAGGAATCCATACTGCACTCTTCTTTCGTCCCATTCCCAACGCTCACAACTCTAATGCACTCGCTCTAAATTCAGCCAGACTGTCGGACTTATGCACTGCTGCTGCTGCTGCTGCTGCTGCAAGGAAGAATGTGGTGAAAACAGAAGCTTACTGCCCCATTTGCTTCTGGGCTCAGTGGTGCAATTCATGTGCTAATTAGAAATACGTGATAAAAATGTACAGTGTGCTTCGAGAGCGAGTCATACGTTGTTGCCACTGTTGCTGCAAATGGGGCAGATGCTGTTGCCATAACAAGCTTTGCTTGGTGTTTGGGATATGTGAGCAAAAAGGTGGAATTATATCAATCTCTATACGGGAGGAATAATGAACTGTTAAAGCAGCTTGTAACGGTTCAATTCCAGTATGAGTCGATTACTGAAAAAGAAATGCAATGCATACAAATATTTTCTCCAAATGAAAGACTTTAATGCAGTTTAAAAATAAATTTACAGAATCTTCAAGTGGAATTAAAAATACTTGTTCTCTCACATTCCAAAGAAAGATGTGTAAAAAGTATTTTTCAAACATTTAGTTTGCATCGAAGAATATATTTTATGTTTACAATTATAAAATGTGCAAGCTAAAAAAATTTAAACTGAATACGATAACATTTAAAGACATTTTTTAAACAGAAATTAATAAATATATACAAAATATATCTTGTAGAGCATTCACTAAACACTATTTTCTGCTACAGTTTCTCCACATTTTTGGACATCTCGCTTGGCATTTTTGGTGCGCAAAGTTTTGTATAAAAACTTGAAACGTGCTTGGTGTTTTTAATGCTGTATTAAAATGAAGTTGCTATAATGCGAAAAAAGGATGCACTCGGTAGTTACTAAATGGCTGAAAGCCATCAGCATATTGAGCAAATTAGCAAATGCCTCGAAAATTACGTGCTGCGATTGGAGACAAGCCCAATTGGAGAAAGACTCAAATTGAGAGCAAAACGGTTTGGCTTAAAATCACTTCTATCTTTTCTTTTTGGCTCATCAATCGCTTTTGGCAATTAAACTACTGGCTTTTAGCCATAGAAATTGAACTGTGCCTGCGACTTAATCCAGCCATTTGGATTTTGTGGCACGCAAACAAACAAAAAAAACTTTTCAACTCAAGACATTAATCGATATTTTGAAGTGGAGCACACACAAACGACTCGAGCATAATCAGAGTAGGAGGGGAAGTTCTCGACTTGGATGACTATCAGAAACCACTTTGGTCGGAAATAGCATAATATTTGCACACTCGCTTAAGACTCCAACCCCCAACAACAAATGTGGAGTCGGGAGTTTACCTTTTGCTACCTGCTAAATGTTCGCGAAGCGTCTCCCAATAAAAGGCACGTCAAGTGGAAAATTTCGGAGCGCGCATAAAGCAAAATATATATTTTATATGCGATATTTTATCATTGTGGCTGCTGCTTCTGCCTTTTGAATTTTCTCTGACTAAATTGGGCTTCACAAAAGTGGGATTCTTTCGAGGATTTTGTCACAAGCATGGAATTTTATTTTTTTTCTTAAAGCTCAAAGATGCTCTTTGGCAGAGTCCCTATCCATATTTTTCTGCTGTACAGCTTTAATTCATGGCAATCGATAGAATTTGTTAGTATGTCGGGCACGCGTTGGCATTAAGGTTTGCTTCACTGTACTCAATCCTTACACAGTGTAGCTGTTTTTTAAGAATATGTCACTGGATGGGATTAAAATAAGTTAGATATTCATTCCCAAAGTCGCTTTTATTGTAATTGTTATCTGAAGGAGAAAAAGGATTTTAAAATGACTCTTAAAAATGGGAAACTTGCCAAGAAAAAAAAAATAAATAAAAAGTCTAATCTAAACCTATCTGTACAAACATTTTTTGTTAAAAAACAAAAGTTAGCTTTAAGTAAAATAAATTTAGTTGTGAAAGCATGATTTTTAACAAACAATTGCTTATCATTGCTTCTAAGCTATTAATCAGATAAGCCATTTACTTCGTTTTTAGTATTTCAAAAATCCACTAGATGATATAAGGCGAAATAAAAGGCGACTTACTACTTTCAATAATTCAACATGCCAAATTAGTTTAACCGTTAACTGTTAACGAAATTTACATGCATTATTCTGCATCTAATTACCATTAAGAGGTTCTGACATTATCAGACCACAGCTGCCAACAGACAGAGAGTCAAAGGGCGACAAAGAATACTCAGCGGAATCCATTTAAAAAAAAATTAAGCTATAACAAGCACATGGCATAGCATGCATTAGCCTGACATGCACTCAGAGAATTTCACACGTCGCTTTGTGCCACACTCTGCCTCTTCCCACCCTTCTTCAAATGTTGCAAACATTTGCAGTTCATAACAAAGTAGAAGCGTTAAGTCGACAGCGCAGGGAAAACAATTTTTAAGTCTTAATGAAAAACAATGCAGCAAAACGGAATGGCAAAGAAAAAATAAAAGTTAAACAAGTGGGAACGTTGCAATCGGAGCTTACCGACTGCAGCATACTCGACACCTGTTTAAAAACGAGTGAAATGCGGCATGATTGCAAAGTAGTACGGTTGCGGCAAGATGCCACCAGCTATATTGTCTCCAAGCTCAAAGCCGTTAAACATACACGCATTCTCCCTTTTTAAAGAGGCGGTGGGGAATACCTTGGGGGCATGGCATACAAATTTTTGCTACAGATCTTTGTGGGATGTCACCAGCTACTTCCTACCGAAATTCGTGACTTTAGCTCAAAAACTGTGGCAGATCTAGGCGATTCTTATTACGAAATGCGGGGGGCTATGGGTGGACGTGTATTCAAAATGTTGGATGCAGTTTTTTGGGGGAACGCCAGTAGTTATCTCCTTACCGAATTTTGTGCCTCTAGCTCTAAGGATTTGGGATTTAAGTTATCAGTTATCGAATTTATCGATTTGTCAGCCTCCCAGTAGGCGTAGAACCTAAATTTTGACACTTTATCCGTCTTGCCGATAGAAAACGATATTTTAAAGTGTTGAAAAATGTTGCGTTCATTCACCCAATATGCCCTATACCTTCGGTATCGGGTATAAATATTTGTAAGAAAAAAGAACAAAAACAAGTTGTGGGGAGGAAAAAATTGGTGCAAAAACTGTAAAAAAAAAAAACAAACACACACGCACACATGCATATCAAACAATTTTTATATGGTACACTGCTCACGTATGTACATATATATTCATATCTATTTGTTTGGCTGTTTAGCAACAAAGTTTTCGGTTTTTTTTTTTTTGGTGTGTGTGGCATTTTTCTCATTTGTTTATGTGGTTGCTTGTTGTTTTTGCTAATAACTAAAAGCAGGAAAATAAGCGAGAGAGATCTGGACTAAAAGCCTTTGAACAGCAAGAAAAGTTGCATAAATGGTGAAACCATGTTGAGAATTGTTGAGAAAGGTTTAGCAATTCCTGTCACTATCAAAACTGTGCTGCCTTAACAACTCTAATTGGTTAGGAACGTGGAATGGTACTAAAATATTTAAGACTGTAGAGATTTTAATGGCATTAATAAGTAGTTAGAATTAGATTTATATTTAAATGGATTTAGTAAGCATATATGCTTAGCAGTATAACAAATAAGTAAATAAGTACTAGATATAATACACAAATGTGTGCGTAATACCGATGTATATCTAAGTATCTTATTCAAATACTCTTTTTAAACTCGCCCTTTAATAACTTTACAAACTTCCACAGGCATATTTACTACCATTTAGCACGTTTTTCCATCGAATTGTATATTTAATAACTAAACGAGAACTGTTTAACGTTTTCTCATTATCCGTAATAATTAACAAGAAATTACAGCATGTTGTATATTTTGTCAACAGTCCATTACCTATAAATTATTAAAAACCAATTGACAATGAATGAGAAACACGAAAGAGAAAGCGGCGGAGGGGAGGGAAAACATATGACAGCTTAAATAAACGCTACCAAAATACAGCTGATGTCAAATTAACCAAAAAGAGGATTTTCCAGCTAACATGTACGCGTGTTTGTGTGTGTAATTGTGTATATGTGTGTAAATCGTATTTTCATGAGCCTTACAACGACAACGCGACGTTGAGCAATTATAAGGGACAACAACAACAAGCGCATTAATACCATGGCACAAATTCCTAATCAATCTTCACGACTTATTCATGCATATAAACCTGCGCGACAAACAAAACCTCAAAAACACACACACACGCAGAGTGTTTATGTGTGTCTAACCTCTGTAGTATGTGTGTGTGTGTATGCGCATCGGTAGCTGTTTGAGTTTTGCAATTACAACATAAGCACACAATCATTATCATAATCCTTAATCGATATTATGGCTTACAAGAATACAAGAGGTTGAAACATGGAGAGAGCAGAGGTGCTGTGCAGACAGTAGACAAACATTTGCATGTGTGTGTGTGTGAGTGTTCGTGTGTGCATTGCTTTTAACCCACTTCCGTCCAGGCTTGGTTTCTGGTTTTGGTTGACTGCTTCCGCCTTTTGAATCGAATTAAAATTCCACATACGCCCTGTGTGCGCGATTCTTGGCCAAGTCAGGAGCGAAAGAAACTATGAAGGCAGTTAAACAGAGATGTCTACATGCGCGTGTATGTGTGTGTGAATATGGAGATGAAGGTAATCCTCGTTAATGGATGACTCAGTACACTTGAAGAAAATCTACTAAGTGACAACTTAATTGTAAACTTAAAAACCAAACACGAGGTCTTAAAGAAAATCATAAAAATCATTAGGTTTTTCCAACAAATGATAAACTTTATAATGGAAGACAGTCTTAGCTTTAAAAATTGACTCTAGTGTAGTTTACCTTTTGTTGCCCTTTGCTCTGTCGTTAATAGTTAAATTGCTGTTAACAAATTAAATGTCCTTAAAATTTATTACCAGGCCATCGCTGCCTGGCTGCCTTGCTTGCACATCAGCCGACTTTGGCATTGTCCTGTTGCGGCCTCAGGATTAAATGATAAAAAAATGTTAAGCAGCAGCAGCAGAAGGCCGCAGGGAGACACAAGGACCACAAGGAAAACCTGCTTTAAAGCTTCTGCCGGCCCCGTGTCAACAAAGCGTTAAATGAAGGTTGAAAATTTGATTTCAGTTTTCTTCTTTCACATTCTTTTATTTTTATTATTATTATTTTGTATGTAGTGTGTGAGACGTTGCACAATGGGGCGTATGATTGTTATTGGCACGCCAAACATTTTTGATGCGCCCGGCGCTGCTTGCGCTTGCGAACAAGTAGGAAAGGATGTAGGAAAGATGATGTTCCGTGTACGTGTTAAGTGGTTATTGGTCTAGCTAAGAGAATGTAACCCTTGTGTCTGTGTGAGACACACACAGGGCTCAAAGGTGGCATCAGTTCAAGTGACATTTGCATTAGATTTTGTTTATATTACGCATACGACACGAGGAAAGTGAAAATTGTAATAGCAGCATTTGAAGTCAAATGCTTAAATTATTATGGCATACATTTCAAATAATAGGCAATGACATTACAATAAAGACTAAAAAAAAATCTCATAGACGTTTCAAGTGTCACATAAGCGATTTACTCTTTAATGCGGGCTTAGGATATCCAAGATTCATGGGCGACTTTTTATGTGCAACCCTTCAACAAAATTGGTATTGAGGAGACTTTAATAATCGGATTCAGTTTTAGAATTGCAAGTAAAGAATATTTAAATGATAACATATTTTTTTTTATAAACACTCATTTCTATAAGCCGGTTTTAAAGAAAACCCGATTTTGCATGGAAAGTTTTCAATTTCAGTTTGTTTTGACCATGAAAAGACAACTTTATTTGTCAATGTTTAGACTAGAAACTTTTAAATCACAACAATCTGTAAATCAAAGGCAAACCCACACGCACACCCACACAGCCTTACTGTAGAAACTAACAATCACTTTAAGGCTTGCAGCTTGCCAAGTAAGTATGAAAGAAACAAGAAATAAAATATCAACTGCCAAAAAAAAACCGAGGGACCCAAAAAATAAATAAAACGCTTGTACAAAATAGGAAAATCCGCCAAGAAGTATGCAATAAATCACAACAAAACGCAACACACAAAGCCGGAGACAGTTGTACATATTGAGGAAAGGGGAAAGGCAGGCATTCAGCAAAGGCAAAGGCAAACGCAAAAGTCGACTCCAACTTCTAAACTGCCTGCATAGTAGTACACATAAATTTGTGTACGCTTACATGGTTAGTTCAGTAGAATGGAAACTGGGTTACACATGATCCCGCAAAACTGATAAAAATCGAAAATGTTACCAAACACACACACACACACACACAAGTAAAAGTAAATGCCAATAGATGCAGCATTCGAAAAGCGATTTACGACACCATGGTTGCGCATAATATAATATGATATAGCAATTGTGTGAGCAGGGTATATGGTCTGATGTGGTAAGGGGGGGGGGGGGGGGGGGGGGGGATGGGTGTGTGGTTGGATAAGTCCTGAATGACGCATCATTTATAACTTGGCACTCAACAAAAATTGTAAAACAGGAAGAGACAAACGGCAGCCACTTTGAACGCGAATTATAGTAATAAATTAGTTTTTTTTATTTTCACTCTCCTCCATCGCTCTTTACTTTTTGGCGGGCGTGTGTTCTTGCTTGCTTCGACATGACAATCCGCACCCCGCACGCCTCCTTTCATATGGGCGCATATTGTGCCCACTCATTTGATTTGAAAGCCTTCACGCCAGCCACAAAGGCATTCCACAGTGTGACAACAACAAAAACAACGGCATCCCAATATTTCCAGCACGCTGAATCGAAATTTGCCTTTGCAAAAGGCACTTGCCTCTGCTTGCCCTCCATTGGCCCCCCACACTTGGCTGCCTTTTTAAGCTAAATTGCTTTGCATTTGTGCCTCAAACATATTTTTAGGCGTGCTACATTTTTCATAATGCTTTGACATTGCCCCATTGCCAGCTTCTTTCTGTGCCTGCGTGGTCCCTCTAGCCTGAGACTTACCGCAAGAATGCCCAGAGATAAACTGTCGCTGATATCTAAACTCAAAGTATGTGCGTCTCCCCCTCTAATTCTGCTTCTCCATCTACTTCTTATCCCATACATATTGTTAGATAATCTGCGCGTTTTTATGGTGCTTTCTTTTATAATATTTATGCACGATATTCATCTCAATCGCTGCTTTCTTTTGCATTCTGCTTCACATCATTTCTGACCGTCTGACAGTTAATATATTGAAAAGGCTTTTCAAAAATGATAAAATGCTAGTAGATTTATGCAACTATAAACCGAAATTATAGACACAACCACAGTTAAAATGCTTATAAAAACTTCTGGTAATCGCTTATTTATGTTCAGGAAACGTAAGTCGTAATGCCAGCTTTTGTGGTTATGTCATAAAAGTTTAGTTTGACGATTGAAGTGATTGTTAAATTTGAGCTGAGATTTTTGGCCATTGCTTAATAAAAGTGGGCTTGATAGTTTTGGTTTTTGGAGACAGAAATAAATAAAGGAGTAAAGCATTCAATAAAATCTTAACTTTTTTCTTACAGCTCACCCATTTTAATTTGCTCCAGCAACTTACCTAAAATGAAACAAGAAAATATAGAATTTGTTAGTAAAATCGGTCTGGTTCTTAAACTTCTTCAGTTTATTATTAACTCTGAATTTCAGCACTTCAATTTTAAATAGTACGTAATCAAACAACAACTCATCAAACAAAGCCGCAACAATTTCAACTATGCTCATTTCGCTTCACGGATATTTACATTTTCACTAGCATAATTAAAAAGTACAGTCGTGCAACAACACGAATATATAAAGCAAAGTAGAATAGAGCCAAAGCTCTTGAGAGTCTAGCGAAATAATATGCTTACTTCCACATTGCTAAACATAATTTTTTTACCGTCTGCTTCATTTCTGCTTGTTTTCCTTTGCCTTCCGAGCACAACTAAATATTACGCTTATTTTGACATTAAAAAGCTTGTTGAGAAATTAAAAAAGCGGCAAATGCGCGAAAACAAAACCAAAACACAACGACCGAGAAACAAAATGCAAATAAAAATGAGAGACAAAAAAATGGTGCCAGAGAAAAAGCCACTGCCAAGACGGCGGCAAAGACGGCAGACAGATGCAAGTTATTTTTTCGAATCAACTTTTTCGTTGCGTTTTTCTAATACTTTTCCTCTTTTGCCTGTGCAGTTTTTTAATTTACTACGTTGTATTTTTAATAACAGCAACAGAAGCTGCTTTTTATGTGCAAAATTTATGTTTGCCACACGCACACAAACAGCCGTATTGTAAGCACTTTCCGCGATGCTTAAGAGTTGCCTATGTGGAAAATGGCGGTCAACCAGCGCCGGCACCAAAACAAAATGAAGAAAACTCAATCGTCTGCAGTGGCTTTAATAAAAAGTATAAGAAAATAACAAACCACTTTACATTGCCGTGCTCTTTATTTGGTTTTTCTTTTCCTTTTTGTGTACATTTTTTAGCTGGCTTGCGGTGGCGTATACGTTATATACAATACAAATACGTTATATTCTTTTTGCTGTCTGCTCAATGTGCAGCCTTTGCATTCATAACACGACGCGGCAGCGGCAACAACAACAGCAACGAGAAAAAAATACGTTAATGAATTTGCATGAATGAATATTTGAAAAGCTGCTGCAGGACCCAACAATATTTTCATTGCTCCAAATCGTGTCGGAATCGGGTGGGCGAACGGAGGAGCGAGTTGCAAAGCTGGACAAAAAAAAAAAAAAAAAACAGCAGCCGCGATTTTCAGCACTAGAATTTATGCACGAACAATTTATAAAAGCATTGCGAAAATTTATGGCCTCTAATATTATCAGCAGATTAGAAAAGTAACTGGAAATTATGGCCGCGTTTCGGTATTTAATAAAATTCCCTTTTTCCGTGTGAGTGTGTGTTCTTTTTGTGGTTTGTTATCTGGCAATTGGCTTGAAATGAGAAGTTTTGCATTGTGCATTATATATGTATGTGTAATTTGCATTTAACATTTTGGCATTTGGCATTTGCCATGTCCATGTCGGACTTATTGCATGTTTATTATCAATGGATTTTACTTAAGTATTTGGGCATTTCAAGTGTTTTAATTGACCCAAATTGCATTTTAATGCTAATGTGTTTTGCCAAACATGCATTTGCGTTCATTTTCTATTCATTGGAGCTTAATAAACTGTTGACTTCAGTTTGTAAATAATTTCTGCGAATTTGAGAAATTCACTGAGAAAAAACATTAAATAAGAGTTTACTTACAAATATTGTAAGTTCTGCTGAGAGGAAATATTTTCGGTGAATTCTAAATACCTAAGTTAAAGCGATTAACTTATATTGAGCTTGAGTAAAAATCATTTATTTTGGTAAACTTTTTTTATCATGCAGTTTTAATTTAAACATTATAGACCTCGTTGGATAAATGAATGACATAAGTTTGATATGGTAAGTTAAATTGCTTAAGCCTGCTTTAAGCTAGGTCTTGTAGTAGTTGTAGTATCTGCTTGCTTTGGTGTCGTGTCTATCGGATTTCCCTGGGCCAACATATTCATATGATCCTTGTGAATTGCAGCTGCATGGACTTCGGTAACGGGCTGCATACCTTGTGTAGTGTCAGTTGCTGTGACATTTGCTACCTTCTCCATGTGAGTGATGACTGTGGTTTTGGTGATGCCGCAGTTGGTACAACGGGCGCGAGTCTTGCGAACAGCATGTGACTTAGGCTTGGACGAGGTTCTCTGCTTAGATCTCGACTTTGGCTTAACTGTTGAGGTTGTTGTAGTAGTAGAAGTTGAGGCGTGCATAAGGAACAAGTCCTTGGGTGACATTGTGGTAGTTGTTGTTGGTAATGCTTGGGTTTCCTTCTTCACGGCTGCATCTGGTACTGGTTCCGGAAACGTTTCGGCCTTAACAACACTTGGCCATGACTCAAGGGCCAAAGCCAGCAGAACAAAAAAAGCCAAAGCTGATAGAAAGCGCATTTTGTCCAATTAACTGCAATCGCTATTGAGAGTGAACTACTTTCTAGCTAAAATCGTGGCTACTTTTATACTATACTCGAGAGGTAGGCAATTAAGATTTATTGACTCACTTTGAATAAATGCGCAACTGTTTTTTTGTTATACATTAATTAGCCACTTGCAGCATTAACAACTAGAAAAACAATTTATATAAAAAAACAGATGCGATATATGCGATATAAAAAGGAAGATTCGCCAACAGAAAGTCAGTTTGTCTTTAAGCTTCAACAAACAAAACACACAAGATGTTTATCACCAAACTTTATGTGCTGCTCCTTATGAGTATTCTGGTCTCTAGTTCTTTGGCCGATAATGCTTCTTGGTCAACGTTTTTAAAACCCTCAAATGAGTTTAAGGAATCTGTAGATGTGCCTTACATGAGCTTCGATGGTATGGCTTTTGAGAATCTCAAACTTGATGCACTGGGCACAACAACTATAGAGCCACCAACCACAACAGCTACTGAACCAGCAAACACAACAACTGTAATCACTACAACTACAGTTAAAAAAGTAACAAAGGCCAGAAGTAACAAGAGAAGGAGGCCTGCACAAAAAAAACACGATGTTCACGCGGCACACAGATCTCAAAAATGAACCACAGAGGATACAACTCAATGCAACATTTAACTTTTTATTTTAACTTAACTCAGACATATACATAAAGTGTCTTCTTTGCTTTCAAAAATAAACTTATAACGTGAGTTTTGCCACTCTTAAAAATGTATATCTAATGACTGTATATAAATATGGTACATCCTGCAATTTAAGATCGCGTTGAGCTTCAAGTTTTTTGGCATCGTGTGCTATGCAAAGTTTCGGCTCAACTTTCTTTTTTTCTGGCAAGTCATGTTGCAAATGTTTCAGCTGTTGGTTTCAAGTTGTTGCCTCGCATTTCTCTTCTTATGGCCATCAGCTGTGTCAACATGGCCAAAAGCACAGCGTGTGAACTTGACGTCTAGAAATGGCAAAGCAAATGGAAACTTTCACAAGGTTTGCACCTTGAACACCTCGCAACATCTGTGTGCACATATTTCGTTTTTTGTTTATACTTTTTCTAAAGAATAAAGTCGTTTGATGCTTTAAATGAAACAAATTTTTAATATTCCCTCCATACAATATCGAGATCTAATTATATAGTAAGAAATCTATCATTTGGTATTCCTAAGAACATATGAACCAATTTAGAAAATTATTCAATCAATACTCAATCAGTTTGGTAAAAAAATGTTTAATAAATTTATTTACCCAATATTATTTACCTTAATCTTATACATTAACAAACACAAAAGAAAATAAAATTTTTGATTTTATTAATATTATAACTTAAATGAATGCCTTATTATTTTGAGGGTAATTTTTATTAATTTGTGTTTATACTCGATACCGAAGGTAAAGAGTATATTGGGTTTGTGTCTGTCCGTCAGTCCGTCTGTATGAACGCAACTTTTTTCCACACCCTTCAAGCTAGAGACTTGAAACATTCCAATTCGCTTTATCTATGGGATAGTAAATTAAAGTGTCAAGATGGGGGTTCTACGATAACTGGGGGGCTCGCAAATCGATAAATTCGATAACTCAAAACCGATAAATCCACATATTTCGCACATCCTGACAGCTAGAACTACCAAATTTGGTGAGAAGATAGCTACTAGCAACCCCTAAAAAACTGCATCAAAAATTTTGGAGCCCCGCCTACCCATTCCGCCCCCAGCCCCCCCGCATTTTAAAGTCAAAAAAGCCTATATCTCCCACAGTTTTTGAGCTAGAGCCACCAAATTTGTCCCAAGATAGGTGATGATGACCCCCCAAAAACTGCATCAAAAGTTTGGATGCCACGCCCACCAATACCGCACTAGCCACCCCCATCTGCCCCAACGCTTCGTAAAAAACGGGAATGCGTGTATCTTCCAGAGTAGTGGAGATAAAGCCACCAAATTTGGTAGGAAGATAGCTGGCAACAACCCCAAAAGAATTGCATCAAAGTTTTGGAGCCACGCCCACCCATTCCGCCCCCAGCCCCCCGCATTTTGAAATCAGAAAAGCCTATATCTCCCACAGTTTTTTAGCTAGAGTCACCAAATTTGGTGCCAAGATAGGTGATGATGACCCCCCAAAAACTGCATCAAAAGTTTGGATGCCACGCCTACCAATACCGCCCTAGCCACCCCCATCTGCCCCAACGCTTCGTCAAAAACGGGAATGCGTGTATCTTCCAGAGTAGTGGAGCTAGAGCCACCAAATTTGGTAGGAAGATAGCTGGCAACAACCCCAAAAGAATTGCATCAAAGTTTTGGAGCCTTGCCCAACCATTCCGCCCCCCTTTCCCCACCTTATACAAACTTTGAGCTAGAGTCACCAAATTTGGTATGAAGGTAGCATTTGACATTCCACATAGATCTGCATCAAAAATTTGGATGCCACGCCCACCCATACCGCCCCCAGCCCCCCTTTCCCCACTTTATACAAACTTCGAGCTAGAGTCACCAAATTTGGTATGAAGATAGCATTGACATCCCACATGGATCGGCAGCAAAAATTTGAATGCCACGCCCACCCATACCGCCCCAAGCCCCATAGCCCCCCTTTCACCACCTTTTACATGCTTCGAGCTAGAGTCACCAAATTTGGTATGAAGGTAGCATTTGACATTCCACAAGGATCTGCAGCAAAAATTTGGATGCCACGCCCAACCATACCACCCCCAGCCCCATAGCCCCCCTCTCCCCACCTTATACAAACTTTGAGCTAGAGTCACCAAATTTGGTATGAAGGTAGCATTTGACATTCCACAAGGATCTGCAGCAAAAATTTGAATGCCACGCCCAACCATACCGCCCCAGCCCCCTTCCCACTTTTTAACTGAGCTGAGTCACCAATTGTATGAGAGCAATGACTTCACAAGATCGCATCAAATTGGATGCAATCCACCATACCGCCCCAGCCCCTTCCCACTTATACAAACTTGAGCTAGAGTCACCAAATTGGTATGAAGGTAGCATTGACATCCACAGGATCTGCAGCAAAATTGAATGCCACGCCAACCATACGCCCCAGCCCTCTTCCCACTTTACAAACTTGAGCTAGAGTCACAATTGTATGAAGATAGCAATGACATTCCACAAGATCGCAACAAAATTGGATGCATCCCCATACGCCCCAGCCCCCTTTCCCCACTTTATACAAACTTCGAGCTAGAGCCACCAAATTTGGTATGAAGATAGCAATTGACATCCCACATGGATGGGCATCAAAATTTTTAATACTGGTATCGAGTATACCGCAGTCGGTTGCGTCCGACTGCAACGTTTCCACTTGTTTTGTTTTGATTTTTACCTCCCCGTCTTTTAAGAAACGCAGCTGTCAAGTGTTGTGTATCGAATGGCACTTTGATGGCCGCTTAGCCACGAAACTTGCAACTTTCTACACTTTATTTTCTGAACTTGACACTCGACAGAATCCAACAGTTGCCACCCAACGCCATCGAAAAATAAAACTGCTTTCAATGCTCTTCGATGACATCACGCGCCCAACTAATGGCGTACGTGCATAAAATATTTATAGTAGAGAAAGGTGGATATGCAAATATTTTCGAACGTACGTACGAGTAAACCAGATGCATTCGCAAGTTTGTAGATTGGTTTCTCGTTTTTGGTCTGTCGCCTCCGAAAAAAAGTCAAACAAATTAAAACAAATATTACATGCACTTTTAAATGCTTAATAATTCACTGGCAATTCCATTCGCTGTTTTATGCGCTAAATGAATTTATGAGCAGTATGTGACACTTTTTATATTGTACGTGTGTGTGTGTGTATGTGAATATATATCCATAAAGCACATAGTCTAGTTGTCAGGCTTAAAAATGCGCAGATGTTGACCCTAAAAAAAATACATATACACATATGTATATGCATAAATATTTTGATTTAGCACTTTTTCAGCTAATTTTTTGCGCTAGCTTTATATGCAATTATGTGCACCAATTTGTGTTGCAGCTGCGTCTTTTTTATGAGCCTGCAACTTAATACTACTATAAATGAAGTTGTAAACGGAAATGAAAAAGCAGTCGAGTTAAATCGCCATGCAAATTAAGTGCACTAAGTTAATATTTTTAATTAAGAATGCAATCAAAACCAACATATCAATAAATACTCTCAAATCAGACCAACATTTTTTTGGTGAACTTAAATTATTTATAAAATAAAATATTATAATTATTTAATGTGATACAGAATGAATAAATGTTGTTAAAAATTATACGTTTTTTATTTTTATGTTTAAGCATAGATAGGTTAAGTTTTAATACATATTTCGAAATAAAAATAAGTTAATTTTCTTATAATATATGTGTTCTTGATAGATTTTTTGAATATTTCAAAGAATCAAAAAGCTCATCAAGATGAAAATAGGCAAATGTAATTCAAGTTTCACACCACCGCTGTGAAGGTTAATATGATTTTCTTTGCAATGATACATTTTTAAGGTCGGTTTTAAGTGTTTGACAGCATGCAACTTGAGACGTAGAGTTGAGGTTATATTTGTTTGACGTTCAGTTGAGTTAATATTTTTGTGACGTACAGTTGAATCAATATTTAACTGGCTTTGGGTTGTGTTAATATGAATGTGGCCTTCAGTTGTGGTATTATTGTTAATCTCTGGCAACTCTGTATATTTCACAGAGGAAGTTGTTGCCTCTGTTGTTGTTGTTGTCGTCTGAGTTTCTGTTGATGTTACATTAGGTGAAGCTGTGGTTGTTGTTGTGGTTGAAGGTGTTGTTGTTGTTGTGGTTGAAGGTTTGTCAGTTCTTTTCAAGCTCTCAGTGGTTGTACTGACCGAAGGATGAGTGATAAATACAGCTAAGGATCGTGTGGTATTTAGCCCTAAATTTGGCTTGCTTTTAAATAGATCAATTAAGCTTGCAGTAACACTTTTAGCTGTGAACCATGTGCCAATAGTCGGCTTGGTGCTGCTGGAGTTGTTCGTCGAGATAAACTTGCTCGTCGTTCTATTTATATAAATCAGAGCTGGCAATGAAGTACTAACTTCCTGAGGAGCCACCAAATCCTCAGCTCTTGAAGCCGCCAGCAGCAAAGAACAGAACAACAAGCTTTTTAGAACAAGCATTGTAGCAAACCAACTTCTGGAAACACACTGAAACACACTTAACGCAAATCGTATCTTTTATAGTACAAAACAGATAACAACAACTTTTGCAAGTCTTAATCACTGCAAAGCAGGCCTGCATTAGTCTTAAGTCACACTTCAAAGTGGTAGCAGGCACTACAAAAAAGCAGTTGGCTGCCATTTAAAAAACATTTCTTGCCAAAAAGCACAAGAATTTAAAAAAAAAAAACCCAAGTTGGAAATTTATTTATTGATCAACAGCCGTACTGCGGGCTATGCACATTTTTATGGCCCTGCGGCACTTATCAATGCAACTGCCAATCACAGAGGCAGCCACCTAGCCAGCCACACAAACACAAAAGGGTTGTCATCGAGGGATGGGAGGAGTGGTTGTTGGCCACATATCGGCACCAGGCACCACAGACTGGACATTTGTATAAACAACATTTCATGCACTGTGCTGACACATGCCATTTTTTCAATTCATTAACTATTTTAGTCATAAATTATTGTACAACAACACAACAATAGCAACAAAAAGAACTGCAACATGCAATCCAAACAAAACATATCAGTGATACACATTTATAGTATAAATTTTATACATAATATAGATAAATATATATATATAGTACATTTATGTAGCAAAAAGTTTCTAGTTGCCGTTTGTTATGTATAAAATAGTTGTTTTTTAGCTATCAATGTATCAATTTTTATGGCATTTATTTGAAATCCAACAAAAAGTGGCAATGATTATTGTGCTTATAATTGAAGATTGATATCCAACTAAAACATTAAATCAAACCAATTTAATGTACTAAAAAAATAGAAGGTTATATTATTATTTTATTGTAAGCATTTTGGGACGATTTAATAAAAAAAATTAAGATTATTCCTTTATTTATTATTTAACAGATTATGTCAAGTATCTAATACTAAGCTTAATAATAGTTTAACGGGCACGAGCTGCTAGGGCCATCTACTCAACTTTAAGATATCCACGCAGTTGATATTAAAACTCTTATTTATTTATTACTAAGGTAAGATTAGTTAAAAAAAAAAACTTAGCTAACTGTTAAGCATAACGCTATGTTAGTTGTCTTGTGGAGTGTACATACAAATGTTCTATTTAAATTTTTGCATTGTTTTGCCTTTTAACGTTTTAAATTTGGCGGTAATGTTGGATATTTTACGGAAGCATAGGATTTTGGACAAGTTTGTTGGGTTGAAGTTGCAGAGAAGGTCTATAGAATTCGCATTGTTAAATGTTTTTTGAATACTAGCCTTAGGAGCTGGGAATGAATTTATAAGGTGTTGAATGGTAAGTATGTTGCTGTCATGGCAGAAAGTGTTAGGTTGTTGATGTTGATAATGAAGGTAGGGGACTGATTGGTCGATATGACTCTGGGTCAACCACAGGCATGCCCGACTTATGAATCTTATGGGGTCCTTATCTGGGTCCTGAGCATAGCGTTTAAAATCAACGCTATAAAGAGATGCACTCGGATTGGCAGGGCCCTCAGGTTGGTGTGGCATATGTTATAGCCAGGAGAGCCTTAGATCGTGGCAGTACTTTAAGCGCATCGCTGACCTCATCACGGGTAGTGGTATGTATGGGCGCAGTTGAACTACTTTGTAGGTCGAAAATGGTAATGATGAGTCGAGTTTCTATTAGCTTAGTATTATTGTCTTCAGAGTTGTTGTTGGTTGATTGTGTTTTGGGTTTTTCAGTTTCGTTTAAGTTTCGCAGTTCGTTGAAATAAATGACTCCCTTCGTGGAGTTAAGTCTTTTACGTTCGGTGGCTGTGATTTCAAAAGTTGTCATTAGATTTAGTTTTTCTTCCATGTCTCAACTTCCCCATCGCAAGCGTGGTCTTTATTTTTATTTTTATTTTTGAATTTAAAAGGTGTTAACGTTAATGGAGTTTTTGTTGCTGTGTTTTGCTTTAACGGTTTGTATTAGAAGTAAGTTTGTCCCGGTGGTGTTGGCTTTCTAATCTGATTGTCGCGGTTTTTGGTTCAGCTATAAAACGTTTTATCTTTACGGAGGTTGAAGTGTTGCTGATATTTAAGCTTTTAATGTATAAATAATGTATGTATGAAAAATGGTTAAGAAAAATTTGAGTAACTAAGGATTATAATAAAAATTTATTGAATACATCTTAACATGAATATATTGAATCATAAGAAAGCGTTTAATTGGTTTATGACATGCAATAAAACAATATAATAACTATATATGCGATTTATAAAATATATATTTTGTTTCACTACATACTTCTGGTTGAAGTTGATGAACAAATAAAATTTTTTAGCAGATACAGAGAAAGACAGGAAACTCATAGCAATAGACTGGCGCCAATTCACTAACCTGTTATCATAATATCATAAACATTTATATTCATGGCTCTTTCTAATAATCAATGACGGATTAAAGGGCAACTTGAACCCTGTTTTCCGCCAAATAAAGAATCCATTTAGTGAATCCATTTACTATATAAGTTACTCGAACAAAAGTTAAAGTGAAGACAAACTAAAATTCGTAAGCAATATATTTTGTAAATGCCTGCCCAACACTCAAATTTGTTATAAAAACAATTAATTTAACGCCTCAACAAATCTGTGGCAAGGCGTGTGAACTCTCGACGACCGCTGCATCAATTTAGTGCAAGCAATTCATATTTTGGCACCAGCCAGCAACTAATCCCCAGAAACAAAACACAAAACTATACACAAACACACACGCTTACACAAAGGCTCACAAATCACAGAAGCGTCGGCAATTTCTCAAATATTAAAAAAAAAAAACAAACAAAAAAATTAAAACCAAAAAAAAAACTTTCAAACTGCAACATACATAAATTTGCATGTGAAAAAATAGAAAAAGGGACACAAAAATGTGAAAAACAAATTTATGATACACGGTATACGTTATATATATATATATATAATATATATATATATATATATATATATATATATATACATATAAAACGTTTTACCAAGTTTGGAAACGGAAAGAAGGGAGCTCACATACATAGATATGTACATGAAAAATATTTTGACACAGATTAAAAGCGCAGCAACAACAAAAACAAGAAACATCAACATGAGCATTCCAAACAGTGCCTCAAAACACACTACAATGTTGTTCATTTAAATTTAAATGAAAAGCAGCCACATTCGTTAGGATATGCCTCTAAGCCCTTGCGCACTTAGTTCGGTGGGCGTGGCATGTGGGGCACACAAAGTCATACACTGACCTAAATCAAACAAACGCTAATGCCCGATTGTGAGCGCCACAAAATGCTGTGGCAGCAACAGCAACAAAATGCACAACAGCAGCCAGCTTCTAACTCCCAACTTGCAACTCTCAGCAAAATTCATATTTGTTGCATAAAAATGTGTTCCATTTCAATACATGTTACAATGTTACATGTATCATGCCACCATGCCACATGTAGCCAATGCAGCGTTTGTGAAACAAAAGCATCGTCCATCGACATTGCCAAATAAACGGAAAATTTGTACCCAATTTTTTTCTTAACTTTTGTCTTCTTTTTTTGCTGCATTTCGTTCTACGGCAACAATTTGTGGTACACTTAGGGAAAGGAATGTGTAGAGATATTAAAAAACAGCTAAATTTTTTTATTATTTTAATACAACATTTATTTATTAATTGCAGCTGAGAGCAGCAGGTAAGCTGGTAATTTACAGAAAAACTTATATTTATTATTATTATATATATTTATTAATGATAAGTTTTAAGTCTTACGATTTTTCCAAATCTATTTAATTATTTTACAATGCTTTATTATGACAGTAACAAAATATTTGCCTCCTCTTTAGAAGATTTTTTTCTTAATTTTTTCATACTTTGACTGTACGCGCAACAATTAATTCACTTTTTTGAAACTTATTATACTTGGCGTTGTTTTATTATTTATAAGAATAATATGTTTATTTTATTCAAATATGTTTATTGGTATTGCGATGGTATTTTGGAATTTTTGAAATTTGTATTCGTTTTGTAGGTCCATATCTAAATCTTTGACTTAATAAAGCCATTTGTAAGTTGTCTTTGTTATTGACTTTTTTGGGTCTTCTTATAGGTCGTCTGGTTTTTCTACTACTAACTGTAGTTCTCCTTCGTCTCTTTCTCCTATTTGACATTAATTGGTTTCTGGCAACTGTAGTTCGTCGCGTTTGCCATGATTCTAATGGATTTCCTCTAGCTTCTTTCATGAACGGTAACGTATATTGGTTTACTGAGAAATCAAGGCCATCAAGACCGTAGATGTCTGGCCCACTTACAGTGTCCTGCACCAGTGCAAGGAATACCCCAAATGTTAGTAAGCTTACTATTTGCATTTGAATGGAAAACTAAATTCATTGCAATATATTCAGTTGCTTTTATTAGACTTTGTCAGCTGTTTTGCAGTTGATAAACAAAGCGATCAATTCGCATTTAAAATAATTTATATAAACATGTGTTATAAGTTAATAGAAATAAATTCTGATAACTGAGCTATTGAGTGATTATTCAAAATAGTTGTGGTCTAACAGTTTTTAAGTAGTTTAAACATAAAACTGCTGACTCAACTGTAATGACTTGTTTCAAAAGAAACCTGCTGCAGTTTAAGCCATTAACCAAATGATATTCCATTGTTTCTAGTTAAAATCATTGCAAGTGCACATGTAAAGAGTGAGAGAGAGAGACAGAGAGAATGAACATAATAGAGAGAGAATATTACAACTTGAACCACAAACGATTTCACTTAGCGTAAACCGTAAGCAAACTTAAATGCCAACTAACTACCCAATTTTCATTAAACTTTTGCCATTACACTCAAAAACTCAATCGCAGCTGTAGCAAGAACCGCTTAATGTGCACCAAGACGCAAGAACAAAATGACGATAATGATGATGATGATGAAAATCATGATGTTGATAAGGAATAAGGAATAAGGAAGACGAACGAAAAGAAGCGGCATAAAAATTACAAATTAAAAAACGCTTGAAAATAATAATAAAGGCCAAAAGCAGACAAACAAAACAACATTAAACTTTTTGCCAAGCCAACAAAAGCTAATTAAGCCATGGCACAGACAAAGCGACAACACCAGCAACAATCACAAGATAAAAACCAAAACAAAACAGTAAATGCAATGCAAACGGCAAAAGCTAAAGTAAATTGAAAACTAGGCAAGCAAGCAAGGCACAGAGACTAAGACAATGAGGAAAACTGCAGCTCAAGGAAGCTGTTAAATAGCTTAAATGGCGTTGAGCATGTACGACATGTGTTCGCAGTAGGAAGGAAGAGTCGTAAAACAGAGAGGGAGAGAGATAGAGAAAGATAGGGGTAGGATATATGAGGAGCTAAAGGGTTAAGGGACGTAGCAACGTTAGGTATCTTTGCTCAGTTTGTGTAGTCGTGCTCAAGCCGGCTTGATGCCAGTCAAACAAATCCATTTTAAACCTTAAGCCTTGAGTAAACAACACGTACACACACACACAAACTGACACACACACATGACGCCCTTCCTTTTTGCAACGAGGCGTGGCAAATAGCTGCCATTCTTGGCTGCTGATGCTGCTGCTGCAGCTGCAGCTGCATTTTGTTTGTGTGCATAACAAGCAGAAGCAGGAAATTGAAATGAAATTGTAATCCTTATTTCTCAAGTGGGTGAAGAGCTTCAGCTGAGTTGCCAAAACGGGGAGCAGCAGGCAAGCTGCACTATGCGCACGTATGCATATTTATGTATGCATGTATTGGTTTTAGTGTGTGTATATGTGTGTGTGTGTGTGTGTTAGAGACAGAAGCAGAAGAATGCACAAGCGGATGTGCAACCGCTAAGCAGACGTTTCCTGGCTGCCGACACAACTGACAAACAACAACGCTTGCAACAAAAAACTGTCGCGCTTTGTATGGCAGACGATTGAGCATTTTGAATTCGTCATCATTTTGGACACATACCAAAAATAAATAAACTAAAAGAAATTTTTACTTTTTCATTTTGTTCTTTCATATTTTCAAGAGTATATTATTTAATAGAATACTTAATATTTTAGATTACTCTAACTTAAAATAGCAGGAAAAACACTTTTTCCGAAAATTTCAGTAAATCGAAAAATATTTGTATTCATTTCTTGTTTGAGTTGTGTTGTGCTTTACAATTTATATTAAAATTGCAATAATACTTTTGGCTTTAATTTTTATTGCTTAAAAAATGGCTTTTAAGAGAGCGCAAAAAAATCATAATTGTAAAGATTAATTAAAAAATTGAATCGCTAAACATTTAAAGTGTTTAATTTTTATCATAGAACACAAAACTGAAATCAGTAAAAAAAGTATTTTGTGCTCTTGTATTTTTTAAGTTATGTGAACGTTTTATAACTCTTGTTCTAAATTTTATATTAACAATTAAATTTTTATATACTGAAAAGTTTTTATTTTATTATTTATATTTCTTATTTTATTATTTGTAGTTATGAAGAAGTATATTTTTACCTTAGCTTCTTAGATCATTTTTACCCTTCGTAAAGTATAGATTTACCTTTAAACTTCATATTTTATAATCTATAAGTAATTAAATATATACTCCATGCTTTTCATAGAAATGTAATCAATTTCTCAACTGTTAGTCCTTGAACTGCAAATCGACACATGCCTGCTCAACATATCCTGTGTGCACAGCGATTTGTGCATCCTTCTCTGTGTGTATGTGTGCGTGTGTATGTGTGCTTGCAGTTTTTTTTGGCGCAAAGTTAACGACAACAACGTCAAGAACGAGCGAGAATTCTTTTGGCTGATGCTGAGACTGTGGCAAGTTTTGTTTTAGCTCTTGCCTTTCGTATGTCTTTTCAGTGTGTTTTCTTTTTGTAAACTTTGTGCCTTGTTTATGTCCCAGCGATGTCTGCACTTTTAATCGTCGTCTATGCTGTGCTTATTTGCTTCCGTTTTGCTTCCTTCTCCTTGCCTTTACTATGATGCTTTTTTTTGTAGTTTTGCTCGCCGTGACTCTGGCGCAGACTGCAAAAGTCTGTTGTGTCGCTGACATGTCTAAGGAGCGCACTCTTGGCGTGGCCCAAAGTGGCAGTGGCACTGGCAGCCGTTTCGATGGCATATGCCAAGCAGTAGCAGCAGCAGCATGAGCAGCAGCTGCATGAGGAGAATGAGGGATATTTACTGGTGGATGGGTGATATAAGTGGGGTTAAGGGAAAAAAGCAAACTTTACAAGTAAATGTGACAATGAACAGACATAAACACGTTTTGGCTGCACAAAACTGTTAAGCGAAAGCCAGGCAGTGGGGTTGGGGGTAGTGTTTGTAGCAAGCTCAGCTCTGCTCTGTTTGTCTTGTGTTGCAATAACAACACATGTATGGCTTAAATTGTTTATAAGCGCTGAAGGCTACATGTGTGTATGTGTGCATGTGTGTGTGTGCGTGGGTGGTAAAAAGTTTAATGTCCAACTTAAAAGTGAAAAAACAATGACATGACGAACAAAAAATAGAACGCACACAAAAAGTTGTCAGCAACGTTTTACGGTTTTGTTCGTCGTCGTGTGTGTTTGTGTGTGTCACAAATTGATGGAAAGTTTAATGACACGTTCGATTAAATGGCATTTTATTCTCTCAGTGTGTGTGTGTGCGAATGGTAAGGGAAAACGACTTACGTAGTTTGGTAAAGGCATTACTAGGCGTATGAGTCTTTTGACAGATTTCAGCTAGACTTGGTATTGAATAATTGAACTGGTTGTAAGCATGTTGATAAACTTGAAAAACAAAAGATATATGCAGTTGATGAGATCATAGCGATTATTAACTCAACATCTTATAGTAATGTTCAATTATTCACGAAATTGTCTTTAAAAACAAAGAAATTTTTAACAAACAAAATTATTTTATATACGTATATTTGATGAAAGTTAGGTTATTAACTAACATTGTTGTAAAGAATTTTCGGGTCAATTAAATAAATGGGATAGATAAAGTTTTTATCAATTTAAATCAAAATTTAATTTACTGGATTTCGATTAACAAGAACCTGTAGAGTCTTTGAAGGTTATGGGACATAGTTCTCAGAAATTCTTGCATTACAGTGGTCTAAGAACACCGCTTTGAGCTTCAAACGATTAACTAAACACAATTTCTAGTAACAGTAATCGATAAGATATCGATCAAGCCTATGATCGTACACTATGTAAGCATACTTACAACTTTAATCGATCAATACAAAGTACTTTGACATAGTTTTAAAAAATATTATAATAAAATATTGACTTACATATTTACTAATAAGAGTTTTGTGAAAAGTCAAGAATGTGTATTAAATGAATTTGCTTATCTTAAAGGGCATCCAACACATACACGTATTTGTATCCATACATCGAGTCTCAAAAATTCGTTTTAATTAAAGGCAAAAAAATATCAATTTATCTACATAAATGCACAATTAATTAATTGTATTGTTTTGCCATGGAACATAGTAGAGACCACATGGAGAGTTTTTAACCGCAACAGCAAAATTCAGTATGCAGCATTCAACTTTTTTTTAGTTAAAACAGCTGGCAGCTATTTCAACAACATGTGTCTACAATAGCTTCGCTGCCTGGCCGATACTCTTATGCATAACACAATTTGGCAGTAGTTGCTGCAGTTTGGCTGTTTGGCTGCAGGCAATTGCAACACAGTTCCAGCCAACCACTCGACTCTCTAATATAATTTGCGGCAAGTTTACAGCGCTGTAGGTTCACAAAAAAAAAAATAGAGAAAAGTAGAGGAATTCACTCATCTCTGCAGCTTATGGCCTGCGGACTAAGACAAATCAACTGCAGGACTTGGCAAAGGAACTCAGCCTCTCAGTCTTTGCTGTCCCTCTAACTTGCTCCCTGCCGCCCGAAGTCGTTCATCAATTTATTTAAATTTTGTGTAAGCCACAGAACTTGACAGCTTGCTGTCAGGCGCTACGCTGGCCACCGCACAAACTTCTTCAGATAAACCACGCCCACACGCCTTCGCTCTCCAACCACAATTTTAGCTTTCTTCCATTTCTCAAACAACTAAGACTCGCTAACAAAATTATGCCCGGAGTCGAGGAGCGCATTTGGCATTTTGGTTCCAAGAAGCACATTTCACTATTAAATCATATTTGCTGCTTGTGTTGTTGCAGTTCTTGTTGTTGTTGTTGTTGTTGGTGTTGCTGTTTGTTGCCTTCATATGCCAACTCTGCAACTGACTTTTATGCCGTCTCGCATCCGTTTCATCCTCATGTGCACATAATTTCTACTTATGTTCGTTTTGCCAACCTCTCTCTCTCTCTCTCTCTCTCTTTCTCTCTCTCCCTTTCTCTGTTTTTGAACAGTTGTGCTGTTACTTTCATATACAAAATGTATTTTAGAGTTTTGCTAAAGATGAGAAGAAAAAATAAAACTTGTAAGAGCATTATCCTCGAAAGTTTCAATGTGCATTTCAATTACACTTTGGCACAAAGTGTAGCAAAATACGGGAGCCAAAGACCCAAACAAAGTGCCAACAAAATAATAAAACAAGCTACCGGAACAGTTTCTGCCTTTTTGGAGGGTGACGAAGATGAAATACTCTTGGTGTAATGACACTCGTTATTATTGTAGTTGTTATATAAACATAGGAAGAATGGAGAAAACAATATTGAGATGTGGAGGGTTTTACGATAACGATAACAAATTCTTCTTCGTTATTTCTATGGTAGAGCAATGAATTACTTAAAACAACTTATGATAAGTTTCTTCAAATAGAATTCAAAACTGATTTGATTTCGCTAATTAAATGTTATTACCATATTCCTTCTGATCATAAATCTGTTCTCTTTCATTAAACGACAAAATCAAAGCACTCTTTAACAAGCAACAAATTAACCACACAAGGAAGAGAAGGTACTGTGTGAAGTTATCGTGCTATTGTAAAATTGAAATGCATTGTTCCCATGCCAATGCTGTTGCCGATGGCTTCTAATTGAAGTCCTGCAAAACACTCATTCGCCTTGTTGTGCGCAGCTTGCAGTCTTTATCCCTTTTAGTTACTTACTAATAAACAAGAAGCGAACACATAAATTGTTGACATCTTACTAACAGTTACAGGGCTGCTGTTGTTGACACCATAAACGAAACAGGGTATAGAAGACAGGGTCAGAAAGAGAGCGAGCGAAACACAGGGTAAAAAGGAATCTGAAATGCAAGACTAATAAACTCTTGCTGTTGGTGGTAAAGTAAAATCTATATAAATACTTGGATTATAAGCGACTTGAAAATACAGATTCATTCATTGATCTATTCATTTATTTATGAATAAAGCATTTGAGTCAATGCCGTTGGTAAAAATTACAGTCTGTGCTGAAAATTTGACTTCTTTTGATGATAATCACAAGCGAGTTCATTGCTTGAAAATTATTGTTAGCACTGAGTAAATAATCTTAGCTTAATTATTGTTTTATACTATCACCTAAATACTTTTAGTTCTCTCTTTAAAATCTATCACCTTTGAGAAAAAAGCTAAAAAGCTATAGGCTGGCCTATTCACACAACCACAATTGGCTGTCATTATTATCAAAGTGTCTAAATGTCGCTGTTAGTGTCTCAATGCTGGCCCCTGTCAACGTCCTTTGCCTTGTCCTTTGGCCCACCTTCCGCTTGTTGTTGTAATTTTTTTTTGTTTTGTCTCTAACTACGGCGCCAAGTGCGACTTTTATTTATGGCTACAGACAGTGGCGACACTGTAGCACGTGTTAAACCCTTTAGGGGTTTTTTTTTGCGTCATTCTTTATTCTTCCCATTTCTAGCAGCTTATCTCTCGTTTTCTCAAGACAACGGGAGCTGCTCCTTGACTTGATGGCGGCCTGGCATGTCAACAGGCGGCCACAACAGGCAGCAATCCAAGCAGAAGTCCTTGTTGTCCTTCTCTGCTTTACGCTGCTTGCTTTTTATCTTTTAATGGAATTTTTAAATCAAATAATTGGTTTTGTTAAATTTTTTAGTTTGCCGCTTTCTTTGACGCTATGACGACAATGAAAAGATGCTGCACAGGTAAACTGCACTCGTATTGTCTTCAGGTTAACTTATCGCTATATTTTTCTATTGTTGTTTATTGCAGTGAAAGGGATACGTGATATTGGCACTAGGTTTATTGTCGGATAACACGTTTAGCTATTTGAAATTGTAACGTTTAACGTGCAAGTATTAAAGAGCTGCTGTTAGTGTATCGGACAAAGGAGTACGCGCTGGCTTCAACGGCTGTGGCTCGTCGGCTAAGTCGAGGGTACCAAAAGAATGAACCGAGTGATACGTTGCTCCAATCGCATTCTATTATCAATAATTCGCGTACTATTTTTACCGGGACAGGGGATAAAGGAAGCTAAAAAAATTGTGGATTTTTAGACGCGGCAAAAAAAAAAACTATGCACAATGTAAGCGATGGCGAAGGCTGCTAATGCAATTGCACAAGGTGTTAATGTGCGTACGCCCACCCTACCATGATCCTGACCATAGCCAACTCAATCTATTCAGGATCCCTAATAGCGCCTATGGCAGTTATCGCATCTTGTTCAAGTTAGACATGGTTCCACTAAAACAAACGTAAATTAAGCAGACATTATTATATTATTATCGCAAATAACAAACGAACTAAACATAACGGCTAACCAATATAATAAAAATATTCATAATGCAAGTGCTTAGAGCGGCAAAAAGAACAATAATATGATATAAGAATAATAATTAAATATATAAATATTAAATAAATATGGTCATGCATATAGATTATTTTATATACGTAAATTAGACATTATAATATGATATGCGTTACGTTAATTTTGTTTCGGTACGACTTTGTTAACTATTTAAGTGCAAATGAAAAAGGAACAAAAAAAATCGGTACGTTAACTTTTTTACGTTAGTGTATTTGCATATGCTGCAAAAACACATGTGTTCGAAAGCAATCAAGTTCAAGGTTATTTAAGAGAAGCTTTTGTCGAAGTTACATTATCACACGAAAAGAGAAGCTTTCACGTGGATATTATTAAGGGAATGTATTGATAAAGAGCGGTCACTTACAGCGGCATTATCCCACGCAGAAAGATCTTTCGTTGTGTGTGTGTGTTTTTATCCGACGCTGAAGCTATAGTAAAAGTTAGTGGATGAGAGGGGGGGGGGGGGGGGGGGGGAATCTAGCTTGATTGGCTCTCTTAGCACAAAATTTTTTTTTTCTTTTGCTTTAAACTATTTTTTTTTTTTTTTCACTTTTGCACCTAGCAATAAATTGAGTTAATTATTACTTTGCATATTTTTTTTTTTTTATTGTGGTATTTTTATATTGCAATTGGTTTTAGTTGTAAGCGGAGAAAACGCAACTTAAATTTTTTCTCTTTTATTTATCTTTATTTTTCTTTATTTTTATTTCCTTTTTTTTTTTCTCGACACCACTTGCAATTTATTTTAACAATTGATTAATCACAATTAACACAAAAATATGCAAAATATTACAACATTAGATTACACTTATACATTTTAAAACATTAACCTCTCTCTTTGCATGTGCCGGTAGGTTACATAACCTTTGTAGGGTTATGTTGGTTTGGCACTGCATCACTTATTTATATCTTTAAACAAACAAAACTAACCCACTTCGCACTGTTGTGTAGCTATTTAGAACATTTTAGGATTTTTTTAGTTATTTGCTACCACCGTATTAACTTATTGCGGCAACTTTCTCACGCGGGGGTTGCTCTGCGTGCGACTTCAAATCCGGACTGGTGTATGTTATCCATAAGTTAAGGCGGGAGCGATATATCAAGAGAGCGTATGGGGACTGGAAACGTTGGGGACAGCTGATCTGCATCAGTTTACCCAGACAAATATTCCTGCACTTTATTCGGCAGTTACATATGTGGCAATGTTTATTATATCCAGATTATATCCCAACCAGAGTATATCCAAACCCGAGTATATCCAAACCCGAATATATCCAAACCGCCAATTCTATTATTTTGAGAACTGGCACTTATACAATTTTTAAGGTTATGGCTTCTAAATCCAAGTGCGCTGCATCAGGGAAAATATTCACTCGTCTTTATCCAGTGCACTTATAACTTTTTATTTGTTTTTAAATTGTAAGCTATTTGTTATAACTTTATTTTAATTTAATTTTTTTTTTTTTTACTGTCTTTAATCTAGACCAGTAAAATTGCGCATATCTACACTCTTGCAAGTCTTTGAGAGGAAAAAAAATGCGGTCAGAAATTAGATGGCAGGAAGCGACAAAGTTGCCCCAATTTATTTCGCCTTTATATTCGCTATTCACAGCCCTGTACCGGTTAACATTCTCTTGACGAATGTACTGCGCCTACCGAACAATAACCCCAAAATAAATACTAACAATATAAAAGTTACCAACTAACTTAATCAAATTGAAGTTTAGCCAATCTTATTTTTTTTTTAAGTTGAAGAAAAACCAAAATATTATTTATTTGCAAAGAAAACAAAATGTAAATAAAAGCGGCATACAGTTTTACATGCACTTAAGCAGAGGTTGGCTGTAAGGTTTGCCTACTTTTAGGGCTTGTTATTAAAGCAAATTCAGTCGACAAGCGGCTTATTACACACCCCCTTGCCAAAATCACACTTTGGTGATGAAACGACCAAAGTGGGATACCCGCTTGGAGACACAAAAACAAACACCGCATCGAGGTTATTGCTTAATATCCTTAGCGTGATATTTTCCAACTAGTTTACCCTGTAAATCTTCCAGCTCGTAATAACATGTACCAAGTTTATTCCGAATTCTGGCTTTGACAAAAGTGGGGCCTAGTTTCGAGCTATAGCCTGTAGAGAAATTACTTTGCTGAAAATTACGACGATAGACCTCTTGTCCAACAACATAAGAAACTACCTTACTACGAGTGTTATAGTATTTTCCGTTTCGCGCATGTTGCTGATTTATTCCTAGCTTTGCAGTTTGACGAATAAGATCCAACGAATCTTCCCTATTAAAGCTCTTAGTCCGATCATCTAGCTGTTGTAAACTTCTCAAAAGGGGATAAGTAGAGCCATCGGTGATCATGTGTTGACCAAATGCTATTCTATATGGACTACTTTTTACCGCGGAATGCACACCCGAACGAAGTGCACAGCTTATATGGCTGAGTTGTTCGTCCCAGTTGGACTGATCTGGCTTTATGTAAGCTTTAATAGCGGCAAGTACCGATCTATTCACACGCTCCGATGCGTTAGCTTGTGGTGCATACATAGCTGTGTAACGGTGTTGTACGCTATATTTTTGCAACAAAGCGTTAAATTGGTGCGATTTAAATTGCACACCATTGTCCGATAACACAGTCTCTGGTACTCCAAAGCAGTGGAAAATTTCTTCTTCCAGGAAGCGAATAATTGCGTCAGCAGTTAGTTTTCTAACTGGTTTCAAAAACGGATATTTTGACAAGTGGTCGACCACCACACAAATGCCTATGTGACCAGTACGACTACGGGGGTACGGACCTAGAAAATCAATAAACAATTTCTGAAAAACTCTCTGAATATCGGTTGCGGAACTTAGAGGTGGTCTTAAAGGTTGATTAGTATGTTTGGTGCATTTGCATGTTGCACAGTTATTTATGAAAGCTTTAACATCCCCTACCAAATTGGGCCAATAGTAATACCGCCGAATTCTTTCGAGCGTTTTACTAACACCATTATGCGCGGCTAACGGATGTTCGTGGCACTGTTTTAAAACGTCAGTGACCATCTCTTTTGGTATCCACAATTTCCAACACATTTCGTCTGCAATTTGCTCACCAGTAGCATGCTCTGCTCGGCGATAGATTATCTGGTCTACAACCTTGACATCCGGCAATGGAACCTTTTGGTTTAAAATTTGGTCTTTAAGTTCCAAATACTCCTGAGTGCGAAAATGCAATGATTTCAAATCAATTGGACAATCTACCGATAATTCCGACAAATCTTCCGTATATATGCGAGAAAGTGCATCCGGAACTACATTCTGACTGCCTTTGCGATGATATATTTTAAATGAAAATGCCTGCAACTTAAGTGCCCATCTTGCTAATCTGGTACTTAAATCCGTTTGTGACATAAGCCACTTTAACGAAGCATGATCCGTGATGATGGAAAATTCATGTCCCTCTATATATGCTCTAAATTTTTTTACGCACATAACAGCGGCCAAACATTCTTTTTCCGTCACCGAATAATTTCGTTGACACTTATTTAGTTTGCGAGACATAAAAGCAATTGGAGCTTCATTACCCTCGCTATCCTCTTGCATAAGCACGCCTCCAACACCTGTATGACTAGCGTCACAATGTACGGAAAACGGCAACGTAAAGTCTGGGCTATGCAATACTGGAGCCTCGCACATTTTCTCTTTTAACAATATAAACGCTTTTGAGCCTCTTCTGACCATTCAAATTTTTTTCGAATTTTGAGTGTGTCAGAAATGGGTGCAGCAATGCCAGCATAGTTGTTTATGAATTTGTGATACCACCCTGTGGTACCTAAAAACCGACGGACTTGTTTAACAGATCGAGGTACTGGAAAGTCTCTTATAGCAGCGACTTTCTCTGGGTCAGTTTGAATGGTGCCATGTCCTATCACATGACCTAAATACTTAACTTCTTTAAGACAGAATTTACTTTTTTCTACATTAATTGTAAGACCTGCAAGGGCTAATCGGCTTGCAAGTTGTCTAAGCGCGGTAATATGCTTTTCAAAAGACTCTGAAACAACTAACAAATCATCCAGATAAACAAATATCTCGTTGCGCAAACTGGGCGGTATAACCGTATCCATTAGCTTGGACATAGTTTGCGGAGCGTTGGTTAAACCAAAAGGCATGACAGTGAATTGATATAGCGGTCTACCTGGGACAGTAAACGCTGTCTTCTCACGAGCTCTTTGCGTCAATGGGATTTGCCAATAAGCATCTTTAAGGTCAATACTCGTTATGTACTCAGCTCGAGGAAGTCTACCAAGTATACCATCTATCAATGGCATTGGGTATGCATTTTTAACAGTTACATTGTTTACTTTTCTACTATCAAGACACAGACGCACCTTTCCCGGTTTCTGAACAAGAACAATGGGAGATGACCAAGGACTGTCTGATTCTTCTATAACTCCTAGCGATAGCATTCTCTCCAGTTCGGCGTACATCAGTTTTTCGACGGCTGGCGATACTGCGTAATGACGCTGTTTAATGGGAGTACAGCCTGACACGTCTATATCGTGAGAAAGCCAAGTTGTTTTACCAAGGCCTTTTTCAGCAAATGAAGGAAACAGTTTAATTGTAGACATCAACTCCTGCTGCTGCTGATCCGTTAACGGAATTTTTAAAGGGTCGGATATTTCTAACGCAGCCACTTTAGCACACTGGGTTCTATGCATCAACACTAAGGGTAACAAGTCGAATGCTATCCAAAAATCAATGCCAAGATATAATTCTTGAGACAGCGAAGGAACAATATAAAAGCATAATCGTTTGGTGTCACCCCTAAACCAAATTTCAGTTGTGATTTTACCTACGATAGCTTGTTTTGCCCCATCAGCGGTGCGAACATTAAGCTTCAATGGCTTATAATCCACTTGATTCAACTCTGATGCAAATTTACCACCTATACAACTAATTGACGCTCCTGTATCCATAAGACCAGTTAGAGATTTTCCCAACAAGGTAACATCGGCGTATGGCCGAACGTCACTTGACAAATCTACCGTAGAGGCATTTATGTCCGCTACGGACTGTTTCTGCTTTAAGCGAAAAGAATGTCGACGAATGCTGTTGCGAGTATGTCGCAAACACTCGGCAATTATTTTGAGTTTAGGTTTAGGTAAGGAAAAAGCTGGGATTGGGGTCGTAGCCGGTGTGATATTGCTAGCTTTGGTGACATCCATAGCTAGTCTGTATTTGTCCCCCTGGACACTAGTTTGCGTGCACTTGTCAAAGGTGCACGCTGGTGTTCGTTTTTTTGAGGTGTGAGAGCACATCTGGAACAAGATGGTTTATAAGTGTCTCTTTTACCACACCCATAGCAAAAAACGTTACGAGCTGACACGCAATCTTGATACCTATGCCCATTTTTACCACAGTTCCAACAAGAAAGGGTCATTGCCGCTATATCAATATTATTGGAATCCTCATCATCTTCGTTGTCGGCTTCGGTTTGAACCGTAACTTCATTTACATGACGTTTGGATTGATATCGTTGCACAGGAACTATTGAATGAGCTACAGATTTCACAAATCGTTCACGTGTACGCACTACGTGTCTCAACTGAACAATGCTACCAATTGGTACATATAACATTTCGTGCTGTATTTCTGGCAACAAATTTGCACGAAGTATTTCTAATAAAGCTTGTTCACTTAGCGGTTGACTAAGCTTGTCTGCTAAACACACTATGGCTTCATAAAAACTATCAAAAGCTTCATTATGCTTTTGCTTTCTTTGCGCAATATCTGACCGAATCTCTAAATCAGTTCTACCATCCTGGAATTGCGATCGCAACGCTACACACAAATCTGACCAGCGAACTACGGGGACACTTCTGTGGAATCTCCAATACCATTCATTGGCACTTCCCTCAAACAAATTGCTTGCATATCGTGCTAGTACTTCAAAATTGCCAGCCAGAGTCTGGTGAGTGAGTGCTTCGACTCGGTACAAAAAGTCATCGACTGACAGAGACGCATGTCCGGTAAAACGTAACTTCCAGTTAGACATAATTTGGCTAATACGATCTGGTCGTAAATCAAAATTTGACTGCGAACCAGCGGACGTACCTGCAGGTGGAAAATGTTCACTATCGGACCTACTTGGGATCCTAAACAACTGTTCGAAAATTTGATGGACTTGGGCCGATGGCGAAACTGTATTGATTGGCTGAGTCGGCTCGGAACTAGTGGGCATTTGTACAGACAATCTCTGAAATCCAGCCTCGATCGATTGAGCAATAGTTCGTGTTTGTTGTAATAATACTGTGGCCATTGCTGTTGTAATTGATTGTTGCAAGTTAACCAACAAACTTTCTTGCCCCATTTGCATCGGTCTTGGTTGAACTTCTGGCTGAACTACTCTGTTCTGATCGAAAATACCTTCCCCAGTTTCTGGTTGCACGGATTGGGTCTGTTGCATCGTCGGACTTATGTTCGATTGAATCTCGGACGAACTGTTGGTAGGGTTCATCTGATTTGCAGACGTTTCAAGATTCAGACCTAACGAAGAACTTGCAGCAGTCGCTTTTGACTGTGCTCTGGTATTAATACCTGACGACGGCATGTTATGCTTGAAAGACTGGGCTGCCTTTAGTTCTTCTAAAAGATTAGCAGCTGAATAACGAAGCGATGTACGACAAACTGGACAAACTTTTCTGTTGTTTGCTTGACTTACAAAACACGCGTGGTGAAAATAATGATTACACCTTGTTGTGTATAATTGAGCTGGAAGCTCGACTTCTTTCGTGCAAACACAACAGATTGTCTCGGGGGTATTAACTACTGCAGAACTATTTGGAAGCATAACTATTAAACTATTTATCCTAAACGCTTACCTATCTTGCAACGCAGTACCAAATTTTAATATATTATATAATTTAATAAATATAATATTTTAATTTTAAAGAACACCGAAATATTTATCAAATTCGATACTATTTGAAAATAAATACTAGACAAACAAAAACGATAGAAAAGAACAATTCATTAAATTTTTATTGGATACCATGCCAAACCATCCTGAGCATTAGATAACTAACCATTTACCATTCCTTACATATAACGGAAATTTAAATACAGATACCCTAGTTTTTGAATTGCGCGGAGAGTAGTAGATCTAGTCCACAAACTCACGTCCAGCAACAAAACAAAACTTAAGGAAAAAAATGCTTACTACTCTGAAACTACAATTTACTTGAAGGTAGCTACCGATGTAGATCAAATATAGCATAATAGCGCATGCCAAATATAATTGATCTCGGAAAACTACTAAACCTTACTCTCGACCTAGCTTGTCAAAACAACACCCAGTCAAAACAATGAAATGGCCTGTTGATTTAACCCGCATAATCAAGAGGGTGAACATACGGAACTGATCTTGAACTTAACACTTGTTTGCAGTTACTCATCCAAGATCCCACACAGCATAGTAGCGCATGCCAACTATGTTTGATCGGCGTAATCTGCAGCATTTGTTTTTGACCAAATACCGTATACTTAAAACAATTTTATTGAGCGAGTTAGGGTACTACAAAAATACGTACTTCAATTAGCGGCGGGAAGTAGATCTGATCCACTAGCCTTATCCTTCCTAACTAAACCACGAACTTTAGTAGCACTTAGGAAAAGGAAGACCCTTATGTGTAATTAGTCTTCGGAAATAAAACTATTTTGAAGTTACTATTTATCCAGAAAGACTCACACAAGCCTATAGCCAAGGGAATTGGGAAAAGAAAAAAATAAAGTCTCTAGATGTTATCGACTTTCTTTGAGATTTAACAATATTATCAAGGCCAACCTTCCAGTAACTTCGTACTAATAACTTTGTACCTGAAGTCTACCAAAAACGGGCCACACGTCTGGGCGCCAATTAATAATGAGAATAACAAATAGATACTGTAACGTTTAACGTGCAAGTATTAAAGAGCTGCTGGTAGTGTATCGGACAAAGGAGTACGCGCTGGCTTCAACGGCTGTGGCTCGTCGGCTAAGTCGAGGGTACCAAAAGAATGAACCGAGTGATACGTTGCTCCAATCGCATTCTATTATCAATAATTCGCGTACTATTTTTACCGGGACAGGGGATAAAGGAAGCTAAAAAAATTGTGGATTTTTAGACGCGGCAAAAAAAAAAACTATGCACAATGTAAGCGATGGCGAAGGCTGCTAATGCAATTGCACAAGGTGTTAATGTGCGTACGCCCACCCTACCATGATCCTGACCATAGCCAACTCAATCTATTCAGGATCCCTAATAGCGCCTATGGCAGTTATCGCATCTTGTTCAAGTTAGACATGGTTCCACTAAAACAAACGTAAATTAAGCAGACATTATTATATTATTATCGCAAATAACAAACGAACTAAACATAACGGCTAACCAATATAATAAAAATATTCATAATGCAAGTGCTTAGAGCGGCAAAAAGAACAATAATATGATATAAGAATAATAATTAAATATATAAATATTAAATAAATATGGTCATGCATATAGATTATTTTATATACGTAAATTAGACATTATAATATGATATGCGTTACGTTAATTTTGTTTCGGTACGACTTTGTTAACTATTTAAGTGCAAATGAAAAAGGAACAAAAAAAATCGGTACGTTAACTTTTTTACGTTAGTGTATTTGCATATGCTGCAAAAACACATGTGTTCGAAAGCAATCAAGTTCAAGGTTATTTAAGAGAAGCTTTTGTCGAAGTTACATTATCACACGAAAAGAGAAGCTTTCACGTGGATATTATTAAGGGAATGTATTGATAAAGAGCGGTCACTTACAGCGGCATTATCCCACGCAGAAAGATCTTTCGTTGTGTGTGTGTGTTTTTATCCGACGCTGAAGCTATAGTAAAAGTTAGTGGATGAGAGGGGGGGGGGGGGGGGGGGGGAATCTAGCTTGATTGGCTCTCTTAGCACAAAATTTTTTTTTTCTTTTGCTTTAAACTATTTTTTTTTTTTTTCACTTTTGCACCTAGCAATAAATTGAGTTAATTATTACTTTGCATATTTTTTTTTTTTTTTGTGGTATTTTTATATTGCAATTGGTTTTAGTTGTAAGCGGAGAAAACGCAACTTAAATTTTTTCTCTTTTTATTTATCTTTATTTTTCTTTATTTTTATTTCCTTTTTTTTTTTTCTCGACACCACTTGCAATTTATTTTTAACAATTGATTAATCACAATTAACACAAAAATATGCAAAATATTACAACATTAGATTACACTTATACATTTTAAAACATTAACCTCTCTCTTTGCATGTGCCGGTAGGTTACATAACCTTTGTAGGGTTATGTTGGTTTGGCACTGCATCACTTATTTATAACTTTAAACAAACAAAACTAACCCACTTCGCACTGTTGTGTAGCTATTTAGAACATTTTAGGATTTTTTTAGTTATTTGCTACCACCGTATTAACTTATTGCGGCAACTTTCTCACGCGGGGGTTGCTCTGCGTGCGACTTCAAATCCGGACTGGTGTATGTTATCCATAAGTTAAGGCGGGAGCGATATATCAAGAGAGCGTATGGGGACTGGAAACGTTGGGGACAGCTGATCTGCATCAGTTTACCCAGACAAATATTCCTGCACTTTATTCGGCAGTTACATATGTGGCAATGTTTATTATATCCAGATTATATCCCAACCAGAGTATATCCAAACCCGAGTATATCCAAACCCGAATATATCCAAACCGCCAATTCTATTATTTTGAGAACTGGCACTTATACAATTTTTAAGGTTATGGCTTCTAAATCCAAGTGCGCTGCATCAGGGAAAATATTCACTCGTCTTTATCCAGTGCACTTATAACTTTTTATTTGTTTTTAAATTGTAAGCTATTTGTTATAACTTTATTTTAATTTAATTTTTTTTTTTTTTACTGTCTTTAATCTAGACCAGTAAAATTGCGCATATCTACACTCTTGCAAGTCTTTGAGAGGAAAAAAAATGCGGTCAGAAATTAGATGGCAGGAAGCGACAAAGTTGCCCCAATTTATTTCGCCTTTATATTCGCTATTCACAGCCCTGTACCGGTTAACATTCTCTTGACGAATGTACTGCGCCTACCGAACAATAACCCCAAAATAAATACTAACAATATAAAAGTTACCAACTAACTTAATCAAATTGAAGTTTAGCCAATCTTATTTTTTTTTAAGTTGAAGAAAAACCAAAATATTATTTATTTGCAAAGAAAACAAAATGTAAATAAAAGCGGCATACAGTTTTACATGCACTTAAGCAGAGGTTGGCTGTAAGGTTTGCCTACTTTTAGGGCTTGTTATTAAAGCAAATTCAGTCGACAAGCGGCTTATTACAAAATATAGGACTTTATAATATAGCTTAAAAATGTATCAAGGCTTTTTGCAAGAGAATTGGAAAAAGTTTATGATATGAATTTGTATTTATTAAACAATTTTTCTTAAGCTCATCTCTTTTCTCCAACAATCTTCAATAAAACAAAAATATTTATTTGCAACTTAGCATATATTTATTAATTTTAATAAATCTGTTTAAAATAAATATAAGATTACTTTATGAATTTTTTGTAACTGCTGATATTTCTATTATTGTAATAATTGCCATAAGCATTTCAGCTTAGTTTTAGTGCATCAATTTGTGAGCTGGTTGAGGGACTTTTGAATCCTGGCCAGCTGCAGCATTTACAGCTGGAGCCACAGTGCTGGTAGCTTCAGTCTCAGCAGCCTTGGCAGCCTGATCTCCTGCTGGAGCAGCAGCAGCAGCACCTGTACCAGTAGCATTAGCAGCTTCGGGTGTCTTAGTTCCATCAGTTGGCTTCACTTCATCGCCAACTTTGGCAACGGCAGAGACAGTTGGACCCACTGTTGTAGTTTCTGCTGGTGCAGTCGTAACTGTGCCTGTCTTAAAGGATGTTGCACCTGTATGGTTCAGCTGGGCAGCTCCCTTGCTATTGGCACCAACTGTCCAGTGTACCAAATCGCCTGGCTTGCTGCTGGCTTGATTAGTTGCAGCAAAAACGGCAGCGATCACAGCAAAATGGGCAATCAGGCAAAAGGTATTCATTTTGTTAAAAGTGTTTTGTTTTTTTTTGTTTTCAAAAGAATGAAACTCTTGCAATATTCTTCGTTACACTCAAATGAGCTACTGAATTTTTCTAATGCAGCGCAGCCTTTTTATACATGTTGATTGCCTCGGTACATTAACAGCTGTTTTCTGACTTCCAAGTCGCAGCAGTTGTTTGTGTATGTTTACAAGGTCTTGCCTGAGTTCTACATAAACTTTACTTTGCAAAAGAAATTGTGCAAAAGCGTATGGCAATAAATGCAGACTGTTTTCTATGTAAACAAGAAACTTAATGCCTTAAATCATATCTTGAAAATCTTAGGAAGTAAAAGACAAACCCACCAACCGTCATATGAGCCGATAAAATCTATATGATGAATTAATATATCAAAAACTTGTGTTTATCCTTATGTAAACAAAATGTTTAAGTTTAAGTTTCATATACATTTGACAAAGTTAAATCTTATTTTAACCGTTTGACTTGACTAGAATTACAATTGTCGCAATTGAGCTTCGACTGAAAATTTTAATAGTTTTTTCTTTGCAGTATCAAACACACTTTAAAAACTTTGTTACCCCAACCTCTTTCTCTCTCTCTCTCTCTCTCTCTCTCTCTCTCTCTCTCTAACTCTCTCTCACACACACATGCACAAGTTGTGTAACACACTCAAGAATAAGAAACTTGACCTGTATTTTTAGCCACAACCTACTACAGCAAGTGCAACTGCAACTGCGTCAACAATATTTGCATTTCTCTAGGTAAATGGAACACAAAAGCGCCTTGCGAACAACATTTGTGCATTTATGTACATAAATCACAAATGCATATATGTATATATTTGTATATGTTCTATATGGTTTATGTGAATTCATATTTATATATGTTTGTAAATATGTGGATGGACAAAAAGAAAGCAATTTGAATGGCAAAACGAGGCGAGCAAACAGTTTGCCCCACGGCGTTGCAAAATGTTGCAAGACGACTTACGCAAATGAAAGTTCTAAATATGTGTGTGTGTGCGTGTGTGTGTGGCTTAGACACACTTACAAAACAAGTGCATGCAACAACAACAAAAACAAA
The DNA here is from genome assembly GCA_030179655.1 of Scaptomyza flava. NCBI lineage: Eukaryota > Metazoa > Arthropoda > Insecta > Diptera > Drosophilidae > Scaptomyza > Scaptomyza flava. Next base: position 18,176,339 of record JARNME010000404.1, read on the forward strand.
TGGCATCAAAATGTCCAAGCTCAAAAAGAGGGCGAGTGAAAGAGAGAGGCACTGTAAGGGAGAAAGTCCAAAGTCCCTTTAAGAGTTGATACTTCAGAACGAAGTGCGTCAATATGGAACAGCTTAGTGTGCCACTGTGTGTATGTGTGACAATGTCATTTGTGCGTGGCAGCAGCAAAATCTTCCTACAGCAGCGATATATTTGCCAATTCACGTTGTAAACTTGTTTTCAATTTTAAATTCAAATGCCGTCCCTGGAAGTTTGCGCCTGGATATATATACAATATATACGGCTACAGTGGGACACATAACACACACACAGACACAGACGCATACTCACACAACACTAGGCAACATTTGTAACCAGGACACATGCACTTGAGCGGCCAGAAGACGAAGAAGCAGCTAGAGCAAATGCTTTACAGAAGTCACTGCAAAAGTTTCAGTGCATGTATGTTGTGCTTGAAATTTCTTAAGTCACTCACAGCAAGAGATTGAAAGACCCCCCCCCCCCCCATCTTACCACCCTTTGGAGCATAATGCTTGGACGTGTTCTAGTAAATTGCTTCACTTTTTCCACATTTTGATCGTTTCATATTGCTTGTGCGTGTGTCGTTGGCTCTTTCAACTTCTTTTCTCTATACGTATTTTCTGCTTTCTTTTACTTATTGCTCTCCCTTCAGTCCTCTCCTCTTTTGAAAAGTAGCATTTCCATGCGTAAAACTTTGTGCCAAATGGAAAAAGTTTTATAATAACCAGGCACATGGTTATTAGAGGCGACACAGACAAAATCTTAGGGCTCCCTTTCTTCCCTTTTCCTTTCTTCACTCTGTCTTTCTTGCTTGGGTCATTTATAATTTGTAAGAATTAGTTGGTAAGAGATAAACGCTTTGGGTATCTGATTTAATTTTTTCTTACACGATTTAGTTTAACTCTCCTAAGTTTGTATGAATGTGTGTGTGCCTTTGAGCCAGTTGTGTGTGGATTGCTTTGTGTGCTTGCAACTTTCGTTTCCAGATCAAGTTTCTTATAAAACAAATCATTTTTAACTTAGCTTCAAAGTAAAATGTTAAAACACAAATTGACACTCTTATTGCAGAAAAAATTTGTGTTTACGAGTATATTACTGTTGTCTACATTTATCTTCAAGTCAAAAGAATACAACAAATTTTATAAGACTTGTATTTATTTGACACACAAATATGTCTTTTGAGAAACGTAATATTCGACAAGGCTATTTATATTATAAAATGGGAATGAAGAAAACAAAAACCTTCAGAATTATGCAATAAAGGATAATTAAATTTATTAATGTATTTGTATTACTTATGGCATTAACAAGCACAGAAGCTATACAAAAAAGATGAAGTTCAAATACGAAAATAATTTATTAATTTCAATGTGCTCCATTAAAAAATATAATGTTCATTATAACTTGTGAATTAAAAACAAAAAATTTCTATCATCAAATCGATTAAATATCTTTAAGAATATTCCACCTTTATTGTTCAGCCATTTTTTGCATTTATTCTAAATATAATCATCAAACTTTAAATAACGAATAAAAAATGTTTAAATGCACAAGCAAAAAACCATCAGCACAAATATTTTCTTCATGATAAAATATTTAAAAACTTTCAAGGTATTTGCACTATTTTATTACCTGCATATTTGAAGGAAAGTCTTGATACAGCTGCGCTCCATTAGATTTGCCAAATTGTTTTGTTAAACCGACCATAAGGGATGCGACTTAAGGCAAATGCCATTCAATGGCCAACAAACTAAAAACTGCCGACCCAATATTAGGAAGCCAACTTTAAGAGCTGCAAGAAAAATTAATTTAATGTGAAATTTTTATTCAACATTTTTTTTATTTTTAAGGTGAATTGAGTGTAAGTAATGCTTGCGACTTATGCAATTACATGCCTTACATTTCGTAAACAAATCTTTGCTTAACAAATATTCAATGTGTGTGTGTGTGTGTGTGTGTGTGTGAGCGTGTTTGTGTTTTCGGATCTAAGAGATACTCAACATAAATTAAATATCTTATGCGTACACCTTTGCTGGGGACAAAAAAAAACCCACCTTGTGTTTAAAGTGAATTTAAGCTGTGCTGTCGCCGACTACATTGTAACACAGCCACGCCCACCCAAGCCCATCCCTCCCCTCGCATGTGGTTACTTAGTCATGTCCCTAGTCCCCTTGTTTCCTCCTTCTGCGTCTTACCCACTCCCAAACTTACATGACGCTGAAAACACGAGCAATTTCAACAACAATGTTTATCTTCCCTTTTCGCAAGCTTCAAAATTCTTTGGCACACACACACAAGCACACTCACACAAATAAAAACAGCTCAAAGACATTGCCTAGCAACTGTTACGCATATTTTAAGGAGTATCGCATCTCTCTGGTTCACCCATCAGCATTTTGTGCGAATTGAATTTTCCTTATAAAGGTCCATGCATCTTTGAAATATTTAATCCCATGTCCGCCGGAATTCTGCTTGCATATAATTGACATAAACCAATTAAAAGAAAGACGGGATTTAAGAATTGTTCATGTTAACACGCTGTAAACATTTACGAAAGATAGAAGCGAACGTATGTAACGAGCCGCTGGTCAGTTCCCCTCAACCACAAACATTGGAGCTTGTTTTGATTTATGCGTCTTTGTTTACAATACACATCTGCCGCCATATTTGATTAACATTATTAATTTATTAGTCTATGATAACAGAGTTTAAAATTGTGGTTTCAATCTCCGGCAACATTGCTTGTATTAAACATTTCGAGATAAAATTCTCATTCTCTTGTTTAAGTGTTTGGTATGTGACATATTTTTAGGGTATTTATAAGGCTAAATGTCTTATGGGCAATAAGATTTGCAGCGCTTACTAAACGCTTGAATTAGGTATGGAAATAGTTTACATAACTTTGGTGGCCTGTTAACAGTTTTGGCATTGCGTATACGCCAAGTAGAAAGAAAGCTTAAACACTGGTAGGTTGCTTTTGGCTTATTGGAAGATAAGGTAACGCATATTGAACCAAGCCCTAGTTTAAAAGTTACAACATGGAAAATAAAACAGAGCTTAGCTTAAGACAGTTATCAATAAGAAGAAAAATTATGTTACAAAATACTTTGCATTGTTATTGAAGTTTTCTACTGATGTGTTTTCCATGCAGTCTCGTCAGCGTTATTGTAAGAACATTATTTTTGTGCTTAATAATTTATTGAACAATTATTTTAAAAAGTATTTTTTAATGGAAAAATGTTTGCTTCATTGTCTATTTAAAATAAACACACCAAAAAATAAGATTAATCAAATGAATTCAGCTCTTGCTTCTTTATAAGTATTATCTCTATATCCTTGAATGGATGGATTGCACATTGAACAAAAGAAATTGAATTTAAGAAATGCTTAGTTTAAGTTAACTCAGTCATTTTATTAAAACATTTGTTTTAGTTATGAAAATTTCATTCATATATATTGCAACCTTACTTCTGTGTACAACAGCTTTGGCACTATTAAATCCACACAATCTACTTAGGAACAGAGCGTAGCCTTTATTTACTCTGAAATGAAACTGAAAATAATACCCTGCTGTCAATTTAATTACCTTTTCCACATAAAAAAAAAACCTAATCCAAAAGCTCATTTCGTTTTGATACAATAAATTCAGTTAAGCTGCACTCAAATGCCTTCAATTATGCTTTCAGCATGCAACATATTAGAATGGCAGGTCATATTTGCCTTATAACCTTCAGAAAACAAGACGACCCAACCACCCACATAAGCCCTAGAATTAGCCCCATCCTAACGGCAAGCGGCTTAGAACTTAATTTCCTGTTTACAGTCATAACCAGGCAAAGCACGCAATGCAGTTGGAAAAAGAAAAACGAAATGGAAAAAAAAATCCTAGTAGTGGAGGAGAAGTCAACAAAAAGTCACTTAATTAAATGTAGCTCATACGTGGCAAGAGGCACGAGGTAGGTGCAACGCCTGTGAGACTTTTTGCTCCACGCTTGTTGCATACACAAATCCTTTGAGTGACTTTAAGCTCTGGCTTGCCCCACCACCAGCATCAGCAGCAGCAGCACCTGCAGCAGCTGTGTCTGTCCTATGTAAATACGTTTTTCCAACTACTGCGACTACAAACTTAACAAAAGGGACTCAGACATCCTGGCGACGGACGCTTCCTTCTTTCTCCCTAAGTCTGAGTTTGAGTCTTGGTCTTAGTCGGAGACTTTGGTCTTTTCGTCTTTCACATTGCAAAATTCGCTGCACAAAATCCCCTAATTAAATGTAAATTACAAAATGCTTCAATGCCAAGTGGCAAGTGGCAAGTTGCAAGTGGCAAGTGGCGTTGTCATTGCAGCAGATACGTCAGCTTCTGAAATTGTAATTTTCATGCTTATTACAATATTTATGCTTGCGCTAAGCAGCCAAGGGACATCCCTTGAATATATCCCCTTCTTCCATTTTTTCACTCTTTTTCTCTATTTCTCCTTAGTGTCCTGCTTTGCCACTTGACTTCTTGGTGCTTTCTGCTTTTCTTTTTGCTTTCGTCGAATTGTTTTCTTATCATTAGCACTGATGAAATGTAAGCCAGAGAGCAACAGCAGCAGCAGCAACTTCTGCAACAGCAACAGCAAAATGCCGTCAAAGTTTTGTCCTTGCTGCGTAATGGCTGCCATTTCCGTTTTAGATGACACGACACGACACGCGCCACCAAAGCCAAAGCCAAAGCCAAGACCTAGAGCCGAGCAACATCGAGTTCGAGGTTGGCTGCCCAGCAGCTTCCTACACTTTGCAACTTATCCTCTCTCTCACTCTCTCTCAGCCTCTCTCTCTCTCTCTCTCTCTCTCTCTCTCTCTCTTTCTGTAGCCTTGTCTTGGCGTCTGGCCTCTGTGTTGCCACGCATCTCCAGAGCCTAGGTGTATGCAAATCCTTTCTGCTTAGTGCTTTCTGCCAAAGTAAGACATTTGCATTAAATTTTCAAGAAAACAACTGCAACAAAATTGACGTGCAACTTTAAACCATTTCCTACAGGATCTGTTGTTTCTAACATTTTTATTCTGCGACACTTTACTAATGAATATTCAATTTGACGCATTCAGAACAGAGTCTTATATCAAGAAGAATGAATATTCTCTATTATTATACTTCATCAGATTTGAATACTTTTTTGAACAACAAACCAACTTAAATTTTGTATTATTTATTTATTTTCTACAGAAATATTTCTTTCATATTAAAAATCGGACTTTAAATATTATTTAGTAAATAAAGAAGATGAATTTTAAGTAAAATTTAGTACAGTAACATGTGTAGGATTGTTAGGTTCAAACTTTAAGGTCATAAACCTAAAAGAGCAACAGCCGTAAAAGCAAGCGAACATAAATCAAAGCCAAAAACTATTTTCATTTCGAGGCAAATCGAACGCTGTGAGGAGCCATTAAACTGCTGCCATTAAAGGGCGGTTGTAAAAGCTTTACTAAATGCCAGCTAGCTAAAAATCATAGCAAGAGAGAGCGAGAGAGAAAGCGAGAGAGAAAAGGTAAAACTTCAAAAGTGCCAAAACGAAAGAGAGAGAAAGAAACTCCTTTACTCTTTCCATGCTAGCCCAAAAAGGAAAGGCGCGAATTTAGCAGCTGCCTGCGTGCAAGCCGCACACATAATAAAGTTAACGATCAAAGAGACGAAACACACACACACATTTGTGGGTGTGACGGGGGAGGAGGGAGAGGCGGGCTGTACCTAGACCAGAGCCAGACCGAGACCGAAAGCCTGCGGTTTAGCAATTGCTGCAAAATTTGACAGTTTCCAAAAATTTTTGCAATTAGATGCAAACTACGACAATTCCAAATGGCTGCAAGCCTTTTCAGCGTTGAGTATTTGAGGTTGTTAATGGGCTACTTTTGGGAAAGGGAAGGGTGTACTGTGCTACTGTAGGTAGTAGTTGTATGTGTTGGTTAACTGATTGTCGGCTGGCAACCAAAAACTCTTAGCGTTGCCCCGCCAAGTCACTGATTCTGTTTCTATTTTTGTTTTTCAGTTTCTAGTTTTCAGTTGCCATTTTGCATGGCAGGTTTCAGCGCCTACAGATTTTTATTGCCTGCGACATTTGCAGAGCATTCTATGTTTATTGATGGTAGTCAACATGTGTGTGTGTGTTCGTTCGGTTAAGCGGTTGAGCACAGCAAAAAGGCAGAAACGGTTTCATTGACATGTTCACATTGTTTGATGCTGCTGCTGATGTCCATGTTAATGATTTGAAAGAGCGTTAGGGTTAGAAGTTTTTAGTGCCATCTAAATAAAATAGTTTAGAGCCCGCCATAAATGATGCGGCAATGTGGGTTCTTTTGCAAATAGAATGGGCTTGTGTGCGTGTGTGTTTATGGCCTATTAATATTCAATTGTGAATCCAAATATGTGGGTGTGCGTGGGTTGAACTATTTCCCAGGGGTGTACTTTAAAATGGTTTGACTATTGAAATGCCGTGAAAGGTTGAAGAAAGTTGTTTGCGCTTTGATGACAGGGAAGAGAAACTAAAAGTAGACTGAGTAGTCTTTAAGTGTTAGTTTTCCGAAGGGAATATAAATCTTTTAAGCTTTAATATTAGGTGAATTGCATCTGAGTGTTAATTTAAAAGTTATTTTCTATACTTATTATTACAGAATTTATAAACTACCTGAAGACTTTCATATTCTTACTGCATTATACTACGGCTGTTTCATTTTACAACTCTCTCGCTTACTATCTACCTTTCTCTCGGCCTCAAACTTGAATTATCCATCGTTGGCTGCCAATTGCCCACTTTTAAGCATTGTTGCTGCTACTTTTGCAAGGCTAAAACAATTGACTGCTAAGCGGGCAGGCTGAAATTTTTAACAGCGAGCAAAAGAGAATGAGATAAGGAGAAAAAGTCAAGCGGCTGTAAGCGTTTGGTCGGACAGCCAGCCAGCCAGCCGAGAACTATAAAAGTGGAGTACTTATAGCAACGCCCCAGCACTTGACTACAATTGCGACTTTTAGACAAAAGCTCTCTGTGAATGCCACAAAAACGACTTTCTGCACTGCTGGCTATTGCTGCGCTCAGAACTCAGCCAATCGATGATGACGCTGCTGCCCATTGCTAAGGACCATAACCATAAAGGACGCGAAACGAAGCCGCGAGACACGTGCCAATGCTCGTTTATTGTCAATGGGTTTTGGGCAGCAGGCATTAAGCTTTGAAACACACTTTCAGGCGCTAAAACTCATGCGTGAACACACGGCGGGCGACGCAGAAAAATGTGTTAAAAATTAGGCAAAAATCGACAAAACAGCAAAGCAGCACAACTAAACTTAAGAAAAATCACCGAAAATGCCAGACAAGCAGAAATGAAAGCAAAACATGAACAAACAAGATGAAGTTTTTGTGCTTGTTGCAGATGGGGTGTAACAAATTGTAAAAAAAAACCAAGCACATGCGCTTAACACTTGCTAACAAGAAGTGTTTGACATTGACACGTTTACCAATACACGTACACACATATAGATACACGCACGCAACCAATACAAATGCGATAAAGCTGCACAATTGAAGGGATCAGACATTTTGTGTGCCATTGACAGATTTTCTTTTTGATTTCACTTCTGATGGCCGTCCAAAACTGACGCCATTTATAAGCTAGACAAGTTCGAAAAACTGCTTATGTGTTCAAATAAGCCCTGAAATCTGCTAGGTGTAGATATATTTAACACTTTTGGAAATAATGCTAAATATTTGTTTTCTCTACTTAAAGATTGATAAAATATTATTTCTTCTTTTATAATGTTTTTAGCCAAAATTAAGAGCAAATTTCAAGCCATTCCTTTGAATTTATAATTGGAAACCAATATTTAAAAAACTTAAATTCCTTAAAGTCTTTCAACTATTTTTGGCTATTATATTTTGTTTACTTTCCAAACTCAAGTTAATTTAAAAAAAAAAGGTATTTCTTCCTAATGGTTCGCTCGATACTTTTGTACAATTTGTTGGCTTAGTAAGAGAGGTTTATTCACTAGTTCGTCAACATCAATCATTTTGCCAGCAAGTATCTAGCATTTTGCTCAAATACACCCACCATTAAGAATCTCGACATCGTCTACGGTTTTTTTCTTCATGCTCTAAACTCCAACCACGTTCCTTAATAACAAAAAAAAGACGACGTCGGCAGCGGACAGTCTATGGGAGAAAAAAAATTAAATGCTTTTTTCAACGGTTTTGTCTTTTTTTTCTCATTTTCTTTTCTTTCGTCTTCTGCCATTTGCCAAAAAAAATAAGCTTTTTTCTTCTTTTCTTTTGCTATTTTTTAGCTGTTGTCGCCAGCTTCTCGAGAGAGCAGAGAAGAAACTCGTGTAAACAAGGCAACAATTTAAAAAGCAATAATTGAAAACCTTTATGGCATACCGAACATAAAGTTTTGTCAGCTGTGCTGGCTGCCACGACTACTCCCCAACCCCACCCCATTGTCACTACTTCCCTCCGACTATCAACCTTAAAAGTTCCCTTAATGTTTAGTAAGCTTTAAGAGAAATCTCTTCATTTTGTTTTCTGTGTGCGTTTACATTGCATACTTTGCGGCTCACGCTAAGCAGATTAAACTAGCCAAATTGGCCATATGGCAACGCCCACATTTGTGTGGGGGGCGTATGTTAAAAGCAGCTGCTTAGCTCAAACACGCGTGTATCAAAATCAGTCGGCAAAAACTTTTACCGCCGCCGCCGCTGCCGCTGCCACGCCTACAGAAAGACTTTTGTTTTGCTTGCCTTGAGGGGCGTTAACCAAAATGCAATGGCCCAAAGTACAACGAATCGATTCTGTTAGGTGAAAAGTTTGGTGAGTGCCTGTAAATTGTGAAGGCAGGGGTTTTGGGGGAAGCTTTCATTTACGTCTCTTCTAGGCGTTGCCAATAGTCAAATTTTCGCATGTGCGCTCCAAATTAGATAGCATTCAAAAGCAATAAAAAAGAAACTTCTATGCGATTGGTAACAATGGCGAACAGCTGAAGGTGATGTCGTAAATGTTGGACAAAATTTACGTGTGCAATTTTCATGAATTTATCCATGGAACTCACTTGCCAATTAAACTTGTTAATGATTGGTTTTAGCAAAAGCAGATGCGATTTTTTTTATAATGAGCCGTTTGGTTTATGGAAGAAAACTTAGAAAAGTTACATGAAAATATAACTGTTTTTTTGTTCTTTTGGTTTTTCATTTACGATCTGCCCTTGTGGGCAGTTGAAAACTTGGCAGGAGCTGGTGTGGGAGGATGATTAGGGCAAGATTGCTGGGGTAGAATATTACTGTAATGCTAATATTATTGACTTTAGCTACAATAATAATAATAACAATAATATTTCACAACAGCTAAAAAACTGTTGGAAATACATCTGGCAGCACTCCTCACATTCACAGCATATCGATTTGATTCTTCTGCCAAGATCTAGATCAGATGTTCTTGTCTCGAGCGCGTCACCAAGCGAACAGCGCAATTACTCCGTGCATTAAATTCACACAATTATCAACTGTATGCCACTCTGAATAAACTAATAAAGTTACCACAACAACCTCTAAAAGGTCCATTCGAACGATATATAATTTTTAAATAAGCTACTCAAAACAAATTTAAAATAGTTTCAGCTATCATTAATTAAAAATTCTAGATTAAATTTGTTTATAAAAGAAAATAACTTCAATTTAAAGAACTTCCGTTAACAATTTTTTCTATTTAACGAATTCATTTCCAGTACACTGCAATTTGATTCAATCAAAAGCCCATTCTATATAATGAATTTTCTTTACAATAAAGTTTTTTCTTGTCGCCTTGAGATGCGTTAAATAAAGGTTCGACTGTTTTTTTTTTCAAATATTTATGTTGTCTCAAGCAATGTCAACTTGATTTTCAATTAAACAGCAAATTTGCCAAGCCGCAGCTAGTCAAACGCATTGTAAAATCATTAAGAAACTAAATCGTTTACAAAAAATTGGAAAAAACAGCAACACAAATAAAAAAAAAAAACAAATAACAAAAAGTGATTTCCGCTAAGTTTTTTTTTTTGGTTTTGTGTCTCCAATGCGGAGAAGCAGCCAAGTTGTTTTTTTGTGTTTTTTGTTTGTTATTTTGTGCAGCTGCCGTTACTTTATTTGAATTTGTCTAACGAGCGCTTAAAAAGCCTTGAGCGGCAAGCAGGCAGCAGCCAGTTAATTTTACGCTGTCTCCCATGAGTGGGGCGGGTCGGCGAATGGGGCGTGGCCTATAACCATGTTTCTTTTGCCTACGTGTGTGTGTGTGTGTGTATGTGATGCCGGATGTGGCTCAAAGTCATATCCTGTGTGCGCCAGCGTCCGTTTTGGCTGCAAATTTGCGCCTCGTTTTTATTTTTGGGTAAACTTCTTCCTTCCTTCCTTTCCTTTCCATTCGCAGCCCCTCTTTCATTCTTTTGAATATACGCTTAAACAAAAGCGCGCTCAATCCGTACATTCATCAAATCAAAAAAAAAGATTTCTTTTCGCTTTGTTTCAAGTGTTTTTTTTTTTAATTTTATGTTAGAGTCGGAGTTCTTTTGGGTTGCTTGTGCTGTTGGAGGGGTTAGTTTTTGAAGGTTAGAAGACTTTGGGCTGTCTGCCAAAAACTTGCGAGCTATGTTTGTCCTTGAGCAAGAGTTTTATGTGTGTTTGCGTGTGTTTGTGCAAAGTTGACAAGATAAATTTGGTTTTAAGTGCATTGCAAATGAAGTGGTTTTTAATACGACCCAATGCCAAACGCTTAAAGTCGAAAACTTAAAAATGCAAAGCACTAAAGCATTAAGTGAGTTTTGTTGTTAGAACTATATACGATGTATACCCTTTAGTTTGACATTAATATTTTTGCTCGATAAATCACACACATTTTTATCACATGTTTGATCATGAACAAGTATTAACAAGAAACAGGAAAATAATAATGCCTTGTTTTTCGATGCAATCGAAACAGGAAAGAGTGGTAAAAAGTGCAACAGTATTATGCGGGCAGGCAGGCAACAATGCTTGAACATTTCTGAACAAAATTTTTAATGTGTTGAACAACAATTAAAATGATTTTTACACAAGAAAATGATTAAATTTAAATGGTCAACAAGCACGAACCACAAAGCTTGCGGCTAACGTTATACTAAACTAAATTAGAGTGCCTGCATTTTACCCTATACACAAAATGTAATTGAAAATGCTGCAAACTCACGGTAGCATTGGCCGAAAAAGGGCTCAGGGGAGGACAATAAAGTGCGCCTGAGAGTTTACTTTAAATTAAAACATGCAGCAAAATGAGGCAAACACATGCACACGCACATGCAACGCACACAGGCTTTATATGTGAGAACTATATAAATAAAAACACACTCAAATATTGGTATGAAAAGGCGAATTATTTCCAAGCTTAAAAAAAAAAAAAACGTTCACAAAACAGAATATAAAATGTTGTGTTACGAAAATGAATTTTCTTTGGACAAAAAACAATATTTTCCGTAAGTTTTGTGAAATTTTTGAGGATTAGTTCAACTACATTTCCCCTGGAGTTCTCTTAGCTTGCCAACTTTATTATATTGTCTAAAACATTCACTCGCTCATATGTGTGTGTGTGTGTGAACATGAAATTAATTTGAGTTGTCCGTTTTGGTTGTTGCTCCTCTCCCGCTTAGCTGGGGTCATAAAACTCTTGCTGCTGCTGCACCAGCAGCAACAAGCCTCAAAAAGTATGCTACAAATTGCCTTAATTCCCTAACGCAAATAAGTTATTCCGTTTCGTGTATCGTAGTCGCTGTCGTTGTCGGCGCTCAACGCTCTTTTATGTTCAGCAACTTTTCGCATGTGCTAAAATTAAAAAGTTTTCTTTTGGTTTTGCTCTCTGTCTCTAGTTTTTATCTATTATCTATTACTTTTAACCCTTTCTCCTCATCTCTTTTAATCATCTTTTACTATAAGGTTGCTTCTCGTTTGTACGGCGTTAAGTAAACTCGTTTTTGATTTTAATTATTTAGTCAAGCTCAATTTGTTGTTGTGTTCGTGTGTAGGTGCGCTTGCCAACAGTACACGAGCGCTTCCTGCATGCATCCTTGGAGGCTTACATGTAAAAGCATCCCGAGATATGAATTCATTTTATTTCCAAGTGTCACGTGTCTCACTTTTAAATTGACTTTATTGTTTAGGCCAAAAACTATAATTTTGTTGTGGGAATTTGTCGTTCTAATTGCAAGGGGAATTGCAGTTCGCATTCACAAAATACAAGCAAAAGTCATTAAAGAAGAAATAAGGCTAAAATATGCATACAATAAAATGTTTCGTTTTGAAAAGTTAAAAGTTCACCGGAATTGCAAATAAAATTATATAGTTGGTGAATAGTTGACTTATATCAGTGCTTTTATGGTTTCTTTATTAAATTTTTAAAATAATTTATTAAGCTTTTACAGTTAAAGAAAAACATTACACAATCTACAATACTAAACATTGTCTTAAATGCTTTTCTGCTGTTGACACATGCATTCTTCAACAATGTTGATTTTCTCTTGATTGGCTTCATGTTCCTTTTTCTTGTTTTGCTGAATTAATGGCACACCAAATATCTTAGCCAACTATGCTATCTGTTTTCCAACCTTAACATTTCCCTTTCTATCACTCTCACTCGCCCTTGCTCTACTTGCCATCTAGCTAGCAATTTATCTATACCCATACAGCTTTTATCCGCCCCACTTCAAATATGTACAAACCTTAATCACACTTTGTGCAGCAGCTCTGGCACAGAAAATTTCCTATTACCTGCAAGGGTATGCAACATAATTTTTAACCTCATGCCACTTTAACGCTGCCGCGGCATGCACATAAATTTGCCGCTATCCAACACTACTGGTCGCTGCCTCCATTTGAAGATTAACGCGCGCGCGAGCATAAATAACAAGCGAACGAAACTATTGAAGAGAGAGGCGGCAAAAAGCGGAAACAGCCAACAAAAGAGAAGCAAGTAGTTACAGGAGGCAGATGGCGTGAGGGAGAAGTGTGGAGAAATGGCAGTCTCAAGCGCAAATTTATTTTTCATAAGTAAATCCCTTTCGCAACAACAAAATATAAAGAAAAAAGTCGAGAAAAAACTTTGCCATTACGTGCCACAGTTCAGCCGAAAAGTCAAAGTGACGGCAAAGTCAACACAAGAAAATTGCAGCCCTGCAGTTAGCGCAGCAAATGAGATGCCCCACAGCAATATCCAACCCCCTGACCACCCGCCCAACACCACTTGTAATCTCTAGAGAGCAAGCGTAAGAGAACGGAAGTGAAAAAGAGGAGATTCTGCCAGCATCCTTAGCTGAATGTAATAAAAACCTGAAGTACGTTTTGTTTGATAATCCTATTTTAATATTTATTGTAATAAACGCGTTTACGCGTTTGCAGATTGTGAAAGTGGAATTGGTATTAGCTTCAGGACACGCCCATTTTTTTCGTCTCTCTCTCGCTCGCATATTGGCTGCCTGTTGACCAACCGCCCATCCGCAAGCACAATTGCGTTTGATTGTCGTTTATTAGATGACTTCTGGGATGTTTTTTGTCTGAGCTGTGCCAACAAAGACATTCTAATACCCTGACGAAATGATGTATGTTATAAGGCTTTTAATATATAAATAACTATAAATATTTAATCCATCTGTTACTTGTAGATGGGTCATGTGAATAAAGCAGGGAACGAAGAGGCTGATAAGCAAGCAAAATTGAGGGCAGCGACAATACTTATAGCCCGAGCAATATGTATACATATCATTTATGATATTGCAGAAACTATGGAACGAAAAGAAACTATTGAGAAAAACGAGCTGGGGAAGGACCCCAGGATAAAGGCAAGCCAAATGTCTTTTGGGTAGCTACTGTCTCAAACGATTTAAGAAAGTAATATCTACTGGTTGGAATAGACTCAGACGCGTTATAGCAGCATGTATAATCTTAGTAAGTAAAATAAGTTATTTTCTAGGAAAACCTGCCATTGATTGTACTTGGGGATTTAGAAATCATCGAACCATATAAAATACTTGCTTTCATGCAAGATCTGGGTCTGATGGCTAAAGTCGCAATGCATTCATCCACAAACATAATTTGAATAATAATAAACTTGTAGATTTGGTATTCTAACGACACTTACACCTTTGAGTATATTGATTATATGTTTTCTACTATATTCTACATTCAGACGAGCGTTTACCTAGTATTTGACTTTTATCAAACAATACCAAAAAACATTTTCATGTCATTAACTCTTTTATATTGGCACACGAATACCACAGGAAATAAAACGAGTAAACTTTACAGTCTGGAAACTGCCTGTCAGAAGATTCAGGATTAGTAGCTTCAGTTGCTAGGGTAAAAGTTGATTTGGCATACTTATATATCTACTCACATGTCGATTACATATTTGATTTTTTATGCAGTACAAATTGGTTACTTTGCCTTTGTCTCCCCTTTCAAAAAACTGTGCTTTAAAAGGGGACCAACAGAAGGGTTCGTGTAAGTAAGTAGCTGTCTAGGCAGACGTCTAGCAAGCAGCTTAGCTTTGATTGGAAAGTCAATCCAATTGTTTCTGTCCCGCTTTGAGCTCGTACAAACAGAATAGAACAGTACAGTCCATTTATTTGATGTTTGACGTGGCGTATGCGTAATGTAATTTAGGATAATGCATTGAAACTGATTTACTTGGCCAAGTAGACGAAGTAAGCTAAGTTGATTTAAAGAGCAGGCACAAACAATAAAGAAGACTTTTTAAAATAAGGACCAAACCAAAATATTGTTTCAAATGGATAGTAAAATTGTTGATTTTATCTCAACTTTATACAACTTTTGCTTCTACATACAAGAAAAAATCAGACTAGAATCAGTTCAAACATCTTGCAAAACAAAACAAGAAGCAAACAGGCAAATCCATTGTCACATTATATTCGAATTACTTTTGGTTTAGGAAAATTGTCGCTGTTCTCCCGGCATAACGGGAATTCACGCCATTTGCAATCAATGTCGAAATAATATGGCGGTTTCGCTTACGTATTTTTCACTGATTTCCCAAAAGCAGAGACGCTGCAAAGAGGCACCCACGACTTGGCGATAGTTTTTAGGGTTTTGTAATGCAAGCCGCGTGGCAAGTTTTTGCTATGTATGTGTGTGTGTCGCAGGCTGTGAGGCGGCTTGCCAAGGATTTGCCAATTCTGTCTCAAAAAACTTGGTCCTTGCTGGGCTATTCTGCTACTGGTTCTTTTACTCATGCTGCAGCTACTTGGGGAGTTCTCGGAGCATTATCTTTTGGCAATGCCAAACACTTCCGCCCAACGACAAGAACGATAAATTGTTGCGAAAAAGTGTTAAGCGTGGAAAAGTTCAAACCAAAGTTTTCGATTTGCGCGCACTTTTATTTAGGGTTCATTATGCTTTCTTATGCTACTTTTCGCCATGCCCTTCACTTCTTCCCGGCTCATTTGTCTTGTTGCCGCCTTTGTTTGCAGCATTGAAAATAATGATTACACGCTTACTTTCAGTGTTTTTTCTTATTCTTTTCTTCTTTTGGGAGACGCGTGCATGCGGCCAAATTATGGCCTGGCTACAGAAATTGGCCAAACCGAATGCCTTAAGCCGATTATCAGCAGATTCTGGCTTATACCATTTAGTCGGATAGATGAGTTGTGAGGCGACTGTTGTTAAAAAATTATTGGGTAAAATTCAAAATATATTCTATTATTTATTTCAATTGTGATTAAAAATGTTTAATTTGCATGTAAGGTAAATATCATATTTTTAAAAGATTTTAATATTATTGACCTAAGATTGCTTTTAGCTTTTATACTTTCTACAGGATACCTTTAAGTTGAGCAGCACAGTCTAGCAGCGGGTTTTTTCAGCTTATGCTGGTGCTCAATGAGGCACGCAGCGAGATGAATCGCTCTTTGAATAGTTTTTTGGGCTTTCGGCGATTGCGAAAGTGGAAGTGGCCAAAAAAAATGTGGCTAAATCAAGAGGAGTAGAGTCAGTCGACTGGCCGACATTGCATGTCATCAGAGTTATTAGCGCTAATGCTCTATTAATGTGCCGCACACTGAATGAAGCGGAAGGCATTGGGAATTCTTGCTTTTTTTGTACGCAGGTATTTTTTGGGCTTAATGGAAATTGTTAGTTTTGGGCATAGGAGTGAAGTAAGAAGTGAGTTCAATTAGTCAGTGGTGGCAGGTTAACGGTGAGGCTGTCAAAGAAACTCTCTAGGGACATTGAATGTTAAGCTAATGCTGTGTTATGCAATCACGTTGAAGATTTAACTGCTATTTAATCATTAGTAAAATAAATTTGTGGTCTGAAAAGTCAGCTTTAAGCAAAACACGTTAAGTTGAGACGAAACTCTTTTGAGAACCATAACAAAATATATTTCAATCTCGTTCATCAATCATTATTGTGCATATTTAATATGTTTTGTTGAAACATCTGGTATTTGTTTGGATAAAATTCATTAATTCACGTGAAGCTGTTATCAATCATTCATTAAAGAAAGGGCATTTTTTAAAGTAATCATGTATTCGGCTGCAAACATTACCAAGTCCTCAAATATTTACTACAAAAAAAATGGATTTTAAAATTTATTTACTTAAAATATTCTTTGCCATGTAAGTAAACACCAAGACACCAAGCTCTGTATTTCGGCTCTGCATTGCAAAGATAATTATATTATTTCAAAAGCGACAATTGAAAATATTGCATTAAAAATATGTTAGGTTTGTTGTTGCAATTTTATTCAAATTTTGTCTATATATATAAAAGGCAATGTATTTGGCCTTGTTCATTATAGACTCTGAAACCACTGCAGTGCACTGAACTGATTTTGATGAAATTTTGGTGAATTGTTGAGATCACACCCGGGAGTATCATAGGCAAAACAAAAAATTTGCTTTATCCGTCATCATTACCTCACCAATTTTCTAACTCTGTCTTATTTGTCATTATAACCTCACAAATATTAAAACAGTAAATATATTTTCTTGAAGAGTTTTTAAAGTTGAATATTGTAAATGGTTAGAAATACCTTAAAAATCATCAATTGGGAGTAAAACATCGAAATCAAAGCAATCGAGTGAAACAACGCGCACCGGGACAGCTGTCTCAGAGACTACAAGAGCTAGAGACTTCAGATTTTGTATTTAAGTTTTCCTATACCATAAGCAGAACAAGTTTGCTTCAAATTATCGATAATTATTCTGGTTTCCGATATACAACTGGAATCGATAACAAAAAATATCGAATTTGGAAAATGTAAAAATAGGGGTTGAAATAATGGGTAATGATAGAACTTTTCTGAAAATTTCGTCCAAATCGGTTAAGAAACACCGGATATATCAGATTTAATCGATTGAAGCTTAGTAAGTATACCGAAGTCAATTATAAATTTAATTTATTTATGGCAACTGGGTTCAGGGTATCTTTTAGTCGGGCTCTCTCGACTAGAGCCTTCTTATTTGTTTTTTGATAAAACAGATAAAATGTTGAAATGCATTAACGAGTTTTGTTTTCAATTTCATTTTTCACATTTCTTTCATCTTTTGATAGTATTATTATAACAAGCAATGTACTAAATTATGATATGTGCTCAACATTTTCACAAAATTTCACTTGGACAAATTCAATTGAAAGTGCTTTATGCGCTGTAAGAAGCTAAAACTCATTCAACCACTATTGAACATATGTTTATGTAGTATAACATTCAAAGACTCAGACGGATGCATTTTGAATAAATGCATGTACTGATTGAATAAAATTGATATTGATATATTACATAGTACCAACGAATTCGCTGCTTTCATCAATGCCCGCTTCAAGGCAATTGAGTTGCCTAAAAAGGAAACGAAACAGAAACTTAAAAGACGACAGAGATACAAATCGCATGCAATGAATGAAGGCAACAAGAACTATCGGAAGTAGGGGAAAAAACCTTGTTGACTAGGGCGATGCAATGTAATAACATTCGCAGCTATTTAGAGCAGCTTTTCGCACGCTTCTGCAACCTGCTGATAACTGTCAAAGGGAAAAAAATGGACATGGCTTGGGAGTTGAGTGGGGTATGGATGGATGGACTGCTGCTTTAACTTATTTGGAAAGGCAGCTAAAGAACTTGGCATGAAGCTTGAGGCAAACAATTTTCATTTCCGCTTTTATTTGCACTGTGAGCCAAATGCGGCAAGGGGAGATATATGTACAGCAAATACCTAGCTGTAAAGAAAAGAATTTCTTTTGAGTTACTTTAGCAGCAAAGAAAAGAAAGTTGAAAAATAAAACGAACGAAAAAAAGGACACATGTGTCCTGCTAGCCAGGACAAACTTTACGCCATTTGCGATGCCTTAAGGTGTGTTTAATGAAAAGTTGCCAACTAGCTGAGCTCGGACACATTAGACCCAAAGTGGTGGTGGTGGTTGTAGTATAAGATAAAGGAAGAAGACAAAGACCAAGACAATAGACAGACAATGGTCTAAAGGATGCAGCTGCTGCTCTTGCTGCTACTATTGCAGGCTGCATCAATATCCTGTTGCCATTTTGCGCTATTTACAAATGAAATACGCCGCAAGTTTTCGAGCCAAAGTAACCACGAAAATTAAACTTTTGCCTCGTTTGTGTTTTATCAGTTTTGTGGATAGTATCTGAGGGGCTAGACCTGAGCAGAGGCTAGCTGCCTGCACCAAAGTTTGCACAGAAAGAAAAGTGCAATGAGGAAAATGAAATTAAAATGGGCGAACACAAGAAGAAGAACCAACAAGGTGAACAATTGAAGTGGATTTCTTGGAGTGAATGCTTTGGTTACTTTCGCAATTGTGTGCAATGGTTAATAATGACATTGCGGTTGTTCCATCACAAAATCAAATAGTCTATCATACTTAGATGATAAATGTATCATGACATGATGAGATTAAATATTATGACATTACTTATGGTTAACATTCATATATTTTCAAAACTCAAGTTTCACCAACAATTATAAAAAGAAATTCTATTTTATTTGATGATGATGGAATTATAAGCTTTTAGTAATTGTTGTTGTTGTTTCAAGTTTTGCATTGAAGTTTTTCCCTAACTAACATATGCTGTCAATTCTATTTTTTGTACATTTATTTTTATAACACATTATTGTTGCCAAATTTTCATCAATTTGTCAAAATCTTGAGATTTGCTCCAGATATATCCTCATTGCTGTTTAACAACTATTTCTTATCTGTTCAACAGCCATTTAAAATATGTTCTAAGTCTGCTGAGCCAAGTTTTTGGCCATTATCATCAGTCACACAATTTGTAAACATAAAATACGAGTTTCTATCAAGCCAGAGAGATCTAAGCAAACTGTAAAAATTACAATGGCATTGAACAAGCATTGAGTATGGCCAAAGGAGCGAAACGAAGTCATGGAAAAATCCAAAGAATTTTCGGGTAAGACGTAAACAAATTCTGGCCCAAACATCAATTTTGTCAAGTTTTCACGCGGACAACGACAACAACAACAAATCAGATGAAACCATTTGCTTGCGCCTAAAAGCATGCAAACAATACACAGCGCAAAATAAAAAGCGTGAAGTAGAAGTGGAAAGAAAAATAAACAGAAAAGTATAAGATGTATTCATTTCAATTTGAATACTTTACTTATTTTCAGTTGAATTCCTTAAGAATTCATTCAGAGCAGTTCTTTGAATTCCCGCAAGCTTTTAGATTTATTTCGTACTTGTTTTTTTTTTTTTTTTTAATTTTTGTTCAGTGCATTGCTAACGCTTTTAAAGTGTCTCGTCTTGTTTAGCAAGAGATACAAGATAAGGGTGAAAGAGAGAAAGGAATAGAATATGGCAGGAAAACGAAAGAGATTACTACGCACAGTGCGAGAAAAAAGTCACTGGACGTGCCAAAGCTATGAATGCCAAGTGACACTTGAGTGGAGTGTTGGACAAGAACCAAGAAAAGGGAATGAGGCAAAGGGATTTGGGGTTTGGATGAGGCAATGTCTTGAGGGAAGACGAAGTCTGGGACAAAAAATCGATGGGACATCATTCTTATCAAGCGGCCAGCACTTATTAAATTGAAAATATTTCCATGTTGCCTGCTTTAAGGCGTAAAAGGGCCAAAACTTTCACAAAAAAAAGCGAAACAACAAACTGAGCTTTGATTGATTGCTGTCGTTTTGCGCTTTTGCCAGCTGAGAAGTTTAATAAATTAATGCGGCTTTTATTGGCAAAAAATCTAGTGTGTAATCGTATGTGAGTGTGGTTGTTTGAAGTTTATCATAGCTAAACATTTGATTAATTGCCTGTGTCAAGGCCATACACAACGCCTCCCCTGTGTCCCGAATATGCCAGATGACAGCTGGCGGTTGCTAGCTAGTTTTCAATTAAAAAACTTTGCACTTTGCAGCACCCAAAAACAAGCAACTTTGTGTTAAGGTGGTGGCGATGGTGGCTGCTTCTGTCTTTTTTACGACGTCACCACTGAATTAATGTAAATCCTTGTTATCCTTCATTTTATGTTGCCACTGCCTGCATTTTTACTATGCAACATCGTCGTCATCGCCATCGCTGTCTTCTTCTTCTTCTGCATTGCGCCATTTTGTTGTTTATGTCGCCCTCTTTGCGGTTCCATCTTCCTCAAACATTCCCAGCCATTTGCCACTTCAGCTTCGACTACTTTTTTATGTGTATTGTGTTTGTGTTTGTGTTTTTGTGTGTTTGCGTTTTACGGTCAGTTTTATCTCTTTTGTAATTATAGTCACGTATGTGCCGCAGCATTTTAGTGTGCAAAGGACAACCAAAGGACAATCTAAAGCACACAGACGCATTAATTGCAGCTTGTAAAACATTTGCCCACTGTCAACTATTTTATATTGGTGACAATTTCAACTTAACCAAGGCCATAAAAAAAACTGAAGCATTCGTCATCTTTTGGACTTACTGGGAGCTTTCATTTATGTTCTTGAAGCTTCATCGTTAAACTATGCAGAAATAAATTGGGAATTTGCATACTCCATTTGAAAAATACTTTGTTAATATCCTAGTTCTTTTCGGAACTATTTAGTATATAAAAAGTCTTATGAAAACAAGTGGAAACGTTGCAGTCGGACGCAACCGACTGCGGTATACTCGATACCAGTATTAAAAGTTTTGATGCCCATCCATGTGGGATGTTAATTGCTTTCTTCATACCAAATTTGGTGACTCTAGCTCGAAGTTTGTATAAAGTGGGGAAAGGGAGGCTGGGGGCGGTATGGGTGGAATTGCATCCAAATTTTTGATGCAGATCTTTGTGGAATGTCAATTGCTATCTTCATAACAAATTTGGTGACTCTAGCTCAAAGTTTGTAAAAGTGGGGAAAGAGGGGCTGGGGGCGGTATGGTTGGGCGTGGCATTCAAATTTTTGCTGCAGATCCTTGTGGAATGTCAAATGCTACCTTCATACCAAATTTGGTGACTCTAGCTCAAAGTTTGTATAAGGTGGGGAGAGAGGGCTAGGGGCTGGGGGGGTATGGGTGGGCGTGCATCCAAATTTTTGCTGCAGATCCTTGTGGAATGTCAAATGCTACCTTCATACCAAATTTGGTGACTCTAGCTCGAAGCTGTAAAAGGTGGTGAAAGGGGCTATGGGCTTGGGGCGGTATGGGTGGGCGTGGCATTCAAATTTTTGCTGCAGATCCATGTGGGATGTCAATGCTACCTTCATACCAAATTTGGTGACTCTAGCTCGAAGTTTGTATAAGGTGGGGAGAGGGGCTATGGGCTGGGGGTGGTATGGTTGGGCGTGGCATCCAAATTTTTGCTGCAGATCCTTGTGGAATGTCAAATGCTACCTTCATACCAAATTTGGTGACTCTAGCTCGAAGCTTGTAAAAGGTGGGGAAAGGGGGGCTATGGGGCTTGGGGTGGTATGGGTGGGCGTGGCATTCAAACTTTTGCTGCCAATCCATGTGGGATGTCAATTGCTCTCTTCATACCAAATTTGGTGACTCTAGCTCAAAGTTTGTATAAAGTGGGGAAAGGGGGGCTGGGGGAGGTATGGGTGGGCGTGGCATCAAAATTTTTGATGCAGATCTATGTGGAATGTCAATTGCTATCTTCATACAAAATGTGGTGACTCTAGCTCAAAGTTTGTAAAAGGAGGGGAAAGGGGGGTGGAAGGGGTGCGCGTGGCTCCAAAACTTTGATGCAGTTTTTCGGGGGTCGTTGCAAGCTATCTTCCTGCCAAATTTGGTGGCTCTAGCTCCACAACTCTGGAAGATATTCTCGTTTTTGACGAAGCGTTGGGGTGGATGGGGGCGGCTAGGGTGCTATTGGTGGGCGTGGCATCCAAACTTTTGATGCAGTTTTTGGGGGGTCATCATCACCTATCTTGGCACCAAATTTGGTGGCTCTAGCTCAAAAACTGTGGGAGATATAGCCATTTCTGATTTCAAAATGCGGAGGGGCTGGGGGCGGAATGGGTGGGCGTGGCTCCAAAATTTTGATGCAGTTTTTTGGGGGTCGTTACCAGCTAGCTTTCTACCAAATTTGGAGGCTCTAGCTCCACAACTCTGATAGATACACGCATTCCCGTTTTTGACGAAGCGTTGGGGTGGATGGGGGCGGCTAGAGCAGTATCGGTGGGCGTGGCATCCAAACTTTTGATGCAGTTTTTGGGGGGTCATCATCACCTATCTTGGCACAAAATTTGGTGGCTCTAGCTCAAAAACTGTGGGAGATATACGCTTTTTTGACTTTAAATTGCGGGGGGCTGGGGGCGGAATGCGTGGGCGTGGCTCCAAAATTTTGATGCAGTTTTTTGAGGGTTGCTAGTAGCTATCTGCCCACCAAATTTGGTAGTTCTAGCTGTAAGGATGTGCGAAATATGAGGATTTATCGGTTTTGAGTTATCGAATTTATCGATTTGCCAGCCCCCCAGTTATCGTAGAACCCCCATCTTGACACTTTAATTTACTATCCCATAGATAAAGAGAATTGGAAAGTTTCAAGTCTCTAGCTTGAAGGGTGTGGAAAAAAGTTGCGAACATACAGACGGACAGACGGACGGACACCATGACGGACATTGCACAAACCCAATATACTCTTTACCTTCGGTATCGAGTATAATTACAACTAAAGCATTTCTGAAAAAAAATTATGATCTTAACTTTACTATAGACAAAAATATCCTTAAAGCCAATTTAGAATCAGCAATTTTAACCGAATTTTTACAAAAATTTAATTGGGTCAAAAAACTTGACGATATGTCTATTATAAAATTATTTTTTCTAGCCAAAATTAGCCAAATTTCTTTGTTACTTTGTTATTGGTAAGAATTAATTTTCAAATTAAACTTAAATTTAAGCCAAACAGGTCTGTCTTTTTAAATCTTAGGCCCCAAGCCCAAGGAACATTTGTTCAACATTCAATATTTATTTTATTATGAACGAAAAATTGGAAAAGTGGCACAAAACCAACTTTGAACCTGGCCGATTAATTGAAAGGACAAACTAAATGAACTAATTGCTAAGTGATTAATATATTGGGTGAACTAAGACACTAATCGATTGAGCAATCAATCAGTCAGTCAATCACTGCACAAGCCAAGTCATTCAATTTGTATGCAATTTTGACCGCAAACATTTGTTAATTGACCGCAGAGGCAGAAGAGAGAATGCGCCACAGTGTGCATGTTTATTTGTGTGAGAAAAGTAAATCGCATTGCCAAACACATACACAGGCTCACTCTCACCCACACACACACACACAGAAGCACATATGCAAGCACACCTACAGTTGCACAAATAATTAATTATGTACGCTCAGTTGCATTTCGATACTGCAGGAAACGAAGCTGCGCTCTGATGGCTTCCAACCTAAATTATGCCAACATTTCTATATAGTTGTTGACTGCACCAACCAAACCACCCAACTGCCCCACCAACCAAAACATACCTGAACACTGCCGGATGCTTCCGGTTGCACCGTCTGGACAATCGTCATCAGCCTGTTTGCCACGGTTAAGTAGCGATAATTGCTCACCTTTGCTCAGCTGACCAAACCCTCTGCCTTCCTCTATCATTTCCACCTTTCAACTGCCTTGCCAAGTTCATCTTGAAACATTAACGTGTAATCGAATGGCGTTTAAGTGACACTTTCAACGTTATCGTTAAACAGTCGAATGCTACTTGGATTCACAGCAGATGTTTGTTGTCAGATTCGTGTAAGCGTTTTTTTTTTTAAGGGTTGATTGAAATATAGGAATATGCGATCAAAAGAAGTCAAGTAAAGAGATAAGAGAAGATTAAAGAGATAAAGATAAATATTTTTATTTCAATGATGACTTCAAGAGATTACAAATATTCTATCAAAATCAAATTATCCTAATATTAAGATTTTTTAAATAAAACAGTTTTAAAATATTAAAACAATTCGGTTTGTAATGGTAATTAAATGAAGCAGTATTTTAAATGTATGCATATATTTTTTTAATTCAAACAAACTTGAAAGATATCAACGAAAATTTATTTATAACTTAAATTTACAAAAGTGATAAAACAATTGTTTCCTTTATTATTTTTTCAAATTGCTCTTAAGATATTTATTTGAATATATGAAAATATATAAGTAATATTACCGAAACTTTATTTTATTATCAATTAGCACAAAACTAAACAAAATATAGTTCAAGTTAGGGACATTTTTATCCTATCAGCGTCTGTGCTTATAACCAGACACCATTTAGCACTGCCAGCATGCCTTTGCTGTCAGACATCAAACAAGTTTTGCCTGTAGTTTATTGCCAAGGTCCAGACACATTTGGACAGACACAGACACAATATACAACCACACACAGACAGACACACCTAGACAAAATACATGTGCATAAATTTTGAACAGTTCGACGAACACATAAAATCAGCTACTTATGCGAGTGCCAAGAAAATCGCCTTAACAAAGCCACACATTGAAGAAAAGCTGAGCGCTAACTGAAGAAAGAAAAGCAATAGAATAGCATAGGAAAAAAGGAAAACTTTAATACAAAAGTAGCCGACGCGTCGGCCAACAAAATTGATTTTCAGGCAATTTGTTCGTTTATGGATTGTTGCCGAAGACCCAAAAAAAAATAACAGAAAGTCTAAGAAAACAGCGATAAAGGACAGCTGCTGCTACTTTTGGCCATTGACAGAGAGAAGATGCTGTATCCCCCCGCTTTATCATCATTTTGGGCAGTCAAAAGCCCACCCAATAACGAAAAAACATAGAACGTGAGCTGGCAAGTAAGATGAAGATAAAGAGAGCGGAGAGAAGTTGAAAGAAAGCTCATTGACTGCAACACTTTGACACCTGACAGCTGCACACAAAAGCGTGCGACGTATTACGACTACAGTCTCACACCCTCGAAAAATTCCGCCAGATCCGGACAACGCGCTGAGAATCTATGGCAATGCGGTACATGCGGTCTTGAAAACTTTGCGCCCAAGACATGAGATTTATTTTGTGTTGTGGAGGATTTGGTTTTTGTGCTTGTTTGTGCAACGATTGAAGTTCGTGCTTTTGCATGCGGCTACAAAAAAAAGAGTCTAGTGTTCGGACAAGTTAAATGCATAAATTGATCCAAATATAGAAAACTTTAAGAAAGTATTGATACACAATTTATATTAATAATAACATAGTTAGGACTGGGTATAGTTTGAAATAATTATAGAGGAATGTTTAGAGATTTTTCTTGTATGTTTTTTGTTTCCATCTACTTATTATGTTCATATAAAGTAAGCTAGAAATTTAAAGTTTTATCATATTACATTTAAGCTTGCATTTTATTTTCCTTAAATTTTAAATTTTATTGAAATATTCGTGTATCAAACTTATGAGCTTTTTGCTTTACTATACTATACGTAAATTAAATCTCAAAAAATACATATATGTTTAAATATATGATATAGAAATGGTTAAAGATTAATAAGATACAAGATTATAAAAACATATTTGACAGGGTTGCCTAGCGAGTAAACTTCTTTTGACTATTTGTCCATCAAACTTGCGATACAGTTTTTGATGCCTACTTTTCAAGCCGTGAGCCCATCAAACATTTTTGCTAATCGAAATCCCAGTTACCAGCTACATATATCCAATCACCGAGCTTCCGTTGCCTGTCGCCATCGTCATCGCATTATTCAACGCATGCATAGTACATTAGACATGGGGCGAAGCTGGCTCTAGTAGTGGCAGGGCTCTTTTTTTTGTGGGCCAACAGCCTCAGATGTTGCTGCTGATGCTGCTGTCAAACGGGCGGCGAGCAATCACTCAGTCAATTTGGATTTTTGGCTTACAGTTTTACTATGTACGCTGCAGTTTTTTTTTTCTTTTTTATTCGTTACTTTTTTTTGGGGGCGCCCTTTGGCTGGCTAATATGTCTGTCTCTCTGTGGTTTTGATTTATGGACAGGCAGCCTGCCTGGCTTGTTCGGGTCAGAACGACACTTCATGCCATTAGCAGGCAACAAATCCGAAGCATGTCAAGCTGTGCATCAATTTTGACTATCCAATTAAATGTGTATTTCATATGGTATTTTTATTTGCGTTTTCAGTGCGTAACATTGACACCTTTTGGTTTAGTTTAACATGCAAAGACCTTGCTATAATAAACAATTACGTATTGTGCCTGGCATTTGTTGTTTACAAATAAACAGACTTTTAAATGGATTTATTCATGCGCTTTCCTGTTTTTAGTCAAATATTATTTGTAACACCTAGACAGAACGCGTCTGTGGACTTATGCCATATGGCTGAATGTACACATTCATATATTACAGTCTAAAAATACAAATCAAAAAATTGCATTTCATTTGCCGCCAGTTGCCAACGCGTTGCATTGAATGCGTCAATCACTAAGCTTCAGCCGAATATCGCTTTTGTGATTTTAGCTGATATATGTATGTATATATTATTGGAGTTGTGTTTTTAGGCGCGCACGCAAAGAGTGTCGCCCCAATTTGAGCTTTTACAAATGAATAACTTATTTTTGGTGGGGCTTTTATTCGTTTGACATGTGCTAAAAATTCAAATATGTATGTTGATTTGGCATCGGCATAGTTTGGTCTGACTTAATTCTAAATTATTGCAACATTTTTGTTTTTCGTTTGGTTCTAACGCTAAAATTATGGCACAAATGTTGTTTTAACTTGGATGTTGAAAATGTATGCCTAAAAACTAAAATGTTGTTAATTTCGTTCTAACTTAAGCTTAACTGTACCTAATTTTTATACAAACAAACCTCCGCTTTCTAACTAAAAGGAGTACATAAATTTTACCTAACAATTCTATTAGCTTATCTTCTTTGTCATAAATTTCATCATCTAAGCCAGCTTTAGTATAATGCCAAAAATATATTGACATTTCTGTTTCAATTTGAAATTTTTTCTTTTCTCTATGCTCTCAACCCTTGAGCGCAGCTCACCCATGTCTATATTTCTGTCTGCGCTACGCTGTTAACCGCCATTAACATTTATTTATGCCCCAATCATTTACAGCATGCGCGGCCAATAAACTTGAAATTGAGCAAGCGGGAAAAAGGAAACCAGGTCGCTGTTGGAACTCCGCATCATTTGCTTAATAAAGTGCATAAATTTAAAGGCTAAAGAGTGCTACAAATTGCTGTGGCAAACTTGTTATAAATGATCAACCCATAAATCAACAAATAACCAAATAAATGACACAAATATCATTTTTATTTGCCGCAGACAGACACAAACACTCAAAGCACAACTTGCCATTTGTCGCTTAGTTTTGGGCGAGATAAAAACCCATTAGATTTTCTAATAAATAGCGGCATTAGCTAAACATGAGCACTTAAGCGTGCATTTCCGGTACCAAAGAACAAAACTCTGGCAGAGACTGAGAGTAGGAGACGGTCGCCAAGACTGTCACGCCCACAAAAGTGGCCACGAGAACGGCCATGGCATTAAATTGAAACTTCCTATCGCCTGTTTGTGTGTGCTTATCTGTGTTTATGTTAGTATTTGTTGTCGCCTGAACATATATATGTGTATGTCCTGTGGACATTGTCTAGCCGCTGCTTAAAGTGTTGCCTAATTTACTACAACAAACAAAAAATATCTAGCACAGAGTTTAAGATACTTTTAAGACTTCTAGATACACTACAAGACCTTATCTCAACTATTGAGAAAGTCTTCTTATAAACAACTAAATTTTATTTCTATTTAAGCCAAAAGGTTTAAAAATAAGCACTTAAATTTCAAATGTTATGTGTTGTATTTAATATCAACAAACTTTAATTACCAATCACTTTAACTTATATTAAATAACTCATAACGAAATAAAATTATGCTCATATTTTAAATAGTTTTAAGCCTTTTTTGTCTATAAATAAACAAATATTTATTGAAGCAATAGACTCTGCAGTAACTCTTTACTGTCGTGCTCAATAAAGAGTACAAAAAACCAAGCAAATTGTAAGGCAAATACTGATTTGGTTCGCCGTCTGTTTTCTTCTTCTTTTGTGGCTGCTTTGCTTTAGAAATAAAGGACATTAAATCCACATTATTCATTTCGTTGTGGTTTGTTGCTGTTGTTGTTATTGCTGATGTTGCTATAAAAAGGTAACAGGCAACAGAGACAATGACAATCGTTGCGTTTGCGTTCGCCGCTTATTAAAGCAATTTGGTCAATTTACGTGGCCGTTGCGTATACGCCCCGTTTGGTCATTGTGCGATCATCGTAAAATGAGTAATTGCCAGCATGTTTCAAAGCATTCACATTAATGAGTGCTCACTGTATATTTGTGTTTGGTTGTGTGTGATATGTACAGCATTTTTATGTTTAATCATTTTTCGGCGCCTTTTTATTACCTTTTACATTAAGTTTTTGGCTCATTTTCTGTTCTTCACGAAAAGCACAAAGAAAAGCAGCAACAACAATTGCAAATTACAAAATCGTGACTAGCGTTAATTTTGACAATATATGTGTGTTTGTGTTGTGGGAGGGGGAGGCCATAAATTTGCCATTTGCTCAAATTCCGGCAGACCATTGGCGAACGTCCTTGGTTTAGTTGCCAAAGCAGTTGGTAAATTGTTGAGCGGTTATTAGTTTAAATAGCAATAGAAGTTGTTTCGGTTTTTTCTTCTTCTCTTTTTATGCATTATTGTTAGCTTAAATAGCCGCAAATTTGTTGTAAATGGCCTTTTTATTGTAGCTGTGTGTTGCAAGTTAACGTTACAACGATTAGCGGACATTTGCTTAAGCATAAATGTGTTGACACTGCTCAATACTGAAATGCAGTTTTGGAAGATTTTTTAACTTTATCAATTATCTGTTTACTTAAAATAATATACAATAATTCTATAAAGCTAGATATATGATGTTAGATAGCAGAGATTGAAATACTCATCAGCAAAAATTATATTAAAAAAGCATCAGAAGTTTAGCTGTAGATTTTTGTCACAAACTAAGTTACCATACAACCTTAGATTATTATTATATTGGGGGTAAATGCACTGCGACCAAATAGATCTATTGTGCCTCCTTCTTGGCCTATAGCTCTTCAATCAGGCCCAGGTGTTGCATTAGGGCAAGTACCTTTGTTGGGTCGATGGTTTGAATCGCTAAGTTGCACAATATGTTTTAAGGCTACGCATTCTGCTATATTGTGCAAGAAGGATTCTCCTTCCATTTCGCAGAATCTGCAAATCTCGCTGCTGACTATACCTAGCTTTGCTAGGTGACCTCGTAGTCTACAATGTCCTGTCATGAGACCGGTGAGTATCCTGAGTCTGTTTTTACCCATTGATATTACTTGCTTAAGCCGTTTGAGGTTATAGCTACCCAAGAGAAGCTTGACTGAGTCCTGGTGCCCTTGCCCAGCTCGTTCTTCGCAGAAGTCTCTCCTCATTCCTAATCTCTTGCCGTATTTTGCTTCTTCCTATACCACAGTACGGATCGGGTCCTATTAGGGGTGTCGTTGCCCCCAGTCTTGCTTGCCAAACTACCTTAAACTATTCTTATTTTTTAATAAATTACTTTAAATTGTTTTAAAGACTTCTTTTATTCACAATTGGAAACTCAAAGTATTTAATTAATACTTTTTGCGGTCATTCAAAAAATAAATATGATTTAGAACTCAAAATATTCTTTTTATTTTACTTAAATATATATTTTTGATATCTATGTCAATATGATATTGCACAAAGAAAATCTTTGTCTCAGGTCTTAAGTTATTGCCAAATTCTGTTTGAAATAAATTTTAACAAAACTTTTAGCAAGCTTGTTCAATTTTCCATGGGCAACATGAGCAAACTAAGCTATAAATATATATAAAGAAATAAAACAGTAAACAGAAAATATTTATTTGTCTTAGAAATAAGGCGAGAAAGAGCAAGGAGAAAATGAAATCGAAACCGGAAATCGACAGACAACCAAGCAGACTAAAGCAAGCGTGCGAGCAACACAACACACAGGTTGCAACAACAGCAACTGTGAGTGCTATCCCTACTGCACCTCAACGGCTATAGCGAGGCTCCATTGTTTGTATGTTTTGCACACTTGAATTGCTGCTCATTCAACATTCATTCACATGGGCAGAAAGAGCCAACGCCAGTCTGACTGCCTAACTGTCTGTCTGGCTGTCATGTCACTGGCTGCGGCTTCAGCTTCATCCTCGCATCGATATTCAAATATTTTTCGTTGACAGATTTCACAATTTTCCACTTTCATACCTTTTTTGGTTGGCTCGACTCTTGGCTCTTGGCCATGGCCAACAAGCACAAGCACACACAATGAGAAGAATTTCCTTTTACTTATTGTTTATTCATTCAGCGTGCAGCTTCCTTACTTGTGTCGTTTACAGTCTTTCCCTCTCATTGTCTTTGTCTTTCTGTTTTACTTTACATATTTGTTTGTTTATCTGAGTATGTATTTGTTGATGCTGCCTCAGCTAAGAGCCCATTTGAGTATTGCTGACAAAACTGGTAGCTAGCTGGCTGCCTTGAAACAATTGATGTGTAAAACTTTGATTAGGTTTCCTAACTGCGGCTTTAAAGTAGGTACCACATTTTGCGTTTTTTTCAGGACATTGATTTTCTTCTCTGCTTGTGCTTGCATAAGGTAAAATTACATTTTTCCTTTTCAGCCCAAATGTGGTAAAAGGGTAAAATTTGTGTGAGATGAAGAGCAGCCAATTTAGAAATGAAAAAAGTGCTTTTATTGAGTTTCATTGCGAAAATAATTTTTCCTACAAAAAGTTGTACAATTGAGACAATATTGTAGGTTAAAAGGAAACAATTTTATTTATTCAAAATTTGTTCAAGCGGTATGCTTTTATGAGTACTATAATATAAAATGTTCTATGCATATATAATTTAATGTCTAATGTATAATTTTATGTAAGAAAACAGTAAAGTGTAAATTGACAATTTCGCTGTAATTGTTTAATGATAATAAAAAAAATATCAAATTATTATAAGTGTCAGGAGCAGAACATTCAATTATACGCTGTTATTATTTAAATAGTATTAAATGTAAATGCCTTCCGCTAATGCTTGCTTGCTCTTATCACATTCTATGTTATCATAATTCATGCTCTTAAAGCTCGTATGTTAGCACATTTAAAAGCTCATGCGCTCTCTTAACCAAAACGAAATGTGAGAATAATCCATTGTATGCTTCACACCTTTTGTACGTCTCTTGTAAAATCGGCTCAGACCACTCTCGTTCGATTATCACATGCAAGCAGACGCATAAATAGCAGCCGGTGCAACTAATTAATAAAGTTAAGTTAAAACGAACAAACAATATTTTTGTGGGCAAATTGTGCAAAGGTGGATATAGTTCTTCCTCTAAACATTGGTGACCCCGACGTGATCTCTCAGTTTTACTTGCTTATTAAAATCAAAGTTGCATTTTTTTTTTCTTTCGTGTTTATTTGTTACAATTCGGTAACAAATATATAAACTTTCTTCGTGGTTTAATTTGTTACAATTCGGTAGCAAATTTGCAAACATTTCGTGGTTATCTGTTACAATTCGGTAACAAATACATACATACAAACATACATTTGACAATACGTTTTACACTCTGTGCTGTGTGCTTTTTCGTGCGTCGGAATAATTACTGTACAGTGCAAAAGGTACAGGCGCTAAGCATAATTGTCACATTTGGGTAGCAACAGATGCTGACAAGTTCAATAAACTCAAAACCGCCGCAATAAACTTTAACCGCTGCACAAACAGGGTGTTCTTGTGAAACTTTTGAAACACATTTTGGTGTTTAAATACGCTTTCTCGTGGATATTTGTTACAAATCGGTAACAAATATATACTCTTTTTCGTGGCTATTGAAACATTCATATGTCGGTAACAAAAATATACATACATAAGTGACAATTCGTTTTCAACTTTGCTTTGTGTTGATTCGTGCGGGACAATTGCTGTGCATTACAACAAGTGCATTCGCTGAGCAACACAGTTACTTTTGTGTAGCAACAAGGTGATTTTTAATAATTCACCAACGATATATTTTGCGAACTAAAGACACATCAAAACGCTTAAATATGCCTGAGACAGGTGCCAGTGATCGTGACTTTTACAAAACAAAGGCTGAGGCTGTTAAACGGCAATTAACTGCTTTAAATTCGTTTTTGGATGATGAGACAGTCGCCGCCTTCGATGAAGCTGATCTCTTGGTGCGCGCTGAAATGGTGAATAATATGAAGGCTGATTTCAACACGGCGCAGACTAGTTTGGAAAAAATTGATTTTTTGGAACTGGCATCCGATGCGCGCAATCTTTTTGATGAAGTGTTTGTTCAGGTTATGGCAAGGCTTTCTCGCGAGCTTATGGCTATACAACGCAAGAGCAACGATGCTAACTCCACCTCAGTGCGCCATTTATTGGGAGACACAGCAACATCCAGCAATCTCACCATCAAAACATCCAGGCTACCTCAACTACAATTGCCAAAGTTTAGCGGGTCTTATATGGATTGGCCAAATTTCTACTCTATTTTCAGCACTGTTGTTGAAAATGACGCTGAGTTAACAAAAGTGGAAAAACTTCAGCATCTACTGTCCAGTTTGGAGGGAGTCGCATTGGAAACGATTCGTTCCTTAGAGCCTACAGAGAAGAATTTTGATATAGCAATAAAACTGCTTTGTAATAGGTTTGATAACAAATTACTTCATTTCCAGGCACATGTAAAGGCTATTTTCGGACTTAAAGGTGTGGAGAATGGCTCAGCTACTGGCTTGCGGGCGCTCAGTGACAAAATGAACTCGCATCTGAGGGCTATAAACTCGTTGGCTGATCCAAGCGAAATCCTGGATGGATTCTTAATACACATCGTGGCCCAGAAACTGGATCAACGCACACGTGAGCGATGGGAGGAGTCATTTTCAACCAACGAATTGCCAACGTGGACAAAAATGGCAACCTTTCTGGAAAGGAGGTGCAGGACTATGGAAAATGTGGATAATGCTATTGTAACGTCAGAACATAGCAACCAGGTTGGAAAATTATCACATAAACTTAACAAAAATTCCCTTGTTGCTTCAAACGCACATTCGTCGTCGAATGCAAATTCATCATGCGTATTGTGTGATTCCGGAGAGCACTTTGTCTCGAAATGTGCCCGGTTTCTCAATATATCCCCACAGTTGCGTTATAAAGAAGCTAAAAAATTGCATTTATGCTTAAATTGCTTGCGCAAGGGGCACTCTGTACAACAGTGCAGGTCAGGTCATTGCAGACACTGCCAAGCAAAGCATCATACGCTTCTGCATATGACAAATGCTGCACCTAGTTCCTCGCAATCACTGATCCTGCCAAGTTCAAGTCAAGCCTCGTCCTCGCTCATATCTCGAACAAGCTCAAGCCCTCCACACCTAGCCTCAAAAGTTGTGCCTGATGACTACGTCCTGCTTGCCACGGCCATAGTCTTGGTGCAAAATCGTTTTGGAGAATTTAGCGAATGTCGTGCTATTTTAGACTCTGCATCTCAAATCAATTTTATAACAACTCGCTTCGCAAATCAACTGCAGCTCAAAACTCGTCGCTCGCATACAGCAATATCTGGAATCGGAGAATCGTCGCTCGATGCAGATAGGGCTGTTGATATCGTAGTCAGGTCGCAAAATGCAAGCTATGGAGCTTCATTTGGAGCCGTCGTGACACGAACCATCACTGACTACCAGCCCCAGTATGATTTTAACATAAAAACTTTGCAGATACCCACTAACATTCTTCTTGCTGACCCGAAATTTCACAAATCTCAACGCATAGACTTGCTTATCGGAGCAGGGCTATTTTTCGATTTAATTTGCTCTGGGCAAATACGTTTAGCGGACAGCAAGTTAATACTGCAAGAAACGAAGCTCGGCTGGACAGTATCTGGAGGTATCTCGCATACCAACACCAAACACTCAGCACTGGTTTCTCTCGCCAAATCGCCAGCTCATCACGTTCAAGATGATTCGCTCGAAGACATAGTGAGACGATTTTGGGAAATCGAAACTTCTTATTCTTCGCCAATCTCGGCCTCAGAAGAGGACTCGCTTTGTGAGGATTTTTACAAGAAAAATCATATCCGTCTACCAAATGGGCAGTATTCGGTAAAACTTCCATTTAAATCTGATATTCGCAATCTTGGGAATTCGTATCAACGCGCTCTACGCAGATTCAAAGGCTTAGAGGCAAAACTTGCCAAGGACATCAATCTCAAAACTCAGTATGCGGCATTTATTCACGAATATCTCAGTTTAGGTCACATGTCTCTTGCTTCGGAGGACTGCACAGCACCAAGATTTTACTTGCCACACCACTGTGTCCAAAAGCTTGACAGCACAACAACAAAACTTCGTGTAGTATTTGACGGATCTGCAAAGTCGACTTCTGGATACTCGTTAAATGATCTTTTACTTGCAGGTCCCACGATTCAAGACAAGATATTTACAACACTGCTCAGATTTCGTTTTTTCAGAATAGCTCTGTGTGGAGATGTTTGTAAAATGTATAGATGCGTCAGAGTTTCTCATCCGGATGAATATTTGCAAATAATCTTATGGCGTGACAGTCCAGCTGATGAGATAAAGGCGTACAAATTGGACACACTAACGTATGGAACCAAATCTGCAGCGTTCTTGGCAATAAGAACCATGCATCAGCTAGCGCTAGAAGAGGAAGAAAATTTCCCTATTGGCTCGAGGATCGTGAGAAACCATTTCTACGTGGACGACCTTATGTCTGGTGGAGACAGCATCGAAGAAGTCGTGGAAATTAAACGCCAAGTCAAACTGCTGCTTAGCCGTGGACACTTCCCAATACGCAAATGGTGCTCCAACGAGCCGGCTGTGCTAGATGGTGAGGCTGAAGTGGACAAGGAGAAGCTCTTAACATTTGACGACGGAACTGGAATTGCGAAGGCTTTGGGGCTGGTATGGGATCTCAGCTCTGACAACTTTTTGTTCAACTTTTCGAAAATCCTGCCAGATGGACCAGCTACGAAACGCATCGTTTTATCCACAGTTGCCAGAACCTATGATCCGCTTGGTTTAATTGCTCCTATCGTCACAAAGGCAAAGATATTTATACAAACTTTATGGAAACAAAAGCTTAATTGGGATGACGCAATGCCAGAAGAGCTACAGTTTGCATGGAGCCAGCTTTCCTCTCAACTCTCTATCGTCAGCTCGTTCAAATTTCCTCGCTACGCTATGGCTCGTGCAGCTTCATTTCAAATTCACGCATTTTGCGATGCAAGCAACCTGGCATATGGTGCTTGCATTTATATTCGTTCGGAATCGCAAGATTCAATCTCATCTCATCTTCTATGTGCCAAATCTAAAGTGGCTCCTCTTAAGACTCTCACTATCCCAAAATTGGAATTATCTGCCGCATTAGTTCTGGCGGAACTAGTCGCCAACGTTGCTCAGATTGTACCTTTTCAATGTGAGTACCACTGCTGGTCCGATTCCACCATAGCGCTCTCATGGATTCGCGAGTCGCCAGCAGAATTCAACGTATTTGTCTCTAATCGTGTGGCAAAAATACAGGAGCTTACTCAAGGAATGACTTGGCATCATGTACCAACATCCTGCAATCCAGCTGACATATTATCAAGAGGATGTACGCCAAAGGAGCTTGTAGGTCATCAGCTGTGGCAATATGGGCCTGGGTTTCTTGGCACGTCTAGCTCAGAGTGGCCTGCAAACGTGCTGCCTGCAGTTAACCTGCCAGAACGACGTCGACAGGTGTTCATCACCACGTCAAAATATGATTTATCAACCCCATGCAAATACCAAAATTCTTTTGCCTCTCTACAACGTATTTTTGCCTATGTTCGCAGATTTTGGCTCCTTATATCGAGAAAGGAAACTCAACCCTCAAACAAGCTGACCGTCGAGGAGTTACGCATGGGCACATATCTTCTTCTTAGAAACATTCAAGAAGTCGCCTTCGTTTCGGACTATGCGATGCTCTCTACAAAGAAGTCACTTCCAGCCAAAAGCAAGCTACTTTCGCTCCATCCGTTCATTGACGTAAATGGATTGATAAGAGTTGGGGGTAGGCTTCAAAATTCAGAGTTGAAATACGACGCCAGGCATCCTATCCTCCTACCCAAAGGACATCCGGTGACGAGTGCAATCATTGTGCATTACCACCAAAAATTTCTGCATGCTGGTCCTAGAAGTCTTCTCGCAACAATTAGACAAGCATATTGGCCAATTGGAGGGCTCAAAACGGTGGCCAGCGTCGTCAACAAGTGCTTGCGATGTTTTCGACTAAAACCAAAATATGCCGAGCATATCATGGGCAGGCTGCCTGCAGATCGCGTTCGTCCAAACCCAGCGTTCCACACAACAGGAATCGATTACTGCGGTCCATTTCACCATAAGCCTGACGGCAGGAGCAAAGCGCCTATTAAATGCTACATAGCCGTTTTTGTGTGCTTCAGCACAAAGGCCACTCATCTCGAAGTCGTCCGGGACCTGTCAACTGCATCGTTCATTGCTGCTCTGCGGCGGTTCATAAGCATAAGAGGCAAGCCACGCGTCATCTGGACAGACAATGGCACAAACTTTGTCGGTGCTAAAAACGAATTGGCTGAATTGAAGGAGCTTTTCTTGAGCGACCCGCACAACAGCGCTGTGTCAGAGTACTGCCTCACAAATGGAATTGATTGGAACTTCATACCGCCTCGGTCTCCGCACTTCGGTGGATTATGGGAGGCGGCAGTCAAATCTGCCAAATATCACTTCTATCGAGCTGCTGGTTCTGCACTTCTAAGCCTTGAAGAACTTCGAACTTTAGTTTATGAAATTTCCGCAATTCTTAATTCTCGCCCTTTGTATGCTATTTCAGAAAGCCCTGATGACTTAAACTTTCTCACCCCAGCGCACTTTCTTATTGGATCAACATTCACCGCCATAGACGAGCCTGACATCACTCACTTAAAGGAAGGTCGTTTGGGTCGTTGGCAACGCGTATGCCAAATGCGTCAAAACTTCTGGCGCAAATGGAGCACCGACTACCTTTCAATTCTACAAGAACGCAGCAAATGGAGGACGTCACAAACTGCTCTTCAGCCTGGCGCCCTGGTGCTGCTTAAAGACGAAAATCTACCCTCCTTAAAGTGGCGACTTGGCAAAGTTGAGTCTACAATACCAGGAGAAGATGGCGTACCCAGAGTGGCAACCGTTCGAACTTCTAGTGGTTTGGCCAAACGAGCTGTGAAGAAGCTTGCCGTTCTGCCCCTTTCTGACCACATCGGTTAGAAGTAGATCACTTCCAACGGGGGGAGTATGTCAGGAGCAGAACATTCAATTATACGCTGTTATTATTTAAATAGTATTAAATGTAAATGCCTTCCGCTAATGCTTGCTTGCTCTTATCACATTCTATGTTATCATAATTCATGCTCTTAAAGCTCGTATGTTAGCACATTTAAAAGCTCATGCGCTCTCTTAACCAAAACGAAATGTGAGAATAATCCATTGTATGCTTCACACCTTTTGTACGTCTCTTGTAAAATCGGCTCAGACCACTCTCGTTCGATTATCACATGCAAACAGACGCATAAATAGCAGCCGGTGCAACTAATTAATAAAGTTAAGTTAAAACGAACAAACAATATTTTTGTGGGCAAATTGTGCAAAGGTGGATATAGTTCTTCCTCTAAACATAAGAGTTTTCATTATTATATTTAATTAAAACTGCCTTTATTTTAATCATATATGTATATATATATATATATATATATTACATTACTTCATATTATATTTATATCATATCTTAAATTCGTTAAAAATTACACAATTAATTTAAGTTTGTATTCAATGAATATCAAACTTGTGGTGGCAAAAAGTAATAGGCTCAACTTGTACATTTAACAATACGAATTGCAACAAGGAGCGAGAGAGCATACCACAATTGTTTTTTAATTACAACCATCAATTTAAAGCCTCCCATGAATACAGATTCACTCGTTTAACTATCAATTCAATTCGGCAACAATGCTAAATGCTGACCATTAATATCATTTTCCATAGCTGCAATTGTTGTTTTTTTTTTTTTTTTTTTTGCTTTACCTATAAACATTACATCAACAAATAATTAATTATGAACACACAACAGTTTAAAAAATAAAATTAATCTACGAACAAAACAAGAACGACAAACTGTAAAACATGACTATTGCAGTGCTTAATATTTAAGTACCTTAACTTATTATATTATATTATTATTAAAAGAACCATTTATTTGTTTATTGCATCCATCCAATATCGTGAATCTACGGTTTCATTAATCTTTTTAGAGTTAATTATACTTTAAATTTAGCAACAGCTACAAGCAACACAATTTTTAACTCATCTTCCGCACAACAATTGTCTTTATTAAGTGTTAATTAATTAAAAATAAAAAACATTGTAATTAATTTAAAAACACAATTGACAAAATGCATGTCAATGTTAAAAATATATTTCAAATAATTTATATGCCAATCTCTGAGTCAATGACAGGTTTTTCTATACATTTTCATTTCGTTCTTGTTATTGCTG
Organism: Scaptomyza flava; assembly: GCA_030179655.1. NCBI lineage: Eukaryota > Metazoa > Arthropoda > Insecta > Diptera > Drosophilidae > Scaptomyza > Scaptomyza flava. The sequence goes on from JARNME010000404.1 coordinate 18,215,432, forward strand.
TTGACTGTTTTTAATTACTTGACGGAAATGAATGTTAAAATGTGTGTATGCGAATTGAGAAAATATCTGGAAGCGAATGCTCATAATTAATTTATTATGCAGCCCGTTAATGCGAAGCGTATTAACATTAAATTATAGCTATATGTATATAAGTATATGTATACCATATACATAAGTATTTATATGAATAGTATGTCTCTGCGGTGTCTGTGAATGCATTTGCAGCTGCTTGTTGTGGGCGACGTTTAACAATTATTCATTAATGTTGCCATTAACTATCGAACTGTTTAATTGTTTTTATCAACGTTCGCAGCACTTTGTCAACAGAACATCAACAGCCGGCAGGTTTGAACGATTCCTGTTCGACATGCAGACAATGGTTAAAAATGGCAAGTCTCTGTACATATCAATATATTTGCATATCTGTGAAAGCTATGATAAAAAAGAATCTAAGATTTCAACATCTTCTAAGCCATTTTTTCCACCTTCTCTTTAAATAATTCTGCTTGTCATTGGCCACCTGGTATGGCATCTTAAGCTTGCATAACATAACCATATCCTGTTTGCCCAATTTTCCCGCTCCTCGGCCATATTTTCTAATTTGCTGCATCGCTCACTGGGGCTTCCCATGCGCACCTCCTTCTCCCTTCTACCATGCTACACATATTTGCCGCACATTCCAAAAATATTTTTGTTTTTACTCGCCCGCAAGACCAAATGGAAGAAAAAAAAATACAAAACTCACACACACAAATACTTTGAGTTAAACAAAAAAAATGGCAACATGAGAAATGTTTGAAATTCCACGCAAAAGAATGCAACGAGAAACATTTTTTTGGCTAGACGTTTTTGCGTAGCAAAAAGAAGATGGGGTTTGGGGTCAAAGGGAAATGTGTGGAGAGAGCATTTGGCAAAGTCAACGTCAACATGCGGCGAATGGCAGACGGAAGTTGTACGCAAAGACAATGACTAAGCACATGAGGCAGACGAGGAAAGCCAAAGAGAGAGAGAGGAGAAGAGAAAGACTGAAAGGCAGACCAACTAACGGCATGGGTAACCACAGAATGAGAGAAAGCGAGAGAGAGAGAGAGCGAAGGAGAAAGAGATTGCAAACAATATGCATACAATGCAAAGCCACAGATAAAGTTTCGTTTTGCAATACTGTTTTTATACTATATATTTTTTGTGTCTCTGAGCGAAGTTTCCTTGACAAAACGTTGTGAAAATGCAACTGCATTGCAAAGGCACACACACACACACACTGTTGAAATGATGTTTTGAGTGTGAAGTGCAAATAAAAATATCCTTAAGGTATTTTGATGAACATTTAAACTGCAAGGCCAGCTGGAGAGCAATGTATATCTTTATTTCCTGGCTTGATGCATTAAGCAAAAACACATACGCTGAAACACCCTCCGCTAAGTAAAGCCCTAAAATTTAAACTATTTTGGGACTACAAATCATATGTTCAAGCCAAAAAAAATAAATACATTTTTAAAATATATACATATAAAGATTTTTTTTGTAAAACCATTTTATTCAAGCTTGACAAACATGCTCGACTTGTTGAAGCCAGATTCGCCATATAAATGAAACTAAGTTTTCGTTATTAATATACAATGGTTTGTGATAATTGTGAAGCTTGTTATAAATACATTTTAATATTATTTTTCAATAATAATAATATCTCAATTAATTTAAAAAGGTTTTTACACACACCATTTACACCTTTTAGACAATACGTAAATCGAGTTAGTGGTTACATATTACTTTGTTGCGGCAACTTGCTGTAAAATATATTTATATTATTAAAAAAAATTACATCTAGACATATGATATTCATTATGTATTTTAACAGCACTTTAAAAATCGAAACATTCAATGCATTGAATACCCAAAAAAAAAAAATCACTTTTACAAATCATGTCTGTTCCATTGTAGTGAACTGTATTCTGAATGCATAGATATTTTCCCCTTTTTTTTTTGGTATGTATATAAATTTGGTGGGTGTGTGCAGTTCAATTAACTTTTGGCCAAAAACCACACAAAAAACAACAACGCAACGTTAACTTTGTAAAACGGTTTAAACTTTGGCATGCCAGCAAGTTTTTAGACAATACACCCACGCAAAAATGTGGGTGTTGGGTGTTTGTTGTGTGGTTAGAGTGATTTTGTTTTTTTGTAGTTTTTTGTTGAATACTCAACATTGACATGCGATGTGGGCAGCAACCGAGAGAAATAGAACCAGCTGCAGCCCTAGCCCACAAGTTGTGCAAGCCATGCACTATAATTTGTGTACGCCTGCAGACATATACTTATTGAGCTCACTGTATGATCTAGTTGCTAGTTTTTTTTTTTCGTAGTTTTTGCTATTGTTGTTTTTGTTGTTGATATTGGTAAAATGCGCGTTTAAACGAATTACAGGTTAAGAAAAATGCATTACAAGTAGCTGAAGAAAAAAAGTTAAACACATACACCTGGATACGGCGATATACTTACTAAGCTACACTTTAATTAAGTATTTATACCAGTTAAAGCAAACTTTTTCAAGGGATTTTAATTGAACTTAACTTGTTTTATACGTTTTATTAGAACATATTTATTAAAATATAATAACGAAACATTTATAAAGATATGAAAACATGGTGAGAAAAAAATATTTTTAGGAACTGTTCATTAGTTATTGAAGTATAGGCTCGAAGTATAATATGTTTCATTTTAATTTTATATACCTTTACCTTACAATTTATGCCACAAAGCAAGCAAAAATCTAAGATTTTAAACCGTTCTATTTAAAGTCATCTAATATGCAAATAAATTGCAGTGGCATCAAATAACATAATACTGATTGAACTATAACCCCGTTCGGCCATCACCTGGGGGGTGTTAATAAATTAACCTTACTCAAAAATGGGCGTGGCTTGTCCGTTGATTGCTTAAAGTGCGATTTTGATTGATATTTGACATTTATGAGGCACGTTCGTTATGAATGCTCCTTTTGCCATGTTGCTCTGCTCATGTTATTTATTTGCGCTCATTTGAAGGACTAACAAACGACATGGATACTCACTACTACAAATGCTAACGACTCCAATTCAAAGATACATACAAGCACACACACACACACACACACACACACACACACACACACACAGGCTTTAAGCATGCACACATATGTACATAAAAGTTCTATGAGCGTGCTCTGGACGTCAACAAACAATTTTCGACATTTCAACATTCATTAATCAAAACGGAAATTATAGGGAGTTGCTTTCCACACATATGAACTAAACAACCAAAAACACAAAACAACACACAACAGTAAACAACGTCAACAACGATTACAGCAACAACAGCAAGGGTAAATTTAAGTACGTTTTGCCGTTTGTGTGCATTGAAGTGTGCTGTTGAAAATATATTGTTGCATACTTTTTGGTGTACAAATTAAATTTGTTGCAGCAAATACTTAGCAAATATTAAAGACTTAGTTGTGGCTTAAAAATTGATAAGTAAAACGTGCTGTGCTATTGAATAAATATGCGATAAATGGATGAACTGAAATAAAAGGTGTTTTAGAATAGAAATAATTTAAGTTAAATTAAAGCTAATGCTTGCAATTTTTACTACAAAAGCAAAGTAAATCAAAGCTCTTTAAGCTCGATTTAAATTTTTAATGCATTTAATGGGTAAATATTATTGCAGAGTGTTAACAATATCAATATATTTATATTTAAGTGTAGTAATACCAAGCAAATCTTTAGGAACATTTTTATTTTCTTGCCTTATAAACTTATATAAAGTATATAAAAATATTACTAACTAAAATTGAACAAACATTTGTAAAATGCGTTTAAGACAAAAGATTCGTGAACAATAGACAATAACTGGATGCTGCTCTGGCAGAATATTGCTATTGCATTGAACAACAAGAATTTATCAATTAAACAGTGCACGGCAGTGGTAAATATTATTTGCAGCGCACGATGTTGATGAGTGATTACCGAGTGGAAAATCGACATCAAAATTAATAACGAAACAAACAAAAAGAAAAATAGAGTGGGCTGGGCAGGGTGGAGGCCTGGTACCAATATTGGATGAGGCTGATAGATAGGTCTAGTGGCCAGGCCTGGCCTCTTGGCCATAATGTTGGCCAAAAATGGTGCAGCTGTATATACGAAATGGGTGGCACAGTATGAGCGGTCAGCAGCGAACCCGTCGCGTTTTTGTGCCGCACTATTAAAAACGTCGACACACACGCCGTTCACCCGCTCCCTCGAAACATGCCATCAATAATACGCTTACGCGCTTTTGTGTGGCCCAAACTGTGCAAAAAAAAACCTCCGATTGCCCCGTGTCCTCTCCTTTGCTACTATTTGTGCCGCGAGCCGCGTAAATGCACCAAAATGAGTGTGAGTGTGTGTGTGCACAGCTCTCTAAATGGTGGCACAGTGTGAGCTGCTGCCCGAGGCTGTTTTTTGCGGCTTGTCATACAGCGTGCATATATACACAAGATATATCGCAATATGTATGCACTTTTTGCCAACCAGATAGAAATATAAAAAACAAAGACTTCAAGAGACTCCATAAAGTAAAATCAGTCGAAGCTCGTATATTTAAGCGAGTTTAACCAATAAAGCAATATTAGCTTCTTCTTTTTTAATACAGCAGATGGTTTTTGGTTGAAAATAAATTTAAACTTTTAGTTACAACGATTTATAGTCAAAATCCACAATTATTTCTTGGCTTTTCTTTGGGAGTATAAACAAAACTGCAGAAATGCAATATCCAAAAGATGTAGCTTCTTGCCAAAGTATTTAACGGAACTTTCGTGCTGGATTTTTTAGTTACAATAGTTTGTCATAAAGTAGTTTGCTATCGTGTTTTCAAATGGTAGCAAAGCAATCACTTAAAATGATGCCATTCGCAGTTTTAATATGCTTTTAAACTAATTAATAATTATGAGTAACTCTGCAAGCACTTTAGCAAACACTTTATCAATATATACATATGCTTCAATCGCATCGTATCAACAGACCGCAACCATTTTGAACTCAACATGACTGAAGCACCCTTCAAAAATGCTTGGGCACAATCTAACCAATTTGCTCTTCTATTTGTTTCTATATATATGTAAAAGTTTGCGTGCCAAACGCCACAAATCGATTTACATGACAGCAGCAGCAGCAGCGTAAAAAGCGACTAGAAAAAAAAAATTTGCTTTGGGAAATTTGTGAAAAATTACAAAGCATAAAAAGAAAATGACAACAGCTTCAGCGTACAACAAGGCTTACAGCCAAAATGGGGCATTTTTGAGGCGCTGTTATTCGATTTGTAACAATTATTGGTCGTTACGAGGCGCAAAACAAGCAGCCCCAATTTCCTTCTTCGTAACCCCCGTCAAAACTCTTGCTTCTAGCAATTATTGCACATTTTTGTGGCATACTTTACGGCGGCTTGCAAGCACGAATGGGCACTTTCGAATAACCACCCACACAAAACCCCAAACCAACGACGCTAATGCCTTTGAAATAATAACAATAAATATTATTGACATGCAAAAATGCCACAAAATGTCAGGAAATATTTATAACACGCCAACAACAACAACAACGCCAACCCAAAAAAAGCAACTACACAAATTTGAGTTAATATTTGTATTTAACATTTTTTGCTTTGTAGTACTATATACTCTCGATGCGGATATTAAAGGTTTGACACGAAATATGCAATCTAGATGCCATTAAGAAATTATGTAAAACCTATTGAAAGTATAACCAATGTAGTATAATAAAAACTTATATTTCTTTAGTGGGTCATTTATTGAAATTGTTGAAAATGTTTTAGCGTTAAGGAAAATTATGAATTAGTCACATTTCAAATTCTATCGCTGAAAACGCAAATCTTTGTATAATCTCATTAGCTGCGCGTTATTTATTTTCCGATTTAAATATAAAAACCCGATAGCCTTCAAAAAATTAAAATTATAGTAAGTATATATGTTATTTAAAAATAATTGTAGCTTGGAATTATTTAACTATTTACGTTTCGTTTTTTTAGTAATATCTTAGTTTAATAATATAATTTTAGATTTAAAGACTTTTTAGATTAAAAGAGAGTTAAGATATTTTATGCTAAAATTAAATTTTTCCAAACGAAAAATAAAATTTCCTGTATTACTAAATAATATTTCTCGAAATATAATTACAAACAGTTGTATAAGTCTCGAATTAATATTTTTGCGACGTTTTCCTATTATTTTCACAATTTTGCTCTCTTTGTGTTATTGGTTATAGTTACAGGCGGTTGGTAATAATCGTTAATTGATTTGCAGCGCGTTTTTGCTATTATATCAATAATTTTAAATGACTTTGTGAACGGTAGATGGGTCCGATGACCCCAAAAAATTCACAATTTTGTCAACGCCTAAAATTTTGTGCTTTAGTTTTAGTTCACATTTTGCGTGTAGTTTTAAATTGAAATGTGCGCTGACATTTTTATGGCTTTTCATTCGAATTTAGTCGCAATTTTGGCGAATAACGTTTCACTTTATTTATGAAAATTTATTGGCTTTGGTTATTTGGTTTGGCGTTTTGTTTAAGCTCACAATAAAATCCAAAAAAGCGCCATTGCACTAAAAATGGCCGCGTTGAGGTGGCTCAATTGTTTAATTTTAACAGTTGTCAACGAGTGTGAGAAGTGTGTGTGTGTGTGGATGCTTATGTGACTGCCAGCTGCCTTAATTGCTTTGCTATTTAGAGCAAGTCAAGCATTCAATAACATAAATTTAATATTTAAATACATAACATAATAAATTAGCTAGATATTGACAGTATATGACCGCGAAGAAAATGGGCTTTGAAATAATAGAAAAAGATTTATTTTTAAATTAATCCGAATTTTTTATTTATATTACATTCTTTTTACTTCATATAACATCTAAAATATTAATTATATATAATGTTTAGAATTTCCGTAAATGTCTAAACAAATATCTGAATTTACCATTCTTCATTCTCAGTAGATTATCACATTCTATATACAAGTTATTGAAATATAAAAATAAGCAATTCCAAACTTATTTTCCTTTTAACATCACTACAAAATATAGAAAATTGGTTTGAAGGTATATTTAAGAAAAACTAATTTCAAGTATTTTCCCATTCAATATTAGGTCAGAGACTTTAGGAGTTAGATATTTTAAAACATATTTTATCGTTAACTGTTAAAGTTTTCAAGTTCGATAACTACATTTGACAACTCTAAGTATATAAAATTAAATTGTTGGTTTTTAATACTAAAAAATGGTTATGGTAACTACATATAAACATAATAATAAAAGACCTGTGAAACTTTCGAGCTAAAGCAAGTAAAGCCCTTTTAGTTTTTTAATTAAATGTCCCTTTTTTCATTTTCAAATTGTTTTTTCTTTTAAGGCATACGGGGTTAGCCAGGAACCCCTCCTTTTTGTGTCCTTTGTTTCTATTCATTCAGACCATTTTGCGACCGCCGGCTAACTATAATTAGCTGTCTTTATTTTTTTTAGACAACACAAGCAACTATGCCCTATTTACGGGACACAACGCACACGACCAACCAGCCGGCTACTTATAAACTGTTACTATATGCACGCGTGTACTAAAAAATAATCAAACTATTTACATATTAAATCAGTATATACTATCCTTGACCAACCGTCGCAAGCAAAATATCTTGGCTTCACCCTGAACTGGCGCTTTACTTTTGGGCCACATCTTAAGACCACCGTGAAAAATTGTCGCCACAGAATTCAGCGACTGCGACGGCTCATTAATAGGAGGAGAACCTTGCCGCTGAGATGCAAAAGAGCTATATATGCTCACTGTATTGTTCCAATATAGCTTTATAGAATACAGATTTGGGATTCTAAACGTATACACGTGCTTCAGGATTGGGTACTACGACAAATAACGGACTGTCCCTGGTACGTACGCGGTTCCACAATTCATAGAGACCTCAATCTGCATACAGTGAAAGAGCAGATTGGTAGACATACGAGCAGATACAGCGACAGATGGCTGATACACCGCAGCCTACTCGCAAGAGGTCTACTCCCTGCTCGCCCTTTAAGGCGACTTAAACGGCTGAGCTTTGCCAAGACGCTTGGACGTCAATAAGACTGTCAGACCTCATTAGTCATCATACCGCGTGTTAGGGTTTGGTAGACTTTTTAATTTTCCTTTCATGTGTTGTAAAGATACTTTTTATGCTTGTACAGGTTCTTGAATTAACAGTTTCCAAAATACATATATTTCCCACAATTCTTTGTGCGACATCCCATTAAAAATCCAATTTAATATAAAGCCTGCATTTAAGAAACCTTTCTATATGCGTATCGATAGCGCAGCATCATTTTCATACTTATTATTATTGTTTCTTTTGTTCAATATTCTGCCACCCACTTCGCATAATTCCCAACAGCAATTTCTACTTTTCCGCTCTCTCTCACCCATCACATTTTGTACTGTTTTTTATTTTTTAACCCACAGGAGAAACAATAGCAGTTTCAGTTTGTAGCTGTTGTTGTTGTAGTAGCTGTTACTTACTGCCGTGGTCGGATGCATCATTTTCATTTTTCCATCTAGGGAGGTGCACTTGAAGCGTTTTTCCACTCGAGCAGCGAGCTTTTCTTTTCCCGCACTCAAACGGCGCTTCAATTCGCACTTCACCTGAAGAGTTTCAGACCCAAGTGAAGTTTACCCCCCTTTCCACCACCTGAGCTGTGCCATAAATGACAATCGAAGGCTGCAGTTTACACAAAACAGCAATTTATACCACCATTAATACATCCTGCATACCCCTACTCAGGCAGATCTTGTAGCGCAATTAAAAAAGAAGCCCCTAAAAGCAGGCAACAGTAAATTATTTTCTTTTACTTCTTTTTATTCATCTGGCTTTTTGCCGTTGGCATTTTTTGGTGTATTTGTATTTAATTAAAATACTTTTCGCACTTTGGCTTTGTTGATTGCATATTTTTGCACCAGCATTCGATTTGCTGCTGCTGCTGCTGTTTGTTTGTTTGAGTGATTGACTGATTGACTGACTCATTGCACACTGCCTCAATGCTGAAAACGAAACTTTTCGAACCAACGAAGAGATTTTTTTTTTATCTTTGTATTTTGTATTGGAAAATGTTTGAATTCTTTGCGCACTAAAAGAATTTCAATATAGTTTTTTTGTTTTGGCATTTGGCTGCTTTTGCTTACAGGTATTTTCATTACTAGTTTATGCACTCGTCGAGTTTCTGTTTGTTGCAATGCAACTTTCTGTTTTTAAACATTTCTATATTTAAATGGTATTTGCGATAGCGAATTGGATTACTCTTTTTGGTTGAGAGTAAGTAAAAAAAGATGTTAAATTAAACTTTCGCTATTTAAATATATGAAATTTTTTCCTTTCGTCTTTCACGTTTTGTTGTCTTGTTGTGAAACCAAGAAAAGGGTAATTCTAAGCATGATTTATTTGTTTCACTTTATATAAGGTTAATTTATATACATATCTATATATTTATTTTGCATTTAATTTTTTTTTTTTCACCATAAGGAAAATATTTAAACTTAATTAACTTTGCCTCTGGCATCTTTTTATTTTATATTTAATTCCAACTAGCATTTTCTCTCTCTTGACTTATTTCAGCTTTTAATATTCTACAATATATTGCTTTAGTGAAACTTACATTTGAGAATATTATTATTAATTCAATAATCAAAAACAAAATATTGTAAATTAGAGCCAAAAAAGTTGTATATCTTAATTTTCTTTTCATTTAATTCGTTCTTGCCAAAATGTCCCAAAGATGATAATAACAATAATTTATTAAATTGTTGTTAAATTCCTTCCATTTAATTTCCCACAACACACAAACTAATTTTGAGATTTTGATTTTTTAACTTGTGTTTATCAAATACAAATTCAACAAAATTTAATTCAATAAAGTAAATCAAATTTCTATTCGGAATATCTGTTCGATTATGTTGCTTCAAGCCCCTTACATTACTTCATATGCATATTTTCATATAATTCCATTACTGCCTGCAATGGAATTAATTAGTGTTTTCTTATCAAATTATATTTATCAAAGGCTTTCTGAGTACCACACACTTTTAACCTATTGCACTAATTAATTCTCAATGACATAACGTTTGTTGCTTTGAGCAATTCAGACTTCAAATATAACTAGGTAAAACAATGTTCAAGTATGAAACTTCAAAATGGTTAAGACTTCTCTAACATTTGCTAATCAGCTTTAAAACTTTTGATGTTATTTCTAGTTGAGTAAATTGATTTATTTACAGTTATTCATATTTATTTGAGCAAAAATATAGAATTTTACTTACCCTCAATTTAATCTCCGATTTTAACAATTGCATCTGTTTGAATTCAATCTCTTTTCTGTGTTTTATATTTTAAATATCAATATCAACTTTCCACACTTGATATTAAATTGATTTATCTAGTTTTATTTAAGTTGATTTTCATTTTTTAAAAACACACACGCGCTTTATTTGTTTTGGTGATAATTTGGTAACTGTTTCATGTATTTACTATACAAATTTTTAAGTTGTTCAACGAATTAAAAAATAACTGTACAAAAACATCTCACAGAACTAACATTTTGCAATCTAAGACTTTTAACAAATGCAAATCCATGGCTTTTAAATTTTAATTTTTATTTAAAGGCTAGAGAAGTGTACTCGGAATATGCATTAAAAATGCAAAAACAACTAAATCCTCTCAAAAGCAAAGCTAGGAGAACGAACCCGAAATGAAATGCATTTTGGGACACAGCTGATGCTACTTTCAAAGTGTTTTCACACACGCAAAAATATATATACGCAGCTAATGAAATGTACTCAGCACTGCAAGACTACTTTAACAGTTATTTTACTTACTGAATAACGAGAAACTGAATTTGCCCTAACATAAGTGCATGTATGCGTACATTCATACAGAAAGCTTTAAATAAATTGTTAAACACGCAGAAACTTGTCAAAATTTGATTCGATTTGCGCTTTTCGGGTGCGCTGCTTAAAATTGTTGCCGCTAATCGTAACGTTTGAGTCATAGGTCGTAGTTCGCACGCCGCCAAAGAACTTTGAACTTTTCGCTTAAATCGTTCGTTTGCAACTGAAAAACTGAAGCGACTATTGCACACAGCTCGCCCAATTCGCTGCACTCGTTGAAGAGACGCGAACATTGGCAGCCAGTCAGCCAACAGAGACGTCAACAGCAGCAGCAGCAGCAACAGCAGTAGCCAAAGCCTTTTCCAATGCGAACCGAACGAAGCTCAGGCGAAGCAAATGGATAGCGCAAAAAGCAAACAAAACAGAGACAGTGACGGCGCCGGCAAAAGGTTAGACGCATTCGTGATTTCTTTTTTAGCCGTTCCATTGCCAAACTGTTCCACACATGTGATTTGGAGACTGTTAATGTGTAAATAAGCAGCTTTGTAAGATTGTTATCATTGATGTTGGCAAATTAGAAGTAATTCAATGAAATCAATTTCACTTCACAATTTACACAAATCGTGATAAAAACATGCACTTGAGACTGTTTCTGTTATAATAAATGGTTTGTTGTGTTTTTGCATTGAGAGAGTGAGAGAGCGCAAGAGAGAGCTTGCCAAAATGCATTGTGCATTCTCTCGGCATTTTTATGGCGCTCTGTATGCTGTTGCATATATGGGAAAATGGGAGTTTGCCGGGAAACTGGAATTGTTAATGCAAGTTTAGACAGTTGAGGAATTTACCGTTTACATTCACAGACCAGCAAGCAGCTGTGAAGGATGCACGAAATGCACAAAAATATTTGCAATACTGAAAAATAATGAAAAATTATAAACAATTTCAAAATTTACTGATTATTAGTCTGTAATCGAAATATATATATTCTTATTTACATGTAACGAACTTCCGTGTATCGATGTTTTCTATTTACGAATTCATTTCCAGAACCCTGCAATTTGGTTTAATCGAAAATGAAGTACGAATTTTTGGCTATAACGAAGTTTTTCCTTGCCCCCTTGCTACTCGTTGCATAGTTAGAGAAATTTGTTTTCATATTAATAAGCATATACACGCTTTATATTCATATATTTAATCATTTATTTTGTTGATAAATAACTTAACGCCGTTTCCAGCTTAAAACTTTCTCTTAAGTAAACAAAAAGGCTCTCTCTTAAATATTGAACGCTATAAAACTGTTGAAAGACGTGCACTTCCAGTGTTTGACAATGTCAGAACGTTTTGCCGAAGCTGCCATAAAACTTCCAGCAGTTCCCATACGGCTCTCTCACGCTCTCATTGTCTGTTTGTCTCTCGTTTACTGTAACGCTCAGCTGAAAGTGTTGTGCTCCACATTTCAAAAAAAGCCACAATCTGCTGGCAGCTGACACTATGGCGTTGTCATTTCTAACTAACTAAACGAAAGCGCCACGCGGCGATTTACGACCACGACCCGAAGCACAACGAAAAACGATGTGCGAAAGCCAACAAGAACAACAACTGTTACAGTAACAGTATAAAAGCAGCTGCTTATAAAGATGAACCTGCCCCAAGAACAAATATAGAACACGCAAGGGTCACACCGGCCGGCTAGCCGATAAATTATCAGAGAGCACTTTTCCATTGCTTTATAAATTGTAACGGTACTTGCTATGCCCGCCTAAAAGCATGCAACAAAATACCCAGGCAACAACCTGATACGGCTGCTGCTTTTGCTTCTGCTGCTCTTAACTGTAATCAGCTTTCAATTTTAGAAATCAACAGCCCTACCATGTTGCCCCATCCTACCCCCATCCCGTCTGCAACACGACACGCACCAACAGACAATGCTCCACCTCTCCTTCGCCTTTCTGCATCGCCCACAGAGTCGTATATAGTTTTCATGTTCATCCGCTTACAACGCGCGCCATTGTGTTCCATCCCATTAGATGGCGGCTTGCTGTCCTCCACCCCTTTCCTGTAACTATCCCTAACCCTTTTCAGGTGCCACCCAAATCAATTGCTCGCAACATGACTAAATCTTTTGGATACACGAAATTTGTTTAGTGTGTTCTGCTTTGGCGCCCCGCGGTTCGCGTGAAATACTGTGAATATGAACGTATGAAAGATTGAGGGCTGATGGGTATGGGGTAGGGGGATTGGAAATGCCCGATGGACCGGGCATTGATTACAACTGGCAATTTTTCAGCTTGTTGCACATTTTGCGTGTGGTATTGTATCCATGTTGAGGCACTCGCTTGAGTGTATTAGCTGAAAAGAATAGCGCAAGCAGAAGTAGGACACACATTTGGTTACATTGGGAATGAATGTATGAACTTATGTACAAGTTGATAACTGAAAGCTGTAACAGAAATCGGCGCATAGCTCATTAATATTTTTTTTAGAAACTATTCAATGTGAGTTTTGCAATTATTGTAAAAGTAACACCAAAGTTCTAACAAAGAACTTCTTTAGTATATTTTCTTAATAATAACGTATATGGTTGATTAACCATATATAAGCCTGAAAAATTTTTGTTTATCATCCTATCAACGTTTTTTCAAATAATTATACCCTTAACCCATAAAATGGGTAAAAAAGGGTATAATGGTTTTGTACAAAAGTATGTAACAGGCAGAAGGAAGCATCTCCGACCCCATAAAGTATATATATTCTTGATCAGCATCAACAGCCGAGGCGATAAAGCCATGTCCTTCTGTCTGTCTGTCTGTATGAACGCGTGGATCTCAGAGACTACAAGAGCTAGAGACTTCAGATTTTGTATTTAAGTTTTCCTATACCATGAGCAGAACAAGTTTGCTTCAAATTATCGATAACTATTCTGGTTTCCGTTATACACATAATATCGATAGCAAAAAATATCGAATTTGGAAAATGTAAAAATGAGGGTTGAAATAATGGGTAACAATATAACTTTTCTGAGAATTTCGTCCAAATCGGTTAAGAAACACCGCAGATATCGAACTTAATCGATTAAAGCTCAGTCAGTATACCAAAGTCTTACATAAATTTAATTTATTTATTGCAACTGGGCTCAGGGTATCTTCTAGTGGGGCTCTCCGGACTAGAGCCTTCTTACTTGTTTTTATCTTCTTATTGTCAACTTATTATGGTAGAAATAAATATCAATTTGAAGTTGATACACACGACCGTCGCTCTTGAATAAATGTTTTCGAATAACTAATAAGCATACCTGCATATGCTAGTACATGCAGTAGTACGGTACATGTAAAGTTTCTAACTTTTCTGTTTAACAGACAGACAGATGGATGCATATTGACCCAATTTACTCCTTCGGTATTGAGTATAGAAAGTACTTTTTTGTACCAATATTTAGACATACTTTTCATCTACTTTGAAATTCTAGGCAATTTTCTAAATATTCAAAATTATTCAAAAAAAAAAAAAAAATATTTTATCTAAAAGAGTTATAAAGACAACGCAGCCATAAAATGAATGCACTCATTCGTTTTCTTATATTCATAGCAACTCTTAACTTGTTATGTCTTCTTAGACTGGCTTACGAGTTTCTTTAAACCGACTTTAAGAAGGTAGAGCAGAATACTAATATAAAACAACTTAATTACATATGTTTTTCGATTTCTTAATTTCGGTTTGACATTTGAGATATATTTTAGGTAAACTTCAAAATTTCGATGCTTTATAGTTATACAAATTCTCAACACAGCTTTGAAAGCAACAAATTCCTAAAAATATACTAAAACCACACAAAAGCAATAACATTGAACAATTATAAAAAACAAGCAATACCTATTGAAACCACAATGAAGGTACAAGACTCTGATACGGAGAAGCATAAATGTCGTTGCCGTCGCTACACCTGGACGAATGCCAGTGGATGTGTGGTGAGTAGAAAGCTAACGGACTACGAATGTCAACTGGAGGATGATGTGGAAAAGCTTCAAGATGCACTCTTTACAATATCCTCGCACTATGCCAAAATACAATTTCGATTACGTCAGATTGCAAATGCATCGGACTGCGAACGGATCTGTCTATTGAGAGAGCTGGAGAGGATAATTTTCCAGGGTATCGATGAAAATAGGGAGAACACTGAGTGTCCCATACTAATAAAAGAATGCCAGAGCTCTGGTAGTGTGCGTATCAAGCAGCGCCAGATTATATCAGAGCTTAGGAGTCGAATCGCAGACCTGACAGACGATGCCGGTAGCTGTTACTATCTGGATTCCGAGAGCAATTCGTGTAGTTATCATCAAATACAACAGGAGCAGGAGATGAGCCATGAACCAAACTGTCCATGTATCGTTTGTCAAGAAGCCCGCATGGAGCAAAAGTGTAAGGATCGGGGCTACCTATCGGAGGAGGAAGAAAAAGATGAAGAAACATTCTGCAAAAAACGGAAATCCAAGACAAAGAAAAAGCGTAAGATAAGCCCTATAAGGAATCGTAAGAATAGTGCGAGCAGGCGCAATAGCTCCAAAAAACGAAAGACTCCCAATTTAGAAAAGCAACCAATAATTGGTTGCACGAGGTTGAGCTATTCTGAGCTTATTGCCCGACATCAGGGTACCAAAAAGCAGATCAAGAACAGTGGAAGCCCGAAAGCATCTCCTAATAATGAAAGCAGAAGCGTTAGTGCTCAAAGCTCCAGGGTAAAATTTTCTGACACACCAAATGGAAGTAAAAAAGAGAAAAACTTAAATGGTAAAGGTGGTGTCCGTAAAGCTAATCATGACAAAAAACAAAGAGAAGAAAAGTCCAACAGTAGAGCTCCAGAATCGCAACAAAGTGATACTCGAAACTACACAATAGAATTCCCCTGTAAAGAAGACGAATGTACAAGGGAAAACACAAGATCGCAAGAATTTAAACAAACAAGTGCCCAAAGCTCAAACATGCAACTAAGTAAAAAAGATTCTTCATATAGACATAAGGAGCTACCATTACAACCATGTAATTCCCAATGTTCGCAAAATAGCGGTACAGCTCAGGAAATTCCATGTCCCCGACGATGTGTGCAATATCAAAATGAAATTATCCCTAATGAGCTGGAATGGAATACTGCCCAGTATACCGCTTCCACTGTGCAGTTACCATCTAATTCCCAAAGCTGGCAAAATAGCGGTACAGCTCAGGAAATACCATGTCCTCCACGACAAGTGCAATATCAAAAAGAAATAGTCCCTAATGAAGCTGAATGGAATAGTGCTCAGTATACTGCTTCCACTGTGCAGTTACCAAGTCCAAAATACAATCATCCCGTAATTAAAGCTGCCTCCCTCTGCGCAAGTTTATGCGATGATGAACAGAGACCAAGAGAAATATGCCAACAACATCTTTGTCGAGGAAACTGTGTCAAACGCAACACACGCGTGGAACCGTTTTCAGGAGAGAATCAAATCCAACAGCATAAATGGGAGAAGAAAGTAGTGAAAAAACAGTTGAAGTTTTGTGAAAAAGAAAGCTGCCCGCAATTCCAGACTCAAAGCAATGAGCAAGAAATGACCAAGCCAAAAAACGATCATAAAATCGATTATAAGAACTATTTTAAAAAGGAAAAATTTAAATTGAAATCAGTGTTAAAAAACTCTCGTCCCTTGTACCCGGCGATTCCACAACCTAACAACTATATCGACACTTCAAGAACTAGTTGCTTAGTATACCCAAATAAATATGGACAACAAAATATCACTCAGAATGATCGACGATTTTGTAGACTATTTAGCTCGAGGCCACGCAAAGATTTCGAGAAACAGAAACCAAACAAAGAAGACCTGGGGAGCACGAGATCAAATGAGGAACAGAGGAAAGACTACGGTGATACAGACTGTTAATCATAGTTTGGAAGTATAGCTTATAATCTAAAATTAGTTTAAGACATTCTCAAAAGGTTGGAAGTTTGAAAATGTTTTAGGTTAGTTTTGGGCTATAAACTTACTTTCAAAATCTAGGAAATTCTTTTATATTTAAATAGCTTGTCAAGTTGTTAAATAAATAAATGGTTGCGTTGTACTTATAATAAAAAAAAGGATTTATTGTTTATAAAAACATTTTTAAAGACTTTGGAAATGTTATTATTTGTATTTTCTTATACAAGTTATATTGAAATAACCTAAAAATCTTTTATTTATTTTAAAAAACATTTATACATAATTCTTTCATATGTCTTTTTTCCCATGCCCGAAGTCAATCGTGGTACCACATTTGGCCTCTCACTCTTAAATGAGCCTAAGCTCAGGCAGGAAACGACGAAAAATCGGCAAGCGAAACTAACATTTATGTTGACTTATTGTAAAATACGCTCAAAGATTTTTGGTTTACCCTTCAAAAAATGTGGCTCTACTGATGCTGGCCATGGTCATTGAACCCAATCAAGCAGCATCCCTTAACCGATGCTCGCTCGCTGTTTCTCTGTCTCTACCAAGGCTAACAATAAGCATAGCCAAGAGGGAACCAGTTTTTATTGCCGTCATGTTCGCGTCGCATCAACGTTTTGGCAATTTTCCGCGCATGCCCGCAACTTGATGTATAAAATTTGCAGTCTGCTAGGTAGCTGAACAAACCGTTTCGTATCGTGCCGTGCCGTACCGGGCCGATTCGGGTCGATAGAGACGGCCAGAGATCGTCGTCGGTATGGACCGAATTTCGAGGGTTGTTTTTTGTGAGTTTGTTTGTCTCAGCCTCATTGTTCTCTTGGGCTTCCCTTCATGCGTTTCATTCATGAGTGCGTCGAGTCTCAACGTCTGGCTTGTCTGTTTATAGGGCCCTCTTTTGATAAGTTGGTCTATATGGTTTTTGGCATGCCCACATCTGGTTACCCCTCACCGCTCTTACAGCTCGCTTGTCCTCAGCTTTGTCCCATGGCGCATGCGCTGCTATGCTTATCCTTTGTCTCATTGGCGACTGGTTTTTATGACGCCTTCTGAATTAATCTGTCTCTCTCTCTACTCGACGGTCTTTCTGACTGTGGGTTTTCTGCCTGACATCTGGCTAAATGTGTGCGGACCAGAAAAAGGAAGAAGGAGAAGGTTGCTACCAGTATTGAACATATGTGTGAGATATGTTAATTGTCTGGCATGTTTAGCGATAATTCGAACAGCATTTAAGATAAGATTTGTTTTGTGAATAGAATAAATAAGATTAACAGAAAAAAAAGAAATATGTTAAGCTGATTAGGATAAGAAGTAGATAAGGTTTGAAGGCATTTTTAGTTCAAATTGATTAAATTTCCCCGAAGATATGTTTTCGATTATTTAGATACTCCTGTCAACCATTGAAAGATCGTATTTAAATTTGCTAAAATTTCCATGATAATGTTGTACTTCCTTATAAGGATTATCATAACATTTACAATAGTCAATTTAATCGTAACTTTCCTTCAATAATCCAACAAGCTTTTTATAATAACTGTATTTTATTTAACATTTCTTTCATATGTAGTGTATTTACAACGCTTTGCAAACGGAACAGAAAATGTTTTTTTTTATATCAAATTAAAATTATATTGTTGACGTAATCATAGTATATTTTATATATGTA
Organism: Scaptomyza flava; assembly: GCA_030179655.1. Taxonomy (NCBI): domain Eukaryota; kingdom Metazoa; phylum Arthropoda; class Insecta; order Diptera; family Drosophilidae; genus Scaptomyza; species Scaptomyza flava. The sequence goes on from JARNME010000404.1 coordinate 18,233,992, forward strand.
TTTGCCACATTAGAATGAACTTAACCAATAACAATGCAACAAAGCATTGGCTAGATTTCAAAATGGTTTCTTTCTCACTTTGTACCATAAGAATGTTGAGCTAAGAACTATATACTATATAAAGAAAAAAATAAAAACCGAATTTAAGATAATATGGCTAAAATAATATCTTTTAAATAATCTTAGGGTTTCATTTTACAATTCTTTGTTATGGCAAGAATCAGAAGATAGATTTAAAAAATCTATTTTTATTTACATATTCATATATGTAGATCAAGACTTAGAACTAAATTAACGTTTATCATAATGAACTAAATCTCATAAATGGCTAAGCAATTCTTTGTCTTTCTTGTGTTGCTGATTTCTTGTGTCTTTTTCTTTGAGTTTTTGTTTTGTATTTGTTGCTTTTTGGTTTTCCATAGGGGTTGCTACATTTGGTACTACAGTAATTTGTTGTTTGTTGCTTGTTTTTTGGCATGGCACAAATTTGGCATATTTTGAGCAATTTTTATGGCAATTTGTTAATGTATATTTAAATTAAGAGAATGGCAAGTAAACAATTTTGTTCTTTGATGAATGAAAACATAAGCTTTGAGCAGCAACATTAATCCATATTGCGCTTTTCTTGGCTACAACGAGTATAAGACTTAACTTATAACGAACCCGAATCCAAACACGAATCCTTTCCACCGTTTCTTAACACTATTTATCAAACCTTTACCGCCTCACATTGTTGCATTTGAACAACCAGCAATAGAATGCGATTCATTAGATTATCCGCCTCCGAATCTTCCATGCTATTCAATTTAGCCGAAATGAAGCCACAAAACTTTGAATTGAGAACTTCGCGAACAGTTTGAGGTGGCGCCAATTCTATGCCATTAACTGCTGCTGCGGCGGCAGCGGCGGCTGCAGCAGCATTTTGTTGTTGCCTCAAATGACGATGCTGTTGCAACATTTGATCCTCATAATCATCACCCTCACCATCCAAATCACAATCCATCTCCAGATCATCAGCCATTTCAGCATTGCGACGACGCTTACGTGTCAATGTCGTCTGTCCCGGATCGGCTGTGCCCGTCAAGCTTCTTGGCGAATTCGAGTCAAGTATGATGGGATATGGGAAGTCAGCATCGATTGCCTCCAATTCCTCAATCTCATCGGAGGCATTGCCACCACCCACCTCCTCTTCTTCGCCATCGCTGCGCAATGAACTTGCATCCAGATCATCATAGCTAGCCTGATGTGATGCACGTCCAGCTCCATTATCATTCCGAGTCGAGCTCACACGACTATCGTTATGCTGTGTAGCCGCCGCCTGCGCCAATGCTACAGCCTGCTGATGTGCGGGCAGCGGTTGGGCGGTCACTGCCCCAACACCAACTCCAATCCTGCCACCAACTCCGCCACTGCCACTGCTGCTTCCCCCGCTACTGCTGCTGCTGCCGCCAGCATTGCCACCATTGCCCGTTGAGAGATCCAGCTCTGGCTTAACGTAGTAATCGCAATAATAATCATCGCTGCTCAAATTCATCGATGAACATTTTGAAAGATTCAATGCAGCACTGCTAGAATCATTGAAGGTTGAGGTAAGTTTTAGTGCAGCCGCTGAAGCTGATTTGCTTGCATTCAATATGCTGTGATTATTGTTATTATGATTGCTGCTGCTATTGTTATTATTATTATTGTTGTTGTTGTTATTATTGTTGTTGTGCAACTGTTGGGCAAAGGCACTCAAACTGAGATCACTGGCATGTGAGGCGCCCCTAAAAAAAATAGAATAAAGAGAAGAATCAGGTTAGTTTCGAAATGTTGTAAAAGCTTATCCATCGAACAAGTATATCATGTTTGAGTGTTAAAAAAGTTACGTACTTAAAACCATAAGAAAATCAAAAAATAAAAAATAAATCTATAGAAAGCAAAAGTAAATAAATTGAATTAATTTTCTTAACACAAACAAGGCTATATCGAAGGTTTTGGAAGTGCTTGACAGAGAAATCAGCGGGCAATTTTTATAAGATAAATAAAGAGAAAATGTATTACCTATATGAAAAAGGCGATAATAAAGTAATGCCTGATATGAAATCGAATTCGATAAACTAACTCACTTTATTTCATTTAAAGTTAAAAAAAAAATCCTATAACAAAATCATTGGGAAAGTATAATCTGGTTTGTATTCTGTGTTATTCTATTCTACTTTTGCTATTATTTGGTTAATCAGTTTTTACAGATCGGTTTCTACCAACTGCCAGAAATGCTATCTAGCAGTGCGGCAATGGTAAACAAAATAATTGAAAGAATGTCTACACGATTCCAAATATGACCCAAAGATTATTCAAAATATTGTATCTAAATCCCTCTTTACTTGTAACAAATGATTTTAGACAATGTTGTTGCTAGGTTCTTACCCTCTTGCATGGAAACAGTTTTCTATAAATAGCACAAACATTGTTCTTAGATAAAACGCCAACAACCCCAAAAGGCACAATTGAAGAACGTGCTCAGAGACGTACCCCAAAAAGACAGAATTCGACACAAACTACCAAAAACTCAATGATGTTTTCTTTTTTCGTTTCGTTTCTGGGTTCATATAAAACGGGACTGGTTGGTTGGTTTGTTGATTTCCTGCTCTACTCAAATTTCAAGCGTATTTTTCCAAAGGCCACAGCTGCCTGAATGCCTCAAAGATATATAGACATGGCTATTTTTAGAGCCAGAGTTCGACCCTCTTTCAGCCCAGTTCTCTAAAAGGAACAGGCAGCCAGTTTACCAGGACTTTAAAGCAGGTAGTTGACAATTGGAATTGTAAAATGATATACGAGCCGTTTTTTCTTGAACATTTTTCACAATGATACCAACTAAATAATCACGGCCAAATGCATTTTTAATATTTGCTTGTGGTTTTTTTGACGGCTCATTTCGAGTTTTTTGAGGTTTTTGTATTTATTTTTCGTCTATTTTGCTTTGGACTCTTGCTTATCAATGTTTGCTTCCGTCCCAGAACACAGGCCAAACCAGACAATAATGGACAGTTTGCATTTCTATTTCCATTTAATTGTGTTGTTGTTTATTATAAGGGATATTTCAATTTGTTCGTTGTTTATCAGCAGCAGCAAAATTGAAAACTGACTGAAAAAAACGTTTTGCGGCTGATGGTAAAGTTTCCGCACTTAGTAAGAACTGAGCTCAATTGATAAGACCAATTGAAAAAAAAAAACCATGTGTAGGTAAAATATTTGGGAAGAATTTGAGTTGAGTCAAAATACAAATTTCTTTTGGTTAATATTTATGATAACGCTCAAATAAGCTGTGATATTAAGGGGATTTTTAGGAAATAACATACAAAATAAATTTTTTGGATTATTTCTAAAAATTAACGTTTGGATACAAGTCTTAAGATTTTAATAGAAATTCGAGGAGCTTATTTAAATTAAAGCCAAAAACTACCATCTAAAATATGTGTTTCTTATGACCGAGAGTAAAAATTTTAGTTTTTTCGTGAGTAAGGATTTAGTTATTGTTTTAGGTAACAAATAGGATCTACCAATACTTAATAGGACATATAAAAAGTGATGATATGATAGGTAACAAATTATTTGTATTATTTTTGGCAAACTAGGGCTTGATATACTTTAAACAGTCTAAGGATCTGTGTTTACTAGTGGAACTTTCTAGAACGCAATATTTCGGAGAGGTGATAATTTTAGTGTAGTTAAGATAAGATCCATTCTTTATGATTGATCAATCAAATATTAAACAGCAACACCTTAAGCAAACTCCAAATTTAGCTCCATAAATTACGAAAACTAAGTAAATAACAAACAAGCCATAATTATTGGAACGCAGTAAATATTTTTTTAATAACACTTTACGAAATTCTTGGACCCATTACGCAAATTGGGTATACGCCCAGTATATTTATTTTTTGTTGGGGCCACAAGTGACGCATATGCAAAAAATCGCGATCCAAACTGCCCGTCTGAGATTTTTTTGTATTCATATTTTATGCGTGCTTGGGGCGCGGCTGGTTAAACGATTTAGTTCAGCTTAGCTCGGGTGTGGTGAAGGCGGTGAGGGGGTAGGGTAGTGTAAGATGAGGGGCTCAGTTGGCTCAACCACAATTTCATCAATTTTTCAGCTCATTTGCTTATTAAATCATAAGCGTGACACAGAACGCAAGAGAAAGAGAACATACAAATAACAGACCCTGGTCATCAACAGCTACGTAAGCAGCAGCAACCCCGTTGACTGGTCTGTTCGCGCATATTTTTAACCCTGGTCCGTTTTGGGCAGCGACGCGGCGTCGCACATTGCTTCAATTGCTCAGCCATAAAAATACACAATCACTCACTCACACACGCACACACACACACACATGCGCACTGCACTCACTCAATTACTCTCACTCAGCTTACTGGCTGCCCTCTCTCGGTCTCTATCTCTGTCGCGCGTACATGCCTAGCAAATTCTTTCTGTAATCTGCGCTTCTTCTTTTTATTTCTAAACTTGGTCCACTCTCGCCGCAATCTCTCATCGCTTGTCGTCCATCCGTCTATCCGTCTGTCGGTCCGCCTGTCCGCCCGTCTGTCTGGCCCAGCTTTGCTGATTGTCATTTTCATATTTGCGGCTACTGCCGCCTCTCATTGCGTTAATTTATCACTACACTCTCTCCGCTCTCATTATATTCAGTCGCGCGCACTCTCTCTAACTCTGGCAAGCTCATTGCATGCATTTGTTTGCTAGCTCACTCTTTCACACTGCTACCACCACCACCATCAGCATCATTGGGCTAAGGCTAAAGCGTTTTGTTGGTTTTTTTTTTTGCAGCTTCGATTTTGTTTTTGGTTCAAGTGGCGATGCCGACAATGACAACAACAACAACGTAATATAAGTTTTTTTCGCTCTGGACAAGATCTGTTTTTATGGCTCAAGCCGCAGTCTCGGGCCCGGTCCGTTGTCTGTTATCAGCTCAAAATAATTTAAATACATACATATGTATGTTGATGTATGTGTATGTGTGCGGGCATGTGTGGACCCGGGGCCGACTGTTGCCTCAGCTCTTGTTGCTGCTTCTGCTATTGCTTTTGCTGTTGTACCCGATGTGGGTACAGTCAATTGAAAGGAAATGGCCTTATTTCATACACACATAAAGTTCAGTGTGTGTGTGTGTGTTTGTGTGTGTGAGAGGGTGGGGGTTGGAATGGTGGGTTGTTGCTCCAATACATCACACAAACAAAAACTCAGCAACTGACGGGCCCCATTTGCCCTGAGCCTGGTTATTTCTTTGTTCGAATTGGTTTTTTCCGTCCAACGGCTTTTTTTTTTCGAGTGAGATTCGAACGAACGCGTATTCGCATATTTACATATGCATACATATGTATGCAAGCATGTATGCATGTGCGTATGTGTGTATTTGGGCAGATGTTTTTACAGAGGCTTAGCTGAGATTTGTCTGGTACATATTCTCAACGCTGATGATGCTTGGACTGGCTCTGGCTCTGGCTCTGTCTACGACCCGTGTGTCAATGCAAATTTGCCGGGCGATGCAACAAACGATAAAAAAAAATTACCAAAGGCCTGTTCACAAGACAAGGGGGTTAATGCAAAGGACTTGCACAGTAATTAATTACTAAAAGTGGTATAACTGTGATATCGAAGAAGTTTTTAGTTGAAGTGTTAATATTGATTCATTTCAAAAGCTTTCAACTAATTATTAAACGTTGTAACTCAATAAGTAAGGTCAAATCTTTTCTTGGTAAAAACTAACTTTAGATTATGTCTAAATTCACAGCTCCTTTTATTCCCTATGAAATTAATTTTCTCCTGTTATATCAGTTAAGACTTTTACTCCTATGTTATAAATGAAAATAATATCGAACATTTTACAGTCTAGCAAAAATAGATGCTACTTCAAAGAAACCTCCAAATAATATTTCATCATTTAACAAAATTAAACTATTCTGAAAATATCAGTTTTAAGCTTTTAACATTTTATAGCATACTGAACTCTACTCTATGTAATATACGATTACTTGACTTAACAAAACTAAATATATTCTACTTCAATATTACATTTTTCTACAGAACATTTTATTTTTAAGCTTAATAAACTTCTAGAATTGGAAAAATCTTTTGGTTAAGCACCAACCTCTTCCGAACCCACAAAATGAATCGTCAATCTCTCTTATATGCCATGTTTCACTTCGCTGAACAACAATAAGAACCTAACACATATACATGCATATATGTACATATGTATGCATGTAGTACCGTTCACAATAAGAATAATATTATATATGTGTGTATGTATGTGCGCCATCATTTTAATTTCAAAACAAGATCGATTGAGTCATCATCAGCCATGTCAAACGTGGCAAAGGAAATGTTTTTGTATTGTTTTTCCATTTCGTTTATACTTTGGCTAGAATAAGCTTACTATTTTGATCTTTGCACTGACACACAAAGAATAACAAAAAACCAAAAGAAGCCACAAAAAGCAATGAAAAAATTGCATATTAAGAATGTCTTTTGTAAAGGGATTTGAGAGTGATTCAAATGCAATGCCAATAGTTAATGGTTAAGGGTTCAAATTGTGATTCGACTGAAAAACCAAAACCAAAACACACAAAGCTTTAAAGAAAGAACCGTTATTCATACTTTAATTCCGATCTTTGCCCTCCCTTTCCGCACTCTTTCTGATTCTGATTCGTTTAGCCAGGGCTTTTGTTTTAGTATGTCGAGCTTATCGCTTTCAGTCCAAGTGCTACTTGTAATTTAAGTCAAATACATCGGGACAGACAATGAATGATTGGCAATTCTGACCAAAACAATGTGATTCAGGTGGGTGTAAGCTGAGCACCTGATAAGACAAAGTTTCACATTGTATTACGAACGAGGTTTCTGGATTAGTTTTCTAGGTTAATAGTTATTTGGTTTTTCTATTATTATAATGGGACAATGCGATCGAATTTAAATTAGGGTGAAACTTAAAAAAGGCAATGAATGTTTAGCAAGTTAATTTTGGACATCCAAAAGCAAATATATTTTTAAGCCTTGTTATTATTTACTTCATAAAAAATAAATCAATAAAATAAAAATTTCACAATATACTTGAGAGTAAAAAATATATATGTAAAAAATATAAAGCGAGCAATAAAAAAATTAATGCGCAAACTATTTTGAAGTAGCTTATATAAAACTAAATAAAAATCACTTTCTCTATTTATCAAATAAATTTTCTGAAACGCTCAACAAGTGTTACTTACTGTTTGGGACCACCCTAATTGTTAAATCAACTTGCTCAGGGGATGTTTTCAATGTAAACAAAGTGAAAACTACTTAAGATACGTTAATTCTGTTTTGTACTTACTTTCTTTCCCGGATGACATCTCTTAGAAAATCCATTGCCTCATATAGGCTCCACTTGGGCTTAAATCCATTACCCATCAGCTTGACATGGGCCAATTCTCGGCGGTATGATTCTCTTAAAGATTTAAAAGCTCGCGCAACACGACGTCCGGGCGCATTGAACTCCCGGCCAATATATTCCCAGGCACGATTCTTCTCCTCCTCGGCACCTTTAAAGTTGGGCAGACGAGAGTCCCACAATATGGGATTATCGTGCACCATCTGGATAAGTTTGAGTTTGTCGGACGCATTGCGACGCACCACTAAAAAAATTTAATTAAAAGCAAGCAATTTTTTTTTTTTCGGTAAGGATTTTTTAATTTTAAAATGAACCTACGCTTTTTGCTCTTTTGAGTGGGAGCTACGACGGGTAATTCGCCTTTGGGTTTCATATCTAATGCAATCGCCGCAGCAGCTGCGCTCATATCCTGCAGCGAATTCGATGTACAAGGCGAATTGACCGTTGAGGCGGCAACGGCGGCGGGCGCCATTAAATTCTTTTGCAATATTTGTAGATTAATTTTGGCGTTATTGTTCTTGGCCGATGTTCAATTTTGCTTTGTCAATTGACCCAAAGTTCACTTATCACATTCACACATTCACACAAAGTTGAGTTTGTTTTTGTTTCTTTGACAGCGCGCGATCAACGGTTCTTGTTTTGGGTGGCTTGGGTTGCTGACAACGGGGGCTGCTACCCTCTCACGACCAAGTTTAAACAGCAACTAAAAACCAAAACCAAAAAAAATAACAACCACCGCGAGCTGTGACGGCCGCGACAACAGCAACGACGTCAGCAGCGCTGTTAGCAGCAAGCCCGCATTTTCGAGGCGAAGCCAAAACCTATAAGAATCGCTCAAATCAACAAAGCCGCACATTTAATACCCTAAATGACTTTTCCACACAAACATGCATGCAATAATTCACAGAAGCTTCATACAATTCAAGGCAACTCATATGCTTCCAGCAAGAGTACAAAAACACAAACACGACTCACAGACACGCACACACACACTCTCGCTCGCATGGGCCATAACAAAGACCCAAGCGCAGGCGAAAGAGCCACAAAAATCACGCGCGCTCAACATGCGCGCACGCTCTCTCTCTCTCTCTCTTTTACTATGTTCTGCTCTGCTCTGCTCTCCACTGCCTGGGCCAATTCACAACGTGTGTGCGCGCCGGCATTACCGTTATCGACGCCTGCGCCGCCGTCGCTACAACCAAACGACAGCACGACGCGCACATTGAGCTCAAAGAGCAATCTGGACCGTTGGCTCTACTCGGCTCGGCTCTGTTCAGTTCAGTTCAGCTCGACTCGGCTCTTTTTCTCGGCTGGGGCTGGCGTTCAGACGGAAAAACGCCGTTTAATTGCAACAACCGAAAGTAAAAGCGAGCAAAAGAATGAGCGCAATATAGCAGAGCGACTGATACGTCAGCTACAAACACACAAGCACTGTAAATGTGTGTAACACAAAAATCCGTTGACGCGTTTGCATCGCTGACGTTTTTCAGTAGCCGTCGTTGTCGTTTCCACTTTGCGTTGTTATTATTTTGTGATGAGCAACTTTTAATGTTTCCTAAACGATACCCTACGATTGAGTCTAGTGCATATCTGGAGTGGATTTGTTAAAATAAATTTAGCGGAAAAAGTTACGGATGCCTTAATTCATTTTTACTTGATTAAGACAAATCTTATTGGAAATTTATTCCAAGTGTTTTTATATGTACATATATCAAGTGAGTTTTTTATTAACTTAGTCACTGTATAATAATACAGAATGGGTTTTTGATTCAACTAAATTGCAGTGTTCTGGAAATGAGCTAATAATATAGAATTATAAATTAAATATAAAAATATTTGTTAGATTTAAACTAAAACTAATAGCTAATAGGAACTTTTCGTGTATTATTTTAATTCGAGAAGTTTAGAAATGTGCTCCTAAATACATATAGCGCACTTTGCATATTCGTCATTGCCTGCATTTTTCGTCATTACATTTATTAATCGTCTACTTTGTAGCTTAGCTATCGGCTCAGACTCTTGCTCTTTCTCTTTCACTCCCTTTAAGACGGCACTTATTTCATTTTCCATTTCGTTGCTCGACTGCAGGGGAATGAGTGGAATTGTTTATATGCGTGTCTGATCGCGAGAGGGGGAGTAGCAGATTTGAGCCCACTTAGTTTGGTTCGCTGGTATTGGCAGCGACGTTGTCGTTGGCGCTGACGTTGACGTCTGTGCCTGCCCGAGAACGGTTACTGAGGTCGCGTTCAATTGCGTTTTAGTTGAATTTATTAATATGCCCACTTTGTGTTTCACATTTTGTTGCTGTTTCGCTTTGTTGGCTTGTTTTGTTACTGTTCTCGCTGAGTGTCGTAGTTCAGGCTCTTGTAAAAATTTACAAAAATAAACATTTGGAGCACACATGTTGAGCCTAAATGAAATGCAAAAGGGCGCAAGAGGGAGACGAATTGATAGTTCTGTATGCCTCTGTTTGTGTCAACGTCTCTTGTTTTATCTTAATGCCCAACATTTGTGTCTTGCAACGTTTTTATGTACGCTGCCCGTTGCAACCATTTAAGCCGCTGAAATCTAGTAAATAAAATCGACAACTCTCAAGCGCGCTAGCAAAAACTATGGAAAGAGCGAGAGAGAGAGCAAGAAGAGAATGCTTTTGTCTGTATGTAATTTATGCCTAATGAACTATTTCCGGCCAAGTGTCAATTAATATATTCTGTGTATTCTGGCCCACGGCTCGGCCCCATACAGGGCACAAGGGGGCAGCAACAACAACAGCAACAGCAACGTGCCCGCACAAATGTTGTCATGATCATTTCTGGCAAAAATGAAAGGAGAACAAGAACACAAAACTGTAAAAGCCTACGCTGCCGCCCCCCTCTTCGATCATTCTCATAAACAATCACTCTCACTCTCTCAGAGCTGCCGTTTCCGTTGCAGCCTTTGCTCTCTTCATCCTACTCGATTTCATTATAGTTCTTGTTCTTCTTTAGCATTTTTTTTCAAGCCAAATTAAAAGTCATGCAAGCGGAATTTCGTTTTCTACTGCTGATTAAACTTTCGTATGTACGAGAGATGATTTTTTGTGTGCTTTTTCTTTTGCGCTTTTTCGTCGCTTTATGCTGTTAATTGGGCAGCCATAAACACGGGTTGTTAGAATATTTGGAATGTTTTGTTTTTGGGTGGAAGGAATGAATGGCGCAACAATAGATCATTTCAGTTAGAATGATGCATTTGGTTTGTAAATGCAGAGACAATATGTAGATTAGGATAAGGAAACAAAATGTGACTGAAGTAAAATGATGTGTAAGGGAAACGTAAAATAGGCAAGAGATTTGAGATCAAGATTATTGAAATAAGCTAATTGAAATACATTTGTTAAGGAAATTTGATATTGATCTACAAATTTGCATTTGTATTGAGCATTAGAATTTGAAAAATAAAAACTAATGTGTGTAGTAGGACGGTTATATATAAGTTACTATCGATACCTAGATGTTAAGTGCAACACTTTATTGCTCTGTAACATATACATGTATGTAACCTATCATAAGTCTGTAGAAAGGCGGTAGTTCGTAGTCTGTTAGCAACAAGAGCTGACGATCGTTCATATAGACTTTAATAAAGAGCTCGAACTAAAGCGAAATATCGGACGTATACATGTGATAAACAACAACAAATTGGAAAAATCCTTGATTCTTTTTTAACATTAAAAAGCCATTCTATAAGGAAATTCACTCTATTTCTAGAAATAAAACTTCAAATTGTGCTTCAAATTCTTTAATCAAGACTTCTAGTTCTTATTGGACAATAGTGTAACATTCTATTCTTATTTTTGGGTGTTGTTATACATTTTGTTTGGTTACAGTTACTAAACAGAAGCTTATGAGTCCTTCGAATAGGAATACATATTTTGTATTAACTTGATTTGGTAAACCATATCGGAAATACATACCAGAGCTATTTATGCCCTTTTGCTTGACATTTGCTTATCAAGCAAATACCCAAAGTGGATATGGGCCGTAAATAAAGTCAATAAATATTGACTCAGGTCAGAAACACAAAGTTGGTACGAACAGTTGAAGCCGAGGGAATATTGTGGTAGAAGGGGAACCATACATACATACATAACGATCGTAACTGTTGCCGTTTTTTTCTATGGATTCCCGATAAGCCCGAAAGCGAACCCTCATTGAAGCCAGCAATACCAAAAGCGAAACCAACCCAACCCAAGTCAACTTAGCTCAATTCAATCAGGCAATAAAAATATTGTGTATAAATGGGGAATTCGTTTATTTTGTTTGTGTCAACAGAGGAGGAGTGTATGAGGGGGAAAACAAACCCATCAAGACCAAGCTGAAAACAAATTTCCAACTTCCAATAACTTGTGTTTTGTGATGAAGTAATCGACGCAGGCGCAGGCAGAGGAAGTGGAAAAGATGGGTAACAAAAATAATAGGAGGAGGAGGAGGGAAGAAGTGATTTGAGAACTATTCGATTAAATCAAGCAAAACGAGCCCGAAACGCGAAAAATCAGTTGACGTTTGTTGTTTTGTCGCTTGTTGCTGGTTCGGCGTTGAAATATTTAAATTTTGACCCAACCCCAATCCAAAAAAAAAAATTGTTGGATTCGTAATGCGTGCAGCTGTGTGTGGCTCTCTCTCTCGCTCTCTCTCTCGCCCAGTCTCTTTCTCTGTTTGAGTTTCGGTTTTCCTCTGCGTGCTGTACTCGCATTTTTTCTGTGTTTTTGGTCTCTTGGGGTCAAAAATTGTCGCATATCGTTAAGAACCAACACAAAAACACGACACCAAGACCACAAAGAAGAAGAAGAAGCACGTCACAGCGAAGCAGTTTCAAAATTGGCCATGTGCTTGACGATTCGTAACGGAGCATTGACAGAACAGAGGAACGAGCGATATACGCCAATGGCTGAGATAGAGAACTTAGCAAGAGATCTGTTTTGTTTTTTTTTTGTTTTTTATTAATGATTGACTGAGCTGTCCAAAATTTAAGAGTGGCTTGATGACACCTTCGCCCCATAATATATCCGATAATCCATTTAAAATTTAAGATTCATGCTAACGAATATGTTTCCGGCCGCAGAAGATCAGCAAATTTAAAGTTTCATTTCTTTTTTTTCAAAGATATCTTATAACTTCAAAATTTATTTTTGATGCATTTCAATGTATTTCTAAGCTTGAAAAATTCTTTTCAGTTTAGTGAAGATACAAACCATTTGAATATTAACCTTTGTGTCCACACTAAGCCCGCATAATTCAATAAATTCGCTCGAATGTTGCCAAGAGTTCGAGTTGTTGTGTTGCCAATGAATTTTAGCTGGCTGTTGCACTTTTAAATAAATAAACAAAATGAGCAGTTGAGTCAGTTGGCACTCAGCACTTAAGTAAAAAAAATGTATGTATGTATCTATGAGATACATGTATTCATTAGTTTACCCCAAGCGGCAGTCACCAATCAAAAAATGTTTTTGCTGCCGCTCTCGGCTCAGTTTATTGCTTATTGTTGTGTTGCTTTTAGCTGAGCCCTCTTTGGATTTTTTTTGTTATTGTTGTTGCTTGTAATCGCGGTTTAGTGTAGGCCAGCACTTGGGCAAACCACATACATATGTACATATACGATTGTATATAATATTGTTGTTGCTGCTATCGCTTATCGTTGCGACGACGAGAGTTGATTGTTGTAATTGCTACAAGTTTGTTATTTGTTATGGTTGTTGCTATTGCTTCTGCTGGCCATTGGCCGCACAAACTGATAATAAGTGTAAGGCTGTTGGTTCTGTGGCTTTGACTCTGGGCTTCTTTTTTAAGGCCTGACTCAAATATTTCACATACAAACAGTACGCGAGCTGTTTTCATATTAGGTTTGCTTATCTCTGGAGTCGCTCTCCCTCTCTCTCTCTCTCTCTCTCTCTCTCTCTCTCTCTCTCTCTCTGTGGCATGAACAACCTCCATTTGTTGTTAATTACTCAGTTTAACTTACCTAAAAAAAACAGTATGTGTAGCGACAACAGTAAAAAAAATTGAGGAGGAAGAGCAAAAAATGCAACGAGAAAGCATTTTCAACTTTAACCCAATGGCTGGGGCATTGTTTGTTTTCCTTTTTTGGCGCACATTTTCCCACACGTCCGTTGCAAAAATGAGGAAAGCAAAAATTTAATTAACAATTTACAGCAACATTTGGGTCACGAAAAAATGGAAAACACAAAAATTTAACAAGATCATATAAATAACAAAATGAACATAACAACTCATAGATACGCTGGAAAAGTTTTTGCAAAAGACATAAAATAAATTTATTATTATTTTTGAAATTAAATCATTTTTAATGCTAAAACGCCTAAGCTTTATTGAAACTGTTTTTATATTTTTTAATAATATTAAGATAAGATAAAATGAATATATTTTTCATTATTTTCTTATTTACTATTCAGTTCGTTCAAAATTTATAGTGCTTTACGTTTTATACATATTTCTATATATTGTTTTTTTTAATTTGGCTTAAAATCATTGCAAACTATCTACATAATTTTTGTCCATTATTTTGCTTTTGGAATGTAGTTTACTATACTTAAGGCACAAACAATGCGATAAAGACATTAAAAACGAATCATATATCATATATCAGATATATTAATAATTTTAATGTGTCGGACTGTTGAAAGTGAACTAAGCTAGTTTAAATACATTAAAACAAAGGATTTTTTGTACGAATTTATGTAGTTTTATTTTTTTACATTTAAATCAGTTAATTAAAGCATTGGAGTATTATTGAGAAATTTAATGTTACGACCATCTCCATAGACTACCCATTTTTTTTTTTAGTTTTATAGGATATACAAACTAGAACAAACCGCCAACGAACCTTTCTCTTTTGGACGTGAGCTAGTTAGTTAGGTCGAGTGTTGCCTCATGTAGTAGCTCACCCAGCCAGGCTTGAGACCCCTACAGTCCCCAATCCCCAACTCCCCCATATAAGGCTGAAGAGCCATTCGAAAACTGACAAATGCAACTGCAGAGGCAACAGCACTTATCACTCAACAATCGGGGCCAGTTAGCGACCCGCAGCCCAAAAAACAACAACTGGCCGGGCCAAGTAATTACACGAGAACATGCCAAGAAGACGGCGCTCGCTCATGTGAAATACTATTGGTTTTGTGGGTGGAGTTGGGTTTGGGTTTGGGTTCGGATTATTTTATTTAGATCTATACACATTTAAATGGGTAACCAAGTTGTTAGTTTAGAACAAGCAGCAATCAGGCAACAGATGAGCTCAGATTTCTTGAACAGCAAATCCCCAAGAAATGTCCTTGTCAAAACCAAAAGACATGTGGCAAATTATGACATTGACCAAACCAAAACACACACTAACACACTCACACACTAGCAAAAGCCCCTTACAATGGGTTAGTTCTCATCGTTCTTGTTATTTTGTTAGTTGTTGTTGTTGTCACATGTAAACCAACTGTCATAATCAAGGCAAGCTGCCCGCGGGGATTTAAGAACAAGAAAACTGCGGCAACATGTGCTATCACTGCTCCCAGCTTCCATTTCCTAGCTGCCCAAATGGATGTATAAGAGACCAAAACTAGAAAAGGCATTTTTAGTTCATTTTTCGCTTAACAAAGTTTACTTGACTAAGGTTTGATTACTTTGAGATAAAGTTGGTGAGAACATGAAAAAGATTTTCAAACAAGTCAAAATAAAAAAAAAAATTTTAAGAAAAGTGAAGGATGTGAAATTAAAAAATAAATATTTAAACTTTTTTACCAACAATTGCGATGTTCAAAATGTTCCTTATTAATGATATATTATTTAATGTGAAGCAAAAACAATAAATGGAACAATGAATAGTTTAATAAGAATAACATAAATAATTAAAAATAATTTTTACTTTTCACGATTCATATTTGAAAATTATTTTAATTTAGTTCAAATATATTCGAAATATTTTTTATAGTATTTCTTGAAATGCAAATAATTTTATCATGTCATTTGGTAGCTACATTAATATTATATAGTGCATTAAAAATTCTGTAGCAAAATGCTTGTCAAATTAGGAATTTTCAAAGAAAACACAAAACTTTTTGCGGCCATCCCTTTGGGTAGGGAGGAGAACCTCCCTGACTTGAGGGAAATAGTAGTTTCTGCTCTGTTATTATTGTGTTATTAGGGGCGTTGCAAGTGGCTGTTGTGGGGGTGGCACTAGGGACACCAAAGAGACCTCGAACTCGAACTGCTTTTAAATGTGGCACATTTCGCGTTGTGTCTTCACTTTCGCTAGCGAAATGTGTTTTATTAGCAAGGGTTTTCTTTCTGTTTTTGTTTCGTGTCTGTTTTTTTGTCCAAGTTTCATGCATTTCTCTTGTTCTCTCATTTGTGTCGACGATTTTTCTACCCCGTTGCAAGGGTTCCTTTACTTTTTCAGTTGCACTTTTTCAGAGTAAACATGCACCCGAAGCGCAATCTAATTAAGTGAAGTGTACCGGGTGTTGGATAAGATGGAGGCCATTGGGAGTATTACTGATGGACTCACAATGATGAGAGTACATCCATATGTATGTATGTAAGTGTGTGTGTGCGCGTATCCTTAGGATCCTTAGCTTGGGATGCATGACGTCCTGACGTTCTTGCCGTGCTGTTGCATCCAATTCGCTGCTTTCCTCTATGCTGTTGCTTTCTTTCTTTTCCATCTTCATGTGACTCAACTGCTGTAACTAGTTCTTCTTCTTTTCTTGTTGATTTTTTGGTTTGTCTATTATGCAGCTTTTTTTTTTGCCTTTGTTGCTTTTTCTTGGCTTGTTCGAACAACATTTAAATTGGCTAAATGGTTTTCCATTTGCTTCTGATCCCCCTTCTGCAAAACTTTTGTATTTTTTTTTAATTTTTGTGTCTTTCTTTCATTGGTGTTTGTGGCTTGTCATTTTATTGCTAGGGTGTTGTTGAGATTAGTTTTCATATTGTTGGATTTGTTTATTGTCTATAAATGTTCGATTAGATGTGAAGTAGTAAACAGTAAGCAAATCCGTGTAATATGAAATCATTGGTTTTTCTTACATAAAATTGTGTAAAACGAGAAAAACTGCGCAATTTACTCATTTATTCAAAGGGAACAAGAGTAAAACATATCTAAAAACTTTAAACAAGATATAGTTTGCCCAGAAAATGGCGTGAGCTCGTAGTGAACTTATTTTAAAAATGAAAATAGAAAGGAAAACATTTTAAAAAAGTTCCTGCTGAAGTTTAAAAAGTTTTGGTATGTTCGAAATGTATACGCTTTCACTTTGAGAAACTATCAGGTTTTGTTTCTTGATTGGTATAATGTCACTTCCATCACTAGAATATTCCCGGTGGAATTACCGTTCACGTGGTGGATTTGAGAGGATCGGATGATTGGAAAGACACACTATCAGGAACAATCTGTCTTTCTTCATTGATTGGTATATTGTCACCCCCACCCAATGAAAGGTATATATTGCCTAAGACTCATCGATGTGAAATTAAACCAACGATGCCAACAGTTAAGCTTAACGTTGATTTGTGACAGTTTTATATAAAAAAAAAACAAATGGGGTGTCCACCAATAGCACTTCTCTTATATATTTTACAGCTTTTAGTTATTTTTAGCTTAAGAAAAACACACTTCAAGTGCACAACTTTATTTTTGTTTACCTGTGGTTAACAAACATATATGTTTATGACATTGCGATAAATCAAATAAAGTGTCTTGTGGTTTTTTCAGCAGATGTTGCATAAATGTTAAATTTAAAGCAAGCTTTTTCTTAAACAACTAATGCGTTCAACTTTTTATGTAGCCATTTAACTTTGGAACAACCTTCGCAGGCTCGGTATATTGGGAACACTCTTTATAAAAGATTGACTTTTGGCCCTTACCTTTAAGCTACGTCAAAGAATGCAACAACTGCGGTGGCTGATCAATAGAAGAAGCTCCATGTCACTCCGAGCACTCTATCTGCATTGTGTGGCCCTGATTTGGCTTTAAGGAGTGCAGATTTGGGGGATAGCCTCAAAATCCATTTAAAAACGCATACAGCATACTTCCAAATCGTGCCATTACGGACCGCCCATATTATGTACGCGGCTTCAGCCTTTATCGTGACCTGAATCTGTAGACAGTGGAGTAGCAGATCGGAAGGCACACAAGTAGATAAAGTGATCGACTAGGAAGTCGCCACAGTTAGCTCGCAAGACGCTTGCTCCCTGCCAGGCCCTTAAGGCGATTAAAAAGACGATGTTTTTCCAAGACACTTGGACACCTCTAAAGACCCCCGCGCAATATGAGACTCTTTGTAAGTCCTCAAGTCCTCCTATACCTGCATTGTACCGGTTCAACGCCCTTACAAAATGTAAAAACCAAAGGACAACTAATATATTTTAAAAGATAACAAGAATATTGGTAGCTCCATATTAAAAACTCGATTATATTGACATAATTAAGTGCTTTCTTTTAAAGTCGATTGCCAACCAGCTGAAGGTGCCATTATTGTTTGTATGGTCGATATCTGTTGAATTATTTTCGTTTTTTTGTTGGATGTGTCCTTTGTGCAAGTCTTTTGTAAAATATTGTCATTATCGTATTAAAAGCGCCTACGGGTTAAATGGGCATGTAGAGAGTTTTACGAGTTTTACAAGTATTTACAAGCCATAAGAAAACAACAAAACAGTCAAGTCCTTTGCCCTTTTACCCGGATTTTTATTTTTTTCCGCTTTTTTTTATTGTTTTTTTTTTTTGCATTTTTACAATCGCTTTGTATGCATAATTTATTCATTAATTATGCGGACGCGTGCCGGACATCAACATCAGCATCAGCGACAACAACAACAATGACTCTTCAATATTAACCAAAAACAACAACAACAAAGGGGCAGAGTGCAATGCACTTTAAATGTAACGATTAAAAAAAATTACATATAAAGATATTTGCTGCTGACACGCGGCCAACTCTTAAAAATATGCAGCAATTTATAACGTGAGTTTATTTACCGCAAATTATTATAAATCGAATTTTAAGTAGAAACAAAAAAACAGAAAGAAAAATTGCACGCAAAGCGGAATATGGAAATAAAACTGCGTGTAAAAATATGATAAATTACGCATACGCCCTGTGTATCTTTGGCTCACAATGCATCGCTATGGAGTTAATTGCCATTTTTAACAGCATTTTGGGCTCTGTGGCATTTTACGCTGCTGCTACTTCTCCTTTATAACTCAATGCCATTGGCATCAATATCATTAACATTACTGCAATGCCATAATTATATTGAGAGAAATAACTTTAATGTTTTGCATTTGATTGGTTTTTGAGTTTCCAAGTAGAGAATATCGTTAAATTATAATCCTAAAATTTAAATTAAAGCTAAATTTTTATGAAGCTCTTCTGATCGGTTGTGTTTTGGCTTTAATCTTGATTGTTTGTTCACATAATATTCCCTCCACCTTCACACATCAACAATTCTTTATAGCACTTCCACAAAAATACATTTGAAAACTTCTTTTCGATTGTCAGCCATAAATTGTTAGTTTAATGTGCCCAAAAGGCCTCTCATTCTCTTATACACACACACATTAACAGTTACACCCAGGCAGGCAGTAAGTTGTCAAACTATTTTATTGACTTTCCAAAAAAGGAAAGGAAATTCTCTTTACTCCCCCCTTTTTTTTTGTATAGAAATAAACAAACCTTAGGCTGAGGCAGTGGGAAAATAAACACATGGCCGCACAACAAAGCATCAGATCAATGGCTATGGCCGTTTAAGAAAAAAACACAAAAATGAAATTTAAAACTCAAGGTCCTGCAGCAGTTAGTCGTCCTACAATGGAACAGATTAGAAAACTTCAACGGCTGACCAAGTTGTTAAAAAGTTTTTCTTTATATAGATTTTCGTTTTTGAATCCCCTCCTGCTCCGTTACGCAAAAATCAGTGGCGTCTCTCAAATTGAGTGGGGACTGCGTGCTCGAGGATTCCCTTGGTGGCTTCGAAAGCGTAAAGTGTGCCGGATATCGTTGTCCTACTGAACGAGTTGTTACACCAAATTGACATATGGCGTTGAAGTTTAGTTTTTGGTGCCTGGCAGAAGAAACTTGTTTAAACTTGCCGCCATCCCGCTCCCTTTCTCGCTCACTCTTTCAGTCTCAGTCTTGTCAATGCCAATTTTTTCCGCTTGTCTATTTTGCTTATTGCCAGGGCCAAAAACTTTTGGCCAACTTTTTGCTGCGTGTAACAGCATACATAGCTATGCAGCTTTATTGACGTTTTCAAGTTTACGAAGTTCTTGCTTAACGTTTCTGCAGCTTAAATCTCAACATGTCGGGTTATAAAAATCTTGATAGAAATGTGAGCCTTTAAATAGCGCTTGTGCTCTCTTTCGAAATTAAATTACACATTTTATCACGTTTGCCAAGGATCACTTAACACTTTGACTTGCGCTATAAAGTTGAAAGTCCAGTATTAACGGAACGACTTGAAAGCTTTGAATGAAACAAAGATTGACACTAGGAATACTCTTTTACTTTGCTGGAGTTAAGAATGATGTTTAAGGTTTATATATAATATAAATTTCATACAATATTCGTTGTACCAAAGACGTTATTTTCAAACAAGTTAAAAAATGTGCGTTCGACAATTTTTGAAATTTATTTTAGTTGCACCCAATATGAATGACGGAATGTTTCAATTTCTAACTACACTTTGCTTTCTCGATGTATGTTTTGGATTGCCAACTGCCATTTATTTATCTAAATTAATTTATGCTTGTTTAGCAGGGGCAACGGGAGACAAGAATAACTTATTGGTTGATAGAACTATACATGAAAATTGAAGTAAACTACAATTAACATTTGAGAGAATGACAAATAGATGTTGGCCGATTCTCAGACTTTTCCGATAAGCACACATTAATTCATCACAATCGGTCCAGGCGTTTCGGAGGAGTTTTCGACCAAACCCTTCGCAAGAATTTTATATACAGTCGAACTTCCATGTAACGAAGCTCAAGGGAACAATAAAAAACTTCGTTATAGAGAAATTTCGTTATATAGAATGGGTTTTTGACTGAATCAAATTGCAGGGTTCTGAATTTTGACTTCGTTGTATAGAAAATTCGTTATACGGAAGTTCGTTAAAAAGAATTAAAAGTCTTTATTTGTAAGTACTTATAAAAGTTTATTTTAAAACTTAGACAAAACTCAATTAAAAATATAAATCATGATTATAAGTCAAATTTAAGCCCAAAGCTGTCAAGGATCAGAAACACCCCAAAAATCGTGCGCTGTAAAATCATTTGATGACTGTCAGCTCATCGCACCGGAAAAGGAGTAAAAGCTAAAATACCATCTCCACATTCGAGTTGCTTTTACAATATTGACGACTGCCTTTTAATGCCCCAGACACATTGGAATTTGCGCACATTACAAAGAACAAAATGTAGCTTGTACTTCCTATCTGTATGTGTGTGTGTGTGTGTGTGTGTGCAGACAAGGCTGCTGCTTTGAAGTGGTTTATACTGATTAGTCGGGTAAATTGGCTTAAAAACGCGCGGTTTCACACACACACACACACACACACGACATTCGACTTTAGACTCTAGGTAATGGTAGATAGAAGACCATAGACTAAAGGGCCCATGTCAATAAAAAAGAAAAAACAGGCCAGATTGCTAAAGAGTTAGAGAGGGAGAGACAGAGAGAGAGACAGACTGCATGGCAGGAAGATACCCTGTTTGAAATCCAAGGAATCAGATAAAAAAATCTGTCGCAGAACTATTTTTATTCTTCAATTCGAAATTCATCAAAAATATATAAAATTAACTAAAAACAAAGTTTTTGTGTTTATTTGAAAGGTATCTTTATGCTAAAATCCTCTGAATATTTATACAAAAATACTAATTTAATGTCTTTGATTTAAATTTATTAATAACTTTACATGAAAAACATCAAAAAGTTTTTACAATGTTTGGTTTGATAAATAATAATGTAAAACTAGCATGTTTGTTTTTTGCGATCAATGATATTTAAAAATTCCAAAGATAAGTCGATTAAGAGTAATGAACTGAAATTTAGTGCATTGTTAATACTCTACGAAACCCATTTTTACATGTTGTTTGTTTACAGGGCATGGGATAAAAAAAGAAAAAGAAATTACAGTCGAAAATTGGGTAGCCTTTCTGTTAAAGGACAAATGCCGTATTGGTTAGAGTCAGCTGAACGAACGGAACGCAACGTTGTTTAGTTTATTGCCAACGCGCTGCTAATTGGCGGTTTTATAGTTTTAGCTTGTAAATGGCTTTGAAATTTTGCCAATGCCCCGAAAACGTGTGGCAGCCGCCAGTCAAACCGCGCTTCCCACCATGATCCACAGTAGCAGCAACAGTAGCAACAGTAAAAGTAGCACCACCAACAACATCAACACCACCAATACCACTACCAATTGGCAGCCACCCGCATTTGCGCCAGGCGCTAATGATGATTGGCAGCTGTTAAAATGATTAAAGGGCGCACTAAACGTTGGCATGTAGGAAGTACAACCTTCGTTCGGCTCTTGTACTATATGTATTTGCTGGTAACGTTAAAAGTTTTTGCTCAAAATAGCACCTGGGTATTGAATTAACATTACAAGTTTAATGAAAGAGCAGCTATTAACAATTTGTTAGTTGTTAATGTTCTCAATTAAATCGAATAGAAAGCATCAAATTTGTTGTGCTTTTGTAAGTCGAAGCTACGAGGAATAAGTAAACAATACGTATAATAGAATAACTGATATCAGTATATTAAAGAAAAAATATTTTTTTATTGCTGTCCAAATTCATCATAATATTATTTTTATTGCCATGGTTAAATATTGGTTTTATCCTTACAATTTTTAAAAATTAAATATATTTTTGTCATTTAAATGTTTGCGTAAATTTATTGATCAAAGGACAATGCACAAGTTAAATAAATTCCAAACATGTTTGTCCAAAAACTATCCAACTTCATACAACAAACATTTATCAAAGTTTGTAGCCTTATACAATTTTGATTAGCATATTGGTAACCCAGCAGAGTTTGCAAAATATAAAAAAAAGAAGAAAAAAAATTAATGTGCATAAATCGTTGAACAATTTCATATTTTGATTAGCATTTCCATTTGGCCAAAGTAATAACGATTTGTACTTGCAAAACTCATTCTCTTGCTTTAACCCCATATGCTGCCACTGCACCCTAGAATTTAGCACATAGATGTGCGATTGTTATGTATGCAGTTTTTGGGACGCATTCGAATTCGAACAATTGTGCTGTGGATTCATTTTGCGTGAGAAATTTTCAATTAATATGCGAAATTGCAATCGAGTGCGAAAGTTCTTTCTTCTTTTTTTTTGTAAACATATTTCGCATGGAATTCAGTGTACCCTGTGAACGCAAAACAAATGTTAGAGTTAGTATTATTTTTTCTAATATTTCTATTATAATAAATTATTTTTAAATATTTTCACTAAATAATAATAATTTTAAACATAAATATATAATCATAAAACATAAGGTTCTGCTTTACAGCTACAATTAGGAATAGGATATCTGCACTTCTGTCACTTATATTCAGAACATTCATCTTCTCGATTCTTTTTCGATTTTTTGTTTAGCGTACGCAACTGCAATCCTTTAGTGCAGTAACGTTTATGTTTTTGGCAATGGACTCTTATTCACTTTTCGTTTCTTTTTTTTTTTTTTTGTTAGAGGAATTTGGTAGTTTATGAAGTCGCCCACTTTGTATTCAAGTGTAAATTGCATTGCAGCCTGCGACAAGGGGCGGCAATTTTTGGATAGATTTTGCATTTTGAGTAGAATGAATGAATGGATGGATACAAACAGTTTTTGACTAAGAGGGTTTTGTTGGGCCGTGTTGTCGCAGGTGGTGCCACCAGAAGACGAGTGTGCCATATGTGATGACGCCAAGTAGTTTGCCGCACTTGACAGACAACCATTCATTCAACAAACCAACCATACATCCATCCATCCATCCATCCATCCATCTATTGCCAAGCATTCATCTAACCAGACAGTAGTCAGCTTTACAGTCAGGCATTTTCTTTGGTTCCTCGTTGAAATTTACAATTCAAAATGCTACAAAATTGTCTTCGGTTCGTATGCAACATCTATTTGACAGCTGTCAGTGGCGGACAACTTTTCTTACCGCGCGAACGAGTGAAAAATGGAGATAGCGAGTGAAGCAACTTTGTCTTGGCGCTTTTGTAAATGCAAATTTTCAATCAAACTCAAGACGCCTGTGTTGTCACTTGTATCAGTGTTTCCACCAAAAATCTTATAGGCTTTTCTTGCCACTACGCCTTGCTCTCATTCTATTTGACTATTTTCAATGTTTCGTTCTGTTGCTCTCTGTTTTCCTGTTTCATTTCGTAGAGTGCATGTCCGCAACGCTGCTCCTCTTGCATATGCAACACATTTCATTGAATCGCGCGAGCGCAAACGCAAAAACAACAAACCCCAAATGTACAGTTGGTCAAATTAGAAACATCGTTAGATACTTGATAAATGTGTGGACATGTGTTAAAAAAATATTTACACAGTCGCAAAAAAAAGTACTTCTAAACTGTAAATAGACTTTGTGTACAACCGTTCTTACTAACAGTTTGCATAACAGCAAAATTTTTTAGATAAAAATAAATTCTTTAAAAAAAAACGATTTCTTCTAAAACAAAATGCGTTTTGCTTTTCTTTGTAAGAAAATAATATTTTTTTATAAATAAAAAGGGGATTGTTGTTGCAAAAATTAATATTTAAATCATGATTTATTGTTTTTATTTTTTATATAATAAGAATATATAAATAATATAATAAGAATTATATATATAAGAAAATATTTTTTAGCTCTAGACTAGCGAAAGAAAGTAGTTTATTTATTTCATCATATACATATGTAAAGAAAGTGAGAGAAACAAGTTAATTGCGTTTTTGCTCCTAAACTAGCATTAATGTCCCATGGTAGGCTTAAGTTTTGGCCTCTTTCATTTTTGGGTTGTAACCGCCGATGGCAGCGGAAGTTGTTTTGCATGTTCGACAGTTGCCAGTTTTTTTTTGCGATTTATTTTGCGACCATGCATAGCAATTGAGAATTGGCAAAAAATGGTTGCTGCAACTTAAAGTTGTTTGAACTATGTAACTGTATTTGTATCTGTTGCTGGTTTGCTGACACCTGCGGCGTTTTGCTTGCAAAAACCAAACTTTATTGATGTTTCTTTTTATGAGCGCCATCAAAGGTAAAGAAAGAAAATCTCTAAAGGCCCCTCAAAGTAGTTTTACGCAAAGTGCCAAAGAAATGTTAATAAAGATACAAAGGATAAAGGGCGCAAAAATGAGACAGAGACAATTGAGAAGAGAAAGCAGCGCCAATTGGCCACATCAAAAGCAGAGCTTGTAAAAATATTTTGCTTGCAAGTAATGTTCTCGACTGGCAGCTTCCTCATTCCCTCTCGCTCTCTTCCTGTCTCTGTCTCTCTCTCTCTCCCTCTCTCTATAGCTCGCCACAAAAATATCCTTTTATGATTTATCCCAGCGGTGCCAGTTAAAAGTTGCACAAACATGCGGCCAACTATGACTCGGCTCCGAGAACTTCCTACCATATTACCGAGGGACATTTTTAATAAGATTGTGTGGGCGTGTTTGACTTAAAAGCAACAGACCAAGGATATTATCTCTACAAATAATGTTTGCTGCTGGCTGGTTAGTAAGTTATTTACAATTATTTATGTGTCAATTATTGCGGTTTATTTTTGTTAGTGTGTGTTTTGCGAGCTAAATCGAAATTTTGACCCTTGCCAAACTCATTTTTGATATAGTTTGTGGAAAAACAATAAGATAAACCGTATTAAAAAGCTGGGTCATAAAGTTGTTCGAATTATTTGAAAAAAGAGTTTAGTCTACTTTTTGTTTTGCAATTGATGTTATTTATTTGAGAGGTCATTGGGTCAGTTGGAAAGCGTTATTGCAAAAGGAAAATGATCTGTGGACACATTCGGAGTATGTTAGAACAATTCTAAACTTACGGCTTGAGAAAGCAATACATAATAAACATAAAGTTTTCTTGTCGTCTGGTTTTCATTTCATTTGTTCTAGAACCTGTTTGATGTTTGTTGATTTGAAATTTGAACAGAAAATTCATATTGAAGAATTAAATATAAGGTAGGTTTTAACATATGATCTAAGGATAATGACAAAACAATGTGACTAGTGCCCTAAAATATAAGTAATAACACTTGTAGCACTAGGAAAAAAAAAAAAAAAAAATAAAAAATAAATAAATAAAAAAAAAAAACAATAGTTGATCTAATGAATGATATTTGATAATAGTTTTATTAATAGGATAAATGCTTTAAAATTGTAAAAGTTGCTTTTATACCACAGTATAACAATTCTGGCAACTTGACATCAAAATTTTGATTTTTGTTACCGTCGTATTCAACTTGGCGATAAACATCGACTCTCGCATATCGATAGTTATCGTTTTATATATTTTTATATATGATTATTTTAATTGAAAGTCAAAGAAATATTTTCCATTGTGTTCCGTTACTTGTCAACGCTGAACGTACTGCGTACTTAAAACTGTCATCCGAATTTGGCAACATAATTTTAAAATGGAGCAACAGTAAAAGTGAAGACTAAAACAACGAAAATCGCGCATCATTAAGTGCCACTCCTGTTGTTGTTGGCAATTGTGCCAGTTGTGGTTGCTGCCATAGCCCAGTTATTGTCAACAGGATGCGGCAAATATGCCACTTTTATGGGAAGTTTCCGCATCCGGCACAGCAGCACGGCCCATGTAGAGCGAGAGAGAATGAGAGAGAAAGAGGCAGGGACATTGAGTTAGCAAGGTAACAAAGCGGATATAGTTGGTAAATTACGGCACAACCTGCGACTCGCTGCATGCCCAGCCAAGTGAGCAAATAGTACCCCAGAAGCGAGAGTGGGAGGAGAATTTTATCTATGAAAAAACCAAAAAAAAGAAGAAAAAATAGAATGCAAAGTGCCAACGCACTAGGAATTAAGATACTTTTCCTAGTGCGTTGGCTCTTTATGCATCTTGCGAAAATAAGACACCAGCAGTGGGTGAGGCGACAACACACCGAGTTACGAATACACTTTACTTTAAGGAAAAACTTTGTTCACACTTTTATAAAAGTTCGGAAATAGAAATATGGGTTAATATACAAATAAAAAAATAATTAGCTATATTGAAAATGTTCAAATAATTTATTTTTTGCCCAAGTTTTCTTTCCAATTGTACTTATAAGCTTGACTCAGACAAGTAAACATTGTATAGACTCAAAGCATAGTCATAAATACCCTATTCAAGAACATATAATAAAAATGGCATATAAAATGTGGCATAAAGGCACCCAAAAGTGGAGGGTTTGAGGTGAACATACGCGTCGGCAACTGGTATCGATAGCAACAGTTGCAGTTTGCAGTTTTCAGTTTGGTAGCAGCCGGATGCAGCTGGTGGCAGCTGTTTGTGCCGCATTTTTAAGTTTTACGTGTGGCACGTGCGGCAAACATTGCCCCAGAGCCGAACAGCGCATGAGGATGCAAAACTCTTGGATGCAGATGGAGCTGTAGACTTTTCTGACACACGTGCCTTAACCCTTACCCGCCGCTCTCTCTCTCTCTCTCTATCTCTGGTCTTCTTGCTGTCAGCTTTGTTTTTGCGACTTTCAGCCGCGCGTAAAAGTAAAGAAAAACTGTCAGCTTTGGCTAGGTGGGCGACTAGGCAACTGGGTGGTGCACTTTAAGCCATCGCCTAGATGCCTGCCTTCCTTCCTTCCTGCCCTTGGCAAGTTCTGAGTTACGGGGCAACATTGTCAACATGCAATCTGCATTCTGCAATCCGCACAGCTGCGTAAGTGCAGCCACCGATGGGGATCCTAAAAGTGGCAGGAGCAGCATCGCTGATTAGTCCCAACATTTCAATGTGGAACACTGCAGCAGTTGCCCGGACGACGACGCAGCAGTAGCAGATTTACTTTGGCAATTGGGGCGACTTAGAAAATGACAGCGATAAAGACTTAATAATATTTAAATACTAAGATAGAAAAATTAATTTGTTGCAACGGCAACAAAAATATATTGATAGTTTCTTTTAAATGTGGAAATAATACAAAATTACTTAGAATTTTAAGGTTACCGAAGCAGATTAGTTTTTTGATACATTAATTTGCAAGCGAGTAAAAAAGAGTTTTCATTAAAATTTTATTGTTGTTTATATAATGACAAATTCCGCTAAATGGAAACTAATTTCTTTTTAACACTTAAATACGTACTGAAATTTTTTCAAGTTTTAAACCATTAATTTATTTTTATTAATTTTAATATGGTGAATATCTCCTTAGCAATTTGACTTCCCTGCACATTAGGCTCTGAAGCAATACCTTAA
This sequence comes from Scaptomyza flava, assembly GCA_030179655.1. Classification (NCBI taxonomy): domain Eukaryota; kingdom Metazoa; phylum Arthropoda; class Insecta; order Diptera; family Drosophilidae; genus Scaptomyza; species Scaptomyza flava. The sequence continues at coordinate 18,261,878 of JARNME010000404.1, forward strand.
CATACTTTTAAAGTTTTACAAAGTTTTTGACTATTTTCCATTTATGATATTTTTATCATTTCAAATACTTGAGTTTGCTAATAATAGTGGCTAAGCTGGGCAAATTGTGTGCCACGAGAAACAAGCTCAAGTATGCAACAAAACCAAGCACAAAAGTGTCGTAAAATAAAATAAAATGGACGCAAAAAAACAAACAAGCATAATAAGGCAAGAGCAAACTTTAAACTGTAAATAAATTTTTTTGACTTTAGCAGTTAAGCAAAGCTTAAGAATAAAGTTAAAAGTATAGCAACAAAGTTCTTAATCTATAAAAAAAATATGAATATCGGAAGTGAGCGTAGTGCCTAACTATGGGATACCCTATATTATTATTCTTATTAAATTTAGATCAAAATATGTAATATTAAACCAAAATATAGAATTTAGAGTGCTAGCAGCTTAGGCCTACGACTTTACTGTTAATTGACAAGTATTTAAAGGTTAAAAAATAACAAGTAAAAAGGCTCTAGTCGGGAGAGCCCGACTAGAAGATACCCTGAACCCAGTTGCAATAAATAAATTAAATTTATGTAAGACTTTGGTAAACTGACTTAGCTTCAATCGATTAAATTCGATATCTCCGGTGTTTCTTAACCGATTTAGACGAAATTTTCAGAAAAGTTCTATCGTTACCCATTATTTCAACCCAAATTTTCACATTTTCCAAATTCGATATTTTTGTTATCGATTCCATGTGAATATCGAAACCAGAATAGTTATCGATAATTTGAAGCAAACTTGTTCTGCTTATGATATAGGAGAACTAATATTCGAAATCTGTAGTCTCTAGTTTTTGTAGTCTCTGAGATCGACGCGTTCATACAGACGGACAGACGGACGTGGCTATATCGTCTCGGCTGTTGATTCTGATCAAGAATATATATACTTTGTGGGTTCGGAGATGCTTCCTTCTGCCTATTACATACTTTTGCAGAAAATCATTATACCCTTTTTACCCATTTATAAAAAACATACATTAATTATAAAACATTTCAAACATTTTTTCAAAATTAATTATTTACTTTTGAAGGCGCCACAGCAATACACTCACATTTTAATCATTACAGGGTATTCAATGGTCACTAACAAATAACAATTTTTGCTACTCGTGTTTAACAAAATGTGCAAAGAAAACTGCGCTAAAATAATGGGCCCAGAAGCCTTGGCTTTAAGTTGAGTTGAGTTTTACCAGGAGAAGGAAGCTAGCGGCTGGAAGCACAGGATGTGTGCTCTGCTCAAGGATATGAGCGGGCATTAAATTTAATGCCCAATGCCTGCGACTGAAATTTTGGGTAGACATGTCAAAGAGGTCGACGACGAGGCGAACCAGCACTAGCAACAGAATATCGTTGCTTGCTCTCTTTCTCTCCTGATTCGACTGTTGCATTATAAATGACGCATAATTTAAGCGGATTGCTCAGAACTCCAATGTACGGCAAGGGAGGCAGATTCTTCTTTCTTTCTCAGTTGCTCTTTAAAGAAAGCGCGCATTTTGGAAATTTAGTTGCAAGTGTGTTTGGAGAACGCTTTAAAATCACAGCTGAAAACTTATGGCCCATGTGGATGTGACCACTTTTTGTTTTTGGTCAAGTGTCTAGTGTGCGTGCCGTGTTTCCTCTCACTCAACACTCAATCGTGTTCTAATGTGGTCGAGAACTTTGTCAGCCCCAAAAACTTGATGGCAGTCAAAGTACTTGCAACTGCAGCTGAGACGTGCCCAACGACAGGATATTACGTGCATAAGTGAATGGGGTAAAGAATTAAGTTGGAATTGTGATTGCCAGTTGAGTTTAATGAGCATAAAAGTAAGTGAAAATATTTCAATAGTTTACTAATCTATTTTTTTTAATAGCTTGCAATATTTATTTGTCAAAATAGTTTTTGATTGCGAGTTGAAAAATATTTTAGTATTTAATCTTAATTCTTTAATTAACATTTTGTAATTTATACTAAATAGATGTTCCGAAAACCAAATTCAATTTCATTGCAATAGTTTTTCATTTGGTCCCAACAGTTTTCACTAATGCATCAAACTAATTTTACAAAGCGTTTTTACATTGAACAAAATTTAATTTACTGTTTGTGATTTGCATATGTTACACAATCATGTGCAACTCATTCTTTAACAAAAAACAACTTCCTAGAATTGCCAATAAAAAGAAATAGTAAAAAATATAAACAGTGTATTGTTTGATTACAACTCGACAAATACGTGCAACGGAAATGAGCATAAAGGACATGGACAGTAGTCCATAAAGAGTGTCCTTCATGTGGATATAGATATAGCTATAGATATGAATATGGATTGCATTGTACACAATGAAAATCTAATCTATTTTTGATGAATCGCAATTGTAAATTTCAACAATGACAAGCTAGCCAAATGCTTCAAAAGCGCTGCCAAATTATTATTGTGTATAGAAAAAAGCTTGGCAAATAACATAGAAAATATTATTACTTGCAATGATGCAAGCAACATGACACTTTTGAATGATTATAAAATGTTTACAAGTTATTTGCAATAATCAAATATTGTTTTTTCGTTATAAAAAGAATTACCAAAGAAGTCAGAACACTATAATTTTTTATTCATTTGACTTTTCTTTTTAAGAGCAACTACAAGTCTTTTTGACAACGTCAAGTAAATTTCCATTTGTACTGTTATTATTATTATTTTTTTTTTTGTACTCATGTATTTTATTTTATATAATGCAATTGAAATGTTCGGCCAAAATGTGTGTGCTTGGGTTTAGCTGTGCATTGTGCTGGGTCACTTTTGGTTATCCATCGTTGTTGTTTTTGGTATCGCTGATGTTGCTGTTGATGCTGATGATTCTGATTTCGTATGCACAAAAACAGTGAGCCACCCATATAGAAATTGTCATCAATAAATAAATGGTTTCGAGTATTGTATTTCTATTTATTTATCTTCTTTGATTACTTATTGCAATTGGACAAGCAATATTAACAGAAAATAAAATAATTGCTTACATATTCATACCCTCCATGAATTCGTCTGTTCTCTGCATTAAACATACCGGAATTGTGATTGGGTGGAAATGCATCAATTTTGTATGGATTATTATAAACTCGGGGCTAGGCATCGCGTGTTACAATTTGATATATTTCAATAATGACAACTCATTGCAATACAATATGTTTAAATTATAATGATACTAGAACAAAAAGAACAACAACTGTTTGATTATACGAATTTAGTAATATGTATACCCTGTAATTGGAAGATTAAGCATAAAAGCTGTGAATAGGGTATCTTCAAACCTTAATAATTAACCCAAAGCTCTCTTCTATTGTTTTCAACTGTGCATTTTGTATAGAGCTCTAACGCCAACTTCAATTACAGTTAGTTCGAGTGCATTATAATAAATAATTTATGCATCTAATTGGATTATGCAACACACTCACCATTTACTATTCTAAAAAAAATGTGTGCATATCCGTTTCAATAGCAAAAACGAATAGAAAAAATGTTTAGCCGTTAAACAATTGTGTGCTTGATTGAATTAGAATTCGTTCATGTTGCATGTTCGAGTGTTTGAAATGTGATAAACCCAAATGTTATCGTTAGATGCTTTAAAAGATGAGTGCTTGCACTATAAAGCTCTCTTTTGTGTTGCACATCAAGTGCTCATACAACTAATGAAAGGATTGAAATAACAATATACAAATCTAATTCGAACATGCATTTTTTATAACTACGTATTTATTTTTATATTCGAGAGTTTTGTCAGTTAGCTTTTCAGAAATTCGTACAATAAATAGCCAAGAAACAAATCCCATAATCTCATTTTCTTTTCGTACCAACACTTTTGCCTCAATAACTTTTCAATTGTCTTAGGATAAAGATTTTTGCAAGTGGCTTTTAAGCCACTTTCAGACCCGTTTCTGTCTATCTTAATGGCTGCACATTAATAACAATGCCAACGCACACAAACACAGCGTAAGCCTAGATAGACAGTATGCAAGTAGTATAAAGATGCCTGACTAAATTAACTGCCTCATAAGATTGACGACGAGTAGTCAACTGGCCTACAAAATATACAGCAAAAATGCCTAAAACAAAAGGATAAAAATCTTGTCGTAAATTTACGAAGGCATGACAAAACAATTAAACAATGAAAAGTGGACAGTCAAACGACTGGGCTGATGGCAAGTAGAACAGGTGTGACCAGGAAATTTCTACCTATTTACGGCCCTGTCAGCACTTCATCATCAACAGCAACTGCCACTGGAATAACTCAAGGCATTTTCTATATGCAAAAGTCTGTTCAGGGTTGCGCTTTTTAATGCCCTGTAAATGTGCAAAAAATCATTAAAGTGTCTGAACTTTTTTCGGGCATTTCATATTAAGGCAGTCAAAAGTATGATTTGGACAGAGCGTGTAATATTTATAATTAGATTAATGTATAATATATACTAAAAACCGTTTATATATATTAATTTTATTTATTCCCAACATTTTATATATATCTTGTCATATAGTATCTCATGGTAGATCATCTTTTGTGGCATTCGCAAGACAAAGGCGCGTGCCTTTTGCAAGTTTAGCATGCAGACGACAACGGCGCCCGTAAGCAGACAACAACCAAATTATTATTTATAAATTGCTCATGTATATGTATGTGTGTGTGTGTGTGTCTGTGGTTGTATGTCTATTGCACAGCAGCAACACCTTGAGCCCAAGCAATCGCCCATTCTTTGCCTAGAGTCTCGACTCTGCCCTATTGTCAGACACTTCACTGCCGGAAAAATCGTTTGACTTTTGTATAAAGTTTTCCAAAATGGAGGAGAGTAGGCTCCTGGAAAGGGAGTCCAGTGTTTTGGATCTTGTTGTTGTCGCTTTGCCTATTGGCATTTATTGTGTGCGTTCCGGTTTTAGCCCATTGTGTTTGCTAGCCTTTTGTTTCGTGCAGTTTCAACAACCTGAAAAATTATAGCGCCTGCATTGCTTTGGCAGTTCAAGTGCAAAGCAAAAACTCACAAAAGATAAAGGCACAGACACGGACGGACACAGAGACGAACAGTTAGCTAAACTGAAAGAGATACCGCAACATAAATTTTTTAATTAAATTCTGAGTGCCAACTGTACAAATAAAAGCTAGTTTCAAATGCGTTAGGGATTTTTTAAATTTTGTTTCATTATTATTATTTTTTTTTTTTGTTCACGCCTTTTACATTTCAATAAACAATTTTTATTACAATGCTGGTAGGCATAAACTTACATATATATGTAGCTGACTGAACCGTGGAAATATGTTATAATTTTTACATATTTTTTTCTGAAAATATTAGTTTGTAGAACACAAGAAACAATCGAAAAAAAAATATGGAGACGTAGAACGACGTTGACTAATTCGATGAATATACTTTTCTACAAATTTGTTTCAATGCTCAGATATTTAGTTTAAGTCAAATAGTATAAAGTGTAAATGTAATGGAACCAATGTTTCTCCAAACACGTTCTTTACTTAGCATTTTTTAATCAAAGAACCAACGTTATTTAATCAGGTCGTATTTCAACTATAAGAAGATGCCAACACTTGCCCCACATCTTAGTATCTATTGAAGTGCAAAAGAAAAGTTAATGAAGAGAACATATGTTGTTGGTAAACTTAAGCATTTAGTGTTAAACGTGGCTTTAAAAACTCATTTGAGTTGGGTTCTTTTATACTATGTATTTGGAAGCCCCATTTGGCATGGGCTACTTGATGTTGTGTATGTGTGTGTGTTGCTGTTACAAAATTTTTATAACGTTATTTCCCAACTGAGTTAAGTAGCAGAGACTAGCACATTTTACCCTCGCATCCCCTCCAACCAACCATATCGCATAATTACGCAAAGTGAAGTCTGGCACACAAAAAAAAAAAAAAAAAAACAGTCGGCCCAGTGAGAAAAACGGATGCGGGGGAGGCATTAAAAAAAAATGAACTGTAATTAGTGGTGCGAAATTAGTGTTATCCTACAGTGCAAAAACATTGAAAATATTCCACTACAACTGCACCTCTCTCTTTCTCACTCAAGTAGCGAGCTCAAAAGTGAAATGAAACACATGCTGATAGTTTTTTAATGTGTGTTTGTGTGTTCTTTTTTTTGTGTGTGTGTGTGTGTGTGTGTGTGTGTGCGTGTGTAATAGAAGCAGGTGTGTGCAATACCAGCAGAAACTCAACTACTGCTGTTGCTTTCAAGGCGCTTTCCATCATTGAAGACCAGCCACCCACCGCCAGGTGGCGCCAGTGAGGCAGAAGCTTAGCAAATGCCCGCGCTGTGTGAGTTGGCAACAGCGGCAGCTTCATAATGCGTGCTATTTGGGTCAACAGCTCGACTACTTCCACTGCTGATGGTTCATAAAGGCAGGGGCTGGGTGTATGCGAAAAGTGGGAGGGGGTAACATCGACATCAACATCGACGGCCGTTGATGGAGGGAAAAGCTTTGGCGCGCAGAAAACTTTTTTATGAACTGTTAAATTCCCAATTAGCGCTGATTGTTGCGATTTAACTGGAAAACAGACAGCGCGTGTGTGAGAATAGCACATCCCACCTTTCTACCCCCTCTGAATCAACAAGCTTGTTCGCTGACGTTTGTGGCAAGTTTTGTCAAGGAGTTATGGCAATAACTAACAGAGGCTTACATATGTTGCACTTACTTTCTAAAGGAGATAAAAACAATCGGTTTGAGCGCGTTGCTGCTCTTTTTGAGTGAGTATTTTACTTGATTTTTGTTTTTACTCTTTGTGCTTTAGTCTTAGACTTTTTTCTGCGTTGTATCAAAAGTAGCCCAGCGTTGCTGTCAATTCTTCTCAGAATAACATTCATCAACTGCTTAAAATAAGTTAAGGAACACAAACATATTTAAGGTTGTAGCAATATAAACATCTTGGAGCTCTTGAAAGGTATTTAGGCAAAGACTTTTTGTTGTTCGTAGGGAAATCGTCTTACAGATCTAGAATGCCAACTTTATGTCATGGTTGTCCGATCTGGCCAATTTTGACAAATGATCTAGCTGCAGCAAAAGGATAGGTCAAAAACTGAGGGACATAGAACCAGGCGGCCAGACGTATAGACGCGCAAACGGACATAGCTACATATATCGACTCAGCTCGCGATTGTGATCAAGTATATATATATACTTCATGTGGTCAGTAATGTTTCCTTCTATGTTTTCAAGTGTATACGAATGTTGAATTTTTATTACGAAAATACAATCCAAATATTAGAAACACTTTAACCTATAATTTCCCAAAAATACATTGCATGAAATTCATGATAGCATCGACAAGGCAACTAAAGGATTTATAAATTAATGCCGGAATTGGTAAAAACTTCTCGGGTAGCCTGGCAAATGGCTTAAATCAATAATTAATGCACTTGGCAACGTCGACCGTCTGATCCTTTGAGTTGCACTGTGTCTGCCATTTTATTTTTTGTTTTTGTGTTGCCATTCTTGTTGTTGTTGTTGTTTGCATGTGTCAACGCCCATGTTGAGCGTCCCTCTCAAGGATATTTTAATATGGTTGCGAACCTCAAGCTTTTTAAGGCCATAATGTGTATGCACACGTATCCACATATCTGTATCTATGTGTACATATGTTTGTGTTTCTGTATCTGTATCTCAATATATCCATGCTGCAACAGGCTCGCTATCCAGCCACCACCCGCACATCCCTTCCGCCACTTGCTCCATAACGTTTCTCCCCACAGATGAATGTCTGTTAAATATTTATGAGCATCGAAATGCTGCCTCAATGCATATTATAACAAATGAAACGTCAATTTCATGCGAAAAATGCAAACAGCAAACGGAACCAGGATCCTGGAGACCCTGGGCCAAGGACTACTGCCCAAATGTGAAGCTGCCTCAGTTCCACTGCGGCCATCATTCGATTCTCTCTATATGTGTATGTGTGGCAAGTGTGAGCTGTGAGTTGGTGGTTGGGAAAGATGGGGATGGCTGCACGTGACATGTTTCGTTCGCTTATCGGCAGCTGGAGCCTATGGCCATTTGCTCAATGTGCTCCTTGGTGCTAGGGGGGAGTTTGAGGGGCGTTGCTAACAGGCGCAGCTTGTGCTTTTCTGCACAATTTCATTATGGACTTTTATGCACATACCCCAAAGCGCATTTCTTTTTTTATATTCAGAGTGCAAGTTGAGTAACAAAAAGTTCTGTTTAGGTCAATCATCAACATAAGTGAACGAAGCAATCAAAATGCTCTGATGAACTTCGACTTGACAAATATTAAAAACAAATTAAGCATCTATTGTCTAGAGCTAGTTTGAAAAATAAAATTAATTGTTTACTCTATTCTCAATACATCCTTTGGACTTTTCTTGATTTCAGGCAAACAAAACTAAAGCAAGCACTAGTCAAATTATATCAAATATATTTTAAAATCAAATTATTTCACCATCAATTGTATGTTAATGATTTTGCTTATTGCAAATGTTTATTTTCCTCATTTAAATATGGCTTTTTAATCACGCTGTTCTCTTGCAAGAACACTTTATCGTTCTTGAGTAGAACTTTCATTAAATAAACGCACCCATCAATTCAAGTTGATATTTAATGCGCTTTGCGAGTCAGCGAAAGAACTCTTTAAATGGCTACTATAACAAAAGTTATGCAACTGCCGGGCCGCAAAACGTTTGAACTTTATGCTAATTAACTCAGTGCTCGCTTTTCTATCGCTCTCTCTCTCCTGCCCATCGAGCAAAGCCCCTAACTAAAAGCGTTTAAACGTCATTAGCATTATAATAGCAACGCGACTTTGACTTTGAACGCCAAAGCTCAGCACTCATCTGCCTGCCCCTCTGCAACATTCCCTACCATCCCCTGGTGAGGGAGTAAATGGCCAGTCATTCATCTTCATAGTATCAGCAGTCGTAGCCCAAGAGCAACAACAATGGCAAAGTCATTTAGGTTTCATTTTAATTGTAATTAAAGCGATTATTAAGGCACAAGTGCTAAAGTTGTCTTTTTTATTTTCTTTGGTTAGTATACCCTGCTGGAAGATTGGGTGAAATTAATGGATTGGTTAGAGGATAACTAAATAAATTTATTGAAAAATCTTATCATTAACATAATAGATCGGAATTCTTGAGAGAAATACTTAGTATGAAGGTATTCAAATACTTTAGCTGGGAGTTTTCTTAATGTTTTCGTGATTTTTATTGTTTAATATTTTTACATAAAGTTTTTAAATGCAAAACTAAAACACTTGTTTTTTCAATTAAGCCGTGCAGATTATCCTTTCGTCGTGGTTTCTTTAATTTGATGTTTTTATTTTCACTGCTCTTAAATTCTGCGCTTAATCTTTGCTACCTGAAACTACCTGAAAGCTTATTTTCAATTTAAAAAGTCGCTGGCAACTTTTTCTATTTGCCCCACTCGACTTTGCCAGAAAGCCTAAGGCTTTTGTGCTTGCCACATGGGGGCAGATGGGAGGATGAAAGTGCGTTAGAGAAAAACTGTTTCTTGTTGCCTTTTACAGCAACGGATCTGCGCCTTGTACCAACTCGCCCTGCCAAGCTGCCAAAAAAGTTTCGTTTTGTTGTTATTTCTTTGCTTTAGCTACAAAAAAAAACAGAAAAAAAAACATTTAAGCTGCTTCCAGTTGCTTCTAGTGGGTGCCAAGGCATAGAACTAAGTTAACGTTGGTAGTTTACTTCCATTGAATTTAAATTGATTTGCTTTTTCGGTTGTGAGGGAGTTTAGCAACCGAAATTGTACACTACAGAGTATCAAATGTGTTTGCATAGAGGCACTGCAAGCAAACTAAAATCAGTTAAGCATGTGTAGAGTGAAAATAAAATCAAGTTAAGAACGTTGCTGTCTGAGAGCAGCTATAAATAGGTAAAAGAGGGCTTCTTGAGGGGGGTAAGCAGTGTTATGGGATAAAAATGTGCCTTGACCTTTGTTAATAGTTTGTTAATAATTGATTTTCACGTATAGAGGAAATAAATGACTTTTAGCCCTAGATGAAATTAATAAACATTTTTATTTTGTTTAAAATCGAATTTATTTATTTTTATTAAATTTTTAAATTTGATTTTCTCAGTAAAGTTAAAATTATGTTTTTTTCAGCTAATTGCTTACACAAATATTATAAAATATATACAATTTTGTTCTAGTCTTATATACTTATCTAAATCTACTAAATTTATTCACTTTGTCAAGTTTAAATAAACATAAAACTATCAACTACTTGATATATAATTGTATTTTTTGATACATTATCATATGTGTTCTATGGCACTAATACAGACTCATATATTACTAAATGATATATATATATTTAGCATTTAGCGACGCCCACAATCGATTGCTGATGGCTCACTGTAACGAGATAAAAATTTAATTAAAAATTAGTATCTAAACAATTTTAATGGCTTGTAAAAAAAACATCGAATTGGGAACATCAATTTTGCAAAAAATTTGTATCGAATGTTAGTCATAAAGTCTTAATTAATTTTATGCATGGAGGAGAAAAAAAGTAACTCAATTAAGATGCCATAGATCAGTTTTAATGGCTGTTCGTCTAATTAAAAGGCCTCACACAGAAAATATTAGCCATAAAAAGTTTAATGGCTACAAAGAGCCGCTGTAAAACGTATCCAGGCAATTAGCCAACTTGCATACCACAAAAAAAAAAGAAAGAAAAAAAAGACAGAGATGATGAAGAGGAACATAGAATGAAAAGCAAATATTATTATGGATGAGAAAAGCCCTGTGGATGACAAGTGGCAAAAATTCATAGAGTAGAAACAGTAGGAACACCACACACTGACAACATTCGAACACTTGCCTAAATAACTCGCAGGCCTATACAGCCTTTACGTTCTTGCCGGGTATTTTCTTCTTTTTTGTGTGACATTGAACTGGTAGCTAACCACTTGCATGACAAGCTGTAAGCTTGGAGGGAAACTTTCGCCTTATGAAAGTTACAACAATGCAACAAAATGTGCCAAATATTGTGTTGAAGTTCATGTTGATGTACTATGAAATATTCTCTAGTTGAAAACTAGAAAATAATCTTAATATTAGCATAATTTATTTATCAGTATTACGAAAGCCAAACGGTCGCCACATTTCTAAAAGAATAAATGGAAAAAAAGAACAACAAGTCTATTATAGAAATTCAATTGTTCTACTTAGTTCTTAGTAAACATAATATATATCATATTTAATTAAATATTCCCAATTTAAGAAGTATTTTGAGTGCAGGGTAAAGTGAAGAGCTAAGAATAACACACGCCACAAACTTGACGTGTATAAACGTACGTGTATATGTATGTGTTTATGTCCGTCGCTGCAGCTCAACACCAAAAAAAAAAAAAAGGAAGAAGATCCAAAGCTAGTACTAAAAAGGAGATGGAGACAGTAGATATTCTAGATAGCATGAACGTGTGAGTGTGTGTGTGTGTTCTTGTGGATTTTACGCACTGCTAAATAAGCAATTTGCAAAATGTCCAAACCAATAACATAACAAATGACAGTGGCTCCAACAGCGTTGCGGTTAGCTGACTAGATAACTGGCTGGCTCGCCTTGCCTTGGCTTGGGTTAGGTTTGGATTGGATTGGATGCGAGTAGCAAGTGCAGCTGCAACTGAACCTGAACCTCAAGCTCAAGCTGCAGCTGCTCTTATAGTTTGGATAGCTAATGAAAATAAAGGTTAAGGCAACGCACGAAGTGAGACGAAAGGTAGCCGGTGTGAAAGTTTTTCTTGTCAACCCCGTGTGGCGGCAAAATATTCTGGTTTGATTGCTTTGCTGTGGACTCCCATTTCCAATTCTCTTTCCCTCTATCTCTTTCTCTCTCAAGCAAAGCGTTGACAAGTGGTTTATTCAAATGCCGCCGCATGTTGTGAGCTCTCTCAAAGCATTTGCCCTTGGGTTTCAACGTCGCAACCACAAAGGGGACTGGAGGGAGCCACAAAAACTAAGAGAAAAAAAACTTGAATGGAAAATTTGCAGGTGTCAGCAATTGACACATCTCAGCAAAGACTTTTAGGGGACAAACAAGGAGTTGGTAATTGAGATATAGAGCGCTGCAAAAACAAACACAAAAAACCCAGCATATTTCGATACCAAATACTGTTTAAAGATAACAGCTAATAAATATTTTGGTTCGTATATTTGGAATATATTTTATTTTGGTGCTAAAGCGGTTTTTAGTTTAATAATATAAAGTTTTTTGGCTGTTTAAAATTAACAAATAATTTTCTATATTTTTAAAAAGTGATTGTCAATCAAACTAAAGCCTGTGAAGGCACTAGAAACCAAGTAACCTCAAGTCTATTTCACTTTCCATCAAGTCTTTTATCTTCGAGTATATGTTTTACGTGACCAACCCATTCAGACACATATCTTTTCTCAGCCATGCAAATGTTCTTTCAAGCGAAAATCTCATTAATTGGCAAACGCACCGCAACGAGACAATAGCCGAAGTGCCATGATGATAATGACAAAACTCTTAACGTGCCACATGCCATCGCCTAAAAGCACACATACACACAAACACAGTCTGTGAATACTTAAATCCAAGCCTCAGAAAAGGCTGCCCCACACACTATTTAGGCTGGGGCCTATGACAACGAAACGTCGACAACGTTGACATCGTCAACAGCATCAACACAACCGCAAAACATCAAACTGCATTGCAGCAGCAGCACCAAAAGCAGCAGCAGCAGAAGGAACAGCAGAAGGAGCAGGGAAATTGTTCAGTGGACCTCAGACCAGACCAGAGTCTGGATATATGGGCAACTTCGGGGTTATGGAGGCTAAACGCAAAGCCGTATAATTTACAGCTCACCTCAGATCGCCACTGAGTTTAAGGGTAGGCTCGACCAGATACACTGCGCACAGTGTGGTAAAGTGGTTAGTGTTTTGACAAAAATTTAAGCTTAACCGAAAGAAAATAATAAAATTTAGATATGTTTCTTAAATTAAGTTTTTCAATCGGGTGACACAAATAAAGCCAAGCTATTTATTTATGAATTTACTGTCAAAATACTGTACACTTTTTTATTCTAAACTTTAAATAGATTAAATGCAGATCAGATTTCTTAAGAATCTTAAGAAACATTAATAGGTAAAATATACTGAGTTTCAAATAATAACTTTTCGTAATAAAAACAACTAAAATAAAGAGAAATCAAAATGTTTTCAAGAACTTAGAAAACTAATAATTATAAATTTATATATTTTTCTTTTTTTTCATATTTCCTTAACGCTACAGTATTACTACTCGTTGATGCGTTAGTCACATTTTATTTAGGTGACTTTGAACAATATGATGTGCATACCATTATTAAAGGTTTTTGAGAGAAATGTGAAACACTAAAAGTTATATTTGTCGAATTAACTACTTGTTGCACTGTGCAAAGAGATGGACGGGGCCTTTCACGTTGATGCTTTTGACAGCGGCGACGATGGGGGCGTGTCTAAACACCTACACCGATTGTAATGGGGCTACGTCTGTTTATGAATGCAACGTTGACCAGCGACAAGAACGATGACGTTGATAATAACGATGATAATGATGTTGATGATGATGATGTTGATGATGAGGACAGCACGCATAATTGGCGCTGTGCATCTTGAAGTCATGCAGCGTTTAGGTAAAAGCAGCAGGATTGGCAGCTGATTTTTGTAGATGGGGCAACCGACGTGCCGGAAATCAAGTTAGCACAACCGCAAAAGCATAATCTACCACCCCCTACTCCCACCCCTGTTTTACTCACCCAAAAAGATTTTTTTTCTGTCTTTTCATTTTGGTTAAATTTTGTTATTCTTCTTGTTTTGGATGTTGCCATTTTCGATAATTGTTGCGTCCATGTTGGCCATTGCGCCAACGACTGCTCCCCTGCTGCACATTAGGTTGCACGCTGGCAACTCCTTCAATCCTCAATCCCCTCCAACAAAATTGACTTAACGACTCCATCTACGTATTGACCTCGCCTCCAAAGCTGTGGCGACATTTACTACGCACCCAGTCGGGCGATTTGGTGAGTTGGAGTCAGTTGCTCCCTGTGGTCCCATAATGATGTGGTCTGCGTGTGTGTATGTGTGTGTGTGTGCTGGCAAACGCTGCTTGTTGCTATTTTGCATGTGCGAACATTTGCAATGCATTTCTGCAGACATGTTTTATCGCCAGTTGGCGCCTTGAAGTATGCAATCCAACATGGCCAACTACCCAAGAGTAATCAATTTAATGTCAAACACTTTTTTAAAACCGTTTCAAAGTCCATAAAGTAGATAAATATGTACTGATTTTCTGTTGAGCTTAAACATACATAAAGCTGTGGTAAATGTTGAGTTTCAAAAACAGTAAATGAAATAGAATTATATTTAGTTAAGGGCTTAAAAAATTTAAATAAAATTAAAATCGCATTTTATTATAGATTAGGAACTTTTCGAATTAATTGCTTTGTCGAACCCTGCTTATGATTTAAGGAAAAAACTGTTTTATTCCTATTCCCTAATGGTTCGAAGAGAACGCATTATTCTAATTAATCCAAACAAATATTACAACCAAAAATTTACCATTTTAATGCAAAGACAAACAAAAGAGTAAATGTAAATAAACATTAACAAATACTCGAATACTCTTTCCAATTTCACTAATGACAGATGCAAAAATGATTTATTATTTTTACCAATGTCTTGGAATTAAAAGCACTAGTTTTCAAAAAAAAACAACTCTTAAGTATTTATTACATAGATTGCAAGAAAAATATGACAAATATATTATACAAAGCTGAAATTGCGAAAGATAGCTTACATCGCGCTACAAAAGTATCATACCCCACTGCAAGTATAATAAAAAGACAAACAAAATTGCAGAATTGTAAAATATTTAGAATAAACAAAGAGCAAAAAGCTTACAACAATCTGCTTGGATGCTGCACAGTATTCTGCTATTTTGGCTTTTTAGCTATTAATCAAAGCAAATAACTGAAGAGAAAATAAATATTAAATTACCACTCAGCAAGGGCACTTGTAAATGTTTTCTATTGAGGGGCAGCTGCTGCTGCTGCTGCTGAGGAAGCTGGCCCAAATTTTCATAGTCCGTTACCTGCTTTTGGGTATTTGTAAGCCCCTTTTCTGTCGTTCTTTGCATTTCATTAGGGAAATGCATAAACAGTTCAGCCTGCTGCCAGCTTTCGACTTCTTTCTAAATGGTTTTTTTGTTATGTTTTTATGTTATGTTTTTTTCAAGGCAAGTTGGGCATCTCAAGAACTGTTGCATAACTGCTGTCTTTTCGTCTATATCGTTTTTGGTAGACTTCAAGTGTTGACTGGATTTGATTGAGTCAAAGACGAACTTCTCCTGGCAGTTAATGTGATTAGTCTGGCAATTTGTTTTGAAAATTGCCAGCACTTTGAATACCTTGTGTCCAGTACATGCTCAATAAAGTATAAGAAATTGTAGAAGTTGTTTGAGGAAAAATGGGACATAAAGTTTATAATTAGCTTAAATTATCTATTCCTTATGGTGTTTAATTCCTAGATTCTTTTAACTTCAAAAAAACATTTATTAGAATATAATTATGCCCAAATAACAAAGTATGTTATTATAAAATAAAAAACAATATTATAATAATTTGCTTTGTCTTTTTTGTTCATCAAAAATCTCATCTCATTTTACTGGGTATTTTAGAGGGGACTACTTATGGCTTCCACATGCTTGTTAGTGGTAATTAATTGTGTTTCAAGCAAATTGCCGAAAATACATTTTAAAGTCGGAGTCGGAGTCGTGTTGACCAGTTGTGAGCATTCGTTTCACTATAAATTGAAAACGCATTTGCCAATTTATAAATGTTGTGTACTTTAATTTCGATTGATTTCGTTGCATTGCGTTTCGTTTTGGCCCGTTTCGTATGCTTCTCGGTTGGCTGCAAGCCACAAAATAGCAACAAATATTATTTCGGCAATCAATTTCAGTGCCTGTCTGCTCGTCACAAAATTTACCATTAATGGCATTCATGGACGAATATTGCCAACGATTTGTTTACACTCAAGGTAATTGTTTGTTGACTTCAAGATTCAAAGCACTACAAGAACAATAAATTAGCTATAAGCATTCGTAGGTATTGAGCTGTAAGTAGCTCAAAGTAAATAATTATTGTTCAAGGGAAAAGAATAAAACTGAAATAGGAAATATTTTATTTTAAACTGTGCTGCCTTATCACATCGATTAATTTGTAGTAATTCTAGAATTATCTTTAAATATTCATTCCAATTTTTGAAAACTCTAATAAAATTGAAATGAAAGTCTCGCATCTTATGAAGGAAAGAAATAAAAAATATTAAGTCATTAATTTAATCAAGTGTCTTCTGCTGCCAATTACATTTTACACAGACGTTAATGAATACAACTTTTAATTAATTTGCAGATGCATTTTTTAAAGTTTCTGATAAGCGTCACTTATCCTTTACAAATTTAAAGCAAGCACAACAAAAAACTGTCAGAAAATGCTTAATGCTGATTGTTAAAAGCAAAAAAAAGAATGTAAAAACAGTTTTGAGTGTTTTTTCGCCCAAAGCTAATGATGATAATTTTAATGAAAAACTTAAACAAGTTGACGCTGTACTCCGCCAAGCAGCAAGCCAGCTGGCTTGACAGCAATCAAAGTTATTAATTCATGAAAATGTACAGCAATATTTCTGTTGCGTTTCTGTTTGTCTTTGGAATCCACTTGCAAAGTTATGAGCACATCCAAAAGGTAAACTGGCATTAAATCTACAGCAATAAATTTATGCAATTATATGAGATAGACACGAAGATGGGCGTTTTGTGGCTGAGGCGCCATTTTTAGTGCCGGTCATTGCATAACAAAATGGCGCCATCTGCCATAGTTTTAACACCCAATTGATGTGCAATAAAGTTAGTATTCAGACCGCGTTGCAGCCAACGGAGAAAAATCTAGTCCAATGACACAAGCTTCAAATCACGAGAGCATATCGATAACAAAATTAACATAAAGGTAAGGAAAAATGGGGAGCTTTTGAAAGCTATAGTGTAAGCAATGTTTCAAATAAAGAAAAAGTGTTAGGGAACACAAGTGAAAAAAAGTTGTAAAACGAACCAAATTTCATTTAAAATTATAAGTTTTTTTTAATTTTACCAATTCTGTAAGCAGTCTCATTGATTAAAATTATATTTGACAAATGGAAAAATTGTCGACAAAGGTATTCTTTCATTAAAAATGAATTCAATGTGAAGTAAAAGTTATTTAAAATCTTTCAATAGTTTGCTTAGAAAAGCAATTACCAAAATTGTCTCAGCCAGCTTTTAAGAACATTAATGTCAACGAACTGTTACGCAACACTATTTATCTAAGTTTTAAAAATATTTAAATACTTTTTTTCAAGTATTCCACTATAATGGCACACTGTTTTAACTTAAAATTTAGTGGCAGTTTCAGCTAATGTTAGTAGGACTTGTGTAGGTAACTAAAATTAATCGCTGGCAAAGAAAGCTGACAAATCCATTTCTAAAACGATTTTATTGGCAGTAGAAGCTATATTTTATTTTTATTTTTTGCTCGTGGTTGTGGTGGGGAAAGTTGTCGTTGGGAGGCAAGTAAATGTTGCCAGTTTTATGATTGCAGCTCACGTCGAAGACGCTGCACGTCATCAATTCTTTTGACATGTCCTGCGGCCATTAATGCTGCGTTCAAGAAGAAGATGACGACGACAACGTTGCCAACATTGAGTTCATGTGTGTGCCCCTGTGTGTGTGTGTGTGTGTGTGCGTTTCCGCTGCCTTTCCGTTGGCTTTTCCCTATGGCTGCGTCTCAAATTAACCTGATACTCAGCGAATGCTGCTTTACGTACGATGACAAATTTGCCCAAACGCAGACGGAAGCATTTCGCAATCATCAACCAACCCACTCAGCACACAGCAACGGAAGTGAATCGTAGGCGCCTCCTGCTCATTAAAAATGCAACAGACCTTAGAGAGTCAGACAGAGAGCGGGTAAAAAGAGATAGGGAGAGAGTATGTGAGCAGATGAATAAGCCCAGGCATTGACTGCTTACTGCATAAAATGGCCATATTAATGCCAGCCAATATTGATACTCCTCACTGCCACAACGAACGTCCTTTTGAGCTCAATTGGTTTCTGGCTCCTTACTCGTTTCATTCTTCTTATTGTTGCATTCAATTATGATATGCAGCATGCGGTGCAACTGTTTCTGAAGTTACTTCTGTCTCAGTGTGCTGACCAAATTTTTGTTGTTGCCATACATGCAATTATAATTATGCTGATGTCCAAACGAATTGTGTTTGCTATGCTGGCAATTCATTTGAAATGTTCAAATCCTATTCAATAATGAATGTATATGAATTTGTTCAAGATTAGTCCAAAACCTATACAAAGTCCACATTGCATGAGTTTTGAGAATAAGCTTAAGCTACTTGGCAAACATATTCTGAATAACAGTTTGCTCACAGCTTGCTCACAGAACGTAACCATAAGCTTATCTTGCAAAAGGTAACATTTTAATATAGTGATAAGATACTATTTATCAAATAGCAAGCAAGCACAAACATGACTTTGTGTATTTTCAATTAAATTTAATTTATTAATCAAGTTGAGTATTCACATTATTTCAGTCTGTTTGCTCCTTAAAGGATAAGTGATGAAAGCAGAAATAAATAAAGTTTGCATATGGTTTATCTTCAGACAATACTTAAATATTGGCAAAATGCAAATTTTAAAACTTTTACGAAAGTCAATAGAAAACTAACAAAAGTCAATTGGAAATCAAAAGGCAAAAAAAAAGTGTATCAAAAACCGACGAAAATCAGAAAAAACTTATCAAAACGTTTGCAAAAAACTGCAACATATTAATCAAATAAATGCGTTTTTATTATGGCTAAAAAGTTTAGGCAGACAAAGTGGGCGGAATTGAAATGCAGACTCAGCCTTTAGCCTTCAGCCACCCCTTTTACATTCTATTTTGACAGCAGTGGCAAATCCATTAAACTTTTACGACCATTGTAAACATTAAGTTGCATATGCAATTTTATGTGCAAAAGGGCTAAACGCCGCGGGCTATGCAACAATTTCCTAACTTGCCCGCCATTTCAAACTTTTCGTATCGTATTTTTGTCGCGTTTATCCCAACGCCTTAGACATTGTAACGAACAGTTTACTTCATTTCTTTTACGCTCTTTTTTTTTAAGTCAGAAAGAGTGCATAAAATTTTATCAAAAAAAAAAATGTTCGACTGGGAAATTTTACATTTATTTACAGTAACTTCCGCACAATCGAACAGCAAGAAAGAGCGCGGGATCTTTTGTCCTGAAGAACATATGAAATTTAAGTACAGCTGACACAAAATTGAAAATTAAATGTAAAAATAAATTTTAGGTTTAAGATCTTTGTATATCGAATCAGAGATCATATAATATTCTAGTTTATATGAGTTTGCATTTATTACTTGTTTTGAGTTAGCTAATAAATATCCATTAATTGGATAATCTTTAGAAATTTTTGCCCTTCTTTATACCTTCTCTGTTCGCTTTCGTTCATTGTTCTCCTACCCTTCTCTTTATCATATTTTTATGCTCGTTAGCGTTAAACTCTTCGTGTTTTTTATTCTGCTTCAGATTTTTGAATCAAAGTTTTGCTACTGTTTGGCCCTATCAGCGACGCGCTGCGTTTCATATAACGATAATTTATGGCAAATTTATAATGTTGTAAGTGCCAACAAACTTGCTGAAACTATCCATAAAAGGCCATGCAGACACACACACACACACACTCGCACACTCCAAAATGCCACCCACTGTGTTCAGAATTGAGGCTGAGCTCGTAAAGCTGTTGCCATAGATACCATGTAGCATAGGGAGAGAAGTTGATGTTGGGTCTGGGGGGAAGAGATGGGGAAAGAAGAGAAGCTTGGGAACGCGCTTAGTTGACGGAAAAGCCACATCGGCATCTAAGAGGCACACACACACAAGCACACACACATACAGATGCATTAGAAGCGTTGCTGCATAAATATTACAAAATTGTAAATACACACGCCCAAGACTTATATTTTTTAGTGTGAGTGTGTGTGTGTGAAGTGTGTGTTTTGTAGTCAAGTGTAAAGTCATCCGCACAGCAGCATCTACATTTTATTACACAGAACTTGAGACGCTTACAACATTTAGGCCTGCACAAGGTTTTGGTTTTTAAGCTTTGAAGATGACTTTTCTCACTATTTTAAATTCACTCAAAAAATGGATGCATATATTTTTACTTTGGATTATCCTTAACCATCTTTTTTTAAGTATTTACATTAAAAACAAAATAAATTATATCATAGTTTATTATTAGTTATTCTGGGCGAAATCATATATGTAAATCTAATTATTGAAATTGTTGATTTTTACAGAATATAAAAAAAACGTTATTAAGTTGCTTTGAGTGCTTGGCTTTATTCAGCTTTTGACTCATCCATTTAATGTTGGCCAATTTGAAATTGAAATCGTTGCCGCAAGTAAAGTGCAATGTGTGAAATTTATGGGCTTGTATTTCCATTTCTTTTTTTATTCTGTGGTGTGTGTGTGTGCCAGTTCTGGATTTAATGTTATTTCCTTTTCGTTTTGGCATTTTTTTACTTTGTTTCGGTCATTGTCCGGCTTGGAATACTATGTTGGGTTTTCGTACACTTGGCACTTGTACTGCATGGCTTCGGGTGTGCTTTTTTTTTTTTATTTTATTTTTTTATTTATGCGTAAAATGCTTTCAAATTTTCGGATAACTTGCAGCGCTTTGTTTAGTCGGATATGTTGCACATGTGTTTTTCACTGTGTGCGTGTCTCTGTCTGTGTTAGTCTGTCTGGGCCCACTTTAGCGTTCGAAAATTAAAACTTTTTTATGGTCTTGGCATGTTATGTGTATCCAAAAAAAATCAAAAAAGGAATTTAAATATATTGTTGTATTACTTGCCACGAATTTAAGTAGCGACCACATAAATTGGTCAAAGTAATAAATTTTGTGATACTTAACTAGTGCCATGCATTATATTTGGGACACATAGCAACAATGCTTGAAAGTTGTTGGAATTATCAAAAAAATCTTTAATTATTAATGATGTAGTGGGAGCATAATGGAGGTAAGAGGAATTTTTTAACCTTAAACGGTTAATATATCAATAAATAGGAATATAGAAAGTATATATTTTTTAATAAAAACGTTTCTTAACAACAATTTTGAGGTACTTAAATATTGCATTAAATTAAAGGGATTGCCATACAAGGAGGCCTGACGCCATGTGGTCAGGTTTATGAAAACTTTTTCAAAACATAATTTTTAAATAATATTTCTTTAAAAAATATCTAAAATATTTGTTTTCTAATAGCTATAAAGCTTATATGTATATGTGAAGATTGCAGATTTAAGATCGATCTCAATCATAGCCGTAGCCAAGTCTAATCGTCGTTTGACAGAAAGAAACCCTACCTTATTCTATTTATATTAAAAAGCCCGTATTTTTACATACCCATATAATATCTTTGCATCTGGAACGGATTGTATTGCTCGTTACTCTGGGTTGGCTGCGATTTTCAATCCTTTACTTCTCAGCTATCAGCAGCAGAATTTTGTTCATTAGCTCATTGGCAACGGTTTCGTGCAGTGTATTCAGTCGTGCGGCAAGAAAGTCACCAAATTTTATATACAAAACTTCCCTTGGACTTGTCTGATGTCTCGTGCTAGCTCCTCCTACGGCAGTAAAGCTACTGCCCGGAGAGAGGCGATCACCAGTGCCAGTTCCCAACATTCCTACACCGATATTGAGTGGACTTTGAGCTGCTTGCCGCCTTGCAACACCATTATGATCATCATCATCAACATCATTGTCGTCGTCGTCATACTCTAAATCATCGTCGTCATCATCCAAATCCCCAGCATCCACATCGATCAGTTCATTGTTCGTGTTGATAATCAAATGTGGCGATGGCGTTGCATAAAGTCCCGCCCTACCTCCGCCCACTTTCGAAGAGACCTGAAGTCGCGCCTTCAGCTGTTGCTTTGTCCTTGGTCTTATGGTATTCAGTTTGTGGCGCGATTTACGTGCCGCTGACAGATTGCTTCGCGCCTCGTCCTGCGAATCCGGTTCGTCCTTAATGTAAATGGAGGGAGAGCTGCTGCACGAACGTGAACTGCCACGAGCAGGCGAGGGCAGCGGGGCAATGGGTGCAACGGCAAGTGGCAAAACAGTCGTCGTTGTTGTTGTCGGCGTTGCCTTATACAAAGTTGTAAGAGTCACATCCGGCTGCAGTTGCAGGGCCTGCAAATGTTGCGCCTGTTGCTGCAGCGCAACGGGCAATTGACTGATGCTGGACAGAATGGCTGGAGGGATTGCTGTTGCAGGAGATGAGATTGTAATAGTCGAGCTGGACTTATTCGCTGGCTGATTGTTGGGATTATTGGGATCACTTGGAGCAAAATATTGATATTCATCATGTGCCGCACTATTGTTGTTGTTATTGTTGCTACTATTTGTAGTAATGTTGTTGTTGTTGCTGATGTTGTTAATGTTAGTATTATTATTGCCAATGTTGCAAGCATTGTTGTTGTGGCTGGTGTTGTTTGTGCTATTGTTGTTGTTGTTAGAAAGAATCGATTCCATTGAGCTATTCTTGATGCGCTCGCGGGATCTGTAAGAAATAAATTGTATAAATTAGAGAACATTTTTTGTTCAATAATAACTAACTGTTTTAATGCTGTTAAGTTTAATAATACGTTTGCTATTAGTTAAAAGCAAAACTTTTAGCTGTGTATATATTGAGTGCCGAAGGCTTGTGGCTCTCCTAACAGGCCACTGTTTAGTCGCAGTACACGCGAAAAGGCTAGGTATAACGGAAAATGACGAATGCAGAAATTAAAGGACCCAGGTGACAAGGAAACGCTAGAGCACCTCCTTTACAGCTGCCACGCATTGGCAGCACTTCATTTCTGGCTTTACTCGAAGAAGCCAGCAAGCAGGAACCTAAAAAGCTTGTGCCGTTTGCCCGTAGCACACACACTTCGCAGGACCTGACACCAAGATAGGCCCACCATCTCCAAGCACCGGCCCCACTAAGGATCCTGTTAACGGTCTACGTGTGACACTCAAACAGAGAGGTCGAGCATGTTAGGTTTCCAGGAAGGTATTGAAGATAATTTAACTTTATTGACCTCTGCTTTTGAAATCAGAAAAAAGAGCTCTTGAACATCTGATTTAGCTTGCCCTGCTCATTTATTTTTGTTAAGGTCAAATCTGACCTACTTTCTGTTGACGGATTGAACTGAAACTTGGTACGCACCCCAAGTTCTAATGACAATATTACTTAATATATTTGGTACCCCACGAAAATTACATTAAAAGCTAAAATGGCTGCAAACATAAAGGCAGGTTTATTTTGCTTTACACAACCCTTTGAACCTGGGTGTCAAGGAAAAGGTATTAAATTGAAACGATAACTTTAAAGTTGAAAATACAAATGTAGTAAAAAATATTAAGTTTCATTGAAAATAAAGATTAAAATGATGAGGGAAAAGTACCAAATGCCAAAAAAAAAATATTTCAGAAGGTCCTATGAACCAGTCATTGCACAACTCTCCTCATCCCACCACTCTCCTTATTGATCAGACGAAAATGACAAATTTTAAAATTTAAATAGAATTTGTTATGATGCAACGGATGACTTGATAGGAACTTCACATGTCCAACGATTTAACTTTGTTGTCTGATCAATGTCCCAGCTTGATGAGGAGATTGGTGTGATGACTGGTACCAAGGACACACCAAACTTTTTGTAGCTCTAAGTAAATTGTGTACATCATTTAAAAATTAATTTGCAGTAAAACGAATTAACTTCATATTTTCTGGTACACATTTGTTAATGTTATTCATCAGTTTTACTTACTTTCGCTCCCTGATGACCTCCTTGAGGAATGCCATGTCATCGTAGTATTCCCACTTGGACTTGAAACGCGTTGTGCCCAGCATCTTTTCGTGATTCAATTCGCGTCGAAAGATCTCTCGCAGGGATGTGAAAGTGCGCTGCACACGTTCGCCGCTCACATTGAACAGGCGTCCCAGTTCGTTCCATTTGATGGCCTTTTTCTTGTCGGAACGTTTGTAATGTGGGAGGCGGCAATCCCACAATATTGGACTCAGGCGAACTAGCTCGATGAGTCGGCGCTTTTCAATGTTGTGGCGCGAAAAGGCCATGGCCAAAATGAGCTGTCACTCGCTCTCGCTCTTAATACTCTCTTAACAGTTTGTTGTTGTTGGTTTTGGAGCCTCTTTTCGCTACCATCCACTACCAAAAGTCACAATGCGCATGTCTAGTTGTGGTTGTGGTTGTACCTCAATGTCTGTGTGTGTGTTGGCCCGTTTCAGATGCTGCGCAAGATATGTGTGGGAAGTGAGAAAATCGTTAATATTATTTGTTGCCTGTTTTTGTTTGCCTTGATGGTCATCAGGCCGAAAAGTATGCAACGTTTCGGACATTTCTTATTGCGGGTGCGGGGGTTAAATTGTTTCTTTGCGTCAAGTTCAATGAACTGGATGCTTGCATATGTATGGAAGGGGCAGTGTATCTAAGGGTATTTATATTCAAACCCGTTTGGAACTGCAAATGGCAGTGGGGCACGCTCAATTTTAGCGGTACGGGAGTCAATTAACGGCAATAACTTTGCAAAGCAACTTTAAATTCATCAAAGATTCTTAATCTTACTTTAAATGCTTGCGTTGAGCTGTAAATCTGTTGCAAAGGCTATAATGCCTCTTACCAACTTTAGGCTTAAACTTATTTATTTCTCAGAATATGCATTTAAATTTAAGTACAAATTTAATTATATTAAAGGAATATTGATAGTATTTTTGAAAATAAAAATACATTTTGGTAAACTATTACAAGTAGATGTAATATTGTATTACTTTTAGTTTGAGTGGAATTATTGCGAATTTGTATCAATATATAAGGATACACAGATCTTTTAATCGATGTTTAAGAAACGATTCTATAAATTGATTCCTAATCAAGTCGAAAATTTAACTTTGAACACTTTCTTAAGAGCTATAACTTTTTTGACACACAACTTCATTAACTTTAAGTTGTGTTTGGATGTTCTGATAGCTTTTATTTAAGCTAATATGTAATTTTAATATTAAAACCAGATTGGAGCTAGAAAATTCATTGAATGCATTGAGAAAATATTTTATTGAAATTGCATTGTTTCTATTAATTGTTCAGGTGAAAACTAACAAATAAACCATCACCATTAAATGATATATATTATATATATATAAGTTTAAATGGTTGTATGTATAAATGTAAGTACACGTACTTTGCCCAAACATAGCAAATTATAAGTAAGACAAACAAATCGTACTATAAAGTAAACATTTTCAATGCTCTGGCTTCGCATTTCCCAGAACCAAAAGCATTGCGCTTGAGAATGTGCAGGTTTATAAGTACATATATATATATTTATGAATATACATTTATACGTACGTATAATACTCACATAAACATTTGTTCCGTTTGTAGATTATTTAAGTAAATAGCTCGTTTGTGAAATGCGTTAAGAGAAACGTTGCCAACTGTACATTGTTATGCTTATAAACATATTTACAATATAGTACAAATATATATTTGCGTGTGGGATATGGGGGTAAACAAAGCAACAACCACTTTCACAAATGGAATTTCTAAGAACTAACGATTAAGTTGCATGAAATTTGAATTACTTGTGGCTAAATTTGAAAAGGTGTTTTAAAAAGCGATGAGTTTTCAGTTATGAGAATATCTTTTAAGAAAAAGTTAGGTCTGTTGAAAAAAATCTTTGCTAATGTTGTTATAAATATTCTTAGGTTCGGTGAATAATTATTTTTTTTTTTAATACTTATTTTTCTTAAAGTAAAATGTATTTTTTTCGTAACTATTAGTAAACACAATATGGTCACATTGTTAAATTTCTATTTGTTATAATTTTTCGTTGTTCTGAGAACCGACCTGTAATATTAATGTGTAATATTTACACTTCTTACCAATTTGTTAAGTAGCTTCCTTATTCCCAGCACTCTCTTGCTCTTGCTCCTGCTCTCTCTCTCTCTCTCTCTCTCTTTCTGTCTGTCACTCTCTGTGTGACAGCTTACGTAACGGATTTGCCGCTTTTTTAGCTTCCAATTTGTGTTGCGGTTTTTTTATGTGCCAATTTCTTTTTGTTTGAACTGTTTTTCAATTGTGCGCTGCTTTCTGCAATGCACACACTCACACACACACACGCGTGGATACATATATGCTTAAATGCTAAAAATATACGCACAACAACAAAAGATTTGCCGATTAATACAATAAAAGAAAGCAGAGAAGAAAAAAAACGCTTGCACTTGCTTAAATTTCAATTAAATTTTGCCGACAAAAATGTTTATACAAAACTTCAAGAATTTTTGTTTGTTTGATATTACAAATTCAATTAGCTTTTATCAAGTTTTTTTTTGCTGTCAATTGAGTATTATTTTCTTCTTTTTTTGGTATTATTTTCGTTATATTTTGTTTTTGAATCTAAAACATTTGGCGCCTCACGTTGAACTGAAACAAAATGTTTTTTTTTTACGTTTATCTCACAAGTTTCGGTTTGATTTTGCTGCCGTGTTGTTTATGGCAATTGTTGCTGTTGTTGTCTTTATTAACAATTTGAGCAGAACGTTGAGAATTTATTTCAATTTATTTCAATTAACAACAAAACGTTGCTTGTTGTTGTTCGCTTTGCTCGTTAGCAGCGCTGTTTGCTGCCACTTGTCGCAGTGTTAGTAATTGTTGCTGTTGTTGTGTGTTGTATGAAGGCTATGCAACAACTATTTGCCACCACAAAAATCTGTAAACGATGCGAGCGCAAAATGTACCACAAAATTCACAAACACAAGCTCACACATGCATGCGTGTGTGTGTGTGTGTGTGTGTGCATGTGTGTGTGTATACACAAATACGCGGGCGGACGCAGCGAGAGCAGCAATAACAAAAACGACACACACTCATAACAATTGCAAGCTCAATTGATATTCGTATATTATTTAATTAAATTATTTAACATACGATTATTGTACATATGTATTTCACACATTTGTATGCATGTGTGTCTTTGCAGCAGCTGAGTTTTTGTTGCCACTTCTTGGCAGCAAGCGTTGCTCGCCGTTTGCTGTTTTTCACAACTTGCCCCACAAAACCAACTGTAAGCGAACTTAAATTTTCTTGCAAATTGGCGGCGCAGCAGCCGCGTGCTGAGCGCACGTAAGCCACATAGAGAGCAAGACGCTCTGCTCTTGTTCTGCTGCGCTCTGCCAACAATTTTTGCTGCTGTTTGCAATTAAAGAGAACGGTAGACAGACAGACAGACAGAGTGAGAGAGAGAGAGAGCGACAGAGTAAATACTTCGTTTGTATTGTCGACCCACGCGTTGTCTTGGCGCTGAGCTCGTTTCTCTTTAGTTGTTGATGCTGGTTGTTGATTGTTTTTCTAACGTAGTGAGAGAGAGAGCGGATATTTTAGCTTGTAAACAATTGGGGGAACTTTTGCACTGTTGCCAAAAAGCAGTGTGAGAAGATAAAGCAACTGTGAAATGATCTATTAAATTCAAGGACACAGCAATTTGTTTGTGGTTATGTTAGCTTAATGAAGAAATTGTTTGTGGAATTCTTATTCTTTTTGGAATCGTCAGGAAAATTTAATAATTATTTTAGCTACTTTTTAAAAATATATAATAAAAAAATAAATTTGAGAATTCGGTATTTAGAATTTTTCTGAAATTAGCATTACCTTAAAAACAAAGTTGTTCTTATAGACTATTTTTAAATATAACACATAAAATCATCTAGGATAAATAATTCAACTTTCAAAAAGTAAAAAATTATATAAAAATTTTTATACTGAATACACACATATTTAATATTATTCCTTATGCCCTCCCACAACTGATAAGTAAGCTATAAAAAAAATTGAATTCATTCAGCAAGTGATCGTAAAACAAATAAATAAATATTTTTTAAGTTCATAATTGCCTATACACAATACATACAAACACATATCGTTTTCGTAGCCACAAATCCTCTTCATATCAGCGAACAATACATAAATCGAATGAACAATAATGAGCCCTACCTCACGCCCTCCCGCGTGCTTTCGCTGTTTTAGCTTATCAATAAAACGCTTGGGCTAAAGCAAATAAACAAGAAACCAAAAACTAAAACCAAAGCATAAGGGGCGCGCATCCACAAAACAATAACAACGAACAAACAAACAAAAGCGAGTGCTCGCAAACGCAAAATAAACAAAAGGAAATCGATAATGCCCAAGATTGGCAAGAGCAGCAAAAGACGCAGCACCAGGAGCAGCAACAGCTCGCAGTGCATAAAACAAAAACAAAGCAACAAGCAGTTATCTGGCAGAGCAGCGAACAGCTGAAGAGAGAATAAGAGCGCACCAAAGAGAGAATGAGCGAGGGTTGTGATTTGCCCTTGGGATGCTGATTCTTGCCAACAAAGAACACACATACATATGTACGTGGACTACGTATTGGTAGCAAGGCGCTGATAGTTGTCGATTGACGGAGGTTACAGAGGCCGACCGACTACCGTTAACAATGGCCTGTCGACATTTAAGCGTGGGAGTGTGCATGAATTTCTGCTCTCTCTCTCTCTCTCTCTCTCCTTCTTTCTCTTTGGCTGTTGTTTGTTTTTGTCTGTAGCTGACATTTAACAATGCGAACAAATACAAACAAACTAAAGGCACAGGCATACGCCCGCGCTTACACACACACGCATACATACAAAGTCAAATATTCAATTTGCCGCCTGCTACTACGAGTACTGCCTGCAATCAACTTTATTACTCGCTGCCTCCAACGCTGCCGCAGTTGTTATTTACTTTTTGCTTCTGTCGTCGTCGTCTCGCTTGGTCATCTCAAAAATAAGCACGTCGACGTCGTCGTCGTCGTCGTCGGCATCCGTATTTATCAATCGTTCTGTGGGCCATTGCAATGCAGTCATACCATACACATGTCCATCATTTCATTCCCTCCATTCGCATTGTTAGACTTATCAGTATGATTGTGTGTGTTCGTGTGTGTTTGTGTGTGGGCATACTGATGCTGATGAAGCGGCCAGAGCTTGACACACGGTCCAATATTTGAATGAGATTAATGAACAACAATGCAAACGTTATATACCAATCGCATAATTTTTTCAATCCATACCTTAAAATTGTGTTTCGTTTTCGCCGCTAAAAACAATTATTTGATAACATTAATAATATATTTTTCCAAAAGAAAACGTTTTACAAATAAACAGCAACTCACTATATTCAGAAAAATGTATGAGTAAATAGAAAATAATAATAAATAATATTTTTAAATTACAATTTAAACAAAATTAATCTTAAATATATTTATTTTCAATAAAAAATAACAGGCTTAAATATTTATAGACTCAGCACTAATCCAGTTCTTTGTAAAATATTTATCTTAGTTTCTGTCAGCTTTTAATAGCATCAAAGCTTTGATAATTTCTTTTGAAGCACAAAATTTTAATAGCCAGTTGATTTTTTCTTTGCTTTTTCTCCATATATTTCAATGGGAGTTTCTGGCTTTTCTGTGACCTAGCCTGGTCCAATTAGCAACGATTGGCCGCAAAGAACAACATCATCAAGGCAAAAATAGTCAAAAGTCAAATACAAAAACAAACAACAAAAAGTAAGCCAAAAACTTTTCTTTAGCAAGCGACCAGTGCAAAAAGTTTAGCAAACTCAAAAAAAAAAAAAACTTATGAATAATTTAATAATATCGTATATTTGCTTCTACCATAGGCACAGATTTCTGTTTTGCTCTCCGCTCTCTGTGGAAAACTCTTCACTGAGTGCTTAGTACTTGGATATTTTTTCTACTTTTTTTATATTTCAATTACGTATCTACCATTTGCCAGCAAATTGAGGTGAAGTATTTAAAGGCAAATCGGCTTGAGGCTTGACTCATAAGCCCGACGACTGCCAAACAAACACACACAATTTTTGATTGCCTCCCACTTTTGTTATCGTTCTGTCAGTGCTATCCCTTCCATCCCGTTCTCCACTCTCGTCAGCGTCTAGAGATTCTCTTTGTCGCAGCTGTTTGCTGTCTGTTTCCATTAAAAATCCATTTAAATATTATCTTGTGCGATTTTGTTCCACATTTTCCACATACGTCCCGCTTGTCGCTTCCATTCTTTTTGCTTCCGTTTGACATTTAGCCAAATGTGACGATGAGACATCAAGAAGTTCGACACACATAGAGATAACTGTTGCAACGCATTTAATGAGCTGTACTTTATAATTATTCATACTTATCATAAGATGAAGCACAAAATCAACAACAAAATATTGCATAAATGCTGATATTTCGAGCATATTTTGAGTTGTGTAATGTGTTTTGTTATGGGTTTGCCACACTCAAATTGTTTTACTTAAATTTTGCAGCAACAATTCTCTTTCAAACTTAATGGTTTATCTTGCCGTCTTATAGGTCATTGAATGTTCCTCTCTGTCTCTTTTTCTGTTCTTTTTATCTGTCTCATATTTTCGAAGTTCAATTTGATTTTGATTTGTTAAATAGAGAAATTCATATTGATTATAAGTAAACTTATTGATGACTAAATCTGTTTTAAGCTTTCTATATTCAATTTAATCAGATTTCTTTTAACATTGTGTATTAACAAAATATTTGAAAGTCTTTTTTAAGATAAAATAAAATAAATACAATTTATTATATCTGTTTTCTAACGAGTCAATGAGTTTTTTAAGAAGCACTGTCTTTTACCTACCTTTCAGGAACCCAAAAAGTGTTAATATCCAGACTTTTATTAATAAGTACATAATTAAAAAATAATATTTATTTTCTTGAGTCCTGCTTTCCAGTTACATAAAAGCTTGATTTCATAACCTTGCGTAAAATGTAAAATTTTTAGCCTTTTTATTTAAGACACATTAACTTACAGCTGGATTATTCCATAGACTTTCCAAAACAACGAAATGAGCAAAAGCAAAAGCGAACCATTTAAAAAACTAATATTGCTAGAAAGGCTTTGGATCATAGTCTGGCCAGCTTTTCAAGCCGCTGCTTCACAAAGTCAAGCGCCCAATTACATAATTTTATATATGTATGTATGTATATTTTCTTTTGGTTCACAAAATGTTTTATTTACCTTGCTTTGGCGCCGGCTCACCGACCAAAATAGAAAGAATGAAGTTCTGGGCCAAAGCACACTGGCTAGCATATTGTAATTTTCCATATTTTTCTCATTTTTTCTTGTACATTTTTTTGCGCTGCAACGGCAACGAAAGAAAACAAAGAGATCGGAACGTTGTGCAAATAAATGCAAAGTAATATTACGAAAAGTTGACCGAAAACTACCAAAAGATGGTTTTGAGATGATTCCAGGAGAAGTGCTTGGGGGGCAGAGGGAATTTGGACTTGAATTCAGAGTCGATGCACTTTCTGGTGCTCAGCTGGTGCGCCTAAAAGCACACACTTCATTTCTAAATAGAATTTCGCAATTTGCCAAAAGTTTTTTTCCTCTATTTATTTTTGATTCGTTTTTTTTTTTAGCATTCGGCATTTGCCGTTCGCTTTGGCCAGTGGCCATTACTTGTCCATTGATTTCAATTTATTTTTTTTTTGCTCATTGGCTTCTTTTGTGTGCGCTTTTTATGTCTTGACTTCTTCTTTGGCTTCGTCTTCTCGTCCTGTATTTTAATGTGCAATTTAGCAAAAATTTCATTTTGATTTGATTTTTGAGTACTACAAATAGACAACTCTACCTACTAAATGATCATAATAATAATGATGATGATGTCAATAATTTTAATAGACCGCTAAAAAAAAACCGTCAGAAATCTGTTTAACGAATTTTTTTGTGGCTGCCAAATGTGATTTTGTTCCAAAGCTATGCAAATTTATTGAATATGTTTTTAAGCACAGCCAAAATGAGGAAAATTTATAGTAAAAATTTGGTTCACAGCCAAGTAATATAATATTATTAAGCCTAAAATTGCTGGTAATAAATTTTCTTTTTTTTTTAATTGAAATTTATATTCTTACAAGCTTGCTTTCCCCAGTTTAATTGCTTGGTCAGAATTCAACAGCTGTATTAAAAAGAAAAAACATTTTATAAATAGGTTTTTTGTGAATAAACTTTATTATTCGGTATGCTTTCAGGGGGGACGAATAAAAAGTACTGAGTATAATATTTAAGGGTCAAGGGGATTGAGTTTCGAGTGCCAAGCCAAGCAAATGGAAACTAAAACAGTTTTTAACTTTTCCAATGCCTGGCTGTGGGAAAAGCTCAATGTACTATCAGGATCAATTTGGTTCAATAGGCCTAGGTTTGGAAGGAAAAAGCTTAATGGCGATAACGGTAACGGATGCGTCGCACGGTCTTGTAGCGATAGCCATCCTTGCCAACCTCAGTACCCTCGGCGGGCACATCGGCAGTCTTGACCTCAGCGGCATCAGCTGCAGGAGCGGCGGGTGTCTCAACTGGAGGCAGATATTCAGCGTTGGTTGCCTCAGCGGCGGCAACATCTTCACCAGCCTCGGCCTCACGACGATGGCGACGGTACTTGAGCTTGCGCACAGTCCTATAACGGTAGCCATCAGCATCCAGCACGGTCTTCAGCTCGGGAGCCAGCTCCACCTCAACGGGCGGCAGATACTCGTTGGAGGGCTCTGCAATCTCGTTGACATCACGACGATGACGGGCACGGAACTTCAGCTTGCGCACGGTCTTGTAACGGTAGCCATCATCGGCAACTTTGGTGTCGGCAACCTCGACGGCATCGGCAACGGGTGGCAGATATTCTTGTGTTGGTGGAAGATATTCCTGGCTGGGTACCTCGCGGCGATGACGCAATTTCAAGCGACGCACCGTCTTGTAGCGATAGCCATCCCCAGATACGGCGCCGGACTGAGCATCATCCAAGGGTGGCAAGTACTCCACCGAAGGATCTTGGATAGCGGGATCAGCCGATTGAGCTGCAGCATAGGCCACCAGGCAAAGGGAGATGATGCCGATAAAGAGTTTCTATGCAGTAAAGGTACAGAAATGATATTAACTTAGAAACGATTTCTAATGGACGACAATTTTTTACAGTAAAATTTAAATGTTCACCGACTTTAGAACACTCACCATGCTTTTGATTTAGTTCTTTCGTATGAGAGCAAACTATGCAAACTGACGAAAGATGTTACTGTGTCGCAGGTATTGAACCCAATGATGCTTTGGTCCAATTCGCAATGCGTATTTATACCTTAAAATGGATCATCCACAAAACACAGCTGATTGTTTCAAAAAACTGAAATCTGGTTTCATTACCAGTCTCAGCAGGAGAAGAAAACAAAAATGAATGAAAAAAATGTATATATGGTGCCAAGTGAAGTGCGCATCAAAGCCGTCTTGGGCTCTTTTGACCACTTGATAATGTGGCTATGACGAACCAGCTAGCAACTGAAACGAAAATTCGTGTATGAGCGTCCGCCTTCAACTTAGTTGGCCACACACTTGAGCGCAATTATTTTTGAATCAGTGAAGTGTCACTTTAGTGTTGTGCTCGTATCAAAACTTCAAACTCAATCGCTTCGATCGTTACAATTTGTTAGCAATAAATTGGCTACTGTTTTTTCAATCTTAACTAACATATACAACAAACAATTAATGCTTAATTGTTACTTTATTTTATGTGATCTTTTTTAACAACAACATAAAAATCTTCTCACCCACTTGAAATATTCTTGTTCCTCAAGTACCTCAAAGAACACTTGAAAAGTTATCTGGCCTTGAATATTGCTACAGATTTTTGTTTAGTTTTGAGCAAACTTGTTTCCTGCTTTGTTTTTGAGCCCACTTGAGGCTATTAACATAATAAGTATTACGTTTATTATTCGATCATTTTGTTGCGCATTATTTTATTAACAAATCTTGAATGTCATTTAAATACGTTTTAGAATGAATAAATTACAGTTCTCTCTTTTTTCCTGCCATTTTGCAACATTTTTCAAGTTCTTCGTTCCACTTGCTATTTTTGGCAACCTTGCGATTTATTTATAAGGCAACTATCAGCCATTTATTTTTGGTCATAAGTGAGTCTTAAGAATTTATTTTTTATATATTATGTAAAAGTCATTCCCAGTTCATTTTTTACTTTCCTATTGGTTTTTTGTCCGGTCTATAAGATAATTCAATTGCATATAAGTAAAATATTCTTTGCTTGGTTGATGAAAAAATACTTATAAACAATTTTGAAAATGTTTAACTGCAAAGATGAAATTCAATCCAACGTTTTCTACATCTTTTTAAAAATACTATGTGCCTTTTTGTCTCCATTTTCCATGTTTACCAACTTAACAATTTATTTTCGTTATTTAACCCCTCTCTCAATTTGCTGCAAACATCCCGAAAATTCGCCTACCCATAATATATATTGGTTTGAAGCAATGGGAAAAAAATGCGAACAACACTTGGCAAACACAGACAGCAGGCAAATATACAAAATGACAGCAGTTATATTATTAATAATAACAAGAACAACAAATGAATGCAATAATATGCAGTTGACCAAAAAGTTATGCATTAAACAGAATCAGGAGTCATTTAATTGGCCACGCCTGCTTTTGCCAACGAGTTTCGATTGTTTGACAAGTCAAAATTGTTTACACTCTGCATAAGGACAATGGCTATCTGGCAATCAGTTTGGGTGCTGGGCGGAAGGAGTGGGGATAAGGATAAGCTGTGCATTAAAATGAAATTAAATGGATGCGCTAGCAATTTCAGTACTTGGTATTGTTATATCTGTTGTTGTTGATACTGTCATTGTTGCAACAAGCGTTGCTGCTGTTGCATATTTTATGAAGGCACAAGTGTGGAAAAGGTGTGCGGGGAGAGGAGCATTTTCTGTTTGCATTTTATTTTTTTGGAGTATCCATTTAAATCGCATTTTGTGCAACATGAAAGTTGTTGCCCAAACCAAATAGGCCGTCTGTCAGGTCGTATGCGTAATATTGGGAAAACAACAATAGCAACAATAACAAATAGCAGAAGCGGCAGTAATAAATCGACAGTAAATCCATATAAAATAGAGATAGGGTCGGGATGTGTTGTGAATGTACATTTGAGCGAAGCAGACATCAATGTAAATAAACAATGCGAATATAAAAAACATATTGAAAACTTGTCACCCTAAATCTATATAGTTGTGGTACATTAAAAGTATAAAAAAAACAAACATGGTTAAATATTGTTTGCGTTGGAATGTTATTCTTGTTTTCCATCAGATACTTAACCTTCGTTTTAATAAAATTAATTTCGAAAAACTAATTTAACAGTTATGTTTTAAATTTAAGCTCATGCAGTCAACAAACAAGAGTAAGTCGACTAGATTTTCAATTTAACCTGTGGCAAGGCAAGCGTATGCAAATGCAAACAATTGCAATCTCAGCTTTCTACCTCTTATGCTATAGCTTTCACACATTCTCCGCTCCCGCTCCCGCTCCTACAGCTTGGGTTACGTTATCTGCTTATGCTCAATTGTCGCTTTGTGTATGTATGAGTATGTTTGTTTTTACGTGCGTGCGTGAGTCAGTGTGTTTTCTGGCATGTGCCTTTGACTTGCTTTAGCATGATAATGTGTCATTATATTAAAAGCTTTGCAAATACGCCACCTACCGGGCAGAAGTTGAACTCCCTGGGCAGCTGTGCAGCTCAGCTTGCAAATTTCATTAGCGTTTCAGCATTTGTGCCCAGCAGTTGTTGTTGTTGGTTTTAGTGTTGGTGTTGTTAACGTTGTGTTTTGCCCATAAAACTAAGACGCCATTGGGAATTAGCTTAACCAGCAAAGCATGCACTTGCTCAAGTGTGTGTGTGTGTGTTTGTTGCCTTCAAGTGCAGCCTCAAAGTAGGCAATTAATTTGTTAATTGCCATGCATATTGTTGGCCAAATTGATGGCATTTGACGTCGCTTGTGTGCTTGGGCCAAATTCACTAAATTCGTTATGGCAGGCC
The DNA here is from genome assembly GCA_030179655.1 of Scaptomyza flava. Lineage (NCBI taxonomy): Eukaryota > Metazoa > Arthropoda > Insecta > Diptera > Drosophilidae > Scaptomyza > Scaptomyza flava. The sequence continues at coordinate 18,298,011 of JARNME010000404.1, forward strand.
TCAAGGAAATTTAGTTTTCGCGCGGTCAACACACAGAATTCATTTAACAAAGTTAGTGCGCTGCAGATTGATTTATCATGCTCCCAGACGTTGAAGGAAAACCAATTGAAATTTATTCCATTATTTAATGTGTTTCCAATACATAAATAAATGTGTAAAAAACAAGCTTAAACACAAAAAACTTATAAGCAACCACAAAATACAAAGATATAACGGTAACCTTAAAACACTATATGAAAACTAAAAATCAAACTGAATGGAAAACATAGTGGCGCATAGTGAATTTTGGCTATGCCAAGACTATGATACCCTTCACACAGCCAAATCAATGCTCCCCCCTCTTATTAATGTTTCTGTGCAGTAGTTGATAATTTTTCGCTAATATTTTTACTCTTGAGCGTCATTTACTTTTCGTGTGCGACAACAACAACAATTTGACATGTAAGTACTTGAAAGTGGACGACAGAGACAACAATTGATTGTACGATATGGTAAATTTGTATGGTGGCTATGTCGTAGAATGCTCCGATCAAAATGAAATTTCATAGTGAACAAACCCGACATGATCTAAGCAATCTGTGAAAGTTTCATCAAGATCGGTTAAGCAGTTGAAGGGTGTGAAGGGTATAAAAAATATAAATAATGAAATACGAATTGTAAAAGAAAAAATAATGTTCGATAATTTTGCAACATTTAAAACTATTTCCATACGCACTAATTGCCTTTCATGTAACTAAATACAATAAAAATTAGCAATTTATATTTATTTTTGCCCAGCAGGCGGCTGTCTAAATAAACAAGCCAAATAATGCAAAAAGCATACGCACACATACAAACATACATGTGTGTTTAGATGAAAATATATATATATGTGTGTGTGTGTTTGCATGGAGCTTATATGCGTTTTTGATTTTGGGAAAAGTGGTTCATTGAGGCGTTTAACCAAATTCATCATACGCACTGTTGCACATCGCACGCCACTTCACTGCAATAACAAAAAATATAACAAATAATCAGCATACAAAGGAATTGATAAACACAATGAAATGAGATCAAAGTAACATCAACGGAATAACAAAGCTAATGCAATTTTAATGACGTCTCATTATAGATATTAATTTTTGGAAATATTTTTGTGACTTTTGCAGCTTAATTTGAATTTTTAACATATGTCAAGCAATTTTAGGTCATTATATATGTGTACTTTATTTCGTTATCTCTCTCTTCTACAATTATTTAGACCCATTAAAGCACAGCTTTTGTATTGAGCCTTCAAAAATCACGAGTTCAACCAAAGCAGATTTCTTGTTGCATGTCCTTGTCCAGTTCATAAATGTCATGTGTAGTTCATATAACACCTGTCGTCGTCAGCATCATCAGGCACCAAAAAACATCCGCCATTCACATCCGCATTCGCATCCGCTGGATACGCTGGTCTCATCGCCAACATCATTACGACCGCCACATGACATGGTTCAGGAGTTGTTTTTTTTGTTCTTGTTTTTTGTCCGCTCGTTTAGCATATGTTGAAAATGTTCGCATAATGGTCTCTTAATCCCCAGTCCGGATTGCTGTTGAACTGCATCCCCCTCTCCTCCTCCTGTTCTTGTTAGTCACTTTGCTGGGATGACCACTCGACGACAGTTTTTCGCCACTGGGCTGCTGTCAAATAATATTTATATACTATTCACATAATACGCGGGATTATTTTCTTAATTGATGGTGATCGGCCTATTATACGGTTTTGTTTACAAACGTCACCCCCCCAAACTCCCTCCTTATTTAAAATTAAATTTTATAAACTTATTTCGAGTTGCGGTCACAAAATTTTCAATGCACTAAAAGTTAATTTGATTTTGTTGACCGCATGTACAATTTTTGAACTTTTGGACTTTGACATATTTGTGGCGAGGAAAGGTTCCAATGTCATCAAGCACACTCATTTGTGGGCGTGGAAAAGTGGGCAATCAACAATCACTAGCAAGTTTTGTGTATTTTAGTTTCATTTTTTTTTCCTTGCTTTGAATATTTAATCAAATGACTTTTGAGAGAGAACAAATAATTTATATTTTTTGTGGTGCAAACATTTTTTTCGAATGATTAATTTTCTGGTTGATTTGATAAATTGGTTTGGGTTAGGTAAATAAGCGGAAATAAAAGAAATAATAATTAATTACTATTAGTTTTTAGCCCAGATTGCATGCAATTTAGTTAACATTATTTAATTTGGCATATGAAATAAGGAATGGAATCTTTTTTAAAGAATAATTTATCATTATTTCTCAACACTTAAATGTATTTATATTTTTTCACAATTGTAGAAATCAGCAAAACCATTCGAAAAATTCCTATAATGATTGTTAATTTCCAAAGATTTCATAAAATAATTTAGTATAGGTATTTGCATTCAAATTTTCATCTCACATATTTTTTTTTTTTTTTGTTGGAGTTTCCAACCAACTCGTTTGAACAAACTAATGTTTGTTGCATTTAAGATGATGGCCAAATGCATTGGTTAGAATAATTATTGTAACGAGTTGAAGCTGCGGAAAATGTCTGTTTTTAGGTGCGTGTCCCGTTGCATTTTACAGGATTAAGCACTTAACGGCAATTTCAGGCACGCATTTTAAATTAATTATGCGTTATTTATAAATAAATGAAATGCACACGCAATGAGAGCGCGCATAGCACAATTATGTGTGTTTATCTCCCACCCCACTGCAAAAAAAAAACACCCTACTCCCCTGAACAACACTTACACTGTGAAACTGATGCTACACATGAGAATGCAGCCAGAGGATTTGATGTTGAAAACCGCAGGACGAACATGTTGCGCTTAAAATACTTTGCTAATTTTTCGCTAATATTTGCCAGGTGGCTGTTGCTGGTGCTCCTCCCAGTTGGTTGGTCGTTGTTGGTTTGTCTGCCTGTCGGAAATAACAAATATTTAAACGTATTTAATTAAAACTCACAAATGAAACCACAACGCGCATTGAGCGTTGAGTTCTTCATGCCTCCAAACGCTGCTGCTGCTGCTGCCTCGGTTACTTTTCACATTGCACTCAAACCCTTTGAAACTGCTTTTTCACCTATACCGTTTACATTACATTTCATGTCTACACACAAACCCATACATATCTTTCTACATAAACGCGGCTCAAATTATTGTTTATTTATTTACAGCTATATTCACGTGTATATTTCTATTTGTATGTGGCTCTTTCAGAGTGTGTGTGCGTGTGTATGAGTGTGTGTGGCGGTCTTCTAAAGCGCTTCGGTTTCATGCTTTTACAATATTGGTCTTTGTGGCACGTATACCCTACAAATACTTCTCTGCACGCAAATCAAACAAAGCCTTTTCGTTTAAATATTGCCAATTGAAAAATTCTTTAAATACATTTTAAGCAATTCAATTTCAGTTTCTTACATGCATTGAGAAATACTTGCATCAAAAAACAAAAACTTATTAATTAAAGTAAATCAAAACAAGTAATCGAAAAAAATAAATTAATTGCCTGCTTTTGTTACAAACTTATTAACAATGATATTTTTATGATAAGAAATTAACCAGAGAAATAAAATAAGATATTTTGCTTTTCGCTTTGCTTTTTCAATATTGCATACTTTGAGGCTGGCAATTTTATTGATTGATCGCACGTGTAATGCAAACTGCATTGCATACTTTAATGCGCAGATTGTTATTTGATTCGGCCTCACATTAGCATTACGCATACGTCATGTTGGTGCAGGGGCATACATTTTGATGGTAAAATAACGACACTGACCAATCAAACATATCAAATGCACAGCATATTTATTTACCGAACAGATATTGCATTAAACAAAGTCAATCTTTCTTTGAATATATTTTTAAACAAGAGACAACTAAATAAATAAATGCTTTGAAAACCGATTTTATACTAAGAAGCTTAGTAAGCCAAACAATTAAGAGTAGTCTAGTGAAAACTAATTTAGATCCTGCATTCAAATATCTAAGCTAAGCTTCTCAAATCAAAATGCAACAATCTTTACCAAACAAAAATTGTTGAATTTTTTGTTAAAAGAAAGCGTGTGAAAAATGGCATTCATGCGCAGATGTGCACACATAGAATATACAAAAAGTTAAAATTACATTACACTGCAAGAAAAACAGTCTTTAGCATTTGATATTCTTTTCAAGAGCAAAAATGAATGCAAAACAAAGTTAAAAGTGCACAAAAAAAGAAAACCATAGAGAATGCTTCTATTTTCGCAGTGGCGCTTTGTTGACCAGTTGCCTTTAACTCACATGCATATGATTGTATGCATGTATTTGTGTTGGCATTATCCCTGCAACTTTCATTTGGCTTTTTGGCTTGAGCTTGTGTTTTTGACTTGCATCTGTTATTTACCCGACTGCGTTTTAGTTTCCAGCTCCTTTAAAGCTGTCAAAGAGTTAGCAAATCCAGCTTATTTGCCATTTAACTAAGCTGGTCAGCCAAACCAGTTTGGAGTCCAAACAAATGCATGTAGCCTCTAGTCTAAGTGGAATTTTTTATTTGACAGCTATTTTATTAAATGCGGGTCTTTGCTAAACTCAAAATTTCTAAGCTATAACAAGCAAAATACAATATTTGTATCGGTTTTCAACTCATTAGCTATTTACATATTGACATTTGTCATCCGGTGAGCTAAGGCATAGACTTAAACTATAAGAATTTGCATATCACACATTTCAAGTTGTTTTTTTAATAAGATCGTTTATCGATAGCTTTCCCTTTTCACGATAAACGTAACATTCAATTGGTGTTTGTTTTAAGCTCACCCTTTTGGACAAATATTAATGCTTTGTATTGATTAGGATTGAGAAAACTTAAAGCAAGAATTTGCATGCTATTCAGCCTTTATACAAATTGTTGACACCCCTCAGCGTTGCTGGTCAAATCTTACATGATTATGCAGATAAGATAAGCGGAAAAAAAAAAACAAAATTAACTTTCACGGGCGTCATTTGGGGTAAAAAAACACACATTTATACTTAGCTAACTTTATGATTGACTTGATAAGGTTTACCCTTCACTATATGACTCAATGCAAGTTGAATGAATTAATCAAAAAGTTTTTTATATTATTTTGTACAACATTTCGTTTTATTAAACAAACAAAAACTTGGGCAAATTCGTTTATGTTTCATTTTACTAATATATTTTTTTTGTATATGTTTGGTATGATATATTTCTTTTACTTGATAACTTAATATTTAAGAGCTTAGAATATGATAATTGTATGACATTATTAATATATTAATATGATACAAAATTGCGTTCACATAACGACAAAATAAAATTGTGACAAATATATATTTATATAGCACAGAAAACACTATAGCATATATGTATACATATTTATATATTTACAAATATCACAATAGTATGGGGGACATTATGTACAGAAGTTAAAAAGGCAGCTAAGTTGACAAACAAAAATCCATAAATGAGTCTATCAAAAGACGATAAAAATTGTTAAAAAACAAAATATCAAAAAAGAAAATAAAATACAAAATAATAATAAAAAGCCTGCTTTGAGCGACCTTTTTAGATGGAAAGTCGTGTGTGTCTAAATTTCTGGCGCATAAAAATAACAAATCCAAAGATGGACATCATAAGGATTCATTTAATTTTTATGCGCAATCTATTCATCTCTCTCACAAACACATGCAAGCTAAACTCACAATAGTTACTAGCAAGATAAGTGGGGGCTACGAAAATCGTTCAAACTAATTATATAACAAATAATTAAGCTGAATTCGCACTTGTAAAATGAACTAAAAAAAAGTATTTCCTTTCTTTTCAGTGGGTCTAAAAGTTGTATAAAAATAACAAATCTCTTGTTTAAAATAAATAAAATACTTTCTCAGATAAAAAGACAAGTGCGATTGCAGCTTAACTCTACAAGGCAACTTATAATACTTTCTCACTCATTACCAACTCAATAAGTTAAAGTTTCTCGGAGTATTCATAAGTTGGCGCTGAGGCTTTGACGTTCTCCACTTTCCAGTCCGGCTCGAAGGCGCGATTCTCGTGCTGTTCCGGATGTTCAGAACGATGCATGGCGTTTGCAGCTGCTTCGGCATGATTACGAATTCTCGAAATTTGTGTAGACTTGCGTATGCCATAGGCAAAGTATATGCAATAGCCAATGGCAATCCAAATGAGAAAACGTATCCAGGTGTACAGATCCAGCTGGAACATCAGGTACAAGTTGACAAAAACGCTCAAGCAGGGCACAAAAGGCACCAAAGGCACCTTGAAGGTTAGCTCTATGGTTGAGACTGGTTGCATGCCAATGCAAATGCATATGCCAATGAGCGCAACGCCAACCACACTCAAAGAAACAATGGCAGCTGCCGATTCCAGTTCAAATACGTTTATAAAGATGCACCAAACTATGCAGCCAATGGCAAAGACAACAATGCCAACTTTAGTTATAGCCGATGTCAATGTGTTGGGCTCCTTGTACGAATTGCAGAACAGCTGACGGAAGATGTTTGGAGCTTGCACAGAGATGGCCTTGGTCATATGATCGTCCTGATAGCGCAACACGAGCACACAAATGGCGACAATTGTATAGGCGAGCAGTGTTCCAATCGACATCATGTCCACCAATTGATCCAGATTGAAAAACATGGCCATAACCGCAGCAAAGAGTCCCGATACCATTGTCGCCAGCAGTGGTGTCTGTGTTCTTGGATTCACCTTGGCCAGACGCTTAAACAGAATACCATCGTTGCCCATAGCATAAAGTATGCGGGGCAAGGGGAACATGGCGCCCAACATGCTGGTGCACAATGCAAACACAGCTCCAATTGTCACAATCCATCTGATCGTGTACCATTCAACGGCATCAAAGGCTTTGGGGAAAGGTGCCTCTGGATCCTGTAGGTAATAGGGTAACATCATGGTCAGCACCGTGGAGACACCAAAGTAGGCCAGAAAGATGATAATCAGCGATATAACAATGGCCAATGGAATGTTACGCTTGGGATTTATGGCCTCCTCGCCAGTTGTTGCAATGCAATCAAAGCCAACAAAGCCAAAGAAACATTTTGCAGCTCCAGCCATTACACCAGCTACGCCAAAGGGCATAAAGCCACCAGTTCCAAATCCTTCGGGCACCTCGCTTGCTGGTATACGCCAGTTATCCGGATTGGCTAAAAATTTCATTGAAAGAAACGAAGACAATAATTAAAAATGAAGCTTTTGGACAGGGGATTAAAAAATGTTCAAAGGAATGCTTTAACTCACCGTTCCAGCCACCAGCAACGAGCACCAAGGCAATGGTCGCCAGATTGACGCATGTGAAAATGTTGTTCAGGAAACTGGACTCCTTCGCGCCAAAAGCCAACAGGCCAGCCAGCAGCAGGATCACGCCAAAGGACAAGAAATCCGGATAGTCACCCAGGAAGCTCACACTGATGGGCAAAGTTTCGTTGAGTGCCTTGGACATGTTGTTGTCAATCAACGAGTCAAAATAGCCGCTTAAGCCACGCGCCACCGAAGCGGTGCCAATAACATACTCCAATATCAGGTTCCAGCCAATGGTGAAGGCTACAAACTCACCAATGGTCACATAACTGTATACATACGCACTGCCCGCCTTGGGCACTCGAGCTGCAAACTCAGCATAACAAATGCCAGCAAATGCCGATGCTATGGCAGCAATTAGAAACGATACAGTCACAGCCGGACCAGCAATATTGTAGGCCACTTGACCGGCCAGCACATAAACACCCAAACCCAATGTACTGCCAACTCCCAGCGCCGTCAGATCAAACAGATTGAGCACACGAGCCAATTTCGATTCAGCCTCATGAACATCGTCCGTTTTACGTCGGGTAAGAGCATTCCAACATTGTGCCATGACTAGAAATGAGATTAACAAACAATATGAATAAGTTAAATATATTTCTTACAGTTTTTTGTGCACCTACTTCTCCTATCGAAAAATCTGTTTTCTAACATTTATTATCTGAAATTTTAATTACATAATTCTATTATCTGATCTTAGCTTATCTACTTGTACAAAGTGCAGCATTTGCTAAGCTCTTTCCCTACTGATAGCTTAGACATTGTCCAGATCACGCATATCTTATCTTATCCCTTATAAATCGATCAATATCAATATCAGCAACTGTTTTTATTTATTTATTTATATTTTTTTAACCTGTGACGGTCCAGCTTTAAGTTTTGCCATATCGCAATTATTATAGCCCAACTCAATAGGATTTGTCATGCCAAGCACAGCTGAAACAACACAATTAAACACGTTCACACAAACATATATTAAAACGGTGACAGCAGATTATTCAGAGCGATTAAAAAATTTGCAAACTTGAAGTTAGTTGAGTTTTTATTGATCTACTTTATACATTCTAGTCTGTCTATTGGAACACTCAATTTGTTTACTTTACTATTACTATTCGTAAGCTTTAAGTGTTTTAAGCATTCAAATTGTACTTTTGTGTAATTTATTCATTAACGAAACAAATCATTCATCTGTATATGTATTTGATTTATGTTTTGCTTTGTCAAAGTGCGTTCACTTTAAGCTGACGAATATGAAAGGTTTAAAGACAACAAACAAATCAATTACTTTATTTAATAGCCAAGTTCTAGATTGAAAGATATTATTTTTGCAACTTAAAAACGATATATGCATTGTATAAACGATAAGATTATTGACTTTTCATTTAAAATTACTCGACAAAAATAGCAGAAATCAAAAAAATCCTCAGGTAGACCTCAGAAGGGTACTTTCAAATCCTAAACTTATTCTTCATAAAAACTTTCAAATCGATCTTATTGCAAAAGCGTCAAAGGAATTGAATGGAATTTTAGTGCACCAAGCAAACTACACGTCGATGCCATAAATTCTTTTCACATTTGTTAGATAGATTAGCTAAAATTTATAGGTGGTCAGCTACGCCTACGACACAAGTGGCGCACTTCGTGGGGCTTTAGACATTTTGATAGCGCCCAATAAACCGATATCAATAATAATAATTCTAGGAACACAATGTAGCACGCGCCCTGAAAAAGTGGCTATCTAATCAAGATTCTTTTGCTCGGATTAACTCATTACATTTCAGTATTTGGACACTGGGCAAGCTTATTGCTTGCGTGCTGCAAAACTGTCCAAATTCAATAGTGACTATTCTTTTATTTTTCGTTTTTATTATTGCTGTTAATCTACTGAGTGTTATTTTTTTCTTCATGGACACAAGCGATATGTAATCAATCACAAATCTTATTTGAATTTGGCATACTGATAGATAATTTATATGGCAAAGCTGTTTCCGCATTCAAGCTAACTCATTTCGGATGATGTGTGATTAATGAACGCATCTCTGACTATTTTTCCCACGCACTTCAATGCGAAGGTCGCTCAACTTAATGGGTCAAATTAAATCGTTATTTTATAGACTGTTGTTGTTGGGCGTACAAATAAGGAAAGGTCGAGTTGCTTAAAACTAAATTAATGCTAAGCACGTTCCAATCACGGGTTAGTCCATAAATATATATATGATATAACCAGCTGTTTGAGGAAGTAAATTGTCATATGCATAAATGTTAACATTTATACTAAAAGCTTAAACAAATTTAAAAACAATGAATAATTATATCGCTTATCGCTTCCCCTTAAAAGTCTCAAGTCTTATGTGTCTATAAAAATTTAAGAGTACTTTCACTTCAACTTAAATCGAACTGAATAATATATATGCATGTACTCTAGCATGATTTCAACTTGATTTTGTACAAATATTCTCATTTGTGAATTGATTTATAAATAATATTAGCCAGTTCTATAAATCTAGAACTCTTTATCAAACAAGTTTCAACCGGATACTCATTACCTACGTAAACGGAGAAGGAATGGAAAGATTTTTTTTTAACCTACTGCACTTGCGTGCTTATAAATTTAACTTTTTCTATAATAAGTATGTATTTTAATTTATTTTCAACGTGTTCTTTTGACAAATGGCGCACGTTTAACTTGAACAACTTTTGCGGTTTGTAAATTGCACAATTTTTTATAAGTGGGGGCTGTAAACCTCTATAGATAATGTCTTCAATTACTTCATGTACTATGTAGTTGCAAGCGAAGGCCTTACAAATATTTACTTAAAAATACTTATTATTTTAACATTAAGTTCAAGTTTGTTGAGTTGCAAAACACAAGCACACGTTTATACAATAAATTGTCCTTTAAAGTCACTATTGAACGTTAAATCCTTTTCATATTTTTTAAAAATTTCACATAAAGTCTACCCCGATTTAATACTTTTTTGCACATACTTGTTTCGCCTTTTCTTTCCTTTCTACAAAAATATATTGATATTGCAAGTGTTCCACTTCGAGCACAAAACCGACAAAGACTGTTGAATTCAGTAAAAGTTGTTAAGGTTTTTACTTTATTTTTTTAACTGTTTCGAGCACAAGCTTCAAGTATGTATGTTAAATGCAGTGTATAGTATAACTTAACAACCGCGCGCGACGCGCTCTAAAGTCGTTCTGATCGTGCGGCGTTGACGTTGGAACGCTTAAAGCTTTTGCCCTGGCAGCCGGCCAGTAATAATAATAATAACAGCAACAACCAACGACACCTACCACCACCAACAACACGAACAGTAATAATTTGTTAACAACTTTTTCTTAACGAAAGCGAACAGAATGTGCATTAGTATTAGTGAGATTTCCCATCCAGTACTGAATTTCCGGTTCAAACCGATTTGAGTGCGGTGATTTTGGCCAAGATGTTATTGTTCTTGTTACATGTTGTTGCACTCAACGAGTTAAGATAAGTTAAATAGATTAACTAATGACTGTGACTGATCGACATTTGACGTCACAAGAACCGATTGACTTTGCAGGGAGTGAATTCACAGTGAAGACTAATTGGTATTACGTTATAGAGGCTGTTTACTAAAAAGAATTTATTCAGAAAAAAAAAATATTTAAGGGCATAAAAGCAAATATAAAATTTTATTTTTTATTATTCTCAATTTTAATTTCATTTTTGGTTATAAAATAACTATAACAGTATATATTTTATACTTTAATTATTATACATAATAAGTACATAATAAGTACCACAAATACTTTCTGCTTAGGGTATTTAAACAGTCTTTCTAAAGGTTTAGTTATTTATGGCACTCGCTCGTATGTGGCTCCTGCCATTGATTAGCCTATCGGTTTTGAGCTGAAATATACGTTGACAGAATGTTAAACTCATGTTTTCTGACCAGTCGGCGTGTGGTACTTTTTATATGATAAGCTAGCCGTAAGCATTCGGACACGTTTACGAATCCCAAACCCTTGACTTTACACTCTACACAAAATAACAATAACATATGTAAATTGTAAAAAATAAACGTGTAAACTTATGTAAAGAATACTTTCCATTGACTGCTGATTGTAATGATGACGATTTGTCGACTATTTATTATGAATAAACCTTGACACAGTTACGTTTTTGGTTTGTGAGAGTGGGTGAAGGAGAGACGCACTTAAGATCATACGTATAGATATCAAATACAGCTGGAAATTGACTCGTTGAGTAACTTTTTAATTATGGTTAGGCGTGTTTATTTTATTAATATGTCTTAGAGATAATAAACATTTAATGTTAAAGACTTTTTGATGACAATTATAACTAATAACAGCTCTTGAAACTTAGATTGATAGTAAATGTACTTTGTTTATACATATAAAAAATATCACTAATTGTTTTTGAAACTTATATAAAATTAATAACTTTATTTTATTTAATGGGTAGTAAATTTAAACTTATTATAAATATTTTTGATTCTAAAAGAAACGAAACAAACATTCCGGTAATCTCTTAAACTTAATCTTAATTAATGCATGAAAAGATTTGCAACAAGCGCCGGTTATTTTCCACTAGCCGCATTGGCACTCAAAAGCACAACACAAACAACAAACAAACAACATTAACTTGACCAACAGATGGCTCCAAATAGACTCCAAAGTTCAGCTTAGAGGCCTCGAGCAAGATCAATGACTTGGTGCATGTATGTTTTGGTATGTTTTAAAAACTTCTCGAATGTAGAGCTGCAAAAGCAGCTAAGAAAATACGAAAAATGAAACACAAGACAAACTTGTAAAGCAAAACACGCCACAAAAGAAGAAAAAAAAAAACAAAGAAACAAATAAACATTTATTGCCAAAGCGAGTTTCTTGGCCTAAAGTAAAATCAATATGCAATAGGCCTACTTAGCGTTTAATGGCAACAAATGAAATTGAGAACCCAACTTAACAAACCAACCAACTTAACTCAGTTCAATCCGACCACAATTATAGCGCAATATTTATTTGAGCTTCCACTCAATCATTATGGATTCAATTCACAGTTTTGAAAGAAGATCTTTTGACGTCATCAAAATTGGCAACAGATGGCGCTTAAGGTGAGCCAGAGACGTCACAGACTCAATTTCCCTATTGACCAAATTGCTTGCTAATTTCATTGCGCTCAATTACATTTTGAACTACTTGTAAAAAAAGAAGGATTTAAAATAGTTATTGTCACCTTTTTTGACAAAAATATATATGTATATATTTTTTTTTGAATTGACTTTCGGCAAATGTTTTGACACCTTTTCTATTATTATATCAGATTACTTAGATAAATATGTATAGCCAAAGTTTTATTAAAAAAATATATGTATAATTTATTCACATTTGACATTTATGATTACATTATTTGTTTTATCCATTTAATTTATGGTTCGATGACGCATATTATTATGTTCGTGATATGATTTATATTTATCTAACGCATGTTTAACCTATTATCATTACCAGACAGATTGTAGATATTAAAAAACAAACAAATAAACTACAATATTTGTCTTAAACAAAAATGATTTTAACGCCAGAAATTATAGAATTTTTTATAAGCCCAAACAATGATTTTATATTCGCAATTAGACTTCAATAGAGTTTATTTGGCACAAATGTAGAGCAGACGAAAGATAATTATATGGCTTCCTGAATGCGAAATTATTGCTTCACCTGGGCACACATCTACAAAGAAAACAAGTCTAATCGGCACTCAGAACCTCAAAGTCTATGGGAAACACGCGTTAGCCAAGTGCAAAGTCGGCCTGGTGGGACTACTATAAACGTTGATTCCCTTTATGGCCATTGCAATTAAACTTGGCAACATTCATCTATGATGCATTTGGAGCCAGAATTTCAGATAAGAGCTTATTATTGCACATAATGACGATTTGAACAGTGTGTGGCAAACATAAGATCCATGTTGTGTAGACGACATGATAACAGATTCATTTATCTATTGTTGTTGCTGCTGTTGTTAGTATTGTTGTTAATTATCTTGAACTCAACGTTGGCATTATCTCGCCATATGTCTGTGTTGATAATTGGAATGTAAAGACATTTGCAATGGTCTTGTTTAGATAAAGACTGAAGTACTTTCTTTCCCTTTAAATGCAATGGTGTCCGACTCTCTTCAAGGGGGGATCTGATATTAAAAGTCACTATTTCGTATGACCGTAGTTGCAAGTCATCTAGTCTCTTCGGACTATATTTAAGTAAATAAATTAAAGAAAATAAATGTCATTGTAAAGTACAGTCGATCTTATTTATTACGAACTTTCGTATAACGCAGTTTTCTATATTACGCATTCATTTCCAGATCAACATTTTCACATACCCCCTTCCATCTAAGCCACTGCACAGTAGGCATATATAATTTATGAACTGTTATATGTAAGCGTTCTCTAGCAAATATTTACAGACTTTAGGCACGAGCGACTCACTTGATTACTGGGTTTTATTTTGAGCCATTATTAGGGTTATTTAAGGTTGCATTATGATAAGACTACTAAAAGTTAACCACAACAACAAAATATATTTACAGTATATGTATACATATAGGGCATTCTATTCTAATTAAATATTTGACCGCGAAAGCTCTTGAAAGGTCGGACAAGTATTTCAAGTTCAAGTTAGAGGAGATTTTCAAGATCAGTAGCCAACAATGATGTAATAATTTTCGGGCCTTTATTAAAATCATCTATGTATATGTATAATATTTCAGTTTTATAAAAAATTTAAGCAAACAACTATTATATTTAACCTTTCTGATTATAAACTGAATCTTTTAGAGTCTAATTAGAGACTAAATGGAGTTTATTTCGAAATTAAATATTGACATTTATACTTTTTGTAACTCTTTAATCTTGTCTTTTAAAGGTTGGTACTTGATAGAGCTATTTGGAGTAAGTGCTTCAAATGCAACTCTACGTGTATTTTACATTTAACTTAAACATTTTGTTTTCTTATACAGATTCATCCATGTAGCTTTTGTGCATGTTAGTGCTATTTTTTTTTTTGCATTCTATCCTATACTGCCTACAAGAAATAAAGCTTTAAATAAATAAAGTGCAGAGATGCTATCTCTCCGTTTACAGCTAAGTGCTTAAAGCGAAATTCTTATTGTAAATCTAACTATAATGTCTTGTGAAACTACAGATTCATAACATAACTATTTGCTATAGTTACAGTACAGAGTAAAGTCACTGAACTCGCACTGAAAGGGCTCAACCAAATAAATAATATTACAGTAAAAAATCATTTTTATTTTGTTGTTGTTGCCGAAAGTTTGAAATGAGTTTGAAGAGTCAAGTAGCAAAATAATTGTTTGTACCTACGTTGGCGACATTTCTACATTACATTATTAAAACATATTTTCATTAAAAAAAAAAAATAAAAATCAAATGGGAGTTCGTTGTTCATTTGGGAGATGAGAGTTTCAAAGAGAGAGAGAGAGAGAGGGGCAAACGAGATGGGGAGCACTTACAACAATGGCTTGTATTTAAATGCGGCTTGTTGAGTGCTCAGTGTGGCTTGCAAATTGTTTGTGACTTTGAAGCACCGTATGCGGAGCGGTGAGTACTAACTACGAGCCAGAACCAGCGAGAGCGAGAAAGATGAACGGTGCTTTTTCCAGCCTATTCTTGACATTTGCATGCCAACTGCGAACAAAAAAAGTCAAAGGCATTGGCAAAGGGTTACTCAAGCGAGCTAATTACGAGAAAATGTTTCTCAGCTGCGAAAATATAACAAAATAAATATAAGTTAATTAAAAGTATATGCGGATTGTTTTTTAAAGAATTTTTCTGTTTCAAGACAATGCTTTAAATTTTTTTTTTTTTTAAATACGTTGCATAAAACTAAATAAAGGCAAAAAAATACAATATTCTTTTGGTATCAACGGTTATACCTAATAATTTTAGCACTGTCATTTCAACACAAGTAATTATCAACGTTTTGGACGGTCATTTTCAAAGACTTATTTTATCTTAAGTCAATATATTTCAAGTTTCTATAGCGATTAATTCTATTTTTATATATTTTTCCAGACAAGGTAATCGTCGCTTACATTGTATGAGAGACATTTTTGTAAGGGTTTTTCTTATGCTCGATAAGAATCAAAACTTACTATAATGTTCCCACGGATCCACTTATTAGAAATTCTTATCAGTTGTCTATATACGTATAATTATATAATTCTGTATGTAAGTTCTCTAAATAATAGTTGAAATACCATTGAGAACAAGATGTTCTTGAAATTTCTAAAAGTGTGTAACGTGATAAGGATTGATATTGAAGGTAATTCTTTTAGACTATCAAATAAAACTCTTGTTTAATCACGCGCATATAATTTATTAGATTACTCTAATCAGTTTTTTTTATTGTGAATTTGTACCATATGGCTTTATGTTAAGCACTTTAAATCATTTCTTTCAATTCAGTGACTTGAACTTTATTATTTTGGAAAATCCTGAGACCTTGACCATGAATCACATATCACTGGAACACCCTGTACTCAAATCATAATCTTAGCAATCATTGCAAATGCTTTATAATTTAACGCCACATCATTAACTTCAACTTTGAGTGACTCTCATTTTAAAATGCAGACAGTTAGACAGAACAAAAAGTAGGGAAAGAATAAAAACTACAATTGTTAAAAAGAGGCATTCAATGAAACACTCCAAACTAGTACATTTCCGTCAGCACAGAATGATCAAACATTTTCAACATAAACAGTTCTGATGTCATTAGTTATACCCTTAACCCATAAAATGGGTAAATAAGGGTATAATGGTTTTGTGCAAAAGTATGTAACTGGCAGAAGGAAGCATCTCCGACCCTATAAAGTATATATATTCTTGATCAGCATCAACAGCCGAGACGATATAGCCATGTCCGTCTGTCCGTCTGTCTGTCCGTCTGTATGAACGCGTGGATCTCAGAGACTACAAGAGCTAGAGACTTCTGATTTTGTATTTAAGTTCTCCTACACCATTAGCAGAACAAGTTTGCTTCAAATTATCGATAACTATTCTGGTTTCCGATATACACATAATATCGATAACAATAAAATATCGAATTTGGAAAATCTAAAAATTAGGTTTGAAGTAATGGATAATGATAGAACTTTTCTGAAAATTTCGTCCAAATCGGTTGAGAAACACCGGAGATATTGAACTTAATCGATGGAATCTAAGCCAGTATACCAAAGTCTTATATAAATTAAATATATTTATTGCAACTGGGTTCAGGGTATCTTCTAGTCGGGCTCTCCCGACTAGAGCCTTCTTACTTGTTTTATAATAAAGTTGCGCATTTGCATTAGCAACAAGATGGCATTAATGGAGTGACTTCGACTTGTAGATACCCTGAACCCTACACGTTAGGCGAATGTAGCTTTGATGATGATTATTTTGACCATAGTTTCTGTTTTTAAAATGCAGTTGTCATCGAGAACATGTGTATTATGGAACCAGGAAGATTAATCGATGTTCTGGAACAAGCTTCAACTCTCTAGCTCTTATAGACTTGAGGATTGACGCGCTCATAAAGACAGTCAGATGGACGGACGCACAGACGGACAGTATAAAATATATACATCGGAGGTGCTTCCTTTTGTCTGTGACATACATTTGCACGTAACAATTATACCCATTTTTAACCATTTCTTGAGTTTAGGGTATAAAAAGCGTAAGCACAACAAAAACAAAAAAAAGTCGTTCAAAAGCAAACCATGTAAAATGCAAGAAGAGATCGCATGCACAAAATACAAAAACGGATAAGTCGAAGAAGTTATACTTTCGGTGAATATATTAATGTCTTTTAATATGTTGTTCCTAATTCGAATTCTAATTGTGCATAACGAAGTTTTATGAGTAGTTTATGCCAAGTGCAAGTTTTTTCTTAACAGAGCTTTAAACAGAAAGTATATTAGATTAGTGTAAAACAAACTTAAAGAGTGTAAAGTGCCTGCTATGCACTTATTTTAGTTTTCTTTTCACTTTGTCCGTATTTGCATCACTTGTTTCATTACACTTATTACATTATTTATCACAATTTGTGTATTATTTTTTACCTTTTGAAACTTCACTTAGTTATTATTATTATTTCTTAACCCGACAATAATTTTGTATCCAATAATTTCAGAGTTGGCTTTTGTTTCAAAAATTAAACACAGTCTGGTGAAGTGACAAGGTGGAAACAAAAAAAGGAAACAATTCGCGACGCTTATTTACTTATTTAATTTATTCAACATTCACGTTTCATATTATTGTCTTTTACATGTTCGTTCACATTACGCTTGCACACATTAACCTGTTTTTTGTTACTTGAAATATTAACTGACACGAAATTTAATGCAATAAATATATTTTGTTAACAGACAAAATTAACAAAAAGCCGTTCTTAATATATGGAAGAAAGCGAACAATGTTAAAAGGGCTGCCGAAAGTCCCAAGACAAAGAGAACGATAGAATCTCAAAAAAAAAAAAAAAAATGAAAGAAAGAAAGATTAAACTCGAAACCGATCGTAAAAATACCCTGCTATTAAAGTGTACGTGGTGTTTAATACAAATTAAGTTAATTTATAAAATAAAGTTTATTTTTTTCTACTAAACAAGATATATTATTATTCACTGTCAAATTCTTCGTGCTTTGTAAAAGATGGTAAAAAAAAATATTCGTAGACATATTGTAAGTAATACATCTTACGGGGTATTTTTACTAGATCATCTTAGAAGAATTTTACAACGTTGCCAGATCAACAATTAATCACTAGTTAATTATAATGATTTCATCAAGAGTTATTCTCTGACGTAATAACGTAAGCATTAACGTGATTTCATTTCGATTCAATTGAAAGCTTTAGCAAATGCATTCACGTTATAAAACAACGTGATAAAATGTTATTAAAACTTTTACAATGACCTAATAAAATATACAACTTTCCCACAGGTTAAAACATAAAAAACAACAATGAATCACTCATAATTTGCTATAATAAATAATTGCATATGTGGTTTAGATAAGCGTCTTCCCGGAATATCATAATCAACTAACCTATAAGAAAATCGTGTCTCAACTATATACAAACATAGAAAAACACTTAAAGATTAGTTATTAATCAAGTATATTTCCTAAGATGAATTTCAATCGTTGTTGCTTTCATAAAGCAGCTGTATTTTAAAATTCAATTGAAGGGGGTTTTAGTAAGATTACAATTAAAGTTTGAGGTAGCCACGCTACAAGGTAACCGGGTTAAGGTTAAGCTGACCTTACTTTGGCTACGTTCTCGAATTGATGATACCCTAAGCAAAAAATCTTTGTATAAAGTGTAAAACAGCAAGCTTAAAATCGGTTTATCATATAATTCAAATCTCAGTATTGTTTCTTATGAAAAAACTTGTTAAATAATATTTTTGTAAAGCGAATCTTATGAGCCCAAGAAACATGCAACATTTTCAGTGTATTGAGCATACAGCTAAAAAACAATATAAACTCTTTGATAGTTTTTTTCACACACATTTTCGAATAAGCAATTAACCAAAAGGCAATTTAAAATAATTAAGCTTGTATGCTAAAATTATTAAATAATTGCATTCAATAATGCTAACCAAACACAATATAACTCTGCATTTATGACATTAATTGTTAATTTAAGTATAGAAAGGGATGGGGTAACTGGGGGATTTGTCAAGCCTATCGGTTTGAATTTCAATTTGACCGGAAATTATTTGCCATCTGCTTTGTTGTTTGCTTTGATAAATGACACAAAACAAAAAAAAAAAAATATTCAATTCAATTCTTTGCTCGTAATTGTGCTCCATATTTCTTTTGTCAAAAGCAAATAATGTTTATTAATTATTCAAAACACAAACATGGTCAACAACATATTAAATTAATAAGCAAAAAGAACTAACGTTTGATAAAACTGTCATTCATTCAATAATTTTAATGACGTTTAAGGTATTTAAAGTGTGTAGGCAAGCTGTACTAATTTGTACAATATTCGAGCGTTATGTAAGGTTTATTTTTGAAAATAATTTAAGCTAGAAATTATAAATGAATTGTATTTCCTTCTTTCAGAGAGGATTTTCATTCAACAGAAAACCATTCATAAATTGAGGAAACAATTTAAGACTTGGCTGCCTTCCTTCTTATAGGATTCTTTATTGGCTTCATGTGTCAAAAAATTATTATCAAAGTGCTAATTTAAATTTTATTGGTTCGCAAACGGCTTTTACTTTGTTTTTGCTTGGCTAACTAATTTATTTATTTAGCGAATTTAAATATATTTAAAAGAGGCTCAGCCCAGCCCCAGAAATAAGTGCTAATAAGTCTTTCATGCTGCAGACTTTATTTCGTAAATGCCACAAAAATAATCTCAATAATTGCTTATTATTTTTAATTTTTTTTAGCACATATTTTCATGCACGAGCCTTTTAAAATTTTTTTTATTTAATTTTTGACAAGTTTTGTTTAGAAAAATGTTGTGGTATATTTAATTTGTAAATTTTATAACTCTCTTGTTTAAGCAAATTAAAATTCAGTTAGTTTAAGTTGGGTTTAACTGGACTTAATATTCCGGAAACTCTAATTCTAAATATTATTTTTTTTAAAGCAATAATTTAGTATTTATCATAAATCGAATTCGATTCCAAAACAGTGCGATTGTTCGGTCTTGCGATTTTTCTCTATAACGCAGTTTTTTCTTGTCCCTTTGAGATTCGTTACATTGAATTGTATTTTCATTAAAAAAGACATTTGTTTTGTAACTTGTAACACCCACAAGTACTTGTATTTTGAGAAACAAAAAGTATTTAATATATATTTGTCCTGCTAGCTAATCTGTTGCTGTCAATAACACAACTTTCAGTTATATAAATGTGCATTGATAATTTGCACGCAAAATTTTTTAAATATGTGAAGCATGTTGTAGTTCAGATTGAATGAGGGCGGAGATGGCCCAGAAATATTTCATAGCCAAACATGCCAAAAATTCTTTGGTTTCCCTAAAGCAACCTCTACCCCTTTTTAGAATTTCCCCACCCCGTTACACAATCCGTAGTTGCCTTAACAAATAACTTAACAAGTAATTAGCCAACCAAAAACTTTACAGCATCAAAAGTTGCTTCGGTTGCCTGGTCTGGTAAATTATACAGCACACTTTAAGGCGTAATTTCGGGGCATAAATTATGGGGACGGTGTACAATTTTAAGTTGGCTTTCGGACCTGCGGGCCAGGCTTATGAATTCGCTTTCTGCATTTCATTTTTCAGGCACAAATTTGCCTATGCAATTTTTGCCTAATGATGAGAAAACTTTAAACAAGCCCATGAAAATTTATCCTAAGCAATTAGACTCGCATTTATTGCTCGAAATTGTTGGGATATTTGGTATTAAAGTTATAGTTTATGGTCGTGTTCACTTACTATTTTCAGTAAAAACGTTTGACTTGAAGTTATATCTTAACTGATATGAAGAGTTTTAGAATATTCAAATTCAGGTTCGTGCGATCATTCGAACTTAGTTTGTTAACTACGAATTGTGTTCCCCGCTTTCTGATTTAAATGGATTCTTATTTGAAATCTGTTTGTTCTTGTTAAATTTCATAAGTTATAATGCGTATTTAAGTTTTTAGTATAATAAGCATTTCTTCCAAGTGTACAATTGATCAAAGTCGTATTTATATAAAAAATTCACAGCAGCATAATATAAAAAAAAAAAAAAAACAGGTGCCGCTATCCAAATGCGGAAAAGGTTGAACTAAGTATAGAACTACGAGCACATTGTGTTAGTTAGTCCAGCAATTAGTAATTAGAATAGAACTGACCTGGCTGTCTGGCTAGTTAAGTGAGAAATTGTAGCTATTTATTCAGTGACTAAATGTAGATCTCTATGTGATTGTGACACTGACACATTTTGCATTTACAACGCGGGCGGAGGCAGTGTTGCAAGGGCAACAACTGAAAGTCTGTCTGTCAGTGTCAGGGGTAGTGGTACTGAATGTAGAGAAAAGCTCTAATAATATACACGAATAATGAATACCGAATAAGGTACAAATCTTTGCATTGATAAACAGGTTTTAAAGTTTATTGACAGAGCTCATAATTCAGGGGAATTTTCTATTTTCCAGAACAGAGTTTTTATATCAAAAGTTATATTGTTAAGCTGAATATATTTTACATCAAATTTTATATATTATAAATGAGAGATAAATTATCTGAAAAACAATAAGTTTAATGATTGATGTTTACTACAACAATGAACATTTGTTGTACTTAATAAAAAAAACAACAAAAGCAAAGGCTATTGACTGGATTTATGAATGAGAGGAAGTATAAACAATTAATCTTTTGTACCGGACATATTTCTTGTACACAGAATATGAATCAAGGCGTTTTAAGCAATTTAGTAATTTGTTACCTTTTTTAACTATGTATCTAGTTTATAGATATGTTTTTAAACATTTTGATCATAACACGAAGCAATCAAAGTCTTCACAAAAAAATAAAGAAAAAAATTTAATAATTTGCCATCTATAATTCAAAGTTTGAAACAATCTTCACATACTATCGATTTCATTATTATATTTAATTTTAAGGCTGTTTACTTTGAACAGATAAATAGATCAAACTGTTTCTGTTTGTCAATTGTATATTAAAAGCATGAATGATGATTTGCAGTTAAACTTGGTCAAAACCAGTTAACAACTCGTTTCGGGCAGTGTCATTGACGATCAGTTTCAGTAATAAAATTGAATGGCTACAAAAGTCAAAACAAATAGAATGCCAAAAAAGCTAATAAATTCACTTTATGACAGTATGCTTGGAAGTTCCTTAATACCCTGTGTTAAGAGTTTCACTTAAAATAGAGTTGAATTCTCGCGTTTTGAAAATTTGAAAAGCTTTGCTAAAGATCGATCAGATAGAATGCAGAATTACGATACGTCCCCTTAATTGTTTAAACTTTTTTTAACACACAAAGTTAATGTTCAATTCTATATACTCCTTAACAGTCAATATATTTCAAACACTCTACATACCTGTAAAAATATAGGCTGACCTATAAAAAATAACTTAAAATTTCACACACCTACGCGTCTATTGTTATTTTTCTTGTTACTATTATTGAGATAATTTTTGTTTATTATAAATGAAGAGTTAAGAAGTTAGCTTGAAATATTATTTGTTTATAAAATGCGACCGTTTGCAGCAAACGTTGACGTTGAACTTGCGAGAGCCGCAAACAAAAGATTTGCCAAGTTCAAAAACGAAATACTTGAAAGCAAATGGCAAGAACCACAACAACAACAATAATAATAGCTACAACAGTAGCAACAAACAATAGCATTTTATAGTTTAACTATTCGAACTAGTCGTAGCTGCAATGCGCTGCAATTAATTAAAGACCAACAAGAAAAATAACTCTTGATATTTGTACGTATTTCAAATTGACATAGAACTTGAACATTTCCTTTGTCGATCAATGTTGTTAAGCTTAAATTGAATAAACAAATCAATATTTAAATTAATTTTGGTCAAATCAAAACAAAACTTTTGTACGTAAAGTAATAATCAGAATAAAAAAAATTGAATTGTGTTAAATGAATAATTGTAATAAAACTAATGTATTGTAAAATAAGTACGTAAACACCACCTAATCGTAAAAGAAAATATTTATAGTTTTTTAAACATTTTTTCCTTGCATATTCATATATTTACAAAAAAATCTAAGTCATACTAAATGAGCTAAGTCTTAAAATAGTTAAGTCTACAATTTATTGATTTCAAGAAAAAAATAAAATAAGAATGCAATGTGCCCAAAAAGGTAGAGCATTAGTTAAATTGAACGCGTTGCTTGGAGGTAGTTGGCTGAATAGTTTTTGCTTGCTGCTGATGCTGATTGTCTGAGGCTGTTTTGCCACCCTGCTTTTGATAGACTAAACCGGCTACGCCTGGAATGGTGTTGCATCCAACGCAGGCATGCAGCGTTTCATGAATGAATATATCACAATCGATGCAGAAGAACTGATTGCAGTAGCCACACTTGAATACACTTTTGTCGGCCACACCGTTCAGAACTTTAATGCAGGCATAGCATTTGCGAACGCTGTCACTATCGGGCGCCGCCGGCGGCACCGACTCAAACGGCAGCTCCTCAAAGTTTGGCACAGGAAATAGATGATGGTAGGAGCGTGCAAGATGCGGTGCTGAGACGAGAGTTAGGCCACAGCATTGACATTCTACGGGCAGCTCACAGTACTTGCTGTCGCATTGGGGACAATGATGGCCGGTAGTTGAGAGCTCGCTGGGCTCATCAAGATTCTCAATGTGGCACATGCACATGGAGAGCGGCGCATCTTTGCCCTCGATCTCGCTCTTGCTATGCGGGAAACCCATGCGTATCAATGAATTGTCAGTTGTCTTGGCAGCCGGTGGAGGATCCACCTGGGACAACAGCTGATCACGATAATGTGAATCATCTAGAACGGCACCAAATGTGCCCAATGTCTGTTGCGTCAAATACCGACAGATATGAATTTCAGCTGAAAGTGAGATGACTGAGCAGCGTATACGCTCCGTTTTTAGCTCTTTGATGGTCTGATTAATGTCCACGGGATCACAGGTCGTGAGCGAGCCCATAATTATAACTATTTCACGAGAGGCATGGGAAGGCACAACCCTGAGTGTCTTAAGCGCTAGATCCAGGCCATTTTGAAGGGAGGGTTCACTAGTAAGCGGCACATTGGCCATGCTGCAATACAAATCAGATATTTACTCAGCTCATTTGATAAGTGAATTCAATCTACTTACCCTGCCAGCGCTTTGAGATGTACCCGCGCTGTGCCCGTCAGTTCGGTTATTTTCTCGGCGCGCTTAGCCTTAAGCGCTATGATGCCCAGCTGGCTAATGGGATTTTGATCAAAGAACTCCTCAATGAATATTTCCAGAAGCTTTAGAGTGCACAGCAAGCGTGTGGGTTTCAAGTCGGGAACGCTCATAGATTCGGAACAGTCAAGAACAATGAACATGTGACGCATCATTCCTAAACGATTTTGTTTGGTCTTTTCCACCTGTCGCTTGCGTTTCGCCTTTTGTATAAGATCAGCAATGGCACCGTCCAGTAGCCCATCGTCGTCCTCCTTGATAGCTTCCCTGTAAGGAGTGGAGCAAATATAGAAAACAATAACATTAATAATAGTATATTTTACCATGTCTTCTCATATCCGGTTTCCCAGCGATATTCCTTTTGATCGTCATGTTCATCGTCAGCCATATTGCTTATAAAAATATGCAAAAAATACTCTTAAGTTTATTTCCTCTACTTGCCCAAAAGGCCGGCAAACAAAACAGTGTGCACACAAAACCGTCAGGAATAAACCCACGCAGCTGAAATATCTAGAGTTGCCACTTCAGAGTAGGTTTATACCAAAACACATATATAATGCATAAATTCATGGAGAAAAATTATTAACATATAATTCATTCAAAAAATCGCTGTGCTTCATTGTTTTTAACCATTAGTTTAAAGTTATTCCAATTACTGGCAAGCAGCCAGTGCTGCCATATGACCAACGAAACACACCACTCCACATCATTGGTTGATTAAGTGCTCTGAAACTCGTGCGAACGGAAAGCGACGCTACACAGTCAGTAGGGCATTTGCATACAGATCAATTACTTAAGTCTTCATAACCATGCGAATGTAGCAAACAAAATTATTAATAAGGTGTCCAACATAAAACCAAAAATCTGTAGTTGTTGAGCAAAAATAACACTAAATTTCGGAATTTAAATTTAATATTGTGGTGGGTATACGCAAACATGTAAGATAACGCATACAGAAGTTACTCTGGCCAAACACTTTAAATAGAACTGGCCACTTTGTGCAGTTGTACAAACTTCTTAGGCATTCAGAGTTGGCGCGCGTGCAATTGTGAACGGTGTTGCGCGATTTGCAGTATAAAAACATTGAAATTATAATTAGTTGCTCAAATAAATACTGCTTGTTCGGTCCATTTGCTAAAAAAAACATTTGTTTATGAAGGTGTGTAAAAAACAGCAAAAACAACCAAGCGCAAAGCAAGCGAGTGAATAATGCATACATAAAGTTGCAAAAAAAAAAGGTTGAAAAACAGGCGGTCATACACTCAAATTGTACAATAATATTAATTTTTCCTTAATATGCGAATATAAACATAATAATACCTTGAACTAAAATTAACGTGGGTGTTTGTGTATGTATACACATGCATACATACATACATATACATTTCAATAGTTTATACAGTTGATGCTTTGCATTTCCTAACGCAGTGTTCGGCTTTTTGCCCAAAAATGGCGGCTAGTAAAAGATAAGAACAAAAAAGGACTAGGCCGTTGCTATGCATAAAAAGTTTATAAAAGAGTTCAAAGCTGGAAAAGTGCTTAATGTTTTGCTGTTGCATTTTTCGCGCCCGGTTTGCTATGTTTTGTGCGTTTTCTTTTAATGCGCACGTTCGCTGCATTTCTTGGCCATCATGCTTTGTGCTCGCCTTTCTGCCTAGGCGCTGTATTCTCTGCTTCCATTACATACGGCAGAAAACCACCACACTTTGTTGCCAGTTGTTAACGTTGCCACCTCGTTGCATAAACACACCACGGCACTGTACTTTTTTTTTGCTCTCATGTGTGTGTTTGTGCGCGTATTCTCTACGGTTTTTATTTGTTTTTAAATTATAGAAAAAATTCAAATTGTACCTTATTTATTTTTTATAGTTAACGCGGTAGTGTTGTGTATAATGTTGGCACAGGAGATTGCACCGACTGAAATTGGCAAGCACGAAAATATAATTAGAGGCAAGTAATTAAAGTTGAATGAAAAACAGGGGGAAAAAATAACCTTTCTTTTGCCTTATAGTTGCCCAAGAGGAATTAGCCAATATGGATGTGCTTGTTTGTGGCCGCTGTTTGCGTGCATTTAACTTTGTCGAAGAATTCCAGGCACACAAAGAGGACGATGCGTGTGAAAAGGAAAATTCCAGTCTGAAAGAATCGCTTGATACAAAACCCACCATCTGGGCATTTACACTATGGAAGGCCACACAGTTGCACACACGCCGAGAGAGCAACTCTTCCAATTCCTGGGCACTGTACCAGCACTGGGTCAAACTGGAGGAGAGCGTCCGTGAGCCATGGATTGTTGCTGGCAGGA
Source organism: Scaptomyza flava (assembly GCA_030179655.1). Lineage (NCBI taxonomy): Eukaryota > Metazoa > Arthropoda > Insecta > Diptera > Drosophilidae > Scaptomyza > Scaptomyza flava. The sequence goes on from JARNME010000404.1 coordinate 18,324,605, forward strand.
CAATACAGTCCTTTGGCAAAATTGGACATGGACCGCTTCAGGATATGCCTGTGCGCATCACTAAAACTGTTGCCAATCCCAACAATAATAATAATAACACCAGCACGGCTAACAGTAACAACACATCATCCAGTGTCTCACCTACAAGAAGTAAGAATCACAACATTTACAAATCAATTATTTCTAAAATAAATATATCACTAATGTTCTTAAATTTGCAGGATCTCCCGCGGGCAGACTGTCGACGGCTGCTTCACAACTAAAGGATACGGAAAATGAGCGACCCAAATCTAAACCCGGAACACCCACACCCACTGGCTCCACGCAAGTAAGTATCAGCGGCGTTGTTAAGAACAACAACCGTATTGCCATACGTGTCGATCCAAAAACCGAGCAACGCACTGAAGAGGCCGTAGAGAGTATTGTGGCGAAACGGTTTAACCCACGCCGAAAAACGCATGAGTATCTAGTAAAGTGGGTCGATCGATCACACAATGAGAACACTTGGGAGGCGATGACCAACCTGGAGCGTGTGCCCTACTATCTACAGATGTTCGAGAAGCAGCTAGCACGTCAGAAGCTTAAGCGTGAGAAAAGCTTGGATGCTATGAAGCGCATGCAGGAAAAGCCACAGTCGACTTTTTCAGGCGGCAAAACGGACTCAGCACCAAACAGTCCACAATCATCCTCTGCTATTTCACCGAATTCATTGGGCGCTGGCTCATCGCGACCGTCGCGCACATCCAAGACCAAAGCGATGGATCAGTTCAAGCAATGGGTAAATGAAAGTGGCACCGGCGAGGGCTCAACATCGCCATCATCGGCCAACGAAGATGAGTCTGCTACGGAGCAGGAATGGTCGACGACTCCATCGACAATGAAACGCAAATTAAATCGTACAGATTCCAGTGCCGAGGGTTCAGGTCTCAATGCCTCCAATGATTCCATGGAGCTGGAAGATCTTGAAGAGGATTTGATACCATCACACACTGTAAAGCGTTTAAAAAACGGCGGCAGCTCTGTGCAGTTGAATAAGCCCAAAATACAATCTTCATTACAATCAACGCCTTCGCGTATCAATGGCAACTCATTGTCAAATTCAATCCTGGCCGAGAAAGATACAAAAATGGGTGAAATCATCTACACAGAGGATAGCACTAGTACGGGCATGTTCCGAAAGCCAGAAATGCCTAACACTATACAAACTGTAAGTAATCTAAACTCATTTTTGGGAGAATTATTTAATATTTTATTTTTTCGATAACTTAACAGAAACGACAGAAAATCGAGGCTCCTGTGCGTTATTTAACTCGCACCGAAATAGCCAGCAATAGCAGTGGCATCTTTCGTGTAGAACAATCGGAAACAAACGCAGTTTCTCCAGCTCTTAAAACAAGCAATTTGGCAGCTACCAACACCAATGTGGTGCCAGGTGCTAAACGCTTGGCTGTTGCTCGAGCGCCTGGCAGCAATTCGCCAGTGACTGTGGGACAGCGACCGCATGTGTTGCGCACACCCGGACAGCCACCGGCTCAATTGCAACGTCGCCCGATAGGCAGCAGTAGCTCACCGAGTCCACTGCGGCAGGGGCAGACGCCTTCACGACCCGGAGCACGCATGCTGGTCACGCGCGCCAATACGCCACAGCAGCAGAGACAGGTTGTTGGCGGTAAGGCTGTAACGCCGGAGCAAAAGATATTGCAGCTATCCAAGAGTGGGGATCTCAAGGTAACGCGCAAAGTGATGACTCGCGAGGATCTTTTAGCACAGCGTGCGGCGCAGGTGCGCCTGCAGCGTCAACAACAAGCGCAGGCCATGCAACAGCAACAACTGCAACAGCAACAACAACAACAGCAGCAGGTGCAGATCCAGAAAGTGCAGCAGCTAACACCATCGATGAGGCAACGAGCATTAAATACGACGCAAGCAAAATCACAGCCCATGCAAATGGAGATGGAAGTGGAGCAGGAAGAGATAACGCAGCATCAGGCACAGTTGTGCCCCATTACTGGCAAACTGATTGGTCAGGAGGAGACACAGCTGCAAATGGAGCAGGAACAACATGAGGAGCAGCAACGCGAACAGCTTGAGGCTGCTGCTCATGCGCTGCTGGGCGGCGATCAGCAAGTGCTCACCAATGAGGATGGCTCTGCGTTGCTAGTGCGCGGCGAGGATGGCACTGTCTATCAGGTGGCTGGCAAAAACGCCGAAGGCCAGACAATACTTGTCACCCAAGGACCCGATGGCGAACAACAATTCGCCTATGTTGCCGCCGCCGAGGGTGAGGATCAGGATGTGCTTACATTAGATAATGCTGTTGCCGAAGCGGTCGCTGCCGTTGGCCAGCAAAACGATCCAACTGCTGATGGTGAGCACATATTGGTCAGCATGACAGAAGAGGAACTTGCCCAGCATCAGGCAGCGTTGCTGCAACAGCAGCAACAACAACAGGAGGCAGCGCCAGCGGGCAGCACACCGCATACGACTCAAATTCACATTACAACATCCGATAGCGACGGCACAGAAGCACAAATACCCGCTGAAGTTGTGCAAGCAGATTTACCATCGCCAGGTACGCTTCTGTAACTAAGATTATAAGAAATATTTATGAGCTAAGCTCTTTTTTTCTCGATTTATAAATTGCAGGTGGCACGCGTCGAGTTGTTTTGCTGCTGCAGGATGGAACATTTATGATGACTGATATGAACAATGATCAGTTCAAAACGCTAAATATCCAGACGTAAATACTAAACACAAAATATCTATATATATATATATATTAACTCTTAGGCATAAAGTATATACATATGTAGTTGTTAAGCATTATCATATGACATAGCACACAAACACAGGCCGTTGTTATAAAAGATACACAAGAGGAGCAATGGATGCCACTTAGACTTTAAGCATAAAGCATTAACCTAAATCCCGTAGTTGATCCCATATTGCCAATCATATCTCACACCTTCGAGCACTCGCATTCCTCACATTTGCTCCAAAGTTAAATTTTTATATATATATATATTTTTTTTTATTGTATTCAATAAAATTTTAATCCGTATATCGCAGCAAAAACAAAATATACTATTTTTTACAGTTTGTGAAATATATATATAGAATAAATAATATGGTAGAAAGCTATAATTTTTTCGCGTATAGTTTTAAATACAATCGTGTTCTTTTAACAACGGCTTTAAATTTGCATTACACAACTTACCTAAAAAGTTCTTTAAATTGTACGAATTAAAACTTAAAACGAAAATGATTATAAAATTTGCAAAATAATAATATTAAATTACCTAAAAATAATTATGTAATTTTTTATTCTAGGCCAGAACGAAATGCAGCTGTTGCATTTTGAAGAACAGTTTAACAAAACAAAACAAAACAGAGAACTCACAGCAAAATATTAAAAAAAAAAAAACACACACACACACACTCACTTAAACACACACAACACGAGCAAACAAACTTAGGCATATAATTATTGTAACTTGTAAAATTATGCTTAATATGTACTGTACATTATTTAAGAAAATATTTTAAAATCGGATGAACTAGATGAGAAATACCAACATTCACTATGTTTATTAAATTTAAAATTTTGATTGTAAGAGATGAGATAATTGATAAACACAAACACACAACAAAAATAAAAGTAATAATTAACAAGATGAATAGTTAAAAAAGAAACAAATATATATTAAAAACCAATATATAACTGCAATTTAAATTAAATTAAAACGAGAAATTCATGCGATTTCAATGGACTCTGGAAGCAAGTCAATTGTTAGCAATCTCTGTAAGGTACAATGTTAAAAAAAACAGCAGTTTTAATGTTTTCTTTAATTTAAAGCTCTTAAAAAACATTTTCCTTAAACTTTTTGAAATTTTGCTATGAAAAATCCAACTGTGTCCAAGTTCTTAACACGATTCTCATTGCTTGGCCCAAATCGCTGAAGGAGTGCACACTGCTCAGCATTTATGTCTGGCACTAAAGGCAGACCAGGTGCACCCAATTTGGGGATGGCATCGACTAAATGCATTTGAGGAAACTTGCGCAATGTCCAAGCAACAAGTTGTTCGCATTCCGCCTCGGTGACAGTGCAAGTGCTGTAGACAAGGATGCCGCCAGGACGCAGCAGTGGAACAGCCTGTGCCATTAAACTTCGCTGAATGTGTGGATAAGATCGCAGCACTTTGGGCTGTTTAACATTGCAACAGAGTTGCGGACGATTGCCCAGACCACTGCAGGGTGCATCCAACAAAATGCGATCAAAGCTGCTAGAGGCAAAGGGCGGAACTTTCGAGATGCTATCAGCGTTGTCATTCCAAACCTTGCTGGCATCAAATAGATGCGCTTCAATGCAGCTATAGTTGGTAAGCTTCTTTTGCATAGCGCGCATCCGACTCGCTGAGTTGTCAAGCGCCACAATTGTGCCCACATCACCCATTAGTTCTGCAATGTGAGTCGTCTTGTTGCCTGGCGCAGCGCACATGTCTAAAATACGTTCACCCGGCTGTGGTGCCAGCACCCGGACACACAAAATGGATGGCAAATTCTGGAGCAGCGCATTTTCATCACTCAAATCCCCAATTGTGGGCACGCCAGAGATATTGCTTTGCATACGAACAGCTATTCCAGTCGGCGGCTGCTCATTGTTGTTGTACAGTTGATGGCGTTGCATGAGTACTTGACCCACACCCAGAAAAATTTTCTCATCGCAAATGTACCGACTTGCAGTCCCTCGTTTGCATTTTCCAGGCAAATCAGCATAAACATTCACCAACTCCTTTAGTTGGGTACCCGATTCCATGGCCAAAACGCCGGGCGCAAAAATATGTGCGCCACGCAGTAAAGCGGCACCGCAACTGGTGTCCACAATAAGCTCCTTGAGAGAGTCATCGCCCGATACGTTAGGTGGTATGTCAAGAGGTGCTATGCACAACATTTCGGGCAGTTCAGGTAGCTCATATACTCTGGGCGCCTGTTGACCATATCGCGCGCTCAATTTGGCCTGCAATTGGGCTTTGTAGTCCGCTACGCTGATGCGAAGAGTATTTATACGATACGTTGTAATACGAGGCGTCTGGCAAAGCCATGGCAACAGTTGGTTAATTGATGAAGACTACATAAAAAAAACATTTGACATAATCAAATATTTAAAAGTTAGTGTTGCATTCAATATGCTCATAATGAAAATCTTAAAGTAATTAATATAACGGAAATATGTCGTGACGCACAGGCGGGTTTTTAAATTGCAAACTTGGCGAATGCTTTTTTGTTTTGCAGCCTGCCTTTCTTTTTTAATAGCTGCCAACAGTTACATAGGTGCTAGCTAAACACAAACACTCAAGTAATCTACGTTGGTTGTCATTCATTGTTAAATTAAGTATTTTTTTTACAAGTAAACAAGAAAAAGATGCATTTCCGATTAATTTTAAGAAAGTAATCAACCAACCCGCCACAATATGTGGATTTTTGAACTTTTGAGTTATGATGAGATTATCTGTGGATTACACGGACGATGTGCGAGCATCTGAGTATCTTTGAAGATTTGAATGCTAATGTTTACATATGTATTTAATGCCAGATTTATCGAAATATTGTACATTCTTGTCTGCGTCAGGCAGCCAATTCTTAACTTTACCACTGTCTTATTGTTTGCAGGACACTAGAACTTGTTTTATAGATGACTTACGTTGACTTTAAGGATTTCATTTTCCAGTATCAGACCCTTTCCATAAAATGGTGTCTTCGGATAAAACATTTTGTCAATCGATTTTTATATCAAGCGTGTAGTCAGAATTGCTTATCATCTCTAAATTCAACACACCGGCCTCGCTTGTGGACAAGACGTGGCAGCATATGAGAGTGCCTTCTGAATAATCACCACTTCGGACTATAGTGCTGCTGCTCTAACACACGGCCACGCTTAGCTTTGAGTTCATGCTCTGCGTTGGTGAATTTGCAGTTTTTTCAAAGGCAAGTGTATTCTCGGTCAAGTTTTATTTCGCTCTGTGATTTTTTGACATTTCCAAGCAGAAATTTACAAAATTTCTGCTCAAACTGGTGTGCATTCGATTCATTTATTTGGTGCGTATGCATTTTTCATTCAAGTTTTTTGTGCCTATGTTGGTAAACGTCTTATTTTAACAAAAAGCTGGTAGCATTTTTATCTTAATATTGAAAATGCTGCTGAAGCAATGTGGGTGACGTCGGTGTATTGGTGTAGAAATTTTGACACACACGCACAAATATATTTGCTGTGTGGAACTGGCGATGGGAAAGGTATTGCAATCGGATGCACTAAAATCGAACCATCTATCAACCGCAAAACACGTGCAAAGGATCCTCTTGTACACTTATTTGAATTGTTTAATAAGCGTTTTCTAATTGTCTGATTGCAATTACTCTTATATAATGTCTACTTTTTGTCTTTATTTACAAAATCTGTTTCTTCGATAGTCACGCTCAAGCAAATATCGATAGACCCTATCGCAGTCAACTCTGTCTTCGCCAACTTGTACATTCTTCGCCGTCGGTTTGGCAGCAGAAAATTTAATCAAAGGAAAATTTACAAAAAGAGTTGCGAAGAAAACGGTAAAAACTGAGTGTAAAGTGCAATTAATCAAAATTTGAAGCTTAGCCAATGTTCAAAGTGTAAATAAAACTAAACTTTTGTTTTAAAATGAACAAAACAAGACTGCCGCTGTTTGACGAACGCGAATGAAGAAAAAAGGCATACGTCGCCGTCATCATTTCTTGTTACTTATACAAAGGCAGTCTCACACACATGCACCAATACACTTACAAAATTGCATAGGGCTGTCTAATGTCTGCGTGGGCTAGCCGTGTGTTAATTCACTGCGGAAACAAAGGAAACTTATTAATGCTATGTAGTTGTTGTACACAATTTAAAATTCAATTAATCGCAGTCTTTGTGTTTTTCGGTGCATTCATCTCGGTCCAAACTACTATGATTTAACACGCACACAAGTCTTTAGGGCAACCCTAAATTCTCATCTGCGTATGTGTGTTTATGTATTCTGACTATGTGTGTGTTGCAGGGTGTTGCTGCTTCTGCGGCGGCATTTAAAAAGTTGCTACGTGTAGTTTTCATATTCTTTCACTCATATTTTGCGAAATTGTGATATCTGCACATTTTATTTTCCCCGAAAAACAATATTCGTCCAGATGTACAATGGCGTTTTGTGAGTTTTCAATTGCGTTATATTTTTTGATAGGCAACCAACACCAACGAGTCCGGTGCTGGCTAATTGTTGTTGTCGCTCTTGTGAGCTGACTTTTCGTCATTTTCTATACAAAGTCAATTAAACTTTCGATTGAATTGCATGTTAAAACATATTGCGTGTGTCTGTGCGCGCTTGTATTTTTTTCTTTTTATTTATACCACACAAAAGCAAACAATATATAAAGCCGCTTCTACTGCTGCTGACTCACCACAGATTTTAAGCGTTGAGCAGTGGTCGAGTCATCCTGTTAGCCATAAGTTATCTAGACACAATTCTCACAATTATAATTTTACGCGCACTGTTTTTACAAGTTTTTTTTTTCTTGAATAGAGCAGCGGACGCTATGTACGCACACTCACACAAGCACCGACACATACAAAAAAAATCAATATCTTATCAGTTGCGTAAAGCGAGCTGCGCCGGCAGCGCAGTGAATACCCAAATTAAAGTTGTTGTTTTATTTTTTGACAATTAGCTTTTGACAGAAGCTCCTTTTTTTCTACTTTCGAGCGAACATCTTAAAGCTGCATTTGTCAATGAAATTTATGCAAAAGCTTTTCATTTAGGTCGATACTATACTTTCCGGTTTGGTAGCTGCGATTTAGCATTTTTAATGGTAGATTTCATAATTTCATGACTTCGTTTCGGGTCTTCCGGCTTACTCATGACTCTGCTTGAACACGTCAGCTTAATTATCAAAACTGAGCTGATGAATTGTAAATAAAAACAGTGCACAATTTACTAACCTAAACAACGTTTGAATTAAACCTCATATTATTTGTAGTTGTTCAAGTTGTCAGTTTTATTGCTTGTGAGTCAACGGGTGGTTGCCTTTTTTTTTTGTCCATATGCTGGTGGCAGTTAATTGAATTAATGCAAGCGAAACTAATTTTGGTTTGTTTTTTTGCTAAATTTATTTGCAGTTTCTTCGAGTCGCAAGCACACAAATCCCCTTAGGAGTTGCATATTAACAGCAGTTGCAACTCGGATTTGAACTTGTTTATAATTCCCGTAAAACAAGAAGAAGCACTAGTGCAACAATTAACAGCTCCTCCACATATATAAAGACCAGAAGAAGAAGAAGCGACAGCAGCCAGCAACATGGGAAATGTATTTGCGAATCTATTTAAAGGCCTCTTCGGTAAAAAGGAAATGAGAATATTGATGGTCGGTTTGGATGCCGCTGGTAAAACCACAATTCTGTACAAACTCAAATTAGGCGAAATTGTTACAACGATACCTACTATTGGTAAGTGCTATAACACAAAAAAAAAAAAAAACACATTAAATCTGTATGTAACTGAAACTTACATTTTATTTTAGGTTTCAATGTGGAGACTGTAGAATACAAGAATATAAGCTTTACAGTATGGGATGTGGGCGGCCAAGACAAAATTCGTCCATTGTGGAGGCATTATTTCCAGAACACACAAGTACGTCGTCACGTGACAAAAGCATAATACTAATATATGTTATCATATCTAGATGATGTTAACAACTTGTAATGATTGCTTGTGATTATTCAAAGTTAATTTTTTGTTTCAAGACGGGACTGATATAATCCAATCTACATTTTATATTTTCTTATCACAAACCTTTGCCCTAATTTATTTTGTTCTGTTCTCTATTTGGCAGGGTCTTATCTTCGTCGTTGATAGCAACGATAGAGAGCGTATTGGTGAGGCGAGAGAGGAATTGATGCGCATGCTGGCCGAGGATGAGCTTAGAGATGCAGTCTTACTAATATTCGCCAACAAACAGGTAAACTTAAAATTTTAATTATAACATATACAAACGATAATTTTGTATGGAAAACTAGATCTTAAACAAAAACAAGTACAATGCACGTGCGCAGCCAATTTTTTGACGCTGCTGATTAAAAACGTGAAGAGCTTGTTTTTGTTAAAAGATAGATGATGTTAACAACTTGTAATGATTACTTATGATTATTCAAAGTTAATTTTTGTTTCAAGACGGGACTGATAATATCTAATCTGGCTTTTATCAACTCGTACACTCAACTTTGCCTCTTTTAATATTGTATTTCGCATTCTTATTCCTACAGGATCTGCCAAATGCAATGAATGCGGCTGAAATCACCGATAAGTTAGGCTTGCACTCACTCAGAAACCGTAACTGGTATATACAGGCGACGTGTGCAACCAGCGGTGATGGACTCTATGAGGGACTTGATTGGTTGTCCAATCAGCTTAAGAATGCTAATCGCTAAACAAACTTCAGTAGCAAAAGCAACAACCACAACAACAAAATAATTATACATTAACTTTGATTTCAAAAGCAAAGCAGTAAAATCTTCAACAACCAACCAACAACAGACAACGGCATCATATATGTGAGAAATAAAAACAACAACAAAACCATCTACTACTACAAAAACAATGGCGATCTTGGGGCTCTGCGCATTTCCATTTTCCAGCAAACACACGCAAAGCCGCCGCGCATAATTTAAAAATTGTTTAAGAATAGCAAAACACCACACAACTTTTCAAAGCAGCATCAGCATATAAAAGAACGCTATGATTTAATTTAAATTTATATTATACTATATATAATTATTGGATGTTTAAAATGAAAAAAAAAAAGAGTAAAAAAAGAGAACCCAACAACCACCACACTAATAACAAAACGAAATCAAGTATATATGGTATAAAATTGTCTTTTTTAAGTTATTTTTGCCCTATCCCCTCATCAATATATAATTCTTTTTAATTTTATAAATATAAAAGTAATAATAATGAGAAAAACAAAACTGTAATTGTAATTGCTCTTTAAAAATACAAGAAAAAAAAAAACAATTTAATTTTATTCGTTTCGTCACTTGGAAGCAAACCAATTAACAGCGAATCACACATTTATAAGAAACTATTAAAACGGAACGTACTAATAAAGGTAATTCTAAATAAATTTTTAATAAATAAAAAACTTGGTGAGCCACTTTTGATACGCACAGTCGATAGCTAAAAAGCAATTGATTAGAATTGCGGATGCTATCGACACAACGATAACATAGTATTTATCTTTAGTTTTGCAGCACTACAACGGCACTGGTTTCGCCGCAGTTCCAGGGTTGCTTTTGACGATAACGATAACAAAAACTTTTTCGTCTGCTGCAAGTGCCAATTTATAAGTAATTTTTCAATTAAATTAACATAAAACTAGATCAAATATAAATCCAGAATGTCGGCCAAGCAAAACTCCAAGAAGTCTAAGTGGTCGCTGGACTTTAGCGTGAGGTAGGTGCATCAAATACTCCAACTTGTTTATTGGGGTTAAAACTATATTTACTTGTGTGATGCAGCAAAAATGCAGACATGCCCTCACCGCCTGGCTATAATCCCACGGCACTGGTAAACCAAACGGAAGTAGTGCGTGATCAGCGTTTAGTAATTAAGAAATCATGGGATCTGGCCCTGGGACCACTGAAACAGGTAAGTGATATCTGCATTACTTTAACATGTTGACAAACAAGTAACCTTGTCATTTTGTTGCTTGCAGATACCAATGAATTTATTTATTATGTACATGTCGGGTAATTCAATCTCTATCTTCCCTATAATGATGGTCGGTATGATGTTAATACGTCCAATTAAGGCCATGTTCACCACACAAGTCACTTCGAAAATGGCCGAGGGTGCCCAAGGCACTGGTCAGCGTATCATCTATATCCTGGGCAATCTAGCGAATGTTGCCTTAGCGCTTTATAAGTGTCACAGCATGGGCCTCTTACCCACGCATGCCTCCGACTGGCTGGCATTTGTCCAGCCCCAAACGCGTTTAGAATATTATGGGGGAGGTGTTTCATTTATTTAGATAGTAACAATAAAATTTTGCTTAATTGAGTCATAGATAAAATTGATATTGTCTTTAATTATATAAGCGGTCCGTATAATTCCATCTACTTAGTCATCCAGTATCTTTTTGGCCTCCTTCTTGACATCGTCCACAAGTTTTTCTACTGGCGTTCTGTGAAAAGTGTAAAAAAAAAAAACCGAAATATGAATTTAAACTAATAATTTATTGTGAAAACAGCTTTTTGATATGATTAATAGCTTTAAATTTTGAAATGAAGATTGAAATATGAATAAGTTAAGCCAAATGATGTTATATTCTTGCATCAAAATGAATTGATTTTAAGTCCTTTGTTCAAGTTCTTCCTAAGCCTTTTCTTTGGAATTTTTTTTTCATGTGTCTCTAGGTTACATTCCGGTAAAACATAATAAAACTGCCTGGCCTAGCCGTAACAGAGAGTATGGAGTATAGAACTACATAGCCATCATATTTGAAAGTTACTTTTTCTTTCCTTCCACTAGCTCGCGGACTTTTTCATTCGCACGTTCCGCCAGCTTTTTGGGATCGTCCACACGTGGCACCTGCAAAACGTAAGAACAATTAAGTGGTTATAACAAATTAAATTAATTAATACGAACCTCATAGTTTTGCGATACATAGATGCCGGTGTAAACGCCAGCTCCGAATGTTAGCTGCAAATATATAAATAATAACAAAATTTTAATAACCTATTGGCTTATGATTTAGGATTTGCTATGATAAGAGTTTTGCTACCGCTAACCGTCGAGCAAAATAATGCACGCCGAAATGTCCAAAACGGCTTTCGAGGACAAGGCGGCAATGCATCATATGATTGAGGGCATCCACTGGTGCACGATGTGGACTGTCTTCGCTTAAGCAGTTGCAGTCCTAATCCAAGCAGTTTCATTTTATCTATTGTTCTACGTTGTTTCTGAATTTGTCTAAAAATCTGTATGACGAGATGAGATGCGAATAGCTAAAGACAATAAACTCATAGCGAGCTTGTAAATTTCAAAAATTTATGTTAAAATACATATTGTATTCAAAAACTATAGATGTCAATACAATATATAACATTATCTACAGTGCACTTTAGTATCTTTTTAACAAGATCAAAACTAAAACATTTCGAATTATGTACATTATCATTATCACTTTAATATCTGCAGTTTATGTAATTCGTTAAAGATTTCCTGGGTCTTGCAGATTTCTCCCAACTTGGCCTATGAACTGTTGTTGCTATTTGTCTTTGTCGCATGATAAACAACACGGTAGAAGCAGCAGCAACAACCACGGCAGCGGCATTAAATCATCGCCATAAAAATACCAGCGAACCCTGATGCTATGGATTATTTGCAGACACAAACAAAGCAAGAACTTTCAGTGACCGAATATCACGAACTTTCACTTGTATTTCAGGCTTTACTTACCAAAAATTTTAACATTGTCCAATAGTTAAAATCACCTTTTTCACCCGCACGCGCCAGCGTAAAAAAACAAAACAACAACTGCGACGAGCAAAATGTCAAAACGAACTGGCGTCTGCCTGTGTGTGAAAGTGAGAGCGAGAGCGCACTAAAAACAGCTGGCACACTACGTTTTTGGTATTTGTGCGTTTGAGCTGTTATCTAATCAGAAGCAAAGATATTTAATTGCAGTGCCACGAAGAACGTTTACTTTTAAATGTTTTTTTTTTGGCAGTTCACATAAATCGAAGACTGGGCTTGGAACTTTTATTATAAATTATTTCACTATATTATATCTGTTTGATGAGCAAATGCAAACGGCAGATTTTGGCCAGCGCAACGAACGATCAACGCGTAAATGGCTGAAAAATAGCAACAACAAATTTGAAATGGCTCAAAAAACAATTGCAATTGGGTATGTGTGTATGATAAATCCAAAATAGTATTAAGAAACAAACTTAGTGCCGAAAATACTTTTTCAAATGTGTGAACGCGCGCGTTTTTCTAAATTTTAAAGTGGTCGAGCACTACAAGAAGTATGCATTTTACAACACTTTAACTCGTTTGGATACTTTGTAAATGAAAAATGTTGATTTTGTTAAATCAACTTGTGTTTATTTGTACATTGTACTACATTACAACAATAATTAAAATCAAATTGCACATTTAACAAGGACGCAATTACACTGATAGAGTAACACACAAGTACCTTCTTGAAAATATTATATTAAGCATATTTTATGTTTCTTTTAATTGTTTACGCTAAAACTGCAGCAGGTCTCGTCTTTATGTAAATAAATGCCACAATCTGAAAGGAATTTGGTGTAAATGTAATGTTTCCATGCTCGTTATATTCACTTACCATCACGATAATGGCACCCAGCGCTGGTAGAACAACAGTTCCGATTTTTGCTTTATTTTGAAGGTTCTCAAGCTTACGCTCCTTCTTTTGCTTACGCGATTCCTTTACACTGCCCTTAAGTTGACGCATGTTCTAAAACAAAAGGACCAATTTAGTCCGAATCAAAGCCGCATAGACTTTGCTATGTAAATTCTTGTAACTTACATTTTTCGATTGCTCAACAAGAACTGCTGATGTGTATAGTTTTTTCTATTGCTACAATATGCAAATAAAGCGAAGCAGAAAGCTTGTGGCGTTAAGTCTGCGGCCGACTGCCTTGTCAACAAGTAGTTTGTGAATTGTTGTGAACTCTTCTTCGTCTACTTTTCTCTCGTCGAAACTCGCTTAAGATAGTTGTGCAGGTGGTTGTTTTTGTTGTGGTTGTGGTTGTTTCAGCTGTGCCGGATGGTATACAATTAGAAAGGTTGTGCATACTGCCGTATCTGTAAGTTGTTAAATGATGATTTTATTTACACATTAAACTCATCTATTTTTGGACAAACACAAGCTTAATACACTGTCAGTGTGTGACGTTTAAAGAAACGAAATTAAGCAAGCCGATTTTATTTTATAACATTTAAATGTGAATTTCAAATATGTCAAGTGACGTCAAACGTTCACTGTCCGATAGAAACAAGAGCGAGTAGTGGAACAGTGCTGCCACATCAGCCGAAAAAACGCAATGTTTTAATGCTGTTGAAAGCAAATTGATTAGGCGCGAGTTTTAAAAATGTAATGCAGCTAAGCTTAAATATGTTAATAAATTTACCAAAATGATATTGAATACGTTCTTTGTAAATAAAAGACTATTAGGCAATTGAATCTTTAAGTCCTACAATATTTTTGAGTTGTTATATTTCTTGCTGTCACTTTGAGCTATTATTTAATTTACGGCAGAGCTGTCTTTGTTCTTTTGCTCTGATGTTGAAAATACAATTTCTCCAATATGAAAACAAACGCCCACACACATGTACTCGTTGACAGATTTTCAATACTGATAAGCCTGGCTAATATTAAAGTTGCTTTTACCCTGTAAAACCTGTGGAGTTGTGTTTTGTTTTTATTATATATTATTTTTTAGTGGTCAATCGGACTACCCGAAAAAGCGTATATCGATTGCCTTACAATATTAAAAGAGTTTTTAAACAACTTTTTGATGTGATAGTTTAGAGGTTGGGTACAGGGTATTTTCTCGTTAGACACTTTTAGCAGAATGTGTCTTGCTTGTTTTCATTCCCTTTTTGCTTAAAGTAGACATTGCATGTGCCGTCCACATGTTAACTTTGTGCCATAGTTGTTTTGTGTTTATCTTTCTATTTTATTTTTTAATTTTCGAGCATTTTGCTAAGCTTATGCTGGCATTTCTCCAAAGGGGCAGCGAACCAGATATGCCTGCCACTAACTGTTGCACCTTCACCTTTAAATGCGATTTTGAAAATGTATGAGCAGTTCCAAATGGACTTAAGAGCTCTATATATTAGTTGTTACAATGGGCGGAGGGCAGCTGTCACTGCTTGGGTTTCCTCTCTCTCTCCCTCTTATTCTCTTTCTCTCTCTATCTCTCTCTCATAAACAACAACATATCAATCTGTGGGGAGTTGCTTCTTTCTTACGCTAATTGACAGCATTCTTCATGGCTGCTGCGGCGAGTGAGTAACAAAATGAAGCAATAATAATGCAAAATGCAGCCTGAAAACCGTTGCAAATCATTCGAGACGCACGCCCAAGTTTGTGCATCGGTAATGAAGCATTCATAGCTGCAGCCAGTTGACCGACCAGGCATCCAACTAACCAGCGGCCAACGAAAACATTTTGGCATCCTCTAAGTTCGTCCATTACCATAAACGGCAACCCGATCAATTTGGACACGGATTATTGGCAACTATTTAGTCGGCCAGACAGACAGACTGGCAGGCAAGGCAGGCAAGCAGTCAGGCAGTCAGTTGGCTAAAATGGCCCAAAGCTGCCACTTGTCCAAGTCGTCAGGCTGCCTTTAAATTGAGCTTTGAATTCGTCGCTCTCTCTCTCTCTCTCTCTATCTATCGCTTCTTGCTCTCCGCCCGCTGATTTGGCCTAAATGTGTATGCTGCATGTCGAAAATGCATGTTTCCTGATCTGTTGGCTAGCTTCTGTTACTATGACTACTATGCCTTCTGCTACGTCCAGTTCGGACTTTACTTAACATGATTTTCGACTTGTTCGTTAGTTGCCAGTGTTTAGGGTTGCGCACGTGACACGAATATAATCCAGAAACTTAAGGACTAATCTCTTCATTTTATTTTTGGTATTTGAAAATCAAATACAGTATGGAATCGTAAATGATAGAAACTTAATCAAACAGAAATTTCTTAACATTAGTAAACTTGACTTATTTTTAAATAAATTTTAAATGAATCTGCACGAAGATGTTTAAAATTTTTCTTATAATCTAAAAAGTGACAATAAAGTAAATAAGTAGATTATATTTAACAGATTTAGTTGAACTCATGCTTACATATTTTCTTACTCAAATATCATTTTATTTTTAGTTATCAAAGTGACTTTAATCTGCACGATTGCATCTCTATTTTAAGAATTTGTAACTCTGTGGCAGATAGCCAACATTTTTGTTGTTGTTGGCCGTTGATTGCCCGCTCACATTGTCCAACTGTCCAGTTGTCGGTTCGTTGGTTGGTCAGATCGTCCAATCTGTCCGTCTGTCCGTAAGTCTCGTAGCTAAATCTGACTCCTTAACAGACTTAGCTAAACTCCTTATTTTGATTGCCAAGTCGTAAAATGATGGATTACCGAGTTGGGATTTATTTCTTGTTACGGTCATAATAGATTATCTTTGCTCACTCATTGTCAGACGGTTGAACCTTCGAGAATTCCGCGTTCGCATCTTCTTTCGACAAATGCTCGTTAGGCTCATGGAATTGCCTACCGTTTTTAAGCAGCTCATCAGTCCGTCTGTTCGTCTTGGGTTCTGCACTCAAAACAACCATGATAATAAAGGTGCTTTTCTCATTGCAGCTTAATCACTCAAATCCACATAAATAGTAGCTGAAATGTTAGGGATTGGTGCGAGTTGGGGCCAAAGCATATCATTAAAATGATTAAACATAACAAGTGATGTAATAAAATTATACTTATAACTAACTAAGCAAATGATTTAGCCAGGAACTTTTGTCAATGTCCTATAAATCGTATGGACGGATTATATATCTTATAGCAAAACTGAATGAATCGATGTTTGGGCTTGTGGTTGGATAGTTAAAAGGTATATCTTAAGAAATAAGTTAAAGATTTAGATTAAATAAGCGTTTTAAGAAGAGATTAAAAACTGTTTAATCAAATGATATTTTCTTTACTTCATAAAACCTCTGCTTGTTTTCACAAAGTATTACCCCAAAATATCCTAGTTTGTTCGTTAAAGGCATAAACAACTAAACATAAAACAATTACTTGTAGAATATTTACAAGTTTAAATAAGGCCTTTTATTCCGACGAGAAAAGCAACATATTAACATATTCCTAGCCATAGTAGGCGGCATAATATTGTGGTGCAGCGACATAGGCAGCTGAGGCAGCAACTGGAGCAGCAGCTGGGATTGTAGCTGGGGCAGCTACTGGTGCCACAGCCTGCTGTGGGGCTGTGATAAACTTGGCAAATGTCGTTGGTTGCACAAAGCTCACAGCGCCGGCAGGATAATAAACCACGGATGGATGTTGGACGGGCACAAAGGGTGCTGGAGGTGCAACATGTGCTGGAGCTACTGGCGCTGCCTTGGGCACCTCCACTTCCTCGGCGGCATCATCAATGTCCTCCTGCGTCTCGCTGTTTGCCACCAAACGAGCGGGCTTAGCCTGGAGACGTGCGGGAGTAGCTGCGGCAAGGGGTTCCGGAGCAGGAGCTGGAGCTGAAACTGGTGCTCTATAAAGCTGCTGTGGAGCTGCATAACTGACCGCTGGCTGTGCAATCTGCTCAAGGTTCTGTGCTCCAGGCTGATAGTTGTAGCCCGACTGTTGCTGTTGCTGCAACTGTTGCCGTTGCGGATAGCGACGACGTTGTTGCTGCTGTTGCTGTGCATCCGCATGCGACAGGCTTAACAAACATCCAAACAACACAATAATAATAACTGGACTGAGCTTCATTGTTGTTATGACTGACTTACTGACTGGAGTGCTCCTCCGTTTTATATGTGTGTCTTTAATGTAGCAGCTGCTTAAGATGCCAAAAGCGTGCCAAATGTGATGATTGGAGGGAGGAGGTAGTGCGGATTGCAACGACCTCACAGGGCAACACAACAAAATTGACATTGACCCCAAAAAAACGAAACGCTCCCCTCCGAATAACCGAATGGTTGCATTTGCATTTTGCATTTGAGCGATGCTTATGCTCAACGCCCAAAAAGCAATACAAAACGAAGTTAATAAATTCGGAATGCTTAACTTTACAATGCCCTGTAAACTGTGGTGTTCATTTACATTACTTAAACAGATTTTTTAAAGTACATATTTCAAATATATTTTTAATGCTAACAGAGCCACAAGAATTGTTAAGAAATCATAGTAACAACATTGAAATAACAAAGTTTAAAAGCTAACATGATTAACATATTTATTATACCCATGAAAGAAATGAATTTATATGATTACAGGGTATAACAATGCATGATCCACATGCTCCAAGCGGTCGTCAAGCTTGTCATCAATATGCAGTTGATGTTCTAACATTTTATTTGGCTCGTTTTATTTTTGTTACTGTTGGCCCGTTGCCCACGTGTTGCTTTGGAGTTACTTTGGCTCTTGCTTTTGGTGTTTTGGACAATCAATAGATTGGAATATACACATGATAGCATTTAGTGGTGTGACTTGCAGGCTAGTCACGTTCTTTGTAACACTATAAATTAGCCTATCTGACATGGAGCACATGTACTGGCCCAGTGAAGTCCACTTGGAACTTGGCTTAGACAGTGCGATACTCAACAATCAATGCAGGTGACAAAATGTTTAATTGAAATCAAATCACCAATTACAGAATAACGAAGTCGCAAGTGCAGGCGATAAATTGTTGGGAATTTCGAGATATTACCTTAACCGGATTAAAAGGAAAGGATGTTTTAAGTGTGCAGTTACAAGATATGGTAGATACCAGATACCTCTTACACCTAGGGTAAAGAGTAAATTGGTTTTGTGCAGTGTCCGTCGTATTGGCGCAACTTTTTCGCGACACCCTTCAATCTAGAGATATGAAACTTTGCAAATATCTTGATCCATGTGTTAGTCAGGCAAAGTGGCAAGATTGGGTTTCTACGCATACTGGGAGGCTGAAAGGTCGACATCAAGTCAAAGCACATATATTTCCCACATTTTAACAGCTACACATGACAGAAAATTTGTAGTGAAGATAGCTTGTTACTTTCACCAAAAATCTGCATCTAAAGTTTGGATGCCACGAACATCGCTGCCGCACTCAGGCTTCCCGCCCTTGTAAAACGGAATTGCCTATATCTTCCACTGCTTTTGATCAAGAGTCACCAAATTTAGTGGTCATATAGCTGGGGAAGTCCATCCATATGTATCACAAATGTTTAAAGGCGACGCCCACACCAACCGCACCCAATTATTTGCTAATAATTGTTTTGGCATAGATTTTGTAGAGAGTTTCCTCTTAAGAGTTATAATGTTGTTCAGGAAATTCCAATAAATTGATATTCTATAAAAACAAACAAAAGACAAGAAGGATTTTAGAGCATGCGAAAAAAACTAATGGTTTAATCTAAAAGCTTATTTTTTGCTTGGTCTTTTTTTAAAAATGACTTTTTCATGCACATAATTCAATAAAACTTTTAATTTAACTTCACGCATTTTTTGTAACACCCACCAAATTAATCTTTACAGAAAAAAAAAATCAATTAACTGAGTAACTTTTCATAGAAGCTGCATAAATTAGCTATTTGTAATACTGGAAACGCCTCCAGGAGCAACAATGTTTAATAACTGGTCCATTTGCCAGTTGTGAGAAATGCGCAATAAATTCAATTGGAAAGTGGCAAGCTTTGCAACACAATAAAGATGCGTTGTTCAGCACAATATTTACAGAGATTACAATAAAAATGATGCAACTTATTGTTGTTATTAATTTATTTAATTACATTCGCCACCACGCCACAGCCAACGAGTCAGCTTAAAGACCAATAGATGAAGCTCTTTTCAGTTATTACTGTTATTTACTTTTTTTTACATATTTCTTTTTATTGCTCAACGGGAGCCAATTGGCATTTGCAGGTGGGACTCACACACGGGTTGGACGCTGTAGTTGGTGGCCAGTTTATGGCCTACAAGTGAAACTGCAGTTTCAAAGGTGCCTTTAGGCCGAACACTCATTACCATTAAGCTTGTGCCACTAATGGCCTCAACAGCCTAGCTATTTCTTTGGCGAACCGTTCTTTAATTTAATAAACTCTCTGTTTTATAGCACATATAATATTTTTGAAATAAACTTATTAAAAAAAGGTTACTGGGAATATCGAATCGATATAGTAAAATATTAGATTCTTTGATGTCACTTTAACTTAGTCAAAATGGCTTAGCAAAGTAACTAATTAATCATATATAATTCGTTAGAATATTTTAGGCCCAAACACCAACAAAACAAAGAATCTCTTACCCAACCACAACAAGTAGAACAACACTGTACTTCCCCCAACAGCTCTTAAACTTTAGCCGTCAGGAAAGAATATATTTGCTCCATGTGCAATTAGCCAAACAAATGACCTAAGATTCATTAAAAGTTTCCTAATCTTACACAAATGCATCACAAATGACACAGTCATGTGTAGCAAATTGAAAAGGAAATACAAAAAAACGTAGATTTTCATGGATGTGTTTGAAGAGTTCTTGGAAAATAGTGTGCACAAATCAGACGACGTTCCATTAGAAATAGGCGAGACACTCGTATCTATTGCACAGAACTAGGCATCATATTTCAAAAGGCAGTCATGGCCACTGGCATCGGGAGTCAGTCTCTATAAAAAGAGATGCTCCTAAACACTGGCTCGCTGCGGGAATTATGTAGATTGGTCGTTGCAAGTTGCAAGTTGGCCGTTTGCGGCACGTTTTACAATTAATTTTCGCCCAAGTCTGCGGACTTGGTAGCTAGAGCTTTAGCTGCTGTTAGCCAGGCCAAAACCAGACCGGATCAGTATACTAGGCGTAAAAAAAAAAGTTTCTCTAATGTTCACCCGGTTTTCTTTTCGTCTTTTTCTTTATTTTTATTTTGCATGTGTGCTTGATTTATTTTTGCTTTTAGTGTCTTTTATTTTATGATTTATACGGACTGCAACTGCAGAAGTGAGCTTGTCCGTTCTGTTTCTCCTGGGTGTTTCATTTTATTTAGATTTTTTCTTTTTTCTTGGCTTTTGAGTCCGGTTCTGCGTATTTCTTTTCTTTGGGCCTCGACTGTGGCATTGGTGATTTTTCATTATTTTCATCGTAGATCAAAATTAAGTGATTTTAATGATGAAATTTATTGGCGCATTTATTTGTACATGATTTGGAGCAAACTATCTGCCAACTGGTCCATAATAAGACATGTTCTGGTTGCCCCCGGGGGCGCTATGCCAATAAATATGTTAGACATGTGACAGATTTTGCTAGAAAGATAAACGATCCTATATTCGATGTCTCAACTTTTATGAAATGTGCAAAGGGAAGAAATACACAATAAAAATGATATTTAATTTTAACATTTATTTTATGAAATAAGGATTTGATTTAATTATCTTTCAAATGGAATATTTCTTTCGTTGTAGCCTTGTTTTGTTAGAGTCTTTGTGTATGCTTAGTTTGAATAATAAGTAAGTAAGTAACCTTCGAAATATCTTGTACTTGTGCTTTAAAGCAATTCGAAACTAATATTATATCTCACATATTAAGCTAAGGATTGTTAAAGCATATCCCATTTTTAAAGGTTTATAATATTTTTAACAACTTTGTGGACATATTTATTTTATTTATGCGATAATAAATAACATTTGGTTAAATACATACATTCAAAATATTGTTTGCGCGTCAGTTTGTAAACCGCACCAAAATCCCATTGATGCATGCATAAATAATTATGCATAAAAGGACGTCTGCAAAAAGTGGATATTGCAATTTAAATAATTCGCCAAATTTGCATAAATTTAACAATAATAATAATTAATTACATTAATGGGAATTATGTATATACACATGTAGTATAAAAAATTAAAAAAAAACCTTTATGAGCTTTGAGATACCCTTTAGATATGAAAATCGACAGTTTCTTCATTTGCCTGCTGCATTATTTATACGCCTTATATAAAATTTTATATGTTTTCAAATAAAATCTCTAGTTTTAAAGCTTTTTTAGACAGAATATATCAAAAAACTTTTTTAAAAATCTTTATTTAATTTGACATTCAACAATGTGTAACAAAAAGCATATTTGAAAAAAAAACTTAAAGAATTCCTTTTGAATATGTTGAAAAACAGCAAAAAGTGTTATTTGTAGTACGACAATTATGCATTATTGCCATAACGCATGATTTGCAATGCATATTGTGGAATTTCAGTGTAAAAAGGGAGGCAAAAAAAAAAACTGTGCACTTAATGAGCATTTTTTTCTATGAAGTCAAACGCATTCCACATATCATCATTTGGTCAATGTGGCGACGCACAAATAATTAATAATGAAATTGTTATTAAATGAAATTTTTTTCATAGTAAATGTTTGTACATGTAATTAATGTGCAACAATATAGATATAGAGAGGATGCAACGCAGCAAAGCAGACACGATGAGTCTTGAGATTCTTTTCATTCATCTGGAAGTTATTTGGCATGCTCGCTTTGCTAAAGTTCATTTAAGTCATCATTATAGAATATGTTTTTTTCTAGCTCAATCTTTGGATAAAAAAGAGTTAAATATGTGTTAATTATAACTTATAAGATTTCGCGCCATATGCCAGTGTAATTGGGGTAAACTGTCAAAAGACACACATTCTTCTTCTTTACTTCTGCTTTATCCTGCTGCTCTGCTTATCAAATAAAATGTGAAGCTTCGGAATCTGGTTTTGCAGCCAGCCAGAAAATCCACTTGCAAATTTAATGAAAGCAATAAAAAAACGAACTAAATTAAATACACTTTAAATACGGATACAAATTTTGAGCAACGTTGAAAAATGTTTAGAAAATATGACAATTTATATTTACCAACTTAACGAACGAGAAATATTCAGCTTAGCATTAATGTTCATGCTTCGTTCTTTTACAAAGATACAAATATAAGTATTAAAGCTTCAAAGCATTCTGCACTTTGAGCGCTTTGACGTTTTCCAGCACATACAAAAACACAGAGTGACGAGGTAAATTGAGTAAATGCTCTTAACTTTTTTTTTGTCATTCTATGTAATCGTTGGTACAATAAACACAAACAAAAGACTTAGAAACATATTTTTCTGTTTCTGTTTGTTAGAATAATAAAAGAAGCAACTTTCAAAGAAAATAAACTAAAAATATGACAGTTTGCATAACTTAGCAGATAATGCTTTTCATATTTTAAGAGTTTTAAAATATGTTGCAAAAGACTTGGTTATCTTTTTTCAAATAAACTCCATATTAAAAAAATCTTTGTTGAAACTTAATGACAATAATGCCCCCAAAACTGTTCATTAAGAGCATACAAAATTCGGAAAATTGTTTGCTTCGAGCTTCGAGCTCAAACCGCAATTGGTTTTTATTTGCTTAAATGAGTTTCGCTTTTGAGAGCTGTGCACAGCACACTAAATAAATAAAGATAAAAAGAAACTTCCAATTCCTGGCGCGTCATGTGAATTACGAGTTTGCCATTTAACTAACCTTGAAACAATTTTTTGTTTGGCCAGCCAAATGCTCTGCAAATACTTCGTCCCCCTATCCTTTGCAAAAAGAGACCCCACACCTGTTCGGATCATGGAGTTTGTTTGTCTGAAAGTTGCATTTAAAAAGGAGTTTGGCAGCCAGCCTGTCCCAAACTGAAATTTGATATCTGGCGGAATAACAGCAAAACAGGCAACCTGTTGCCTGATTTGTTGCATGTTGTTGCTGGCAATCAACAGCGAACAACAACAGCTAACAGACAACAGCAACATCATCAACTTGTTGTTTGTCGCCAAATGTTGTGTGTGTGTTTTTGTGCTTGTTGTTTTTGCCCACGTGGTGTCATGAACCCGCCAATCCAATTCGGTGAAAACTCAACAAGGCATTTAAAAGTTCGAGTGAAATTTTCCTGTGTGTTGCATGGAAAGTCGTGGGACGATTTTCTCACGACTGCAAATGATTATTGCAACTAGAAATTAGTTGAAATGCCACCAATCTGGCTCGAAAAATAAAATGGTGAGGATTGTTGGACAAGGATTTACGAAGCTTAAGGTGAGATTTACTTATGAGAATAGTTTGGCATTTAATATAAATTAAATTGCTTTGCTTGATTTATTTTTATATATTTTAAGAAATCTTTCCTTAAACAAAATTTGTATTCGATTTCTGGGAGAATATTAAAAGACTATCCGAAAACCGACTTTAACCTCTTTGGCTGTGAAGCTTAAGCTCTAAATAATGATTTCAATCCATATTTAATCGCTGAATTTAATAATAATTTCATTTAATCCAACTGACTTAAATGTTTAATGTCTATTAACCTATTTTGCCACAAAAAATATTACCCTTTATTCTGCTAGCTCTGTCTTTTAACGACAAACATTAATGGCTTAACATCATAAATGTAAATGGAACTTAAAGAAAGAGAGAAAGAGAGAGTGTGTGAGAGAGAGAGAGAGAGAGAGAGAGAGAGTGTGTGTATTGTCTGCCTCTTCCAAGTTAAGAGCCACTCTTAACGCTGACTGAGCTGTTGGTAAGGCGACAAAAAGTTGGCAAGTGGTGCCACACAGGTGGTGGTGGTGGTGGTGCAAACAAAATGCAATGTGGCTTTTAATTATGAAAAGTGCAACAGAACGAAGATGACGATAACGATGACGAAATGCAGTAAGCCGGAAACAAGAAATGCCAGGAAACTGAACCCGGGTGGTGGTTTGGGGTTGGTTAGCTTGGCACGGGCTCAGTTGCTTGAATTACTTGGGTTTGCTTGGGTTGACTTGGCTTTGGGTCTCAAATAACAAAGCTGCATGTGAAGCAAGCGAATGACAAACCAAAAGCCGCACTCGCACTCACAGTGGCAACACTTCAGTTAACACGAGGGACACGTGTCATGTGGCATGCCATGGGCCCCGCAAAGTGGCTAATTAGGGTTCAACGGGGTTAGACCCCCAATACCAATACCAGCACTTAGCTACACAGTTATAAATATAAGCATTTAATCTATTCCAATGACAAGATTTATAGGAGAGGGAATATTAAAGTCTAGGAATGAAAACAAGTATATACAATAATACCGGAGTTATATTGGTAAAGCAAAAACGATTGATTTGAAATGTGGAAGGCTTGTTGTTGCTTAATCCAATATTAACATCAACATAAATACAAAAGAAATTAAACTTTGAACAGTGTATATGCTTTGCTTATATAGATAGAGACATTCACTTTCAAGTAAATCAAACTGACAGCCCAGGCAGAATATGCATAAGATTTGGCCTGGGACTAAGACTTAGTCGGTGACCAAGAACTTTGTTATTGTTGTTGGCGTGATGATAATTCCTATATTGATACAATTATGTAAAACACAATTCCAGGCAATTTAATAATTATCGCATGTTGTTAAATTTTTGCAAATTCCTTCAACTTGTTATGAAATTTTAGCCAGCTCCCGAGAAATTGTTTCAAAGCACGCAAGTGTATGTGTACATATATATTTTTTGAATTTAGTGCCATTTCCTACTCGCTCGTTCCGGCTGGCTAATTGAAAAACTGCGTGATTGTGCCCCACTTTTTATGTTTGTGTAAAGCTTTCTTTGCAACAAACCTGATGGTGTGTGTGTGTGTGTGGTCTTGTCATTGACAGTTGTTGTCTGTTTGCGTCCAACTGACACCTAACACCAGGCCATTTGTGTACGTTTTGGCTCTTACCAATCGCCAATTCCCAATTCCTAACCAGACTTATCGTCTCTTGTCATTTGGTTGATGCAAGAGTGCGAAATTCGCTTTGACAACATTTGTCAGTGATTTGAAAAAAGTTGTTTCAGTTGGCCCGAAAGCCTGATTGGCGTCAGATTATAGATTATTTGAAGTTGCGCAAAGCCAAATCGTCCGATAAGCATCTTATAAAGTCAAGTAAGTATTTTAGTACTCGTCAACTAACAATTGAAAGCAAATTTGTTGAATGCCAATATAACTTGGTTTAGGTATAGGATTGGAAATGGATAGCTTGACAGCTTTTAATGAGATGGTTTTTTAACTTCTAAGCAAATTGGCTATATATATTTGTAAAATAAGTTATTCTTTTCGGGTTGTCACAATAACTTGATTTACCTGCATTAATTGCAGCTAATGCAAAATTGTATCTTAAATAATGTTTCAATCGGGAGATTTTAAGCTTCCTTTTGCGTTACTGCTCAACCGGATTTACTAAGAAAACGTAGCCCATTAAATATGCGAATAATCACTATTGGGCGCGCCCATAATCAGCCAACGTTTGTTTACAAATGCTGCTAGGGGGAGGGGCGGTTGATATGGTGTTGGGGGCTGAGTTGAGGCCTGGTAAGGCATGCGGCAGGTGATCACAGGTGAGCTGCGTCATTGATGGACTGCAAATTGTAGTGCTCGTCACGTTCGCCTGCACAAAGAGACAACAACAACAAAAGGCCGCCTGATGATCGGGTCTGAAGCTACTGTGACTAGACCAAAGACTAGATGAGATGACGATCGACAATTGAGCGCTAATTATCACCAGGTTGCAGCTGTGGAGATCTGGTCAGCGTGTGTGTGTGTGTGTGTCAAAGGCATTCCTGGCAGGCGTGAATTGAATTCCCTCGCGGATGATGAATGGATTCAGAGGCAGTGGCTCGACAATGAGGTAACTACTTCATTTAGCTGCGCGCATTTGATTTATAACGCTTTCTTTCGACTGCATTGCAACAATGTGCACACAATGAATTGCAGGAATGCAGAAGATTTAAAGGAATTATCCCTCTCCCCCTCTACTTTGGCGATTAAGTGGTTAGCTCATTAGCCACAATAATGTGTTGGTATTTGGGTTAGGTCTTTTCCTTTAGCATTCCTCATTCCTGCTAACTCATGCGCAACAGCTAACGGTAAAGATCTGAACTTTGTGGCCAGCCGGAAAGAATATAGGGATTTTGATGTTAGAGTAAGGAGTATAAGAAGTTTAACACTTCAAAGCATTCAGGTTAAATGTTATCCATTAGCTTTGGTTATGTAATGTTAAAAATATAGACGGATTAATCTCAATGTATAACAAAATCATGAAATGAATTATGGACAGTTTTTAGTCAAAGACCTTGAGCCGAAACAACAACTCCTTCTAGATTTTGAGCCCTAACAATCTGAACTTATGTAACCAACAGTTGAAGTTCAAGCCCTTTTTCAAATCTATTTGTCTGTCCATGTCGAATGAAGCGGTCAGCGGACTCATGTGTCGGCTATCAGGCAATTGGGCATGGATTTATCAAGCGGATCTGTCTTTAATAGAAACTGTTGAGTAGAGCGAAGCTTCATCAAATTGGCGACAAATGCTGCTGTTGCAAGCCAGTCAATGCAAACTGTTAACACTCTATCAATATCGTTTGAATAGGCAGCAGTAGAAACAGCAGCTTCGACTTAGGAGGCGGTGTGGTTGACTGAACGGCATCAA
This sequence comes from Scaptomyza flava, assembly GCA_030179655.1. Taxonomy (NCBI): domain Eukaryota; kingdom Metazoa; phylum Arthropoda; class Insecta; order Diptera; family Drosophilidae; genus Scaptomyza; species Scaptomyza flava. The sequence goes on from JARNME010000404.1 coordinate 18,351,872, forward strand.
AGCCAAACACCGCCGTCAGATAATAAAACACAAAAACTAAAAATAAAAAATAGCAGGTGCCAATGAAGAATCGAGCGGAGACGAGGAGACGACATTGAGCAGCCGCAGGTATTCGATCTTCAAGTCTTGAAGTCTCGGCAAGATCAGAGTCGGAGCGTGGCTAAGATAGTGGATCGCCGTTTTGGCTCCACCTTTTTGTTGCTGTGGACGGCCGCCAGCGTTTCTCCTCTTAATTGACGCCTTGATTTGCAGCCGATTTGTTGCAGCATATTCTTTTGTTTTCTTCTCTTCAGCTTCTTTTCTTTTAGTCCGTCGTTTGTTATAAACACAAATATATTTATATTTTTGTATATTCATTGTTCTGTTTTTAATCAAAGGTTTGTTCAGCTTAAAAGACTATCTTTAATATGTTTGTTTTATCGTAACACATTTTATTCAAACAGCTGTCTCAGCACTCAATCAATAAACGTTCATATACAAATATTGTTCGTGCTGCTATGTTGATTCTTTAATGGGCTATAATATTCGAAGCTATCAAGAAGCAGTCGTGGCCGAGCGGTTAAGGCGTCTGACTAGAAATCAGATTCCCTCTGGGAGCGTAGGTTCGAATCCTACCGACTGCGAGAATTTTGAATTGATTATTTTTCGTTTTTGCTCTTTTTAAATACATATTTTAATTAAAAAACTAAACTAAACTAAACTAAAATTATCCAAAAGGTTCTAGTTTCGACATGGCCATATGCCTGGCCAAGTCAGCGAAGACACAAATTGCTCTGCTGATTATTAAGTTTTTTGATTTTATAACTTGAAAAATTTTTCCAATCTTATGCAATTATTTATTTGCCTTAACTAAACTTTTAAAGAATCGTTAGCGATAAAAGAGTCTAAAAAAGTCTACCGCAAACAATGTCGTTTACTTCTATACTACCCTGTTCTCTTATAATTCACAACTGGTTCTAGTTTTGTGAGCTACGTATAGGATTGTTTTTCCTTTTTCAAGTTTTGTTCCATCTCAAAATTAATGACTTTTTTGAAGACTCTGTGTTCAAACATGTTTTTTCTTACTGTATTGTCACTATTATAGAATATTATTTTGTGTCCTGATTGATTTATAGAATATTTATATGCGTTCGGGTTTATTTTTTTTGGGAAGTTTTATCTGGCTTCTTAAACGCGGTGAAAACTAATAATCTTCAATCTGCCACAGCACGTAGCACACGCCATTTGTGGCTATTTAGAATGACATCAGTTTGAGGATAACAATCTGTGCTTTATCTATAATTGAACTCGTTAGCATTTGGCATCTAAGTAAATTGATTAACCTATCAAAGTCAATCAATGTCCAAAGTGAAAAGACGCATACCAACTCCGAGACCAATTCGCAACTTCGGTTGCGAGTTATGCAATTACAAGCTGGAAATGGCTATGTTGCTGCCTCAATTTTGTTTCAAGCCCGCTGTTCCAAGTGGCAAACTGTTCGCGGCAAAGGCATGTTGCCACCACATGCTGCACAATAATCAACGAAGGCTCTAATTAAAAATAACAGAAAAATATAGGTTACACCTCGACAAAGACCATGAAGTAGCAGGCATAAAACAGCTGAAGGCAGACTGAGAATGCGAATGCGAATGAGAAGCTGCCCAAGAAATAAGAAACATTTTCATCAAACCAAATATGCAGGTGGGGTGGGGAGGGGACGGGATGCAAGTGTAAAAGGGAGATACTCTGGTAATATGGTGGCACATACTACAGTGTTTTACTATGGAGTCGTCTGCTGTGGGCTGGACAAGTGGCACTTATCATGCATGCGCCAAGTGAAAGAAGAAGAAAAGGCACACACAAGCAAAAATTAATGGCCTGTAATTACGTGCTGCATGCAGTTGTTGCACGTTGCAACACACTGCCAAAGGTTTTGCAATGAAATGGAATGCCCCAACCAAAACGATGACGGGCAGACGGACGACGTTGTCTTCAGTTCCATGTCCATTGTCTTTTATAGAAAATTAAAGCCTAAATTTGCTTGTGCAAAATTTACGATGTGTTTACGATGTCTTAAATTATTGGTTATACCTTAATGCGTTGCAGCAACGCAAACTTTGTTTACCTCCCCTCGCTCTTTGTTCTGAGCATTCGTTTTGCAATTACACTCTTTGAGTTCCATCAGATTTCGATTAATATCTCGGTAAAAATGTGATTACGCCATTTATAAAGTATTTTGTCTTGAAATTTGTAACGATTTGTTTGAAATCGTAAATTAAGTAGTCTTAGAATTACAGAATGAATACAGCTTTTAATTATTAAACATATTTTTGGTGTAGCACTTTTATTTTACCATGTAGAACTAGTTGAAATCCAACTCATTTGATCATTTTTATTTAAAAAGTAATCTGGTTTATTCCTTCCAAGACTCTACAAAGCTCGAATTGTTATTTAAAAAGCTACAAATTTGATTTTTCAGGTTAATCTGTCTCACGCAAAACAATCCAATAGCTTCATCTTTAAACTTAAACGCATTGCAATATTGGCCTTCATTGGTCCAATAGCAAAGATTTGCTGTGAACTGTACTCGATTTCTTTGTTATAATTGAATGCAACTCGATAGGGGTTAAACGCAACATTTCTATGTTGTTGATTTCGATTCTACCGATTACGTTCAACTTCAACTTCGCTTTGTTCGTCAGTTTGTATATCTTGTATATCTTTGACACGCAACATTAATCCAATTGATTATAGGTCTCAGGATCAAGAGGCGTGTCAAGTTGAAATCACTCCTGATATTGGGTCGGATAGCATTAGGGAAAGCCTTGAAGATTATCCAAAATTTGTTAGAAATAACATTAGGGAATATGTTTACTCAAGCGAAGGTTCTGTTCCTTGGCAAAATAAATTGACAGGTGTTTAAATTATTTTTGTGTTTAAAATATTGTTTTTCTTGTTCCTGCTCTAAACTTTAATTTTAAAATATATTAAATTAGTAATCTCCACTTCCACATCAGTGGCTAGGTTTGGCGTAAGACGACACAATAAAATATTCCAAAATCGAAAGATATCCCGATTGACAGGTTTTGGGGCATTAAAGTATTTATCTATAATACCCACCAGTTGCTGATCGGTTGGGTCAACCTCGTTAGCCATGGGCTTCTTTCATTTATATGTGTAAGCACTAGATGTGCTCGGTTCATTTTCTGTCTCTACAGTTGCGCTGCTGTCGTCAAATAAAAATTCCATTCAGTCAGCAGCCGGTGACGCCAAAAGTGTCGAGCAATTGGCTGGGCTCTCACTTTTAGCTAAATTGCTGGATGTCGTCACTCTCTCCTTAGCTAAACTTGGCAAAAAATCCATGTACTGGGCGAATTCCCAATCTATTGCGTCCCCAACACTCTGCTGCTTCTGCAAGGCTCCACCAGCGCTTCCACTTTTTAATTTTTTGTTACGTTGGTAACGCAAACTGTCTTTCAGGCCGCTCCAAGCGGTTTTGAATTCGGCAACTAAAATATGATTTTCTTTTTTAAATAAATGCCTTTTATAAAAGTAAACAATCAACTCACCATCTTTATTTATATCCGCGCCAACACACTCCCAGGCGCTTCTTATTGCTACGATGTCTGAGTATTCTTTGGATTTTGTGTTCCAAATTGCTTCATGTTTTTTGATCGCATTTATTAGATTGATTTTATCTTCTCGACGGAAGCTTTCACATCGCTTGCGTTTTAATTTTTTTGTGCGTCCATTTCATGTGCTGCCCGTAATAATTGTAAAGCTATTATTCCGTTTTTAAGAACAGCTGATTTTGGAATCCACAATTGTTCCACTATCGGAACCATCGATTAACTTCTCTGATGGTTGCTAGGAATTTAAAAACGGAACACAGACAGGAAAATTTCTGACAACTGTTTTTTTTTTGACATTCAAATTGCATCAAATCGGTTGAAGCAAGAGGGTTGGGCAAATGGCTGCAAAACCTTTGATGTTTAGACAACAATTCAGCCTTTTCAAAGACTGGCAAGTCGTCGTTCACACTATCTTCAAAATAATTCTTTAGCAAGCCAAAGTCTTTAAATGTCTTTACACCAATTCTGAGCCACTTTCTGTTACCGTCATAACAATGTTGGAGCCGCTTAATCCGAAGGTAGTGTTAATTTCGTTTATCAAATGCCCTTCAGCGGATTGATAAAATTTTGGACCAACTTTTTGATAGCGATTTCTCCGCTAATGACATTTTAAATGACCTGGCTTACAATAAATAAAAGCAAAAGTCCCGTCGATATTGAGCCGTATTCCTCGGAAGACAAACTGAGAAAAATCATTTTGAACGGTGAAATTTAAACTGACTTGAAAAAAGTTAATTTTGATTTTCTAGTTTGTACTGCGATTATTTGCTTTGTAAATTTCATGTTCAGGTTGCAGGTAAGACAACTTCTGCCAAGTGCGTTGCATGTCATCGAGTTATAAGAGGTTGCAGAGGTGTCACATTTTATTTCATTAAGCATTTTTAAGTCAAACACGACGAGCTTTTTAATAAATATAAAAGCCATAAGACGAATTGCCCTTATGGCGAAAACGCTTTAGCTGCGTTTGACGAAAAGCTTTTAATGGCCATTGTTGACTCCGCGCTGGCCATAACCATTATAGATAGGAAGTCATTCACAAATCTGTTCGAATGTTCGGGCATGAATGGGATGAGCAGGCAAACAGAAGAAGCAAACCTTAAAAATGGCGCAAAATATTAAAGCATTTCATGTTCTTTGCAAAATATTTTTGTACCACATAAACACATAATCTTTTCCCAGAATAAGTGCACAAAATGCTAGATTTCACTTAGCAAAGCTCTTTAGAATTAACTTAGGTTTTTTTTTTTATTACTTTGTTCACTTTACACAAACACGAGAGCCGCACGAATGTTACAATATCACAAATGTATAATAATAAACGTCTTGCCTTATAATTCTCAACTGGTTCTAGCTCTGTGGGCATGGTATTACGGCTGCTTGGTTTTGATATTTTTAATGCATCACTGGAATACATTTGTTAATTGTAAACGTTTAAAACGCTGCACGTCAGTGTTGCCAGGTTTTGAGCGCCCGCATGCTGGATTCTGGGAAAAAAATAAGCTAGAATAAGCTTAAAATATGCTTTACTAAAGAAAATAAGCTACTTATATCCAAATCCAAGAAAAAACATACAATTGATTGATTAACATTTAAATTAAATCAGTTAACAGGTCTCCTAATTCTGAATTTTCACTATCATTCACTCCAAGGCACACTTACATAGGTGACTACCAGACTACCCAAGTATGCCTTGATTCACTCTTTATAGACGAACACCTCTGCCAAAAATTTTACGGTTTAATTTATAATTTGCCTATTATTGACGAGGGTCTTACAACTTTGTCGTTCAGTTTAAAAGTCATAAGAGGCATAATTAATGGTCTTGGATTTGATATGTCAGAGAGCATAATTGTGAGGCGTTTTGCAGTAACAAGCTTTCAAAACCTTTAAAAAATTATTGCAGACTCTTAGGGGTCCCATACATTGTTGTAATATTGCTCTGCCTTGAAATTCTCAACTGGTTGTAGCTCTGTCAGCACTGTATAGGGCCTTCTGCTGCATTCTACTGCTTTTGACAGAACAGTGAAGTCTCTATGTAGCCAAGTTTTTTTTTTTTAAACTAATATGTTTTAGACTGTCCATATATATTATGATATTGTGGATTAAGTCAATGTGTTGTTAAAAACAAATTTTTTTATATTGTCAGGCTGGTTTTTTCCCGCAAAGCAGCAGACACTTGGCAAACATTTAATTGTTGCATTTCATACGTCCATACGTCAGACTGATCTTTATACACTTGCAAGGGGCTCAATACGAGCAGCCCTAGACGTCGGAGTATCATTTGTCGGATCACCAGCCAAAAAAGCAGCATTGTCTCTATCTTAAACGCTACACAATCATAAAATTAGTTTTATGTTCTTACAGCACAGAAATTTTGACCGCAACGACAAATACAAATTTCGAAAAAGGAACATGTTTTATAAAAACCAAGTTGTTTTATTAAAAAAATCACAGTTAATTAAACGTTTTGCAATTTGACCCGTGAAATTGGTTTAAGCAAAGGCAAAACAAATAAAAATGAAAGCCACGAAGTCTTAGAATATATGTAGTGTATAAACATGATTTCAAAGTATTGTTTTATAATATTTCCAAAATTAAGATAATGTCTACGTCGATTTGTGTTTTACGTCAATAAAAGAAGTGCACTTCAGAATATTTATTCCAGTGTCATTTTAATATACATACTTATACTTGGATTTAAAAATTATATAAAATTTATTGTAAACAAAATTTTGTTTATGTATTTTTACCTTTCAAAAAACCAATATGCATCAAGAGGCTAATATGGTAAATACTAAAACTCAGTTGCTTGTTGAGGAGAGCTTAGTGCCAATGCAAGTGCAACCTAGAGGAATGCTAATAGAGGTATTAAAAATCAAATTATAATAAGTAAAAATCGTGTAAGCCAAACGTTATTTACAGAAGGGCTTCTTGGACACAATGAGTTACAGTGAGCCGAAAGAAAAAAGAAACTGTAAAGCAATCGATAGAAACAGATTTACTGAAATCGGATGTCAAGTTTGCCCAAAAAAAGGGATTTCTAATCGAGGTTTGTTAGACTACGTATATAAAGTTATGAATAAATTAAAAATAAAAACAATTTTGCGCAGAAGGGAATAATGCTTTGCCACAATAATCGGGCAGAGGAAAAAATGGTTAAAGATCAAATGAATCATGATGAACAACTGCTTAAGAACGCCGAGAATATTATGGGTCAGTTAAGAGAGGAATACAATTTTGACGAAGTTGACAAGGAAAAAGATCGAATGGATTGCTTAACTTATGCTGACGGGATGCCCGAAAACAAAATAAATTCCACAATTCAAATGGAATTAATTATCAATGATATAAATCAGTTTTCAAAACGTTTAGAGACTGATTCACAAAATATCGATTGGCAGGAGTTCCGGGGAAATCTATTAAAAATTCATAAACATTACTTGCGGCAATCGGGTAGTGAAAATCAGAAAATTTTCGAACCGATTCAAGATTTTCCTTTAAATTTTGATATGAAACCACTACAAGATCTCGCTGCTCAATCGAAATCACTCAGCAAGGACATAAAGTGTATTGAACAAAAAATCAATGAAGTCGACGTTAATATGGAAGGTTTTCGCTCAAAGTACGATCGAAAATTAACCCAAAGGGAGCAATCCTCAAGAGAAATGATAAGCCTTCAGTTGCTACGTGAACAAATTGGTCACAAACTTACACATTTTGAAATGGAAATTCGAGCATCGAAATCTCAACTTCTTAAAGCGAGGCATGCGAAATAAATGAGGCTTATTTGTGAAATTATGGGCTTCCTGCAAACATCGCAAGAATCGAAGTGTCTTAATGCTTGCCAGGCACAGTATTTTTTTTTTCATGTTCGTGGAATTCAACGGCACTCTCTTTCCGCTTACCAGTTTCACTTATCAGCTCCCATTTCAAATGCAGCATTTACTCTGATTATGGTAGCTTGTTATGGCACTTTGCATACGTAATTATATGTGTTCGTGAAGACATAAAAGGTGTGGCCAACTAAAATTCTGTGTGTTGATACAAATATTAACTTAATATTAATTTCTTTAAATGCTTTTTTCATTAAAATAAATTCGTAAATCATAAACCGCAAATGTAAAATACAAATCATTATTTTTATACGAAATTTAATTGATTCAGAATTTTCTGTGCAATCAATATTAAATTGTTATGATTCTAAGGATTCTTTAACTCACTCGGTATGTCTTTAAAATATAATAAATAGGTCTTCTCAATGTGAATTTTGTTAAGCATTCCCATTAGTCAAGTTAACATGAGCGAAGTGCGTTAACAGAAATTTAGCAGAAAAATACCAAAGGTACGGTCTTTTTCTCAAATTAGGTAAGACAGCTTGTCAGTATTGTGAAGGTTGGTGAAATTTTGTGCTTTACAATTACTTAATTTATGATTTGCAGCAATTATTTTTGCGTTTTGGGCTTTACTCATACGACTGCAACACTTTCAATAGTCTGATTTTTTTTTTTTTTAAATATAAATTTTTAAACTAAGGTTTTTGCGAAAACCGTGTCAAAATATATCAACGAAGTATTCAAAATATTCAGAAAACAAATGTTTTTTTAAATAATCTATTTTTAATCAATTATGCCAATTATATAAAACAATTTTACGAGAATAATTTATTTAAAAAAAGCTTTATTCACGATTTTTTTAGAATCAATGTCAATCATTAAGTTTTCGAGAATTTTGTTTTGCTTTTTTTTCGAACTAAGCTGCCTGTTTGATTAAAATGCTATGTAAAGAATATGATCGTCAGAAGTCGTTATTTGTTTGCTTCACATAAAAAACATTAAAAAAATTTTTTTTTCTTTGTCGATTTGCTGCAACATGCCAGCTCCAAACAGCGCAAATTTTGTACGTGGAATACTTCCCAGCGTCACATCGTCCAGCAGCAGCAGCTGGATCGGCTACACCTTCCAAGCCATAAATCGCAGGCAGTTCAAGCCAATGCTTTTGGCAGAGCCCAGGCAAGCTGAACTTGCTAGAAGACATGCCCTACACGACTATCAGCGTTATAATAAGGAAGTTTTTGACTTCGAGGGCGTACAACGACTTCAGGACATAGCTGCGGGCTTGACAGAGTCTGTCAATTTGGAGCCGCCACAAAAAAAGGCTCAGGGACAGCGCAGTGCGTCATCAGATTAGCATGTGAAAAGCTTGAAAAAGACAATTGTCCTCCGGGAAATAATAATTGTCACGAAAAAAAGACAGAATGTTGGCAAGTCAGAAATTCGCTCCTGGATCTGTAGCTGATCGTTGTATCGACAAGGCCAAGAAGAAAATGCAATACGAAAAAAAATTAAATAATTAAATTTGGTATGTTATGGGTAAATAAATGGAAAAGGCATAGGAAAAGAAGATATTTCATTGTAATATGTTCCGGAATAGCTTAGCTTAATTAAGGTTTAGAGTTCGTGAAGGTCTTAAAGGCTTCTATATAGAACAGGGAAATCCAATGAAGAGTCCTTTGACATATTAAGTTTGATGTTTTTACCCAACATATCTGTAAAAGCACACACTTTTTGGTAATCAAACATAAAAGTTAAAAGTAATCAGCACAAGGCCAGAAAGATATTTCGAGATAAGAGAACCGCAATAAAAGTATGTCCCTTAAACGTTGAAAACTTTCAACTAGATAACTCTCATCTATAGAAAAGCCATTGAAGATATACCTGGCTCGCTTCCAGAAAAACAAGTTTCCTTTTTAGGAACCAAAACAAACTTATTTTAGTTACTTTATTTTTTAACACAGTATAAGGCAAGAAATAATAAAAACAACAAAATACAACACTGTGAGTAGGGCAACAAAATAAACAATAAACACAGAAAAGAAAAAAAGGCATCTGTATTGCAGCGAGAACAAAATAAACCGAAATAAGTTGAAATACAATAAAACTGCATTCCAAAAACTCAGTCAAATGTAAAAAACCAAAAAAGCAGCTCTCAAAGAAGTACTTCTAAAAACAAAATGAGCAAAAATAAAAGCCCAATAAGAAATCCGGTTTCGTTTTCAACCAGAACGAGAGCTGTGAGTTTTTGGAAGGTTGCGACGCGCTGCTCCGTTTTACTCGTAATTCTGCGCTTGCCCATAAAACGAGCAGCAGGATAGATGCAGCAAATTCACCGACTATCAAGTCAAGCCGCAGTGTGGGGGACAGGGTTTGCTGAAGTGCTGTTATGAAGAGGGCTAACCAAACGAAGTTGGCAAAAAAAAAAAAAAATGTATATAAAAGTTGTTGTGCAAAAGGCAAACGCAAAACTCTCTGATAAGTTGCTGGAGACGAACTTGAAATTTAGATTTCGAGAGCAACCGCAAAATGTTGCCAGAACGTCAGCAGCGACGCAGACGTAGGCAGCGACTGCATGCGAGCGAACAAGTTGAGAGCGCTGCAGCTTGGGGGCGTTTTTGCATGTATTGGTGAGCGACAAAGAGACTGGCAGAGAGTGCGAGAGCAAGAGCAAGAGCGAACCCGCTGGAGCAGCGGCTGCTGCGTCCGTGGAGTTTCTTTTATGCATACAAAAACGCAGACTCACAAACACACACACACACAGACCAATATTATTGCAGCTTTTATTGCCGGTTTTAATAGCTGTATGATGGGTGTGTGTGTGTAAAGGGTTGAGTGAATCTGTCTGTGATTGTATTTTTTTTTTTTTAAGAATTTGCAGCGCCATGCTTCTGTCACTGTGTGTGTGAAAGCATTTTATTGATTTTTATGTGAACAAAAAATTATTGCATGAGATACCGTTTTTTGGCAATAACAAAAAAATGGAGTAGCACCAAATAATCTTTGTTACGGCAAGGGCTTTAATTGCCAAATAATCCATAAGCTAGAAAATTTGGCAAATTTTGTGAAACGCAAAGTTTATCAGATGCAAAAACTTGCCTGCATAATTTAACAGTTGCCTTACACTATTTTTATCGTCCGCACTTTTCTCATCTCTCTCAGCTTCCGAAAAGTGCAGCCGAAAAATACAGTGGTCTCGCTCTTAATATCGCTTTTTTGTACACATAATCGGAAAGAAAACGCATCTACTCTTGCAGTCTGTCAAAGATTTATAAATACTCGGAGATATATTTAGTTATACTGAGTTACTTAAAATTTGAAAATTTTTAATAATCTGTGTAAAATTAATCTCAATTTAGCCATGCCAATTGACTTACTGTAAAATAGTCGGTGCTAAAGAGTCGACTTAGTTAACTTTTGCAACGTCGCAGTGAGTGCAACCTTTTGGCCCACAAATCCCACCACGTTCCACTCGCTGCCACTTAACTGACCAACTAAAACCGAACCAAAAGCGAACCAAAAGCGAATCAGCAAAGCGACCCGCAGACAAAAAGGCCAATAAATGGCCCAGCGGGCATATCCACAAAAAAAGGTGGAAAAATATGTATATAAAATGCAAAAAACTCAAAGATGCACAGCAAACGAAGTTCGAGGTCATTGCATTGCAAACACTCACACATACACACACACACACACACACAACTCCACAAATATACAATAAAACAACTAAAGAATTGCGCCCCTAGCCCCCTTGCCCCTCAACGCTTTACGTTTCTCCTCATCTCATGTCTGCCAACAAACGGGTGAAGCTAAAAAAGTTCAAGTCAAAACTGCAAATAAAGTAAATGGAAATGACTAAAAAAGTGAAATCCACAAAAAACGACAACGTCAAAACCAACAACAACAACAACGGCAACAATGAAAAACTGCAGTTTGCAGAGTTTTGTTGTTGTTGTTGTTTGTGCAGTTGCCTGTGGGGGAGTTGAAGGCGCAGCGGCTGCCATTTTTCAGAAAAGAAACAAAACAAAATCACAAATCGTGAGCAAAAACTTTGTGTTCGCTGAATGACACACAAAACAAGTACAAATGCTTTATTTAAGAGTGTTCGACTTGTCATTATCCTACACAAAATGCTTAAAATAAGAAGAAAAAAAAGCATGTTAAACAAATTAATAAGCCGTTTAGGAATGTAGCAAACAATTTTTGAGATACTAAATCAGGAACATAAATTTTAGATTAAAATACTTTTTTTTGTTTTTAATCATTGTTTTCCGTATTAATTTTCACTTATCTTGTACATATGTATGCCATCAGTTCTTAGTTTCGAGACATCATAAGAAAAAATGAATAACATTTACTTTTAAAGTATAAGCCGTTAAAAAAAACTTATTTTTTTTAATACAGGGTATTACGTGGCCCAAGCAGCAAACACAGCCATGCAAAAAGATTAATGATAGGACAATTCTCTCTTCTCCTCCTTATATTTTTTGGAAGGCAAAGTGAGAGCGTATTAAGCTTATGAGAAAACCTAATAAATCGGTTGCAACTAAATGGTTGTACAGATCAGAAGCAAACTAAATAATTAATAATTCAAAAATTTAAACAAAACTGTGAATCCTTAAGTTCCTAAACATGATGAGCCCAAGAAAATGTTTAAACCAAGTCGAGCCCCCCAATTGTGTTGAAGTTTTGGACGGTTTTCCAGAATGCTTTTTCAGTACTTCCTCCCAACAAAAAAGGAGACTAATGGGAAAAATGTTCTAACTGGGCTGTGCATTATTTATTAAAGTTTAAGGACAGTCAGGACAAACTATGAGTAAATATAAATCCTAGAAAACTTCAAACGGTAATGGCTACTTGTTAATTTAGTGCCAAAAAGAATCGTTTTACATCTACGAACTCTCCGTATCATCCGTTCGTTACCAAACTGCCTTAAAATTCACAACCAGTTTTAGCTTTGTAAGAATGGTATAGGCCTATGAGACCACATTATATTTTTTAATTTTTTTCCATTAATTTCAACATACATACATGAAAAGTTTTTTAAAAAAATTGGGTTTGCCCATATAGCAATTATGTATAAGTATTTATTTTTACCAATTTTTAATAGAAAATTTTGACTCAATTATTTTTTCGATTATACTTTCAATTATATATTGTAAAATGCTTTTTGACGATACAACATTTTTGTTGCTGGGATTTGATTGTCTTTGAATTTATTGAAGTTTACCTATGAAAAAGTGCAAAAACCCTCTTTTTATCATTGTTGCATGCATCTTTGACTGTGAGTTGTAGTTGGGCCCCACCTTGTTGGTTGCTTATCTTTCAGCTTCAAATTCTGCCGCTACAAACCAGACACATACATTGAATTTAATGACTAAGCGTTGTCTTTACAGCTACTGTATAGGAGACGGAGTCGAAAATACCCCAAGCACCCCAGTATTTTGATTGTTTTTAACGAGCCCAGACGCCTCTTCCCAGAGAGGTGCCAGATGGAAAAAAAATAGGTAGAAACCTTGTCTGCGTAGGCGTAAACGCTACATTGAGCTTGCCCTTTCTCCTTCTAGCCACCACTTTGGCAACTGGTCAGACAGTTTACATTGAACAGCATTCAACATCCCAATGTTGCAAAACTCAACTGTCGACTGACTGACTCACTTAATGACTGAGCGGCGAAGCGTGCCCCATAACAGCAGCAGAGTTACTCCTCCCTGTATTGTCTTACCAATTCTCACTTCTCCGTTTTCTACCTCCACAGAAGACGTAATGACGCATGGCTGCGAGTTTTGCATTCAGTTCGTGTTTAGTTTTGTGGCTTTGTTTTTGGCCGTTTTGCCAGGCAAAGTTTTACACTACAGACAAATCGAGTTTTTTTGTGTGTGCTGGGTTAGTAAAATGTTATTGGGGATGTGTGAAAAATTGGGCTAGCATTATTTTGGGTTAAAAAAACCCCCAAAAACCATATTAAAATAAAAAATAATTCTTTATGTGAGGCTCGTGCTTTATTCTACGTCACAATGACTTCAAATTTTAAGGAAAATATATTTTTTTATGTTTGGAGACATGAAATTAAAAATTAAGAAATAATTATTTTTTTGTTAGTTTTTAGAGGAGTAACGAAGAAAAAAAAGCGTGCTCATTTAAGAATCCGCTTTTATAAATTTTCACAACATCTTTTAAATTTCCACCAAAAATGTGAGCAATAGAACATTTTTATTGAATAATGTACTTTTTCAAAAGCCTCTAAGAAAGTGCAACACAAAATTGCATAATAAATTTTGCTTGCAAGTAGGCCTTATTCTTTTGCTTAAGTCATGTTCTGTGGACTTGCGAGATTCTTTTTATGTGTTTTGCGGCTCGTATTGTTTTCATTTTGATGAATGCGAAGTTACAAGTTGGCATAAAAAAGCGCAAGTGATTTTCAAAAGGCAATAATAGGGAGGAAAAGAGTAGTCTTATACTTCTTGATAATTGTAAGCCACAAGTCGTTTACATTGTTGCATGCTAAGTAGCTTCGAATACAACCCACCCCCTACTCTCACACTCTATATTTCTCAGACAGAGACGTCGTTTTATTGCTTGGCAGGGAGCCCACAAGCACACACACTTACCCACAAACACACACACAAGGTCTCTAAATATGTGGATATGGGTCGTCATCGTCGACACAGAGTCAACGAGTTGTTGGTTGCCAGCTCCGTCGTCGTCGTCATCATCATTTGCATCTCGTTCCATGTGTGTGTGTTTTTCTTATTTCTTGGCGTTTCTGTTTTGTTGCGCACATTCCTGTTTCTGTATTTTGCTGGCATACCCTGCCCTCTGATGCCCCAGCCTTTGCCCTACCCCAATGTCAAAGCGCAGCACTCGCATCTTTATGCCACGGTCAAGGGCAAGTGACGTCGCTGTGCTTAGAGAAATAGATGGGGGCAGGGGAGCGAATTGGGAAGAGTTTTGAGTCTGCCTTAAGTTAGAAAAAGCGTGAAGTTCGATTTTAAACAGGCAAGTTGTTCTATCAACGCATATGATTGATTTATTTTCCTAATATTACAATGCATAAAATTAGTTAAAAATCCTGCTCACACCTTGTGATAGCTGGAACCAATCTTAAACAGTTCGAATGGATGCAAGAACTAAGTGATCCTACTGTCCATCCAGTACCATTTAAAATAGGGTCCAAGTCTAGGGAGAGTCTTTCTAGTAGTAAAGTAAAAATTTTGTCTTCTGTCTGACATTATGTTCTACGTTCTATATAATTTCTGATCCTCCTTTAGAAGTTGAGACATCCCTTTTAAGCAAAGACGCGTGTTCTTCTTTGACATTCGTATGGGTCTACTCATGATCTTACTCATGGGCTCTCTGCATAGTTTTTTATCCGAAAAATCACAGTGGCTTTGTTTGGTTTTGTCCGGAATACCACTGTGGCTTTGTTTGGTTTTGTCCGGAATACCACTGTGACTTAGTCTGGTCTTGCCTGGAATAACACTGTGCCTTTGCTCGGTTTTGTCCGGAATACCTCGGTGTCTCAGTTTGGTTTCATCTGGAATACCACAGCGCCTTTGTATGGTTTTATCCGAAATATCACTATGCCTTTGTTCGTGTTCGTCTGAAATAGTTTGTTGTTTGGTTTCCTTCGCGAGTGGATCGTCCCACTTTCGATGTGTAGAGTATTCACTTGCTGTTTCACTTAGTTCCTGGAAATGGCTGCCTATATTATGTATACGCATGTGTATATCTTCAATACATTGCATTGTCAAGTTGATTTTATCAAATACGTCAGAATACATCGGATGCAACTCATATCTCAAGTTTTTTTTAGACATAATTTACAACTACTTTCCAAAATAACTTTACTTAAATTTACACATTAATGTTGTTGCCCAAATGGATTTTTAACATTTTCGATTGCCGACTTTGACAAGTCGAACCTACTGTGTTAAGGTTGAACAATTATCATTATCAATCATTTTAGAGAATAAATCTTGTTTTTCAAGTATTTGACCAAAAGTCCACTCTTAATTAAAAACGGAAATGCTTTGAAGATGTTATTAATTAACTCACCAAATTTACATAGAGCAAGAGAAAAATGACGAGACAAGCTTTCAGCTTTTGGTGACAAGGACATTTCGTAGTTAAAATTAATTTTCGCTCGCAATAAACAAATACACTTAAGAGGAGGGGAGTGAGGTTAGCGAACTATCAGCGATCAACGCTACAGTCAAGTCGGTCATGCCGACAAGCTGGGAAATCTAGTTTTCCCAGTTCGGAATGATAAATGGCGTCTAGTTAGCGTAGCGCCAAAAGAGAAACAAGTTCACTGGCTGCCGAACTCCATACTCTGCCTAGCCTGCTTTGCTTTCTTCCCACCTCATGGCCCCTCTCAATGACTTCTGTGCATATATTTTGAATACCCTGCTCGAATGTCAGGTGGGTGAAGAAAGTGTTAGAGGTTATTATTATTATTATTATTTTAAATTATTATCATGTTTTTTCAAGCTTATTGTTATAATTAATATTTTTAAAAGAATACCTAAAAACTAATTCGAAAAAAATGTATTGTCGAAAAACTTTAATTAAATTAACTTATTTGGAAAGCTTATCTTTCTTTTTATGCGTTGAGAAAAATTTTCTTAACGCTTGAGGCTTACAGGCTTTACAGGCAATTAAGTTTTTGATCGACTGTTTTGTATGCTGTATAATTGTTTTTAAACAGGGTATTTATTAAGTTTTGTAGTACGTATGCTGTGTAATTATTATAGCTACCTGGTTTGGGCTATGTGTTGTATTTCAATTAGAGCAAAAGTCGTCCTCAACCGCAATTAGCAACAATGTATTTGCCAATGTATGTTTTCGCTATTATCATTTAAATTTATGTTATGTTAGTACATATAGTATTTGTTACCAGCCCACTCTCGACGGCCTCTCGTTTTCTCTACGTTTATGACCATCGTTGGGTAATTTGTTAGAAGCTAGCAATGTGGTCTTCCACATATAAATACAGCCCGGTCTGGGCGGCTAGGGAGAGAACATTCAATGAAAACTAACTAGGGACAAATTGTTGATCGTGCTCGAAAATGGGCTGCATTTCAACATCGGTACATTGTACGCTTAACGGCTGCTGGAAGGCTGGGCCAATGGCTTTTGGTTATCATTTCAGTGTTATTTGCTGGCCAAATTATAGCTCTACACTGGGATGATTATGTGTGTTTGTAGCTTGGAGCGATAGTTTATCGAATGAATCACTAAATTCAAGTATCACAATTTTTATTACCGTATTTAGAGGAGGAACCGAGTTGCATCGTTAACGCCAGTATTTTACACAAACTCACTTAATACTGAGTGATTTTTGTCAACCCTTCACTTAAAACTCCCAACTACTTGACATAAATTTGGTTGATAAGCTTAAAATTGTGCGAAGATTTTTTGTAAAACAAAAGTGTATATACATCAACTGGAACAAACTTTTCTTCGAAATTATATTGATCACTTTCTAGCGTTTTCTTCATATTCAAGATCAAATTTTAGATCGAAACTTATGTTGTTATGAATATAGATTTGTTTAATAAATTCATCTGGAAATTCATAGTGTTAAGGTTCCAAGCATGCATGTGAAACCATCAGTTGCAATTCGCTTTTTCCGTCAGATCGGCTTTTCAAACGCGATTGCGGGAAAATTTCAAATTGTATGGCAGCTTTTTCGTACGAGTCATTGTATCTTGTAGTAATAGCTTTTTGCTTATTTTTCGCTTTCTAGCTTTTTTGCTCAAAAAAAGTTGGCAGCACTGAAACCAATCAGTACTGAGTTTTTAATTGTTTAATTTAACTATAATTCCCAACAAGTTCTAGATTCGACAAGGACTAAAGCAATCTCAAGAAATGCTAATTTTTTAGTATTTTTTTTTTTTTTGAAATGCCTGATTGTTTGCAATGTGAAAACCCATCAGTACTGAGTCTTTGCATTTAACTATAATTCCCAACAAGTTCTAGATTCGACAAGGCCTAGAGCAATCTACAGAATGTATGTGTATGTATATGTATATGTATATGTTTGCAATGTGAAAACCCATCAATACTGAGTCCAAGGCATACCAAGACCGGAAGCTAATTTTTCAATATTTTATGCTTATGTATGTGTAAAAACAACTGTCGGTTGTACAATGAGGATCTTTCGCTGAAGCATGCAACAAATAAATAAACAAACATACGAACGTACTATATAAGCCCGGCAACTTTAAGTCTGCACTAAAACCCCATGTGCTTGTCTATTTATAAACTGCATTGAATTTGTTAAAATTTGCTTTGATTTGTGAGTCAAATGAGCGTTTTTTCTATTTATAGTCAATGAATTGGCTTGTGTTGAGCTTTTTGCTTGATTAGAGCAACTATCCCATATTGTCTAGTGGTTAGGATACCCGGCTCTCACCCGGGAGGCCCGGGTTCAATTCCCGGTATGGGAAACTGGATGATGAGTTTTTTTTTTACTTTTTAATGAGTTTAAATGAAAAACCTCCTTTGGAGCAAAGTTAATTGTTTCACTCTCATAATGGAGTGTATTTGTATTTTTTTTTTTTAATATTTCTGTACTTTTTTCCCCCAATTTTTCTGTTTATATTAAATTTTGATGGATTCGCTCTACATTTATCATTTTTTCCTTTTGTGTGCGACGATTGCTTTGACGCATTTTGGCCAGCTCTCGCATCCTTGTTTTCGTTGCTCCATCGTTTAGAGCCGTCGCGCTGTAAAGCTGTTATCCAGTAGATCTAGCTTGCTTTCCGTTTGGTGATTTTATCCTTGACCATGATATGTGCAGCTACTCGTGTATTGTGTCCTTGTCGTGGTATATTTTGGAAGCATAGCAATAAAGCACAAAGCAATGCTTAATATAGTAAATAATACAATATTGTATTTAGTTCATATCAATTTTAATGACTTCTCAAGGGGCTTAAACACTAAATATATAAATGAGAAAAGTTTACAGTGAAGTTAGAAAAGATATCTTCACAGCGTTTGCTCAATTGCAGTTCATATATCTACCAAGTTGATAACGCGTTATGTAACACTTGCACTAAACAAGCAAATCGAACAACAAGCTTAAAGCAAAAAAAAAAAAAAGATTTCATGTTGCCTAAAAAGAGATGGAAAGTTTTTTCAACAGATTTTGGTTTTCGTTTTGATTTGACTTTGAAAATTATTGCATTATCCAGTTGCTTAATCTTGAGACAGTTCCCGGGACTGGAAAATAGCTCCTTCATGTTTATGGTCACTTTTTAAGTATCATAATTCCAGTTGAAAATTACTATATAATTTAATGATGAGAATTTTTTTTTAAATATAATTTTATGTTGAGATTTTTTTTTTAAATATAACTTTATGATGAGAATTTTTTTAACTACTGATAAATATTGTTTTTTTTTTTAATTATCACAGATATTTCTGAAAAAAGTATAATAAGAAAACCAGGAATACTGCATAACGAAAGATAAGCGATAAACCCATATTCGTATTAATCAAGCATCTGCATTGTCTGTCAACATTTGGAAAAGTTGATGAATGACTTACCATTTCAATTGCTAATACAACAGCAGTTGAGTGGGACTACCAAAAAGTCTTTCATAGCTTTAATCAAAGTGGTTCCCGTTGAGGGTCAACTCAAAGTGAAGTGCAGCAGCAACAGCGGCTTTTGTTGCCAATGCAGTCATTTATCAATATTAATAAGCTTCATCCTTTGTGTTTGTATGTGTGTGCTAGACAATCTGGAAGTTGCTTACTTGATTTTCCATATTCATTTTTGCCAACTGCATTGACCATTGATTCTGCAACGCACCCTTTTTTTTATACACTCAACAAACATATGGAAGCACAAATACGATCTCTCATTTCCCTTCTTGCTCAACCATTGAATATATGTATTTGAAACAAACCGCAAACTTCATTTATAAAATGCCCATTCATGCAATTGCAAAACCCACCCAAATATGTATATGTTGCAGGCAATTTTATTTAAAAATGCAAAAGGCTTTGTCGTTGCATTGTTTTTGTTTTTGTTCTTTTTGTTGCTGTTGTTATTGCAATTGACTCCTGACTACAACATGCATTAAAATTGCCAATCGTCTCTGGTGCGGTTGAATTGCCGACAATCTGACTACATGGCCAGCTCCACACCTGATGCACCACCTGCTTCTCTCAAGCAGCCCTGGCGCCCAGCTTTATTAGGTGTTTGCCTGCTGCTGGTTGTGCTGCTACTGCTGTTTGACAGAAGGACATGAGAAAGGCACATTTTCCCAGCACTCTTTGATATATCAAAAGGCAGCTTTTGGCCTGTTTTAACATGAGGGTTGTACGAAAAAACTGGCATTTTACTTACCCACATACATATTCATACATATAAACATTTGATAAAAACTACACAAGGAAAAAAAAGAACACTCTTTTCATGCCTGTGTTAGTGTTGTGAGCTATCGGGAACATTATGTTTACCATCAGGTGTACCGCCTTTTTGTAAAAAAAAACATATTTATTGTACAAAAACGATTATACATTAAAACTTCAGAGTAATGGCCATTGCTAGCTATACAATTTTTCCATCTTTCTGCCAAGTTATGGATACCTCGCCAAAAAAATTGTTCGTTTTTTGAGGCAAACCATTTTCTCACATTTTCGTAAGAGCCGAATTGTTGCTCAATGAGGGCGTGTCCCATTGACGAAAAAAATGGTAATCGGAAGTAGCCAAGTCTGGTGAGAAGCCGCATGCAGTTGTTGATCTCGATTGAGCAGCGCAACCGTTTCCCTGGCCGGTCTTCCGCGGTGTACCGGCGCTAGGAAAATCACTTTGTATTGCCTTTTCTAATATTCCTGTCGTTTTTGGAGCAGAGCACGATAAATTGTTGTTTGAAGCGTTCACCACTAGCTGTTTCACCAGTTTCATAAGATCATACCAAATCACACCACGCTGATACCAAAAAAAAAAACACAGAGCATTGTCTTCTTTCCGAAGCGATCTGGCCTTGCGGTCGATTTGGCCGGATGGCCGGGGCAAACATGCGATTTTTTTCGCTTGGCGTTCTTGAAATAAATCCAGTTTTCATCACCAGTCAAGCGGAATTTCACAAGTGGTTTTTCGATTTTCCTTCTGTCTTTAAGTCAGTTCATGTAGGACCCATATTCCCACCTCCCGAATACATCCGGCTGATTTTAAACTTTGGGAAATGCTTGGGTCACATTTGTTCTGCAAGTGGTTCTTGCGTTTCGATCTGAATCAGTACTCTCTCGTTTATTGCTGTTACCTATAATTCCCAACTTGTTCTAGATTTGACAAGGCCTAGAACCTCAATCAAAGAGTTTTTTTTGTTTTTTTTTTTAATTTCTTATGATAATATTTCTTTGTAAAATGTTTTTTATAACAAATTTGTATTTCGGGTTCGTCAAGTAGCGAACTTTGTCTGTATTTAACTTGTTCCTATAAGGTTCCGCCAGGACAATTCACTTCAATTAAGTTGCATTAAATTATACTGATATATTATAATACCTTAATGCATTAAGATATAAAGATATATTTGTCTTGCATTTTATTTGTTTTAAGTGTATCAGCCCTATTTTTTTGGGTGCATTTTCGGCTGCGCCTTTCGTCTGTTGCATTTTTGGGCGATAGGCGTGGCATTTGGGTGGGTGGCTAGATGGGTGAATGCAAAGCAGGCGGCTCTGTATCCTTGCATCCTTGCATTTTGCTGCTTTACTTGCTGCCATTCTGCCTGCTTGCTGCTTTACTTGCTGCTGCCTCTTGATTGTCCCCCTGTGTATGCTCGGGCGCATTTGCATTTTTTTTTTATATATATATTTACAGTTTATACACAGTGCATGTGTTTTTTCGTCTCCCTCTTTCTCACTCCCTCTCGCACACACACACTCTGCTTTACTGCAGTTTGTGCAGCTATTGTGCTTACTATTGCTGTCCCTTTTACGCTTTGGTGCATTCATAAAAATCGATAACGACAAAATTTTTGCAAAAAATTCACTTCATGTTGCCATTGTTGATGTGGTTTATTATTTCTTGTTATTTTATATAATGGTATATAGAATATATATATATTTGCATATGCGCACATAAGGATCAGATTATATGACATGACTGAAACAGCAGCAGCTGACTCGATGCAACCAAACCAACTGCAGTTTAGCTTTCGAAACTGAAAAAGATTGTACTTTGGATTTGAAGTATTTTAATTCAATCAGACCTTGGGCATATTAAAATGGCAAGCTTTTGGTTTGGGTGTTCAATTTTGAAGAGCTTTTTGCTTATGAACTGATTTTACGAACGGATCAACAACCATCCCATATTGTCTAGTGGTTAGGATACCCGGCTCTCACCCGGGAGGCCCGGGTTCAATTCCCGGTATGGGAAACATTCATCATTCAGATGAGTTATTTTTTTACTTTTTAATGAGTTTAAATGAAAAACTCTTTTTGAGCAAAATTAATTGTTTCACTCTCATAATGGAGTGTATTTGTATTTTTTTTTTTTTTAATATTTCCTTACTTTTTTACCCCCTATTTTTTTTGTTTACATTAAATTTTGATCGATTTATTTGCTCTTTGTGTTTTTATATTTTTTACTTTTGTGTGCTACGATCGCCTTTGACGTACTCATTTCTTGCCAGGTCGCATCCATCTTCTGTCTTTCGTTTTCCTTACTCCATCGGGTGGATTCTCTACAGTCGTCGCGCTGTAAAGCTGTTATCCAGCAGACTTAGCTTGCTTTCATTACGGTGATTTTATTCTTGCATCCATGATATGTGCAGATACTCGTGTATTGGCAATAATTCACCACGCTTAATAGTAAATAATATAATACAATAGTAAATAATACAATATTATATTTAATTGATAAAAATTTTAATGACATGTCAAGGGGCTAAAACACTACACAATTAACATGAGAAATGTTTACAATGAAGTTAGAAAAAATATGTTTTCTCCTAAGACTGGAAATAATTGCAGTATCACGATACTTAATCGTGAGAATGATGTTATGATTGTTAAATCTCCCTGGACTGGAAAAGGCTCCTTTATGGTCGCTTTCGAACAAATTAAAAGTAATCGCCAGGAGTCCGATGGGGTTGTAGTAGGACTTGGAAAAATGTTTAGGCATCTTAAGAATTATGAAATTTTCTGCTGCACACTGCCACTGGGTATTTGATTCTATTACAGATATATACTGGTTCTGATTTAGTTGATATACTAGATACGATGATATGATGAAACATTTTCAACCGTCTTTTTCTAGGCTGTGCCGTAAGACGTCTATCAGGAGCGTTTGGCTGAGAGCCCTGCAGTGCCACAAATTTTGTTAAAATCCTTTGCAAAGCATCCCCAAACTTAGGAATCTTGAGATCTTTTTCAATATCTCTAGTACGCATGTTGGTTTTCGCAGCTGTATTATATCTCTAGCGCATACTTCCACAGAGTGCTAGGAATCTATAAACAAATAGCCACCTTACCTGAGAGGGATAGCACGTTTCTTGGAGCACCTAGCGTTAATCATTGTTTTTCTCTTTTAAAATTCGAATAGTTTTGTGATAGTGTAATATAGATAAGAGTCAAGAAATGAAAGTTTAAATATAGTGCAATTGTTCGTTTCTTGAACTTCGACATAACTTTATACCAAGGCTATAACTGTTTAATTGGCTGCATTACCGACTTAACTGTAATGAAAGAAAGAGTACAAAGGTATTCAGTTGCCGATAATCCAATTACCGGGCAATATTACCCATTAGCTAGATCCTTGAACCATGTGCTGGCAAATGTGAATGCGAATGCGTTTCGAATGGAAGTTAATTCGATTGGCAGCAGTTTTTGCTCAGACTCAAAAGCAAGAATTTTTTGTGCTCGGGTTTTGGTTATGAGTTCGTTCGAATGTCTACGTAGAGGTGGCCGAGTCTAACGAACATTTAATTGAATATTATATTCAATTAATGCAGAAGGGAGTTGCAAGACTGGACAAAAATTAAATGAAAGCAACGCAAAAATAATTCATTTTTGTTACCGCTTGCATTGCAAAACAAACGAGATCGACTTCCATTTTAAATATCCATATATGTATGTACTATATAGCATACAGTCTGAGCTGACCGGGGGATTTTCTGTTCTTCATTCATTTACTCGTTCTATATACACATACCTTTGTATGTAAGTATGTATGTGTACATACAATAACGCACTTAAAGCCCATGTCCAATACACTCACACAAATTGCCCCATACCGCTGGGAACACCTCAACCTTTTAACGTCTGGGCGCCCGCCTGCTGCTCCCATTCTACTCCTCCTTGATGCGTTTTATTGCACTGGACGTTCTGATGTTTTTGCTGTCGCTGTCTCTTTCTCACACCCACCGAGAGCAGAAAAAAAAGAATAGAATAAACACAGGCTTGTATTAATGAAAAATTTCGTACATCGAATTCGCATCATTAAAAATAAACCCTGTAAAGTAAAAAATTAAAAACTCAAAAAATTCGCATATGTGAACGCGGCAAACGGCGGTTTTTAAGGGTTGCAATTGTTTGTGCGCCAAATAAAAGTAAAACATTCGAAAATGTTGTATGAAAATCAATTTGGCTTCCTTTTTTTGCACTTCGTTCTGTAAATGGCAACAATGCAAATACATACATATGCAGGTATATAACGCATGTGTGTGTTTGCTGTATAAAAAATTGTTAGTTGGAAATTTTTTAAACTGTGCGGAACGTAGACCAAAAGCTAAATAGTCTATTAAAGGGGGACGTTTTTTTTTTTTAATATATTAAGATGGAAATAAATTTGTCGCTTAATATAAAAAGAAAACAAAATATCTTTGTCAGAAGTGGGATTCGAACCCACGCCTACAGAGTAGACTGCGACCTGAACGCAGCGCCTTAGACCACTCGGCCATCCTGACATGTTTCGTTCGTCTGACCAAAATCTCACTGTTATTAACTAAAGACTATGTTAAGTAATTCTGTTAATGTAAAAATATGTAAGTTCTGTCAACAAGAATTCTTGTTGGTTCTGTTCTATTTATAAATCTTACAAAACGTTTTCGATTCTAATAAAAGACTTACTTGCAGAATTGAAGAGAATTTTTATGAAAAGTAAAGAACAATTAAATAATTTTTAATGTACAAAGTATCAACATTTTAATGCTCAGGAAATTTTTTTTTTACAAGAATTCGTAATTGTTTTTAACTTTATCCCTTTATCATGAAACTCGTCTACACCCTTGACTGCAATATTTACAATTGCCTACAAAAACAAAATACATACACACATATCTGTATTTGTATATGCACACATGCATACACACACATATGTAAAATACAAAGCAAACAAATATGACAAAAAAAAAAGTTGTTTCACATGCGCCAACTTTTTTGGGTGGAGTGCGTTGCATTGCATTGCTGCAGCGTTGCAATGGCAGCTGCATCAGACACACTTTTTGGTCGGGGGCATGGTTAATCAGCATTGGCGTTCCGTTGAAACAGTGGCAACAGCAATAAAATATTAAAACGTTACGAACTTGTCGAATATAAGAGACCCTAGCTTCTAGCAAAGACTATGCATTCTAATATATATGTTATAAAAGCTTTGCTTTTTGTTAAAAAACCATATTTGTCTTCTACATATGAATTTAACATTTTGTTCAAATTGTTTGTTTTTTATTTATTCTCATTTTGTGTATTACTTACTGCACAAAATATTTTCTCTAAGCATTCTCTAACATTTTTTTTTTATTATTTTTTTTTTTTCAAATATTTACTTTAATATGATTTTCCTCTTTTATTTAAACATCATTTTGTTTACATTAATAAAAAGTGATCTATCCTCTATTAAGTATAATTCGAAAAAGGTTACTGCCTCACCCAGAATCGGTTAATGTCTTTAAGATGACATTTTCTTTCTTTAAGTGTTTATCAGACTGTTTATAAAGTGTTAGACTTTCAATAACTTACTTCTCGCATTAAAAATAGTTAATTGCTATGGCGAACAACTTTCTTTATATGTACCAAAAGGTCAATTAATTAGACTTATTATCAAATCACGCTTTAATGTTAGGCGAAACAACAGAGAAAAAAAACCATTTGTTGAATATAATTCTTTTATTTCGTCCTAAAAACATTGATTAAAGCTCAAATTTTTAATCTTTTTTTCTTAACCGAAACTTCTAACCTGTTTGACTTAAAAATTTAAATGCCTTAACCTGTAGCGCATCACAATTTTCGTTACACTTGCTTAAAATTAAACAAAAATGTTTGGACAAAAATGCGAGCAACAAAAAATGTATTTAAATGTCAACCCATATACCATGTACTCAGCCCCATAGCATATGTACGTGGGGCATGCATGACTCTTATATACCACACTACATATATGTATTGCATTATGTACATTTTCATGGTCTGGGCATTCGTTTATGCCTTTCGGGGGTAATTTGAGTTGTGCGTAGCTCAAACCATTGCAAGGACAATGTGAAAAAAAGCCTAGCTGAATAAATTTCAATAAAAAAACTGTACTTATTATTATGCGTTGATATTATGCTTAAAGTAGAATCATTTTTTATTGACTCTATGCAACAATAGAAGTATTTAACACAAAATGTAGTTTGAGTGGCATGAAATAAATTGAAAAAGTTCGATTCAGCCAATCGTTTGCCTTTGCCCATTTTCCATTTAGCAATTAGCCAATAAACGTTGCTTTTGTTTATTAACAATGCAATTCACTTACTATCAATGTCACTTTGTTTGCCTTTCACGGATTGTTAGTATATGATGGAAGTGTTAGCAGTGTTTAAATAAATATGTGAAATTTGATTAGAGTTTGATTTTGGCTTGAGAGTTTTGGAACAAAATATATTCTTGCCTGAAATAATAAAAAAAAAAATGCCAAATATGATTTAAATGTTAAAAACTAATGACAATTTTAAGGATGTCAAGTAACTGAGCTTGAATAAATTTTAATTTATGACTATGCAAATATTAATGCTGAACATGAATAATGAAACATGTTAAAAAATATATATACCAAAAAAGCAGAATAACGAAAGATATTATGAAACTGCCTGCAACGCTCTCTGTGCATATATTTAAAAATAAATACGCATAAGTATATATAGAAAACAGTTTTTATATACAGCAAAATAGCTGGAATGGCGTACGCACCATGACAATTAAATCGAATAAAAAATGCAGCCACAGAAATATATAAAAAAAAAAACTTTATAAAATAAATAAATTACAATAAGAATAGCGGCAGCAAAAAAAAAAAAAACGACAATGGTTAGTGCGTTCTGTTGTCCCGCCCACAAAAAGAAGGCGGATTGGGTAGTTTGGTGGGGTTGGTTGCATTTTGGTTGGCTGGCTTTTGGGGAATGCAACCATGCAACATGGCGAGAAAAAAACAAATATAATAATAATAATAAATTGTATTATAATTTCTTTTTTATGGCCAAAAAGGTGCAAGCAGCGGCATGGAATAAAATATATTTTAAACAGGCGAAGCAACGCCAAAAATCATTCACAAAAGAAAACTTTTTTTTTATTGAGGAATATAAAAGTAATACATATTAATTATTTCCTTTGCGTATGTTTCGCGATGAGGTTAGCTTAACAAACGTTTATGAATATAAATATCTAATAAACTATAGATTGTTAGATATTCAATACTAGCTACCTGTTCCCCGGCGTTGCTCGGCTTCGTTCTGTAGATATAGAATTCTTTATTCATATCAATCAATATTAAATTCATTCCAACGCTTTCGAATGCACAATATTTCTGGTTTCTCATTATGGTGCATAAATAAACAAATCAGATGGCTTTCCAACTCGTAAAAGTGCTACATACAGTTTTCCATTTGAGAAGCAAGTACTTTCCAGATATGATCTACATACTTGAAGTGATTGTCCTTGCGCTTTGTTGATGGTCATTGCGAAAGCGATAGGAAACATTAATCGCTTATCCGTAGGTATCTTTGTAACAATACATCTTCCCCTTTGATTTGCCATTCAAAATTGTCGCTTCAATCACATTATTCTTCAATCGGGTAATTCACTGCTTCATTTTGCTCTATAACTGTATCCATTGTTGTAGCTTCTCCTTGTACATTGAAAGGTTAATGATTTGGTTCTTTCAAATACATATATGTTTGTATAAAGTTGTGTTCGTTGTTATAGTAAAGTAAAGTTAGTACTAGGTATATAGAAAAATTAACATATACAAAATGAATGTAAAAAAGTTGAAGCAATTTTCTACAAAAAAATCTCTTTCAACACTTTACAAGCCAAAGGAAATGCTCGACTGAACTGTGAATGAAATGCAAGGATACAAAAAAATGCCACGCACGAAACGCATCTAAAAAAGAGCATTAAAACAGAACGGTGCACTGTTGTAGTTGCAACGGATAAAAGAGGCATGCGCCGCGCAGCAGGATACGCTGGGAGCAGGAGGAGCTGCCTGCCAGCAGTTTATCGGTTAACGATAGTATGGGAGTTGCAATTAATGCGTTGCTGTTGCAGCTACATCTGCTGATTATGTTGGCTGGCGTTGCAACAACAAAATAATCGTTTAAATTAACATGCAACACACACACACACACAGACACACACAAAATAAAATAAATACAAATTTGAGCCAAATAAAAAGAGAAAAGCAACAAATTTTCATTATGCATATGCGTGAAAATTACAGACGGGGCGGTGGGCGGTGTATGAACGCTCGGATGAGTGTGTGCAGCATTAATAGCGCTGCTAATTATTGACAGCAAACGATTGGGTGATGAGGGTGGAAGGGCGGAAGTGTGGGGGGGGGGGGGGGGCGGCGAGGAAAAACAACTCAAACCATTTCACCCTTTAATCCACCCACTTTTGTGGTTTTTTGCTGCTGCTGATGCTGCTGCGAAAAATGCGTCGCCTCATAATGAGTGGAAAAATACGCACAAAATTTTGTGTTGAGCTGATGTTGTTGCTGTTGCTGTTGTTTTTGTGGCGTGTGCTGCATTTTGTTGCAGTGTCGCGTTACGCAAAAAATCAGTTTCGAAAATGCTTTGTCAACAGCAACACACATTCAAAATTTTCGGTTTAGTCGCATAACTTTTATTTGTTTTAATGTCACACCTCATTTTGTTCGTGAAAACTTTGGCAAAAATGTAATCCGACATTTTGAAAAAACCAACCAAATCTAATGTGAAAGCAACATGAAAAGTGAGTGCACAAAATTGCGTATACGCCACGTTGCATCTAAATTCATTTTAAACCCAAACTAAGTCTATATTATGTATGTGTATTGTGTGTGTGTGTGTGTAAATTTGAGCATTTGGCAAATGCCACCCCATAATTACAGCGCCTAAGCCCACTGAAAAATCAAATTCTCAAACCCCTCCCCCCACCCCCTATTCACATAATTTACTCCACTCCCCCTCCTTCGGTCTATTTCTCTATTACGCTGACGTCGACGTCGTCGTTGCCGCTGCTATTTTGTGGTTTTGCGCATTTTTTCGCGTTTATTTTGTTGACTTTAGTTAGCTGCGCTCAGCGCACCAACTGATTAACAAAATTAGTTTAGAAAACTCCGCACACGCGTTCGAAGCAAACCAAAAATTTGTTCGGTTCTTTTCGCATCAAATCTGATCACTAAAAAATACAAAAAAATATTTTATCGAAAATAATAATTATACTGGAAAATGCCATTAGAGTTGTGCACACGAGTTTTTCAATCGATACAAAAATGTTGTTGGGGTTATGATAAAAGAAATGCAACAATAGTATGCAAGTAACAATCATTGTTTATCTTTGAGATTTTCGGTAATGGTATGAAAATAAAGTTAAGCTTTGAGAATCGAGTGTTGAATTCAATTGTCATGGCTCTGCCTCAGTCAAAAATGATAAGGTAAAGTCAATATTAATTAATCAGCAGAACAAAGTTTTTCAGTCTTAGTTTGACACAAGACTAAATAAAGTCAATGCTGATCTATGAAACTTTTATAACGATAAAACAGCCATAAACGTTAATAAACTAAATTTTTATTGTGTAACTTAAAAGTTAAAAGTCTATTAAGTGGAACATTTGCTCCGGCTCTCAATGATTATCTCAATTAATTTTTTTCTTTCTTTATTAATGAAACTTTAACAAAATCTTATTTAATGTTCATCGGGTACAACTTTCTGGATCCTAGTTCGTTATGATATATTAAAATCGATGTTTAAAACAGCAATATATATTTTAATTCAAAAACTAAAAGTCAATTAAGTGAGTTCCTCTTAGCATTTCCTCTCAAACAAAACTTTATTTCAATTTATTTTGTTCTTTCTTTATTAATGAAACTTTATTTAAGTCTTATTTTATGTTCATCGGATACAGTTTTTTGGTTCCTGTTTAATCTTCCTCGAATTATTTCAATACTTTGCCATTTATAATGTTCGTATCATTATTAACTTGTTTGAAATCATAAAAGCTCATAAGATAAGTTGCTTGGACTTCAAGTAAATTTAAAAAATGGGAATTTCTGAACAATTCTTTTTAAAGCATGTAATTTGAGCTTAAATAAAATTAATTAATGCATGTTTCTCAACCTTTAATATTCTAAACAAGCGTTTTGAGACTGACACACACTAACAACTTTTTGACCCAAAAGTTGAGGCACACTTTAATTTTCATTAGAAAATAGTTCCCCTGCGCCTCCTTTGTCGATGTGTGTGTTTGTGTGTGCGAGTGTGTGAGTGTGAATGTTTGTAGTGCCGTATTCTAAACGAACCCAACGATTGAAAAAGGGTTAGGGATGGAGGGGGTGAAAGCGGTGTTGATGCGGTTTTGTTAACCATTTTGTGATCTATTTTACTCGCAAACCGAGAGTTTTTGGCGCTCGGTTTTCTGGCTGGTTCTGGTTTCTGTGTCGCGCGACGAGGCAACGACGACGATAAAGACTCGTCTTGAATGAAAGTCAAAGTAAAAAGCGGCAAACAGAGAAAAACCTAAACAAAACATAAAACGCCACCACGAAAAACGGCGACGTGACGGAAAATGAAAATGACGGTACAAAGGGGCGTTGCGCTGCTGTGCGGGACGCGACGGGACGGTTGTGTGTACAACTAGAAAACAGAGAGCGCCAAAAACTTTTTGATAAGGCTAAAGAGAGTCAGACAACAAAAGGGTAACAACCAGCAAAGGGGTTGGGCTTGGGTGGAGGTAACATATTAAAGAACGCGTCACGGGTAAAAAGCAAAACAACGAACAGTAAACAACAACAGCTTTGCCCGCCGGTAGAAAAAGACCATGGGAAAATAAAGGAAGACGTCAACGTAAAATGCAGCGCGAAAATGAAAATGCTGCGAATCAACGAGGTAGATGGAGAAGGGTGTGTGTATGGGTTGCGGGGTAGGCTTAAGGATTGCAAGGAGGCGTGAGTCAGGTGTTGTTGTTGATGGTGATGCTGCTGTTGTTTTTGCTACTGTTGATGCTGCTGCTGCTGATGCTACTACTGCTACTGTTCTGCCGGGTTGAATGCACGCAGCGTGCAAAAGGGATAGCAAGCTGACCTCGCAGCGCCTACCTCATGCCCACACTCTTTATTTCTCCCTCGCTCTCTCTTTGTGTGCAATTGAATGCGCATGTGCTCTAACGCACTCTCTCTTTGAGATGCTGCAGTTGTGAAAAGAAAGGAAGTGGGGGCTGGGGATAGGTTAAGTTCTGTTTTGGTTGAGCTACTGGTTGAGGGTAGGAGTGTTGGGTGTTGCAGGTGCATTTATTTATTTATTTCGATTCATTTCCGCTTTTGTGTGAGCTAAATGAAAACTCATTTCCTTTTGATGTCTCTCGTTGCTTGTTTGTTATTGCCTTTTTTTTTGCCCGGACATAAACACTGCAAGAGAGACTAGCACATGAGTGCGTGTGTGTGTGTATAACGTAGGAGAGATAGAGAGCGATATATCTCTCTCATACACACTCTCGCTCTCTCTCTCTCACTTTAAGCTGCTGCTGCGCGATAATGAAAAGTATAATGCACCAAAGTGACATAAGGCTGTAAATTAAGCAACAACAACTGTAAACTGTCGCCCTTTACATATGTACTTACAAGTACATAAACATACATATGTATGCATATATGTATAAGCTACAGCTACTGGCACATAGAAGTATTTACCGTTATCTGCATATGCTGCACAGCAGCAGCAATCAACCGGAGAAGGTGGGAGCAGAGCAGACAAACAGTTGCTGTCTGCCAGCCAAAAAACCAGAAGCATGGGCTAGGGGGAGCTGGGGGAGTAGCTTGTGTGGTCAGAGCTAAATGACCAAAGCTTCCATACTCATGCCTGCTGAGCTTAATGATATTCAAGTGTGTGCTCGTGTGTGTGTGTGTGTGTGTGTAACATTAAATGAAAAGTCTTTCATACCCAATTACAATTATGGTACAGTGCTAAAGGTGTCTTATATACATACATACATACATACACACATACATATGTGTACCAAATACATATATGCTTGTGCATGCATCTACATATGTATGTACATGTGTCTAGTATTTTACATACTTTATGTAGATATCTACATATGGACTTAATGGCTCTTTGTGTGTCTGAATTTAGCCGCTGGCCCATTGATGCTCTTTGATGGTGTAAATGTGTAAATTCAGATGGAAATTGTACAAAAATTTGCATACAAAAAATTTGAAAATTCGTTTGGAATGAAATGCATATAAAAAGCCTTTTTTGAACAGATTGTTCGTTCTGAACACAAATTTAAAATATGTAAATCTAATAATTTGAGAGCCATATGATAAAACCAAATATGTATGAAAATATCTACCATAAAATTGAAGGTAAGTTATGGAAATGAGCCTCATACTTAACTTTTTTGCTACTTTAACCAATCAATTTGAATAAATGTGTGTAACAACAAATTTGGCAAACAGAAAGCTACTTGGGAATTCCCAAGTCTAGCGTCTGGCTACATACATACATATTTACACAAAAACACACACACAAACACAGATACAGATAAACTTCTTAGCTAATTCATATTTATTGCCGTTCCATTTCTTTGTTGTTGTTCTTTGGGCTTTGTCTGTCTGCGCCCCCGGTTAATAAATCTGTTCCCACCTGCCCCCCACTTCCAATAACTCACTCATTCAAAGCATATGTTGTGCGTTCGCTCTCTCCCACTTACGAATTTGCTCCCTTTGCTGTTGTTGTCTGGGCTGACAAAATTTACATAGCCAAAGTCAGAACAGCACGAACAGAACAAAAAATATAAAACCGGATCGAAGCTACACACACAAAACACAAAAAAAAAGGCATAAAGCTCCCTAACCGGCACACTCACACTCCTATACACACATTCGCATAAAGCTCACCCACATATAAACGCTCATTTGCAAAGATAACAAAACAAAACCGGCTTTTTGTCTTTTTTTTTTTATTCGTTCGCGACCTAATATTTGGTTTTTGTTTTACTTTTGTTTCTACCAATTTTTGCAATAAGAAATAAAAAGGTCCGAGGAGTGAGTGTAGCAGCGATAAGATAAGACAAAGGGCGCCTTATCACAGCTGTTTATAAGTGCATAATATATGTACACACAATCTATAAACAGTACGTATTTTCATATACATACATACTTATACCTATTCCTTATATTAAATGCATGAAAAGCTTGTTCTTAACCTATACCACGCGAAGCAATTGCGATAACAAAAACACAATTAAAAGGCGCTCTCTCTCTCTTATTTTGAATGCCGAGGCCAAGAGGTAATCGCTCGAGAAGAGCACAAAAGCACAGAAATAACAAATACATACATACATACATTCGCCAGACACAAATGCCAATGCAAGCAAACAGCTAAAAAAAAAAAAAAAAACAACAACAAAGTTTTCTCTATGTACTACACAGTACAGTAAGTATATTGTAGACTTCTCAACTACTATTTGAAGTAGTCTTTTTTATTTGCATTACTCTTCACTGCGCATACTTTGTGTTGTTGCTGTTATTGTTGTGTTGCTGCTGTTGTGTGGGTGAAGTGTTTTTGCTTGCTTCTATTTCTGGTGTCGTCTATTTGCGCAAAATTTCTCTGCATGACATTCGAGAGCGACGGACAGAAATAGAGAGAGAGAGCGAGTAATAGAGAGTGTGAGCTTTGGCGTTAGGCTTTGTTGCCAGTTTTCGTTGATTTTTTTTGTGCCGGCTCACCAAAAACTAAACAGCCGGCAAATGTTTTTGTGTATTCATCTCACACACATGTATGTTTGGATTTATGTGTATTCTCCGCTCTTCTTCGGAGTTTGTACACATGTTACAGTATTTGTTGTGCTTTAACGTTGGCGCCAAATATTTGGCGCTGTTGCCACATTTCTTCGCTTAGAATACTGAATTGAAAAATTAAAGTTGATTGCTTTGGTTGTCCATTTCCTCCCACCACATATTGGAATCCCCATGCATCTCCTCCCAATCCTTCTCTTTCAACTTTTTTGCAGTGCACTCCTCTAGTAATGGATCCAATAGTTCAGCTTGAGATACTTCCTTCTCTGAAACTGAATCCTTGGTTATTCCAATCTCATAATCAGTTTTGTTGTTATTTGAATTTCCCTCTCTGATCTGATTCTCATTGCTTTTTGCACTGTTCTCTTTGGCTACAGTTAACCAAAATAGATTGATTTCTAATTTTGCCTCAACTCCACTTAAAGCAGATTCAATCTTATCACGCTGTTCTAGTATGTCCAGTATTCGCATTCGCAATATTTTGAAGCGAATCATAACTTCTAATTCGTTACATTTATCTATTTCCATGTTTTGTTTGCAAAACAAAAATTTCAAATAAAAGTTCGTTTTGAATAATATTACACATATACTGACAAAGGTGACATATTTTACAGTTACTATTAAAAAGTTTTTAAAGATGAATAAAAAAACTTAAAATTGCGAATAATAATTAGTTTCCAAAAGTGATACGAAATAAAAGTTACATGTTTTCTGATAAACGATAAATTATTTAATATGAGTTTTGCATTTTAAGAACAAAAAAAAGTGATTTTTTGCAAAGTTTCTATGACTCAGTAATTGAAAACTGCTATATAGTGCATACATCACTCAAGGATTCTGTGTCTTATAAATTACATTACCCTTATCAGCACTGTTTTTTGCTGCCCCTTGTTGTTTTGTTTCATAATAAGAAGCTTCGATAGACTTTATACGTTGCGCTTATCAGGAACAGCACGAAGATTTATACTTTGTGTATGTTGGCACAATAAAACAACTACAAATCAAAGAAGAATGGATGATCTTTGATCTGATCCGATAAACAATTCGATTCAAAATGGTTTACAACAAAAGTATTTATTTAAAAAAGAGAAAGTGTTTACATTGAATTTTGCATCCTTGCGTAGATTTTTATCCCATAGCTTTATTCCATGGTCTCCAAATGATTTAATCTTTGTAGAATTTGATGCTGCATATCTAATATGTTTTGTACTTTAAGGTCCGCTGATTTAAGCAACACTTTAACATTCGATTCAATGCTCTGATCACATGTTCCAGTTACTTCTATTAAGTCGGTACATCTTCTACCCTTGCATATTGTATACGAAAGGCTTCTACTTAGTTTCCTTGGAGATTTCTGATGTTTCAAATCTTCGCTCTTTGTTAAATTGGGCATGCAAATCGTCTTTATTATCCGCAAGCAATCATCAAGAGAGTATTCAATACCGTTAACAATATCTTTTGGTCTGTACTCGTTCGCCATTGAATTTTTTAATATTTATATAAATTTTTTTTTTTAAGATACGTGAAGATTTTCAACTCGACTTGACTGACTAGCATATATTTTAGATATGAAGGGCTTACTTTGATATCATTATTCAGGAAAACCATTAACGACAAGTCGGAAAGCTGTTGAGAAATTCAACCATTCAAAACCAGTTTTTATAATTTTATTTTTAGATATTTAGTTTATACTGAAATTAGGATACAAAGAAGTTTTTATAAGTATTTATTTAAAAAGCATATATGTATATATCTACATTATTTATCATGTATTTGAGCTATTATTATTTCTAACTCTGTTCGCTCTCATGCAATCTAAGCATAAATTCAACTTGAATGTTTAGCACGTGGCGTGTCTAAAAATTTAAAAAGGACCACCCCGAACCATCCCGTTACTTGATTTTACCCAGTTCTTCTAAGCTTGGCAATTTTCAAATCGTAACACTTTCACGCGTTGTGAGCGACAGAAAAGGAGCAGCGCGAGGAGACAAACGACGGCGGCTATGACGCTGGTCAGACGTCAGACCTGTCGCAACTGCACACCCCGTACACACACACATGCACATGCACATGCATACATATTGAAAAGTGCGCTGAGAGCTGTGCAATGGCACTGTTAACGTTAACCCTTCTCTGCTACTGGCCATCGAGCCACCCAAAAAATTACCAACAACTTCAGCTCCAACTGACAGCAAAGACACGTGACGTCGACAGCGACGCGTACGCCAGCAGAGGCAGTCGCGCGACAAGCACGCACAGAGAGATCTCAAAATACAAGCAAACTCCACACGCCATGCAATCCATGCACACATACCCACACAAATACTTACAAATACATATACATATGCATGCACACACCTCCAAGTTGCCTTTTTGCGAACTTTTTTAGAGTCGACGCTTTTTCATTTGCTTTATTTGCCTTTTGCGCTCTCACACACAAACAGATACACGTATGCACACAGTCTTGGCGCTCTCGCCTCTCTGCCACTGAGTACCTGCGAGTGTCAGTGAGTGTCTGTGTGCAGGTCCACTAGCAGCGTCGTCGTTGTCGTCGTCGTCATCATCATCGTCTTTTTACGTGTTCGCCTCGTTTTATTTCGTTTCGTTTTTGTGGTCTGAGCGCGCGCGTCTGTAAAAAGCTCTTTCAAAGTCGCTGCTCGTTATCGTTGTTGCCGCCCCCAACACACCCCCGCCTGTGTCATTTTTTTGTTTCTTCTCATTTTGTATTTTATACATTTCTTTTACTCTCTCAGTTGCGGTCGCAACTGGCGTCGCTGCCGCTGCCGCCGTTTGCGGCTCTGCTTGGCTCGCCCGTTCGTTTTCATGGGGTTCTTGAGCGTATGCAAAAGATTTTTGCACATATTCATCTTTTTGGCCGTTTTCGGTGCGTTTCGTAGAGCGCGCGTATCGCGCAAACTTTACATCTAAAGTTTTTCGCGCTAAAAGAAATTTTTATTATATTCGCTGCGTTTTGTGTTTGTACATATTATCTGTGCTCCGTTTTTCTGTGTCTGTGTTGTCTGCTGTACCTTCTCATACAATTCCGTTCTTCTTGCCTTCCCAAGTTTTTTGCGTTTTTTTCAACATCTTCTTCAACGTCCACAAAGATGCCGATACATCAGCCTCACAAATACATCTTCACTTTGAGATGCTTGGACAAGCGCACACTTCCTACAACATTTCTCGTTTCTGTGTTGTTTCGTGTGTTTTCTTTTCATTTGTGTTATTTAGTGTGTGTTTTGTTTCGTTTGCTTCGTACACTTGTGTGTGTGTGTGTTTTTGAAAATTAAAGTGTCTGAGAGTAAAAGAGTATAAGCTTATTTTCTGTCTTGTGGCCTTGTGTCATATATGTGTTTCACAGGATACTTAACGAAGAAAATTCAATTGTAAAACTGTTTAACACTATTTAACAAGAAACTGTGAAAATGTGTTCAAAAACGATTTTAAACTGGCTCATTACAAACTATCTAAAAAAAAAACATGTTGAATAATTAATTTGATTCCATAAATGAGAAGTGACTAAAATTAAAAAATCTTATGAAGAAAAGAAAGAAATAAAATTGTAAAGTAAAGTGGTTCAGTTGATTGGTTAGTGAAGATTTATATATGAAGTAAAAATCCCGAACAAACAGATAATATATTGTGATTATTTAACCGATTGAATGCTTAATTTAAAGCTAAATACAAAACATCTTGCATGTAATCTCATTTTAAACCCATAAAAAAGTGTTAAGCTGATTAGTTTTTGAAGAAATTTAATAAAATATATACATATATGTATATTTATTTAAAAATCCTTGATTATATATAATAACTTGTATTAAATGCACATTTGTAGCTAAAAGTGTTGAAAGAAAAAAAATATTTTGAATTGCAAACAAAACGAAAAACGTGAATGTGAAATGTGCTACACAATTTGCAACATATTGCGAGAGTGCTAAAAATAAGTACACAAAACTGTTTCAACTAAAAGATGTGCATGCATGTATGTATGTACATACATACATGTACATACATACTCAAGTATGTGTTGGTAATTGAGTATCTATTCATGAGGAGCATTGACTATCGTTGCGGTTCGGCAATTTTTGACCACATATATTTGAACTTTTGTGTGTGTGTGCAAATGTAAATTTGCTCTATGTCTGATAGATACGTAAGTATCTATGGTATCTATGCGGGCTAACGTCGTGCATTTTGCCGACGACGCTGCAGCCGTTGCCGGCGGCAGAGCTTTGATGTAGCAACTGAATTTTGGCCTTAGATCATATCACAATCTGTCGTATGTTTGTTTGTTGTTTGGCAACTCAAGTCGACAAACAAAACAACACACCCCAGCAGGCAAATCAGTTCACTATCGCATCCAGCGGCGTTTTGAACTTGAAATTTTTGTTTGTTCGTTTTGCGTTTTGGATTTGCATTTCTCTGCTTGTTGTTTTTGTTGTTTTTATTGCTATTGCTGTCTATTTCGTTGTCCTGCCGTCGCGTTTTTACTCTCTCTCCCGTTCAATTGCCACTCTCTCTCTCTCTCTCTCGCTGCTATACACGCTCTCGGGCTTAGAGCTTAGACAATGCGTTTGTCTATGCAAGCACGCGTGTCTGGAGTTAGGTTCGTTTATTGTGTTTAGCTAAAAATGAGAGAGAGGAAAAGAGACAGAGTGAAGGTGTGGGGATCGATGTGGGTGGTTGTCTGCGGTCGTCGTTTGCCATCGTGTGTGTGCGTGTGTATATGGGAGAGTGGAGGTGTGAACACATGGTTGAAATTGTTTTGGAAGCTAAGCATATTGATTAACTTATTGGCATCGATACCGATATCGATAACTAGGATGGATTTTTGTATTGTGTTTAAAGCTTGTTGATTCATTGCGAAGAATTTTAAATTATCTGTTTGCCGTCGGTTCAATATGTTATAAAAGAAATGCCGACGGTAGTTTTTAATGATTAATAATTTATACTAACCATTCCAAATTTCTTTCAATTTTTATCACAGGTGCTTTTTGACTGTTTGGAACATTTTTAAAGATTACGTTAAATCGTTGTTGATACTTATTAAAATATTGTTTTGTTAATAAAAATAATAATAATACTAAATAAATAATAATATAATACTAAGACAAGTCATTATAATAACAATTACAAATGTAATAATAAACAACAACAATAATTAATAAACAACTTATGTGCAATCAGTTATTAATTTTTTAATTTATTCAAAACATTCTATCTATTAATTTATATATCATTTACGAAAAATACAAAAACAAACAACAAATTTTCTACGACAACAACAACAAAACCAACAACCACTGGAAAATAGTTAAGCAACAAAAAAGGAGCAAGAAATTAAAGTTAACTTTCAGTTGTAAGCGAAAACCAAAAGTGATTTTTAGTTAGTTTCTCAAAATTTAACAAACAAAATTCACAACAAAATTTGGAATACAACTACAACAACAACTACTACTACACAACAACAACTACAACCACTGCAACAACAACAACAAACAACCAACCGACAACAAAAAACAGCAACAACAATTACAAATTATAATACAACATAATAATAGGAAAAGAGATAATCGTAATAACAAAGAAGTAAACATAATTAAATCAAGCGAATTGTAACAATAAAAGAAAAAAACTAAACGTAATTGTAACTGAAACAAATAATAATAAAACCACGCAACAACAAAAAACAAATATCAAAGCGCAACAAACAAAAATAAAATACAAAAAACAAATAAAACCAAACTAAAAAAAATAGCCAATAAACCAATCCAACAATCTACAACAAACAAACAAAGCAACAGTAAATCGAAACGATACCGAAATAGCCTTAAATAAACCAACAACAACCAAATACCCCCCCTCAGAAACAAACGCCGATAAACCGATATACCGATAACAAAACAGGATACAACAACAAAGCAACAGTAACAGTAAAAATAATAAACAAAAATAGAAAATAGCAACGCAAAACCGAAAACCAAAAACAGCAAACAGAATACAGAATCAGCAGCAGCAGCAGAAGTGAACAAATCAAAAACAAAAATAAATCAAAAGTAAAATTCTAAAGCCAAAATCAAATCCGATAACAGAACTAAAAATGAAATAGCCAAAATTTGTTAAATTTTTTTTGTGTCTAATTAAGAAATAAAAAATTACGAAGACAAAACAAAAAACAAATTGAACTTTTGTGTTACGGTTTCAATTTTCGTCTTTAAACTTATGTTCGTAAAAAGAAAATGTTCTGAAAAAGTCTTGGAGCAAAGCTATCATAAGCTGAAAACAATTTTAAAAACTTTGATGAAATTAAAAAAGGTGAACAATTTAAGCGATCAAACAAAAAAGAAGAATATTAACATTTCGTGAGTGTGTGAAAGACGAAGGATTAATGTGAAAGAGAAGAGAAGAGACGAGACGAGAAGAGAAGAGCTAAGCAAATATGTATTTTGTGCCAATGTTGCACATATCCCAATAAATGTGTGTGTATTTTGGCTGAAAAAAGCACGAAACAGTTTGAGAAACATTGCGATTATAAATATATCATTAAATATATATATTATGTATATCTATCAAGTATCAAAAAACAACAAAAATTAAAATAAAGGCAAATATTCATATCGTGGCAAAAAAAAAACTAAGAAAACTAACAAAGAAAACAAAAAACGTATACTATGTAAAAACCATTTTCCAAACACAAAATAAAAAAATTTCGTACACAAACAAATTAAGTAAATATTCGTAGTGCCGAAAGCTAATTAAAAAAACCATTCAGATAAAAAAAAAAACAAAAACCAAAATCTTAAAAAATTAAAAGTTTTAAGCTATACATTAAATTATATAACATTTATAACAATCGAACGGAATAAAATTTTAAACCAACAAACACACCACAAAAAACGTATATTTGAGAATTAAAAGACATCAAGTTTTTGGGCCCATAACAAAAATTAACAACATTCCCCACGGACTACATATGGATAAGGAATACAGCAAAACTCATTTTGGGATACTCAATTTGGTAAGTTACAACATAAATATACTTAAAATGTGATAAAATGGGTTGTAGTCAAAAAGACTTTATAGAATAGAGTCTACATTCGCCAGAATATCCATCAAATCTTGTCGCTTTTTCAATCAAAATTATCAGGAAAATTGCAAAATTAAAATCGCTTTAAAAATAATTTAATGAGATGGCGCTACTGAGTTATTTAAGGTTGAAGTCTTTAATTTAATTGATAATTATACTTTTAACTTATTATAACTTATCGGTTTTTTTAAGTAAATGGAGATTGGTATTCTGTTGTAATTTTGATTTAAAAAAATGTTGTGTTTAACGCTACAAAAAGTAGTTCCACATAAGCAATCAAAGTTCAAGTAAACATTTGAAGGGCGTTGAACTAGATACTTTATAAAAGAGTTACGAATTAATTTTAAGACGACTATTAAAAACTGTTCTAAATAACCCTTTTAAGCTTACATAAAAATTGTGTCCTCTTACCCTGATACTAAGCTTAGATCAAATTCAGCAGTGTTATTCAATCGTAGAGGTGTCTTTCTATTTGTTGAATATAACATATAAAATGTTTGTTAATCTCTTAATTTTGACTTAAGACTTTAATTATAGGCTTTATCTTATCAGTATATTGATAAAAATTTATTTAAAAGAAAGTAAAGACTTTTTGATCTGTGATATTAGGGAATTAAAGGCAACGGAAAGCAAGAAATAGGTACTGTCAGGTTTCCCAACATATAGAACACTTTGCATGTACATAAAAGTATTTTTCTGGTTACGTTCAGGTCGTTCAAGGCTTAAGAACAGTGTGTTTTTTGTTGCGAAGTTAAAAAAAAAAGAAACACATTGTTATGATAATGCGATAAAATGTATATATTTTCGACATTTTCGAAATCCCATTTGCATTATGACGTTTTACATAATTACACATAAAAGTAACACACCAACAAACTAAAAAAAAAAGTACAGACTGACGCAAAAGCTGCAAAAAAATACGCATCGAGTGTGCGAGAGAGTGAGATAGAGTGTCCGTCAACGCATTGTGCGACTAAGATGGCGTCAATGCGCGCCAAAAAGCATGCAATGCAAAAAAAGTCTGTGCTTAACGCAGCGTCCACCCAACAAATGGCCCTCGCATTATATAAAACTCTGAAGTACATATGTAAGTATGTATGTATGTGTACCAGCACATATGTATGTATATAAACGGCGGTGCTCATCTACATGCAAATTGCATTTACGCGCAAAAAATTAATTATTGAAAAAATTGCGCGGACAGGCATAAAAGGAAGAACGCTGCAGAAGGGTGGTCGAGAAAAAAATGTTCTCCCAAAACCTCAACATCCTCTCCTCACTTCACTCTTGTGGAGCTGAATACATGAAATGCCAGTGGGCATGCTTGGTCAGTGGGGTAGTTGGGGTTGAGGGTATGGTTTGGGGCTGGGGTTGGGTTGGATAGGCTGCTGTTGCAATTGAAAATCGAAGAACAAAAGTCGAAAGGATGAGCAGAAAGCAAAAAAAAAAGGAGCAAGCATTAAACATATTTTTAAATGAATTGAAATAAAATTTCGTACATAAAAATGTGCGAGAGAAAGAAATGAATTACGTATGCGGGTGTTCGAGTACTTATATGTGTGTATGTTTGTGTGTGTACATAAAAGTACAGTTGACGCCATAAAATTTTGAACAGAAAATGGCAGTAGCGCTAGGGGTAAATGGAGTTTGGTGAAAGGAGTCAGTGGGGATTGGTCAGTAGCATCCTTTTGACATGACAGAACGTCGAGGGTGTATGTGTGTGTG
Source organism: Scaptomyza flava (assembly GCA_030179655.1). NCBI lineage: Eukaryota > Metazoa > Arthropoda > Insecta > Diptera > Drosophilidae > Scaptomyza > Scaptomyza flava. The sequence goes on from JARNME010000404.1 coordinate 18,394,395, forward strand.
TGTGTGTGTGCATGGGGAGGAGAGACTGGACTTTCTGCAGTCATTATTATAACTCCTTTTCTCCATATATGCCGTCCGTCTTTTGCACCCCACCAAGCACTGCAAGTAGCTGCAGTTTCATATGTTTGATGTTTGTTCAAAATTCATAATTTCAAAAACAAATCATATTTAAAAAATATATATATATATATTTTAATGAATTATCTACAAATATATATTTAAAAAAAAACATATGATAATAAAGAAACGTTTGTGGTTAAACAAAATAATTTTTAAGTTTTGCCAGTAAAAATATACATAAGCGAACAGCTTGTTCAATATGGAAAACTCTATAGACACCTTTCCGTGAAATGATTTATTATGAGAAAAACTTTTAAGTAGTGTTTTGGTATTAATAGAATAAGTGAGACAATTTTTCATGCTCCCGAGGATGAAGTCTAAAAGCAAATAAATCTTTTAAAAATATCTACATTTTCTGCGAATCTCTGAAATTGGTGATTGTTGTTGTAGCAAGTTCTCATTATTATAGTTGACGTCTAAGATTTTTATTAAATTTATAAATTTTTGAATTTTAGACTTTTTACCTTAGGCCAAAAAAACTTGATAAGGTTTCGTGTGGCAACCCATCGCTAAGCTAATTTTACAAAAAATTGTTTCAAGTCAAATTATCGAACCTTATTTGACACAATATTTCCCAATTAGTCCAGCGATCGCAAACTTGAACGTGTGAGCCAAATCATTAATGAAAACTTAAGTTTACATAACTTTTTTCTATCTCTTTATCTATTTTTTCCGCTACGTATGCAGCTGTTAACAATAGTTGTAAAAAACAAAAGTAAGAAAACTAAATCACACACCCTACCCTTCCCCCCTACCGCACAGTCACCGAAAAGCAACTGCATTAAAATTGCACTGTTTTGTACAATTCATTTTTCTTTATATTTTATTTTTATTTTTTTTGCTGCATTCTTTTCCATGCCATTTCGTTAATTTTATTGCAGCTGCTGCGCAATTTTCATTTGCACTTTTTTTATTTTATTATTTTTTGCAATGTCACTGAGTGCTATTACATACATACACAATAACATATACATACATGTAAAACGAAGTCTAGAGCAAACGTGACATGTCATTACACACAACTAAATACTAAGAAGGGCAACGTTTTGTCATTTTTGTCTATAACATCAGAAATTATTTTTTGGGTTTTGCAATAGCGAAGGTTTCTTTTTTTTTTGTTGGGCTGCGAACTAAATTGGGGTATAAAGCCCGTGGAAAAATGGTATGGTAGGGAGGCAAAAGAAGCCGAATATATATTTTTTTAACTACATAGACAAAATGTTATCGAAAAATATGACTTAAAATTGGTTCTGAAGCTGATAAAGTTTTATTACAAATAAAAGATTTTAGAGCTTTAGATTAACTTCAAGGCTTTGAATGGAGTCGTATTATTACTGGAACAGTTAGTTAGAATATACATATATCCATTTTGGAATGCCCATAAACAATATATTTTGAAGTACCTAAAAATCGTTGTTAGTGATTTATTGCTTTATATATATTATGTTTAATGATATAATAATACTTACAATTAATGATATTAAACGAAATTATTTGGATCTCAACTTTTCATCGAAATTTTTGCAAATATTAACAATTTTTAATGCGCAAGACATGTTTCCAATAACATTTTAATATTTGATACATAAAGTAAGTATAGACATGAATGTGTGGTTCTTATATCATTTTTAACACACAATTTTCATCTCTCAATTACAATTTTAAAGCAATTAATTTGCAACTCAAATCTCTTTAATTTGTAGTTCGACTAATTAAGGAGAAGAGGTAACAATTTGTAAAGTATTTTGGGGCTTGCCTTGCCTAGCGCTGCCGTGCACGTATGACAACTCATAATTCGTTAATTCTTTTGTTTTTGGCAACTTCAAAAGCATTTTGGAACACATTTTTTCTCTCTTGCTGCTGATGCTGCAAGTTGAATGCCCCCGCACCCCAATGGTGAAATATTTAGCTGCCAACATAGCTGCACCGTCTGTGTGTGTGTGAGAAGAATTCTTAGGGCCACCTGGTTGCATTGACAGTTGTAGCTATCCGTATGCCGTGTCCTTAGCCCCACTGTGCGATTTGGTGGCTTGTCAAGTGGCCAAAACAACAACTCTTGTCAACTAGCAAGGCCAACGATTTCCAACCAACCACCCTAAATTGAGTTTTAGTTCAGAGGTTGGAACTGTAAGGTTGGTTTCTATGTCTGCCTGGCTTCCTGTTGCCTGCTGCCTTCTGCCTGCCTGAATGCATATCGCGCACATTGTCGCTTTTGTGTGTTTTGACATTCTACACGTACAACATGCAACTAGAAAGGGGCTCCGAAGGATGTTATGTTGTATTGTTGTTGTTATTTTCTTTTCATGACTTTCACTTGCATGGCGACGCATTGTGCCACAGATTTTTTCAACACACACACACACACTATCTAGATACATATAGTATGAATGAGATACATGTGCAACGGAAGTGCTTAATTAGAGCAATCCTTTTGAACATGTGAGCCGAGTGTCTAAAGTAGTTTTGTTTTCTGTCAAGCTTGTTAATTGTTGTATAATGTTTTAATTGCTGTAAATAAGTAAATAAAAGTGCTTTAAATAATCTATTCTTTATATATGTTGGAAAGATGAGTTGGCAAGAATTTTGTTTGGAAATAATATAAAATATTATAACGATGTAAAATCTACTCTCAAGTCTTTTTTAACAGAAGATAGTTAAATCATTCGTAGATCTAATAAACTCATTATTTAGTCTTTTATTTTTCTGTATTGTACATATCTTTTGACCAATGTTTCTTCACCCAAGAAGAACCTGACCACGCCTACCAAGCAATGGCAGCGACTAAGTAAATAAGGAATATAAAAAAATTTGTTTTAATAGCCTTTTGTAATTGTTTTAATAAACGAGGGAAAGAGTCAGAAAGGAAGTGAGCGAGAGGGAGACGAGAAGAAGCATAAAGCTGCCCAATGCATGTCAACAGCCTATCAAAAAGCAGCCCCAGTGCAAAACGGTGGCGTATGCGTATTGCATATATCCTACATAACCATACGCCTCATGGGCTGCTGCACTTTGTGTCGATCTCAATGCGAATTCGTTTTCTGTTGGCAAAAGCTGCACTGAGAGGCATGAGCTTGGGGTGGCAGAGTTGTTTTCACATGTCGTCCGTTGCCATGCAATAAAAAATGCTTTTCGCTCAACCAAAATATAAAAAATAAAACAAAACCAAAAAGGTTGCGTGAACAGCAACTGAACACATAAAGACATTAAAGTATACTCAACTATAGCATATATAAATACATACATATATATATGTATTTATGTTTCTTCTGCTGGGTGAATGCGGCGTTGCTGTGGTAGATTTTGGTAAAAGGATTTTAGCCAAGTCTTTGATATATGAGCTATGCATGAAAGGATTACCTGAGAAGGTTACCTTCTATTTCCCCAAGGCTTATGCGAATTTTTTTAATCAAATATTATTATGGCATTATTTCACGGATTAGAGTTTAGGGCTTAAAATATAGCTTCAAGCGTTTTAAACTGGACTAAATTAAAGGTATTTTTTTGAGGAAAGGAGATACTAAAAAAGAACTTAAAACATAAACGAAATACATTTTACATGTTTGAACATTTTCCATATCTAACTGTAAACAAAAATGTGCAACACAAAAGATTTTCAAAGGTAAACACATAATTCCTTTTCAAATAAAATGCGCTTGGATATGAAAATATGTTTGATGTTGACTTTTTATCGCAGAATTTTCTTTTTCCTTTGATTCTGCACTGCAATAACAACGCAAGTAGCAACAATAACAACAGCAGCAAAAGGCCCTGCATAAGTGCACTTTTTGCCAACCTGCAAGAAAAACAAAAACGAGTAAAAATAAAAGGAATAAAACAACGCTATGTATTTTTTAGTGCCTGCGGAGCTTTGTGAGGGTGCACAATGGAGCAGACACAACAACACTAGAAAATACTAAAAAGTGTGCATTTTATGGTGGAATGGGTGCGGTTGCCGAGGGGTGAGCGGGGTGAGCGGGGAACACAGCAATAAAAAATTTAAAACGTCTACTGCAACTTACTGCATGGCAATTTTGTAAGCATCTCGTTCCATTTCAAAAATTTCCCTTTATTTTTTGTTGCATTGCATTTGATTTTACACTGAGAAAGCCTGCAGCATTTTGTAAGCTGACGGTTCAACAATGTCCAAAAAATGTACATATTCGCAAAATTCTACAAAAAAAACTTTAAAAACATACTTACATATTCGAGTTTTTAAAGTCAGATTCGAAGCATCAAGTTTTTTGAGCCTGGTTTTTAGTTAAAAATTATTCCTAGCATTTGTAAAATCTTCCTTAGAAACGCTCTTACTTTCTGTTCCGCCAAGTCTATAGTATGTTCAACCACTAGAAGTGCTCTTAGCACATTTGCAAAGCTATAAGTGATACATAAAGCAACATGTCGAACGAGTCTAATGCAATTAACTTAAATGACTGCAGAAAAATGCAATTTAGCGAACTATATTTTCCACCCAATGAGAAAAGACAACAATAAACAAGCAACTTAAATACCAGAAACTATTAGAAATGACAAGAAAGAATAAAAGCAAATACTTAGCAGGTACAGTTCTGTCCTACGACAGGTGACGAAAAATGCAACCGTGCGTAAGTCAAGCTATCTCTCTTTGCCCGCCTTGTTTAGCCTGTCATGCGTAAAGTGTGAAAATCCGCGCACGCAACATAACAGAATTGTGAATGGCAAAAGGCATCGCCTTCAGCACGCACCCGGCTACGGCGCTTTGGTACGGGTATGGGTATGGGTTCGTGTACAAGTCTGAGTATGGTTTTGGTTCTGGGATTTGTCTAACGGCGTTCATGTAAGTAATAGGATTAGTAAAGGTCTGCGGCTTACAGTAACAACATGCAACGGGTCAGTCAGTCAGTCAGTCAGTTTCTGGAGAGATGGAGTAAAAGATAGATATGGAGAGAAAGAAAAAGGTGGCAGGCACGACCCGTAAGTAACTACCAGACCCCAATAAGCATAGCTGCTGCTTTACATCAAAGTTTTGACATAGTTTTCAACGTCTGCCAACTTTTCGAGCGCCCTTCGTATGAGTGTGTCAAAATTATGTATGCGTGTATATGAAAGCTTACTATTATCGAAAAAAACATTCTTCTTTGGCATTTTTATAAAGCTCCTTGAATGGGAAACTATAATATTTTTGTTCGGTATAACTCCTTTTTCTTTATCACACCTATATTTGTTTGCTTTGTAAATTTTGGTTTGAAAGTGAAAACTGGGCAAAGTGATTGGGGCAAAGTCAGGCATTGTTGAAACTTAACAACCCACACCCAAAGTGTTGTTTTCAACCCCTTAACTCCTCTGTTCCATGTTCTGTCATTAATGGCGAATGGAGAAACAAGTTTTTAATGCAAGGCAAAAGTTTTCATTTCATGCAGACAGCGACGAGACAAAAGACTTCCAACAAAAGTGGCAAACAAATAAAATATTAAAAAACGAAAAAGGGTTTTTTTCTATTTTAAAAGCGGGGCAACATTTTGACGCTTTGTATGCGCTATTGCGGCTTGTAGATCAGCTTAAAGTTAGTTTTATATCAAAGTGTTCTTTTTAGGTTTTTGTATTTATTGGCTGGCACCCTTTGAAAGTGGCCTTTGGTACTACACTTGATGTAAAGGATTTAAATAGTTTAAGTGTTAAAATCTATTTTTAATATTATGTATATATTTTTTTTTCACACTTATCACCTTGAAATACCGTTATCAGCTGCATAGTTCGCAAAAAAAAGATAGTAACATTCACTTAAGATAAGCGAGAAAAGTACATACATACCATGAAAAAACCAACAACAAATAATACTACGTGCAGTGCAATTGAAAATCAAATTGTACATTGTGAATTGTGAATGAATTCCAAAATTGTGACTCCATTGCAAGGCCAATGAAATTATTATCGTTCCTTCAGTCGTAATATTTATTCAAATATTTTTCATTTCTTTCTTTTTGTGGATGTCGTGCAAAAGGTAAACAAAATCAAATCGATAGGTTACTGAACCAAAAGGCAAAAGCCAACAAGCAAACGAAACAGAAAAAAAAACAACCTAAAATAAACACAAAATGCAAATGCAACAACAACAACCCGTGCAAGACATTGGATGCAAAAAAAGAAAAAAAAACCCAGAAGTGTTGCCAACAATGCACAGAAAATTTCTAAATTTAAGCATATGTTGTGCATCTGAAGACAATAGAACATTTTCTCTACGGTAAATTTTGTGGAAAGAGTTTTATTTTTAGCCAAAACTTTAAGGCATATTTTTTTGTGAAAGATATGCAATCAAACTGATTTTACAAAATATAACTATGTATTTCTTAAAGACTTATATCATTAAAACAATTGGTAAATTTATGTTTTTAGTTTTTTTTTCCTCAGTTAAAATTTAACAGCTCGGTTTCTTTAATAGTTTCCAGAGTAGTTTTAATAACTTATTTATTTAATGCTTGTTTTTTTTTTCAAATTTACTAAAGTTCAAATAACTCAAACTGAAAATTATTAATTAATTAATTAAAATGTTTTATCTTCGTTTGTTAAAATAAATAAAAAATTGTATTTATTCTATCCAACTTTCTTTACCTTATTAAAAATTACTTATGTACATATATGAGGTAATGAATGATAGTATTTATTTAGTTCAATTTTATTTATTAAAAAAAAATAAAACTTAAAACATATTTGTAAAATAATTATTTTTTTAAGCTCCTTAAAAGCAATGAACTAATAAAATGTTATCAAGCAAATCATCGCTTTTCCCAAAGTTATCGAAAAGCCAAATTTGTTAACTTCGTGCTTTATTTTTGTTTACTACATTTTAACATTATCTTGTGGTTTAATTAAAAAGGGTATTCAATCTTCGACAAACAAATACAAATTTGTGTCCTTCTTGATGTTTGTTTTTTTTCGTGTCGTTTCTTAAAATCACATTTAAACTTGTCGTTCTGAGTGGTTTTGTTGTTGCTTTAGCAAAATTGCAAAAACGAACGAAACGTTGCCAAAAATGAAAGAAAAATATATGAAGCGAAATTAAAGTAAACAACAAGCAAAACCGACACAAAAGACACGGCGAGACGTTGTCAGCATTTGTTGCTGTTGTTTTTAAATATTATTTTTGTTGTCTTACAAATCTACCCACAAATCGACCTATGTATAAAGTATCTACATATCTCCCCACTTACCAATATATATATATTTTTTTTGTTTTTTTGCATGCCCAACTTGTTTCGTACTTTTTTCTTATTGTTTTTTCTCCCTCTTCTGTTTTCCTTTTTTTTTTTTTTTGATTTTGTTGGTTGATACAGAAAACAGTTCGTTGTTTATTTATAAAATATTGCATACACATCATACAATAATTTACTTTATATTGTACATGTGTCTTTCAATTTAACCCCCCCTCTCAACTCAATTCACCTCTGCCCCCTTCCTTCTTGTCTACATTTTCGTCAACCCGGAAAACAACGAAACCAAATGAACAATTGCAAATTTCTGTTCTTTTCTGGTTACGATAAGTGTCTGACTGAATGGGCGTTGCCACAATGATTGGAAAAAAGGGGTTTGTAGTGTGGTGGTGGGCGGTGTGAGGAATGGATTGATGTTAAAGGGGCAGGGAATCTTTTTTTTTGGCTATAGTGGGCCATTGTGTCGTTCTTAACTGATTGCCTAAACGGTTGAGTGTGGGCTGCAACTTGCAAATGCAACTGTGGGGATTGGTCAGCAGGTCTAGAGGTCAAATTGCAATTAAGTTACATACATATGTTTGTATATATGCATGTATGAGTGTATGTGATAGTTGGTTGAGTGGGAAAGAGATAGAGTTTAAACTTTCGTCTAGTATGATTTTTTACTATTTAAATCAAGTTGTTTCGTATTAATTAACCAATTAGGGGGAAAAAAAAAAATAAAACTCAAATTTTATACAATATTTTTTTTTTGCCAATTTTCGTGATTTGGTTCGTCCATTCAAATAAAAAAAAATTACTTAAACATGCTAGCAAACAACATAATTTTAAGTAAAGTTTTCACATTTCCTACTTAGCAGGATTAAAGTATTTTAATTTGTCCTATTTTAAGTAGCTGACATGCCCCATTCTTAAAATAGCTGTTTCATTTTGACTACGCCTGTTTTGCTGTCGGTTGTTGGTCTAACCTGCGTACTAATCGTAAAACTCAAAAAGAAGCAGACGTAATAAGCCACTAAATGTGAAAAAAAAGAATTTATACACACAATAAAACTAGGCAAACGAAAGCGCACACAATGTGCAGCAGCATTTACAGAAACAGCAACAACAACAGTAACAACAGCAGCAGCACGCGTCAAAAACAGCAACGCTAGCAGCGCAGTTAGCGTTAGCATTGGCATCTCTGCAGCGATGGCATGCCGTCTCAACATTAGAAAATCGACAACAGAGCGCCATTAATTGAGAGTCGGAGAGCGCCAAGACTTGACAGAGAGTTAGAGAGTGCGAAAGAGCTTTGTGAGCGACTGCACCAACACCAAGAAACTTGAGCGATGCACACACACACAAACACACAGCTGGGGGCCGGCGTCCGACCCGCCGGCAAAAAGTTAAAAAATTTTGCAATTGTTTTGACAAATAAAGCTTAGAGAGCCCTGCTCTGAGAGCGATAGTGTATGTGAGAGAGCGCTATGCTCGCTACTCGCCGCTCGCTGGCTTTTTTGTACTTTTTGTGTAGACATTGTATTTGTAGTTGGCGGCGAGACCAGAGACCCCCAGACTCGTAGTCATAGCCACAGCTAAAAGTTGGCGCGCGCTCCGCTCCCACAGAAAAAAAGCAACAAAAAAATAAAACGACGACGTCGCCTTGCACTAAGTTTCTTTTCGTTTCGTTTCGTTTCGCTTGGGTTTCGTGTTCGGTTTGTTGTACTTACAGTTTTTTTTTCATTTTTGGCATTTTGTTCGATTTTTTTGCCGCCTGCAGTCGACGACCGCCAACGACGACGACGTCGACATCTAATAAAAAAGCTGCACACGGTTTAAATACTTATATATACTATATATGTATGTACAAATGTGTGTGTATAAAGTGTACCCAGCACTTGTGTATTATAAAGCGCAGACTGCGTGGAAATTGCCAGCAATAAAATAAACTAAAAATAATAAACGCGCGTATCGAAACAAACTAAATGTTTGAATAAACAAACGAGCCTGTGTGTGCGATTTGTGCTTGTGTGCGTGTGCGTGTGTGTGTGTGTGTAGCACTCGTCGCGTATACGCAACGCTAAAAGGCAAGTAAAAGAAAAATTAAGAAGCAGCTGCAGCTGCTAATAAAGCGCCAAGTGTTTAAATAAATGCAAATAAATTCACAATTGACAGGCAAATCATTTAATGAAAATCATCAACGGCAAAATACTAAAAGTGCATTTGCAGCTTAAAATTTGTGTAAGTGTGTGTGATGTGTTTGGTGTAGATTTGGCATCAACGGTATAGCGGGGGTGTCTCTGCATCTCTGTAACTCTCCGGCTCTGTGTGTGTGTGTGTGAGTGTGTGAGCTTCTGTAAGCACGTGCAATTGCCTGAGCTAGTGTTAGTGCTTCTCACTGCTCTCCATTTATGTGTGTGTAAGTGTGTATGTGTGAAGCCGCTGCAAATTGCAGTTTTTTTTGTCTACACGCTGCAATAAACTTTTTGAGGCTAGTGTTAGTCACACAAAAACACACACACTCACATGCATACATAATGCCTGCATGCATTTGAATGTATGTATACTTGCTCTAATATAGCTGTTATACAGTTTACCTCCACCGCCTCCACGCCTCCAACTCCAACCTTTTTGCTCCTTGTCTTTTCAACCACTACACAAAATATGCATTTAGTGGAGAGACCTGCCTATGAGTATATTTGTTTGTGTACAAAGTTATCGTTGTTATCGTTTTATTGTTGTTGTTGTTTGTTTGCGGTCTCGTCGCCGGCTGGAACCCAAAAATATGTGTTAGTTTTGTTGGGGAGTTTTAATAGTTTTTTTTTTTAGGTTGGGTTGTTTTGTGGCCTTTTAATGTTGACTTTGTTGCTTTTATAGTGAAATCGAACTGAATGCGGATTTTAATGCATTCAGTTACTCAATGCTTCTTAAGCCAAAAAAGAATATTCTTTAAAATTGATTACTGAACTTAAAAACATTAAGTAAACTTAATAAAAGATGTGAGAAATGCCTAATACAATACATTCTGATGGTTAGTTTATTTTTAACTAAAGTTATTCTTTTAAACCTTTACTGTTCCCACTCTCTATGTGTGATGCTCCTCTGTGATGGTCAGCCAGTTTAACCTAACGTTACAGAAAATACAATATTCCAATGATAAATACAAATAAAATGCTCAGAAATTAGCAATTAAAATGTTAGGTGAGGTTCGTGTCTTGGCTAAATTCAGGAGTCAATTTTTTTTTCCTCTTCGCAATTGTGATTGAATGGCCAAGTCTTAAGATTGGGGTTCTACGATTTCTAGGGGGCTGGCACATCGATAAATTCTTTAACTCAATATCGATCAATTTTAATATTTCCAGTTTCTTTCAGTTAGAGTTATCAAATTTTTTGAGATGATAGTTCTTCGCATTCCCCAAAAAACTGCATCAAACATTTGGGATGCCACGCCCAACCCAATATTTCACAGTTTTTAAGCTAGATTCACAAAATTGTGTGGCAATATAGCTGCTGGCATCCCGAAAAGATCTGTATCAGCCGCTTCCGTACCTTCTTGAAATTAGGCCTTTTTCTACCCGTTTTTAAAGAGGTATCGAGTATTCCTTAGTCTGTTGCGTCCGACTGTAACTTTCCTTTTGTTTTATAAGAAACATTTTGCTCAAGCATTTCAATATCTTTTCAAACCTTTTTTTTATATTTTCAGCATTAAAAAAAATCCAAAAAGAACAAATTTAACAAGATCAGCAAAAACCAAAAAGGTCATCAAATTTAGTACGCATTTGGGATATTTTTGGATAAACTAAACTTCAATTAATTAGTGAAACAAAAAGCTTGCATAAATCGAGGTAAGTAACAAACAAAAAAAAAAGTAAAAAAAATATCCGAACCGTTGCGAAAATTAAATGAAAATCGTGCTAAAATAGCATGAAAAGAAAAAAGAAAAAAAAAACGCACAACTAAAATTGCTTTGCGCGTAAATCAAGTTGACAAAATGCAAGAAAAAAATGGCAAACGGCAGTGATGGCGGAAGGGTTGTAAAAGGGGGGGTGAAAAGAGACGGCACACACAGACATGCACACAGCAAACGGCACTAATGAGCAAGAGCAAAGAGAAACACACGAAAAAAAACTAAAAGCAAATAAAGAAACAACAAAAAAAATTTGCCACAAATCATTTGCGATTTTTTTTTTTTTGCGAGAATTCTCCCTGAGGCAAAATTCGTTTATTTTTGTATGTTCAAGTGAGAGTGTGTGTGTGTATGAGAGATAGAAAGAAAGAGAGATAGAGAGAGAGAGGATGGTGTTTGAAGAGGGGAGGGTTATAATCTGTACTGTTGCGTATCTACAAATGCTGTATGCGAATGTCAGGCCAAAAAGAAATATGATGAATTATTCGCGCGCAAAAATAAAAGTATAAAATAAACCAAAATTTTTTGCACAAAAAAATAAACTAAAATCCACACACAAAATGTTCGAACAACAAAACAAGTAAAATCACTTAATTGTGCGCCTCAAAGTATTTCACAGTATTTGTGTGTGTGTGTGTGTGTGTGTATTTTGGTTGTGTTTCTAACAGATACATCTACAATAGTCTAAAACATGTGTAGCGTGTGGAACTAGCCATCCAATCGGGCGCCCCATCTATCATTATACGAAAAGGTCTCTCAGTTTGAATTCTTTTTTTTTGTGTACATTTTTTGTTTTTGGCCTTTTTTTTTAATGTCACCAAGCGTCGAGCTTAAAAAAATGTTGGCGCGTTAATTAAATGTACGGATATTTACATAGAATGCGAGATGAACGAGGGTTACTTCAAGCGTTAAGCGAAAGCCAAATATGTTAACTAAAGCAATTTTGGATAGGTTATTGCTTGTTGGTCATAAAGATAAATTCCCAAAACAAGCTTAAATAAATTTTTACTCTAAAAAGTATTTTTGTATACAAAATAGCCAAACTAACATTTTTTATCTACAAACATTCCGAAAAAAAATCTGAAATAATCCCATGAAACCATTGGGCAAAATGCCTGTACATAATGAAGCTACCAAAAATGTTTGCTCGCTTTTTTTGGCCAAACTTTTGACGCTCTGGACGCCAATGTTGTGTGACTCATATTTTTTTTTTGGACTGTTTTTATTTAGTCGTGTGGCAAATGAATTTTCGTGTTTAGTCGTGTGTCGTATCTGGCAATTGTACCTTACCTGTAGTTTATGAGACAGCCTGTTCTCACTCGCTCTCTCTCTGCCGCATTCTATCTCTCTATCTGTGTACTGCGCTCACTCTCTTGTAGTTGGCGTGGAAGCTTTTGTGTAGTGAATTAGATGACTGCACAAATTGCGATAAATTTTTTTTGGCGCTCGATTTTGTTGTTTGGCGTCAAAGCAACAAGCGCTAAAAAGTTTGCCATTTTTCGTAGTTCGCAGTTGTTGTTCTTGTTGTTGTTGCCTTTTCTGCCCTAACCTTGAAACCAAATTTTAGTTGCTTTTTATTTTGTGCTATGTCAGATAAATACAATAGATGGATAGATACGCCGCTGGGTTCTAGCATTTGCCTCTATGTAGTTTTATAAATTGCTAAAAATAACAACAACAAAAAATTAACGATGTAAATCAATTTGAAAGTTAAATTTTTGTGTGTAGATGGAGGAGTGAAGCAATTAATTGAAGGGAGTGCCGAATCACGTTAGCTGTTCAAATGTTAATAGCAAAACATAAAAAAAATAAAGTATTTGAAATCATATTTCGCATTTTGATATGCCAAACACTTATGTAACCTTTAAATAAATCTAGAATTGGCCAAGTTTGTGTTTAGTAAGAAAGAATATATTAAAAGAAGGGCATTAAAGTATATTAACTTATGCCTAAAGTTAATCTTAGTATAATATATATTTTAATGAATTATTTACATAGGCAAGCTCTGAGAAAAAACCTTAAGTATCTTTATGTCGGACAGGTAAAAATGCCTTTTACTCTACGGATCGATTGAAAATCAATGTTGAAAATCAATGTTGACAAAGTTTGACATTGATTTAAGACACGATTTCTTGATTATTGTCTTACTTTGAACCTAAAAATTAGACATAAATATAATTAAAAGATTTATTTTAAATAAAAGTGATTCCTTTAGTTTGTTTCTACATTTTAGTTTCAGGCTTATGTTAAATGAAAACGCGTTTGTTATCTTTAAAACCTGTTACGAGCTACAAATTTGCTTAAATGCAGCAACTAATTTCCAAAATTAACTAAAAATGTAAATATTGTTTATTTATTGCCACTTATTTATTCATAAGCTGCATACAGTCGTTTTTCAACTCCTTATAATGATTTGTTTTTTTTTTTTGTGTTTTCACCCCCATCTAAATTAAAACACCATATATTAATTATCGGCCATAACGCCCGTATGCTCCACTTTTTGTTTTTATCTTTGGCGGCTTGCAAAATTTTGTTTGCCAATTTTTATGCACGCTTCGTTGGCAGTGAAAGTTGTCAACGTTTGTTGTTGTTGTTAACGCCCCCCACGATTTCTACTCTAGTTTTAGTTTAAGTTTCTGTTTTGCCACTTTTTTTCTCTTTATTTCTATTACAATTTCAATGGCGTGTGGGCAACCAACATTTCAACCAATGACAGGCAGCGTTTATGGCCATTAATATCGGCCATTCATCTCTTACATCTTGCATCTCTTTGGTATCTGGTGTCTGCTGCATTTGAGCGATTGTATCTTGTATCTTTTGTCTGTTGCAGCCACAATAACGCGTGTCTATTGTGCCTCAGCTGTCAGGTGTGAAGTAGGTGGAGTTTAAAGTTACTCACAGCAAACATAAAGGCTGCCTTTCAACTTGCTTGGTTTAATATGTGCTCTAAGAAATATATGCTTCGAATAGTCTTTAATGTTTTGATGAAATATTAAGTTCCATTTATTGTGCAAATTAGTTAATACGCTCTGTAAGCTACAACAAATATTACAAAAAGAGAAAAAATCAACTTTGAATAACAGTTCTTGAACTACTTTGAACTTCAAGCATTTGCTGCAACCAAAAGTTTTCATAAGCAAAACGAACAAGATTATTTGAGCAAGAATCAACTGTTTTGTAATCACGATAGTCTGGGTAAGCATTTTGGCCAAAACATCGAATCGGCTAACACTCATCCACTCATTCAAATGGCCGCACGCATTTAGAAATAAACCGCTCATTACATTTGTAAGAGCGGAAGAACTAACCAAACAAAAAAAATAAAATACTGAAAGACAAAAAGGCGGCAATAGCGAAACAACAAACATGCCGTACTTTGTATAGATAGATAGTGTGACTGGAACTGGGACTGGGACTGAGACTGGGCAAGCGGGGAGCAACTGGCAAGCGGGTCGTGGCAACTGCAGCGACAACGAACGCATAAATTTTAAATGCTGTCGCGCTGCCAATGGAGCGCAATAATTCACAAATAGCAACAACGAGCTTGGACCGGCGGCACGAAGTGCAACTGCATTGCCACAGTACCATAGGCTCACTCCGCTCTGCTCTGCCCCTCTCCGGCTTGGGCGCCGCCGGGTTGCATGCCGAGACTTTGTTGCCGTTGCCATTTGCTGTTGAGGTATCTCTCTCTCTCTCGCTAGTATCTTTTGCCGCTTGTCTGTGTTTTGCTTCGAGTGCTCGACGCGTTCATTTCAAGCGGGTTCAAGGTAGTTTAGTTCTCTCTCGCCTCTCAAAACGAATCAAACTCACACACACACACACACTTGTATATTTGTATTCATGCTAAGCACTCATACTTGCACTCAAATCTTAACTTTATGCGTTGCTTTTGCGATTTGTTGCGGTAGCGTTATGTTCTGGTAATTGTTGTTTTTGTTTGTTTATTGTTGCTGCTGCTGCTGCTGACACGCATTGCGTTTTCAATTCATTTCGTCAGCATTTTCGATTTCTTTACACAGTTTGTTTTGACTTAAGTAATTGAGTAAACCTCTCAGGCATTTACTTAACTAAAAGGAACTTTAGTTTTGCTGCACTTTTGAAAAGATATCGATTAATATAAAAATCTATTACTATCAAAACTTTATTAGCTATCCTTATCATCATTACAGTAAAAAAGGAATTGAAATAGGTTCAACAAAAAATGCTCAATTAAGGTCTTGTAGTTAGTTGTCTTAGTTGATGCTTGTCTCAACGCTTTACAACGCTAACAAGTTAATCAATCAAAACCTTATGAACCGAACAACAACTCGTCGGGCCAATTACTTAACTGTGATGATAATGTTGATGATGTTTTTCATCTATTGCATGTCCAAAAGATTGCCAAATTATGAGATGAGAGCCAATAACTTTGGCCAACTCATTTTTGTGCACGTTGTGGTCAACTGTTTATGGCCCAGGCCACATATTTCTTGCTTGTATATTGTTAATGGATCTGTACGCTTTAGGACAACAGGCCACGAACTATGTACGAGTGTGTTTGTGTTTGTATCTGTGAGAGCCACACGCTTGCCGAGACCTTGATCCCGCATTAAAAACTTGGCACGTCGTCGTGGAGCAACAGCATTAAAAAAAGGAGAAAAGAACATAACAAAAAATAAAAATAAAAAGACAACAGAGTCTCGAAGTCGAAGTCGAAGTCATGACAACAAAAGGAGGCACAACAACATGTGGCCTGCCTTACGATTTGGGGGCTGTGTGTGTGTGTGTGTGTGTGGGAGCAGCAACAGCAACGAACAGTTAGCGTTAATGGAAAGATAGTAGGATAGAAGGAGGAGGCTGCAGGGAGCAGGGAGAGTGGGCTATGGCAAAATGGGAAGTTGTGCTTGTGCCAGGCTGCTTGGCATGCGGTGTCCATTTGTGCGGCACTCCTCTCAATCAGCCGCTGATGATCTTCATTGTTTTTAATTTGCGTGGCAATTTTTTGTTTATGTTTTTTAGTTGCTTTTCACTTTTTTCTTGTTTCATTTTAAACATTTTTTTGTTAAGTTTCGTTTGTTGTTTGCAATTAAAATGTTAAACTTTTGCGTTACTTTTTTATACTGAAATGTGCTTAGCATGTTCATTTTGGGAATTAGTACAGAACACTTAAAAAAGTGAAACACGACTTTAAATACTTAAATAATTAATGGAAACTTATTAAAAATATACATTATCATTTCTACTTACAGTTGTGTCAACACCACACGTAAAATCTATATTGGAACCCAAGGGCCGAAAACGTTGTAACGAAATTACATTTTCTGTCAGGGTTTTTGCATAATCATGTGAAAGAAAAAATGTTTCTGAGTAACAAAATAAAAATCTAAAAAGTTAATATGATTAAAATCATTATAATTTTAACTTAAACCAAAAGAGAAAAGAAAAATTGAACAAAAATTAAATGAGAAACTTAAGAAGAAAGGAATTTTAAATGATAACAAAATGCGAGCCATGAAACGAAACAAAAGCAGTTAAAACAAAAGCAAAAACAAACTGCAAAAATGTGCAACAAAAGTCAATAAACGCAAGCAGAACAATAAACGAAGCGAAGGGCTTAACGAAGTGTGTCCTTCGAAAGGATACAACACATACAACTAGCAACAACAACAACACCTAATCCAAAAACAAAAAAAGTAACAACAAAAACAAACACAACAAAATGGCCATAAATTTCTCGGCCTCCTTTGCGGCCTGCATAGCGGCTGGCCTAAAGGTTCCCCGCCAGATAATGTACTGCATCACACAGGACACAGGTCAGCCCTATGTCCTATACAAGGACTCACAGGATGCGGAACGCAA
Source organism: Scaptomyza flava (assembly GCA_030179655.1). NCBI lineage: Eukaryota > Metazoa > Arthropoda > Insecta > Diptera > Drosophilidae > Scaptomyza > Scaptomyza flava. The sequence continues at coordinate 18,411,426 of JARNME010000404.1, forward strand.
TGCGGGCGCCATTGGCGCCAGTGCCGCCCAATGGGGCAGCGACATGTACCCCAATATACAGCAACAAGCCCAACAACATCTCAACGCCCAGCAGCAACAGCAACAACAGCAGCAACAACAACAGCAACAACAGAATGCCACAGCCGCTGCACAAGCGGCAGCAGCTGCCGCAGCTGCGGGCCAACCCCAAAGTCCACCAGGTGGCCAGGAGCCGCGGGACAATGGCAGTGGCGACGGAAGACAGCAGCAGGTGTCGCCATCATCGAGTCCATATCCATCGGTTGTGCAACAACAGCAGCAACAACGAGCCAACGGCAATGCCGATGAGGATGCCATGAATCAGGTGAGCGAAAATTCAAAAATAAAAAGTTTCTGATCCAAGAATTCTCTAAACATTGGAAATATTACTTAATCTAATCTACATTTCTATTTTTCGCACTCTTGCGCAGCTTGCCAATCAACAGAACTCCGCGCCAAATCCAAACCAAAGCAGCAACGCAGACCAACATGCGCCAGCAAATGGCGGCGAGGCTGGTCAGGGTAATCCGCATGTGCAGCAGAATGGTGGTGGTGGTCAACCACAGGGTGATCCAAGAAATGGCTTCCAAACGCCCGACTATTATGCCCCGCGTCATGGAGCTGGACCGCAAGGCGGAATGCTGGCGCCACCTGGCTTTCCGCCGCTCCACTATCTCAAACAGGACGTGCTGCCCATGGAGCAGAACGGCGGTGAATCCTATGCGCTGCCTGAGCTGCTGCCCGGCCAGCAGCAACAGCAACAGCAGCAGCAACAACAGAATGGTGCACAACCAAATCCAAATGCTGGCCAAGCGAATGGCAATGCCAATGAGGGCGCTGCGGCGCCAAACGGTGGCACGACTGGTGCTGCAGGGGCAACGGGAACGACGACTGGTCGAACGGGACCCGGACGCCCGCAAAAGAATAAGCCGCACAGTGATCTTAGGCTGTTCAAGTGCCTCACATGCGGCAAGGACTTCAAGCAGAAGAGCACATTGTTGCAGCACGATCGGATACACACGGACGCCCGTCCATTTCCGTGCTCCGAGTGCGGCAAACGTTTCCGGCAGCAATCGCATCTGACGCAACATCTGCGCATCCATGCGAATGAGAAGCCCTTCACGTGTCCATACTGCTCGCGCAGTTTTCGGCAGCGCGCAATACTCAATCAGCACATACGCATCCATTCGGGTGAGAAGCCCTTCGCCTGCCCCGAGTGCGGCAAGCACTTTCGCCAGAAGGCCATCCTCAATCAGCATGTGCGCACCCACCAAGGCGAGCGACAGTTAACACATCCATTACCGATAACGATAGCGATAGCGATAGCAATAGCAATAGCGATAGACCGCCCAATAGTTAATAATCTGACCAATTTGCAGCAAGCTTTCCTCAAAGCTGTTGCAACTTCCAGTTTATTTATGCTAGTAGCGCGGATCGTGAGATTCGCAAACGTTTGGCTTTCAAAAGCGTTTGCAGCATTGCAAATTCCCTTGCAAAATTCTTTACAAACTAATAAACACATACGAATTGAGCGATGTTTTGGCCGTAATCATTAATTATTCTTTGTTTTTCACTATTCAAAATTCAAAGTTGTTGGCTTTTTGAGATTCGAAGTGAATCGATTGATGGATTTACAAATACAATAAGGGATGAATATGAAAAAAGCGAATTAAATTGAAATGCATAAAAACGAAGTAAAAGTCTTGGTCTTAAGAGGAAACTTGCCCTTTTTTAAGACTTAGCTGTTGAAAAGTTTATTTTACAAGCTTTAAAAACGTTTATAGAGAAATTTACTCTGAATTATTTTCTTGAAAAGTATTATTTTTGCATAAAAGACTCATATTAAATGCTTATAATATTTTACTTTTAATATGATAAAGATATTATAAGGAAATATTCAAAGGACAAATATTCGAGATAGAAACTTAGAAAGAGATATTCTGAAATCCACAACCCGTCTTCTATAAAACAAATCAAAAAAAAAAATTAAGAAATTAAAACACTTTAATTATCTCTACTTTTACAAAAATTCTGCATCTAAGACATCCTTGATATTTCGTTCACAATCAAAATCTCAAATTTGATAGAATGTCGAAATGAAATAAAAAAAAAAAACGTTTATTCCATTGAACGGTCTTAAAGAGTCAACAACCAAGCAAAAAAAAAAAATTAAAAAAAACAAATCCAAAAAAACCTATTAGGAAAAAAAAACAGCAAAATATATCTCCAGTTATAGAATAGAAGATGCTAGGGGACTTTTGTGTTAAGATCGAAGATGGCTACGAGCCAAATTTAAGCGCTGCTAACAGTAGCATTATCTGGCTTGATTACTTTCATGTGCTTCCGTCTGGGGATCAACACGTCTCCCCCACAGATGTCTCACCGCATCTCATCTTTAAGAACGGTCCGCATCCAACGCTCTGGCCCTCCGATGTGCCCTTCCCGGGCGACGAGACGGACACAAAGGGTGACATTGCTGCCGCCGGCGGTGGCTACCATGACGATGATTCCCAAGGCACACCCGATGGCAGCGGTGGCATGCACTATCCCTCCTACTTTAAGGATGTCAAGGGTTAGTAGACGAGACTGGGCTTTTGCCCACCCCCACCATCACTAAGCAGTCTTTTAATTATGATTCTTACTAGCAGGTCAAAAGATCCTGCCGGAGGTGCTGCAACATATTGGAGTCCGGCCAGCGAATATGCCACTCTACGTGCGCTGCCCCATCTGCGACAAGGAGTTCAAGCAGAAGACAACACTGCTGCAGCACGGTTGCATCCACATCGAGTCCAGGCCGTATCCTTGCCCAGAGTGCGGCAAACGTTTCCGCCAGCAATCGCATCTCACGCAGCATCTGCGCATCCATACGAACGAGAAACCCTTCGGCTGCATGTACTGTCCACGCTTCTTCCGCCAGCGAACCATACTCAACCAGGTGAGATACTCCCACCTTATAGAACACAATTATAAAGTAATAATTATTTGAGATTATACAGAATCTTTAGGAACTATTCAATTTTCTTTGCATTATTTAATTCAATTTTGTTTGAATAAATTGCTTAACGTAAAACAGAATTTAATGATTGTAAATGGAAAACCAACACGTTTGGTTTTCAAGAAAACATTTTCTGTAAAAGTTCGGTTTTCATAGCAAGTAATTCTTAACTTATCTGCCTACAGCACTTGCGCATTCACACCGGTGAGAAACCATACAAGTGCACCCAATGTGGCAAGGACTTCCGACAGAAGGCAATACTGGATCAGCATACGCGTACCCACCAGGTAGTTGTAGCCTAGCCAAACCCATTAATTTACCCCCCATTCTAACCCCAACAGCAGATCATATTTTAATATAAAATCATATCTCGTTTAACAGGGAGATCGTCCTTTCTGCTGCCCGATGCCCAATTGCCGGCGACGTTTTGCCACGGAAAACGAGGTGACGAAGCACATTGACAACCACATGAATCCCAATAGTACGAAGGTGCGACGCCAGCAACAGCAACAACAGCAGCAACAGCAACAAGTACAGCAGCAGCAACAACAGCAACAGGTGCAACAGCAACAGCAGCAACAGCAACAACAGCAGCAGCAACAAAACAATGTTGCTGCCTCCGCTGCCGTGGTGGCCAATCATCTGATGAACGATGTTAAGAGTTTGGCGGCACAGCAATTCCTCAACAACAACAATCCCGCCACGGTGGACAACAAGGCCAACATATTGCCAGCGCGCAGCAGCATGGCGGCAGCAGGAGCAGCCGTTGCCCAGCAATCGATTGTCAAGAATGAGCTCTATTTTCCACAGTGCTACGGTCCACCCTTCCAGCATCCCTTCCATGCCCAGCAGCAGCAGCAGCAACAGCAACAACAGCCGAGTGCGGCACATGCGAATGGACCAACGCCGCCTGTAACTGTAACTGTGTCAAATGCTGTGGCACCTGGTGTAGTGGTGCAACAGAATGCGGCCACCTCTGTGGTGGCTCAGTGACATCCCACCACTGGAGCAGCTGCAGTTCAACAACAACAGCAGCAGCAACAACAACAACAACAACAGCAACAGCAACAACAACAGCAGCAGCAGCATCAACAACAGTCGGTGGTTACGGCAACAGCAACACATCATCCAGCTCCGACAGCACCGCCGACCAGTGCACATCATATCACTTCCGCGGGCGGAGGTAACGCCACGGCACCGCCCACATCGACACACGCCCCAACGGTGGCAGCACCACAGACGGTAACGTTATCGATAACATTGCCACCGCCGCCATCGGCGCATCCGCCGCATCCGCTTGCGGGACATCCATTGGCGGTTACGCCCAATGGCGTTGCGCCACCACCGCCTCCGGCGACACTGTCGCATGCGATACCCATACACCCACACATACACTCGATATTCGGATCTCTATGATGTCATCAGTAAGCCTCCACTTTTCACATCAATCCAACATCAATCCAACATCAATCCAACACAACAACAACAACAGCGGCAACAACAAGATATCAATAATGTCGCAATGCTCTAGCCACGTCAACAAAATAATTTTTAAAGTTCTGTGTCGGTGCTTCGATTTATATTCACACGAATTTAAAGATGAGAAACGGAACAATATTCACGATTAATTTATAATTTTAAATAATAAAATAATAAATGTCAAAACACAGTTTTGGTCAAGCAACAGGACGACAAGTACTAGTCTTTTCGAAAAGGACTCTAAACTCCTTTGCAAACAAAAGAAAAAAAATGCAAATTGGTTAAAGTGAAGAGCAGAAAGATGAACAACCAAAACACTACGTTATACGATTCCTTTTTCAAATAATAATAATTCATTTTAAGCAAACTTACCTTATAAACAACAAATGCAGAAGAGTTCATAACAAAACTTTCAGACGGTAGAATAGTTGGCACAGCATCTTGTAAGTGAGTGAGAGTGAGAGCAGAAGCGCGAGAAAGGGAGAGAGAAAGATTTAACGTGATAGATGGGGCAGCGAGTGAATGGGTAGAGGGGGGCAAGAGGGTAGATGATGAGACGTTGCGCTGAGCAAATTATGTTCTTTTATCTTTTGGCAAAAAGAGACAGCAGCTAATTTATATGATTTAAAATAAATATATATATCTATATTTATGTTGTAGTATTTGAATCTTGATTTAAAAAATGATCTTTTGGGTTAACCGAAAGCTATAAATAATTTCTTCTTTATTATAATAATTATTATGTATTCATAAAAACCTATTAGTTTATCTTGGATTTATTTGTATCACAAGCAAGCGAAACTTTAATTGGATTTTCGCTATTTGTTTCTATTAATTGAGATGTGATTTTTTATTATATTAAAAAAGGGGAAAAAACATTTAAAAAAAAAAACTAATATGCAATTTATAATTAGCTAAAATATTTAAGTTTAAGTTGTAAATGAATTGGAAACAAATATTTGTTGTCATCCCTTATTGTTTGCGTGTAATTTATGTTGAGTTTTATTTAGTAATTAATTATAAACATACAAAAAACAGCCCGTAATAAAACCCAATTATGTCCACACATAGGAAAAAATCCCATAAAATGTTAATACAATTATTCAGATGTGACTCTTCAGGTGCCATACATTAATGAACAATAGTCAAAAATGCACTTTTCAATTAATTAAACAAACGCAAAAAACTTGAAAATTCTTTAACCAACAATTGTGTGGATATAAAATCAACAAACAACAACAACAACAAATTTAGTTTCTTATCAAATTTTCCAATGTACCGTCAAAGCATTTATAATTGTTATTAAACTAATAGAATATGTTTCCTATAACAAAAAAATCAACAGAAATTAATTATAATTTAGCAATCCCCAATTTTGCAAGTAATTACTCATTATTTAATATATATATCTATATATATCTGTAGAGATAATGTTAAGTTTCAATTCGATATGAAATTGCGAAATTGATTTGTTTTACTGTTTTAGTTTTTAAAATTATGTTTGCAAATATTATTTAATCATTTTTAATAAAACCAACAAATAATTTTACATATTTATTTATATTTATCTTTTATATTTGAGTTACTTTTGACTTTTTTGGCATTTACACTTCACTAAAAACATATTTTTCGGCTTGGGCATGGCGTCTGATTTTTGTGATAGGCTCAGTTTAAAACAAAAAACAAAAACTTTTTGGCAAAAAACCGGGCTAAAAAAAAAAAATGTAAATAGTTATCTTTTGGCAAACAAAAATTAATCGTGCAAAAGTTTTATAAATAGTTTAAAAATTAAAATTATCAAAAACAAAATTATATTGTTTGGCATTGAACAAATTTTATTACATACCTTTCGGAAAAAGGGTTAGTCAAAATTTTAAAACACTTTTTAGGCACATTGAAAAACAATTGCAACAACATTGCATGTGGCAAACAGAACAACAATTTCTATGATATCCAATAATAAAGGCTTTTATTGGAATTAGACCAAAATTAAAAAAAAAAAAAAACAAATTGCAAGAACAGCATGATTTGCTATAAATATTACCAAAATTAACACTAAGCTATAAACTTTTAGGCCTTTTTAGACAAAATTTTTAACAATTCATTTTGGCTTTAAAACGAAACCGAAATTAAAACAAAACAAAAAACGAGCACACACAAAACAAACACCTTTTGGCTTTAAATCAAAATTATGTTTAGTTTTAGTTAACTAAAAATATCTACTATAAATATTTATATCAATTATAGCAAATTATGCTATAATTCCAATAAAAGCAAAATTTAGACTGAATGTCGCTGTGATAAATGCAAAAAAAAAAAACATAATGATAACATAAAACTTTTGTAAATTTTTAGGCATAAAAACAAAATTTAACAAATACACTTAATCAAAAAAGGAAAAAAGAAACATTAATTAAGACCCATAAAAATTAAACACAAAAACGTAACCAAAATTTCTTAAAAGCTCCACTTAAAATTGAATGCAGTCAAAAAACTAATATTCTAATTTATTATTTATTTATTTTCTTATTTATTTTCCATAAAATTTATTATTTTTTTTGTAGTTGCAAAACAAAATTGAATTGAGAAGGAATCATGTGAAAAATTCATAGATTGCTCCAAAAACAAAACACAAAAAAAAAACAGAACGATAATGTGTAAATCAGCTGCTTCAGTGGAAATCAAACCAAATAAGCTAAAGAGCAGAAGTTCTAAACGAATGTAAAGTAAGACCGGCTATGACAAAACGAAAAAACAAGAAGTAGATAAGTATACTTTCCTACTTGAAAGATGCGTAAGGCATTTTAGACGTGACACAAAGCCTAGACAGACAAAGGGGCTACAAAGAAATAAACTAGTTTAAGCCATACAAGTGAACCAATCCTGAAAACACCAAACAAATCATATATGAGAATGAGAACCTTGAAACCAAATAGTTAAAGTTATATAAATCAGAGTTCTGCACACAAAGTTACAAGCATACCTAACAACCAACAATAGCCCAATTAAAATAACCAAGAGTACAAATACAAGTAATTTTTATAGCAGAAATTTTAATTGCAGTCTCAACAAAGCAGCCATTAAACAAATATGCAACTACATATAACCCAAACACAAACATAACAAACAAACAACAACAAAATAAGGCATGAATATGATATTATGAAAAATGAAAATTACCAAATTGCGAAACCAAAAACATAAGAAAAAAAAAGACTTTCAAACGTTGCTTTTCGAAAACGAACAAACGACAAAGCAAAACATAGCACGAGAAAAAATCCTTTCTTCTTAAAATTTAAGCAAATTTTAATGCAAAACAAAAATCTATACAAAAAATAATAATAATTATGATAACGAAATGTTTCCATATAACATTTGAGGATAATGTTTTCCAAAATAAAATAACACAAAAATTATTACACTTCCGGCTTAAAGTTCAGACAACAAACAACTAAATAAACCAACAACAAATCAAATTCATAGTAAATGCCAACAATAAAAAACAACAACAATAAAAAATAAAAACTACAGTATATACATTTGTATGTAGAATGGTAATGTGGGATTTTTTATAATATTCAACTGCATTGTTCTACATATGAATTTGTATACTTGTATAATTTAGTACAGCCGCTTTCGCATTCTGCAATAGTGATAATAGTTTTAAGTCAACAACCATCGTAAAAGCATTAAAAACCAAAAGTCAAGAAACAAACAAAGACAAAACCTACAAGCAAATCAGCAAACAGTATGAAATATATTTAAATTATAGTTAAATAAACATTGAAATAGAAACGGTAAGCATTAACTGAATAATAATAATAATAATACAAATAATATCGGACGCCCACAAAGCGTTTAAAAGTCCCATAAGAAGCTGTTTGATTTGGTTTCAAATGGAGGCAAAAACTTAATTTGATGCATTTGATTCGAAGCAATTTTTAGTTGAATTCTCAAATATCAACAAGATCATCAAGAACATCACAAATGGCAAACAGTATACATATGTCAATGAACGCTAGATGCATAATTTATACTACAGTATGTACTAATGAATGAAAACAAATAGCATTTAGTGCATGGAAAACCTAAACTCTTATATTATATGTATGGTGTATTATATTTTTTAACGTATTTAATACATACTCTCTCTTAAAAAATATATATGTATATATATTCGATATATATATATGAATATATCTACTTATATTTGACGTAAACATAAATGAAACATTAAACAAAACACAGCGCAGCCAGCAAAATAGTAAGAATTACAATACGAGCCGAACAGTACTGATGAAACAACAAAGAAGAAACTTGTAAAATAGAAATGGAAAATATCAAAAAACAACATAAATAATACCGATTTTATTTAACTGTAAAGTGAAACAAAACCAAACAAAACAAAGAACAACAACAGACACCAATAGCCTCGTTAGTTTTTAATAAAAGCGTATGAATCAGTGAATACAACTCTATACAAAACCAACAATTATAATATTGCAAAAAGTTCGAAAATATGACTACCTGATGGGGATGGGGGCTGCTTTTGTGCTCGTTTATCGAATCGAATCGTTAAATTTCTGATTTTAGTTTTGTGCAACAATCAAAATATGGTTCCTCATTACTTACATAAATATAAAGTAGGCATACATACAACATATTACTGTACAGATCATAAATGAGTTAAATATACATAAACACTTAAATATTACTTGCAAGATATATAACAGAAGCTGAGATTTCTACCTCGAATTTAATGGTTTATGGATTAGCATATGCATTGATTAGATTAATATTCATAAAAAAGTTTCACAAGTAATTTGCTTTTTTACTTTGTATTCAATATCATTCAAATACCCCTATATCATTTGTTTTGCGTTAAAATATTTTATGGCTTGGGTTTTCATACGAACTTGCCAAAGCAATAGATGATTTCTTGTTCCTAGATATCGCCAAGCATTGTCATTTTCAATAAATAGTTTTAAACAAAGATAGAGCCAGAGCCCTTTTGAAGACAGGTAATATGAAACTTTTTGCAATACCACACAATGTGCCCATAGAACAAGTAATTTATAATAAATGAACAAATCAAATGAATTATTTATACTATACGTATATGAAGCAAATTGTTGTTTTTGCAACATAAGAGCCACAAACCAAGAAAAATAGTACCAAAAATATTTTACAGAATTTTTTACAATCAGAAACCGCAACAGCAACAGATTATAGCTACAAACAATAGTTAAATAAAAGCAGAAAATACAACCAGAAGACAACAAACAAACAAAAAAATAGCAAAAGTCAAAACTCGACGGAAAAAAAACACAAAAAATAAACACAATTATAGTAACATTTACTTAAAAAAAAAAACCATTTAAAGTAAAATAAATAAATCATATTTGAATAAGTGTTAAGTGAAATATGCAAAATGAAATAATAATGTGTAAACTTGCGTTCGCTTATGTCTAAAAGCATAACAAACAATTAAGCTTACAGTAACAAAATGAAAATAATAACGAAATTAAAGAAATTAATAGTTAAGTTCTACAGGTTGAAAGACACCAAGAAAGAAATAACAATAGAAATGTCAAAAGAACCGAACACAATTTGTTATGTTGGCATTTATTTAATTAAAGATTAACAGATTTACAGATCATATACTACTATGTTTTCAATTGAATAGTACAGTTTGTAATTTGTAATTATTATAAACGATTGACAGGGACTACCACATAATAATAATAAAAAAAAAAACAAATAGAAATAGCTGAGCAACACAACAGACAGAACGAACAATAGCAACAAATTTTATTTAAGGTTCAGCTATGAGATCAACATTTAATTATTATACATATAATTATTATTATACATACATACAAAAAAAATATTGAACTGCAACTGTACATAAGCATGTATAGTAAGACAAGAATCCCAAGATAAAACTGCAATAGTACCGAAGTAAGTAATTGAATTTTTTATTATTCTCATTCCGCCAAGATACAAAGTGCGTTGTAAAAAATCAAATGAAAATACCAAATACATACAAATAAAACCAAACATAGCTAAAATTTATGTTCTAAACGTAATGTAGAGTGTTAGAGACTGAACACTCGCTCAAACAAATCCAGTTGAGACTCGGCAAGAGTTTCATAAATATTTTGTTTTATTATTTTTTTAGTTGATAACAATCGCAACATATCCAGTTTTAAATGAACCCAACCCAGACAGAACCTTTGTTTTCTTTTTTATCAGCAAGTGAGAAATAATATAGAAACATATGTGTTTGATTAGTTTGTTGAAAGCAGTGTAAGAGATCAAAAACCACAAATCAAACAAAGCAATAGTGATACAAGCTGAACAGGTGGCAAGAGTTGTTAGTTTTTAGCAACCTTGCTATCTGGTACAGTCTCCATAGCCTGATTACAATTAAAAAAAAATACCCAAAAGCATACAAAACAACAATAAACCAAGTGAATCTTCTGATTTCTGATTTACAACAACAAAACGAATACGTGTATAACAAATGTAACATATACCGCAAAACAGCAACCATAGTACAATAAATACAATTTTCTTATTGAGAGCAACTTTTATACAACCAAAGCAATAGACAAGAGAGAAGCAAATTCATTAAAACGAATCTCATAAATAATCAGTTCAAGCAAATCAAAAGCAAATGCAATAAAAATATACAAACAAGAGAACACAGAGCGAAACTCAACCAAAAAATATAAAATAAAACAAATTTAAACTATATACTAGTGCATATATTTTTTAAAGAAGCAAAACTAACAATAGCTAAACAAAACAAAAAACGATTGTTAAACATTTTTATATATGAATTTATATAATTTCTATTTAATTCAAATAAAATGCGAATTATACATATATATATAAAACAAAACCAACAACAATCGATACAAAAAAAAAAAGCAAAACAAAAAAACACATTTTTATATTACAAGAGTCAAACAAATATCAATAAAAATCTCACTTAACTGGTAAAACAAAAAGAGAAAACAGAAGAAATAACATTGGTTGAAAAAAATAAATTAAAAATGCACATGAAAAATCAATAAAACTGGCTACAAGAATTTATATATGTTTTGAATTCAATATTTTTCATTGTTTAATAATTCGATTTGATTTTAGATCTAAACCAATTTTTTGTTTCCAATGTCAAGTTTATTCCAATTAGTCTTTTGCACACAACATCAACAACAAACAACAAAACCAAAATACAAAAAAGAAAACAAAAAACAACAACTACTACAAGCGAACATTTCAAAACTAACCAATCAACTGGCAAAGCAAGTTTCGAAACTCAAGTTTTACATAAAATATTTGTGGCTAATACTATAATGAAATACAATGAAAGTATGATAAACGATTTGCATCTAGATGATAATTTTTACTAACTTTCGGCAAAGAAAGCGACTAATTGTCCAAAAATAATAACTAAGAATGCCATTCAAAATATGCGAGGATCGTCAAGGAAAAGTTTGGTCATTTTCAAAAATGGTATAAGGGCAATTGTAATGATAATTTAGAAATCAAAAACTCAAATAGAAAAATAAAATAGATGACTTGACCAAAAGGCAAACATAAAAAAACATCAAAGACAAAACTTTGATATGATAAAGTTAAATAAAAACAACTTCTCGGCCTATTCCAAAACTTATGAAATAAAAAATCTCGGATAAAACGTAAAAGGAAACATCCTCTCGGCAATTACAAAATTTCAAAAATTATATTCGAGTATTCATGGCAACTACAATTAACATTAAATTACATTTTTGGAGCATGAAAAACAAAATTTACATTTTAAGCCAATTGTTTAAGCATCATTTTTGAAAAACAAAATAAACTAAAAAAATCAAAAAAGAAAACAACAAATTTAAGTAATTCTAAAAATAAAATACTTTAGGTATTAAAATTAAAACTTATACTAAATTATGGTAAGCAAAAAAACAAAAGAAAAACAATTTCGAATGCGAAAATGGGGAAAAAATTAAAAGTTTAAAAGCATTATTAAACACTATGAAGACTAAATAAGTAAATAATATAAACAAAATCTCAAAAGAATACAACGGAAATATACTAAAAAATATAAGAAAATTCAAAATTTTAATTGTTGTAAGCAAAAACTCAAAAACACAAGCTAATATATATATGAGCATATAATCAGCACACTTCTTAAATAAAAACACTTAACATAAAACCCCAAACACTGATTACAAATTCTACTTATCAATCCAAAATCAATTCAACACACACATACACATCTACACACACACACATAGTCCACAAATTTTGACCACCTTACAACACAAAACACTGAAATACCCACAAGCCACGCCCACAAAAACTCTTTCCATTGGTTTAGATTTTAAGCATAATTTTAATAATGTAATCGTCAGCCAAAGTAAATAACAACAATTTCAAGGCAGTCAACAATTGTCCAAAATTACTGCAATATACGATTTTAAGGCAGAAAAATGAAAAAATCCAAAAAAAAAATATTAAGTCAAGTCAAAAATAAAATATTTAAGCGTGTAAAACATATGCAACAAAAAAAGAACGTCGTCTAGTTTAGTGTCGTCAAATTTTACTTTTTGTAATAATTATTAATATTTAAACAAAAAAAAAAACCATATATTATATAACATGGCAAAAGTATTGTAAACGTCTAATCGACCTTCTAATTTCAAAATATAAATCCCCCTCCAGTAAAAAAAAACCAAAAAAATGCCACGGCATGTGCAACCAAAAAAAAATAATATAAAATTAAAATTAAATGAAACTACAATGAATTTCTGGCATCCAAAATAAAAAAACAAAATAGAAACTACTTGAATTACGAAAAAAAAAAAATTATATTATTATACAAGAAAATGGAAAATGAAATAAATTGAATCTTGTAATATAAAATAAACTAGTAGAATTTATTCATAATAATTCTTGACAGCAGAAACGGAAGGAGAATCGTTTGAAAAAGTTTTTAATCTGTGAGCTTCACAGCACAGCTCTGAAGCCAACCCATCTAGGTTAGCTTCACAACTATATTGGGAAGCATTCAGTTAGAATATTTATTGTTAATCTGATTGTTAGCTATTGCTTTTTGAAACGATTATACGCTGAGCCGTAAGTGGTTTGCATATGGTTCAGCTTGTCCAACAGCTTCGCGCATTCCTTACTTTTAGCAAAGTTGCGAGTATTTGTAAGACTGCCAAAACACTGCAACAAATCTGTTTCTCGCCGTGTACCGGTTACTTTAGAAGTCGCTTGCGATTTCTTTAAGGCCAACTCCTTCCGTAACCTGGGCAACACATCGTAGACTAAAGTATTGGTCGTCGTATAGTTATTGTTGAGCTCGGTAGCATCCGTGAGTTTAACATTCGATGCTGTAGAAGAGCGAAAGTTACGAATTCTTGTGGCTCGTTTCTCCACATAATTATGCTTGCTATCACCGGACTTATATGGTTCATACTTGTAAGTGTCCTGGGTGAGAGAGCGATGCTGTTCACATTTATTGGATACATAAAGACCGGGTAAGATGCCATTGTTATTATCTTCAAAGGCAAATCGTCTATCCATCCAATTACCAATTAAAACTCGTTTGCTATAATTCGGCGATACCATACTAAAAATGCAACCATGTATAACGATAAAACAACAAAGTTAAACAATAACTATGAATAAAATGTTAAAATTGTAAAAGTGAGTAAATGAAGCACCAAAACTAAAGTGAACTGAACAACAAACAACTACTTCAAAACATACTCGCATGCCCCGATCTAAAATATATATTTATTTAATTATGACCTTCATTTTAGCACTTTTCGATGGAAAATTTAGCGGCCACTGGACACTTGGGTTCCCTAACAATTGGCCGTTTGATCGAGCTTTATCTGCAAAATGAACTTTCAAGTTTCTGCAGCATCATGGTGCTTGGTGGCAGTAGCACTTTGCTTCTGTAAAAGTTTGGACCACTGTTCATTCACTCAGGGTCCAAGTACATATTTGATACTGGTCAGAGTCCTTCGCAAATGTGAAAACTTACTCAGTCAAAATTTAATTTAAAATTTCCCCTCCGTAAAAGAGTTAGGAAACAAACATGAGATGGCGCTTTCAATGTTGCCTACTGTTTGAATACAACAAACGGTAGATGGCGCTAACCACTTGCTGCTCTTACTTTGGTACCAAAGAAACACAAATCTTTTTTTGGTGTACTACATAAAGTTATTTTTATTAATAAATATTTATTTTCTTTCATTTGTATTTTGTTGTAGTTCTTATATTTTGCCCGTGATACATTTTAAATACTTATATTGTATTTATATATTTTTATTCTCGTGTATTGTTAGTTATATTCATTTAGTACTTGATGAGATTTTAGAGCGAAAATTGTAGTAACTAAAATGCGAAATAATGGAAAATATTATTTGATTGGTGTAGTTTTAGTTGAATTGAGTTGTGTCTGTCAATTTGTGATAGTTTAGTGAAGAGATTTGTTAGTTTTAACAAAAATTCGCAAGAGTATTGCAATTATTTTTAGATAATCTTTTTTGCATAATTTAGCTCTATTTTGGATATATATAATCTATATATGTTTATATATATGAAGAAAGCTTACATTTAATAGCACAGTTAGACATAGTTTAATAGTTTTTCTTTTTTCATAAATAAATTCAGAAATAACGCAAACAAAATAATTTCAGTATTTTTTGTACATGTCTTTGAAGGCAATAAACTCATGAAACATATTTTGACTATTCAATAGAGTAAGAAGTGAATGAGTTTAATTCATTTTTCAGAGGTTTTTCAAATCAGCAGCGTGAAATTGTTTTATTTATTCATTTTTAGACATTTACACATATAGCACAGTATTTATTTATTTATAATAACGATCTGTATTTGATCAATTTCTTTCAAAAGTACGTTTTGAAAGTTACGTTTTTGCATGCCATTAATATTCATAAATTAGTACAAATAATTATTTGTATTTATTATAATTTAGCAAGCAAATTTTTTAGGTTATTTTTCTTCAGTAGTCTTAAAAATGTTTCAAAATCGTTTTGCCATCTTTATCGATTATTGATGAATATAGTATGTAATATAATACCTGTTTGCTGATATTCCACTAATATATTTGAGTTGACTGTTATTAATTGTATTATATTCAGACATTCACATATGCAATTCTTGTTTATTCATTAAATACACTTAACTTACTAATTATTGTTACCATTGTGGATGAGATGTGTATGTATGTGTGTACTTTGTTTGTTTGTGTGTTTGTGGGATGTGTAGCGCTGTTGTAGGTTATGTTTAAAGACGTTTGCCATTACATTTAATTTAAGTTATTTATTTAAATTTTTTTATTTATTTTTTTTAATTTTTCAATTTTTTTTTTGCGTCAGTTTTTCATAACAATGATATATGAGTTTGTGTGCAGTGTGAGAGCTTTGCCTGATGTTTCTTTGTATGTGCGTTCATGAGCGTGTTAGATTAATTGTTTTTTATGATTGGTCCATTAAAGTATACAAATTGTTATATTAATAGAGAAATCGACAAAAGTGCAAAAGATGTTACGAGTGCGAGCGATCCAAGATCCAAGTTTTGCTGAGTAGCTAGCTTTCTTTCTTGTTACTTAAGTACAACACATGTGATATGCTTCATCTAACTTTCTTAAGTGGTAAAAGATTTGAAAAATTTGTGAATAAATAGTGCTTGAAATCGTTCAGTAGTGCATTGTGAAATGTTTAATTATTTCTTATACAGATACGGTTTTTAATCGGTTTGATTTTGTGATGTTGCTGAGCTTTGATGATATGAATCGCGTGATGATATTTGGTTAAACGCTCTAAAGAACAATTAACAATTTGTGGGGTAATATTCAATAGATATTGGTTATCGAATCTAACGGATTAACATTTGATATTTGTATCATAAATAAGTATTTGTTCATTGACAATCTGCTGTTGTTTTATCAAAGCTAGAAAACTTCTAATGAAAACCTATTCAATTTTTTTTTATTTCGATTATAATCAAATCTGTATTGTTTTCTTTTATTGCTTTTTAATTGTTGTTATCCTAAACGTGAACTGTTGCTTGCTGGTAACTTTTACCTATAAATACGTTGTTTAATTTTGCAATTATTGCATTGCATTAAACAAAATCTTTGCTGTTTTGGTATTCATAATTTTAATGAAATACAATTGTAAAAATACAAATTTTTCCAAAGACAATTCAAAGTACGCAACACATGAAAATAAATATTCATTTGCTCTCAATTGTCTTTAAATCAATTTTCAAATTTTCTTGAGTTGTTCGCTTTTTTTTTTGTCGTTTTTAGCTAACGCGCTAGAGCTTTGTTGTTTTGTTGTTGTACACAAATTTTTTGATACCGAATAAATTAACTAACAAAATTATTAAAAAACCATTTGCCACGCTTTGCGTTCATCCTGCTACTCTCACTTTCTTGTTGCACATTTCATTTTACATTTTGTCGGGAATTGATTTATTTAGTGCAGCTGCCTCTGGGTTATTGTTGGTTGCTGCTGTTGAAGAAAGATAATAGTTAGTTGGTTAATACAAACACTAGCAACGAACATTTAATTGTGTAAAAACTTTTATTTGAGGAAATAAATGTAAAAATACCTTTTGAGCTAATATGCAAAAAATAATTAAAATGTATGTCTATTAAATATGTGTGAAACGCATTTTGTTTTTTATGTGCTTAAAATAATATCACATTAAAATGTTTTACAAATAAACATCTCATCTGATCTTAAATATATATAATTAACTTACTCGACCGCAAACAATGGAAAAAGTTGTGAAACGTTTAGAATCGCATCTAACATTAAGCAAATTATAAATATTGTAAATAATAAAATTATAATTCGGATGCGCTGAGTTATACAGAGATTTTTCTTTAAGTGTTTTGCGCGCAAACTAAAACTCAATCAAACATGAAATACAACTACAAATTTGTCTACTTACAAAGAACGAATAAAATTAAACATTATGAAGCAGCTCAAAACAAACTCAAAACACAAACAATTTGGCCAGCTTACATTTTACCACCAAATGAACAAGGCATAATCAATTGGAATTTGCAGGATCATAAACATATATGTATATATTATTGACGAATTGGGAATTCCCATTTGGGTATTTGTTGTTGGTATTTGTTGTTGGTTGGCGCTGACTAAGTCAAATGTAAAACTAAACACACATTTCGCTGATTTATCGCTCATTTGCTCTCTCTCTCTCTCTCTCTTTTTTGATTCACTCCACAGTTTCCGCTGCCACGCTCCCCACTTGGTTTTTGCATAGTTTTGCTATTTTTTTTTGTAATTTTTTTTCGTTATAATTAAATTTACTCGGCTTTTGGGTGCAACACATCTCTAGCGCTTGCGTTTTGTCATACGAAATCCAACTCGGATCGGGTGCTATACATTTTGCGCTCCAACGAGCGCTCGAACCACTTCTTGATCTCTGAAACGACCAGCACAGAGGAGGTGAGCGTGACCAGAAATAGTATGTCGTAGGCAGTTAGGGCCTCCGTTTGGAATACCATTTGCAACGGTGGAAAATAAACGACTAGCATTTGGCCAATGATCGAGAAGGCCACAGCCAGCAGGAACATGCGATTAGTGGTCAATCCAATGGTGAAGACACTCTTCGTTTGCGAACGGCACGAAAGCGCATTGAACATATCAAAGAACACAAAGCATGTGAATGTCATGGTTGTATCCCGCTTTGTCTTGCCCAGCGTGCCATCGGCCATCTCGCGTTGAAAGACCCACAATGTGCCCAAGACAATAATGCTGGCACTCAGCAGTACATTGACAATGACAGATTTGGTTATCATTGGCTGCTTCACATTGCGCGGCTTCTGCTTGAGCACATCATGATCCACGGGTTCGACGCCCAGCGATTGTGCTGGCGGTCCATCCATTATAATGTTGATCCATAATATTTGCATGGCATTCAACGGATTGGCAATGTCCATCAATGTGGCCAGAGCAATGAGCGCCAATGCCGCAATCGATGTGCTCAACTGAAAGCGCACAAAGTTTCGAATATTATAAAAGATGCCTTTCCCCTCCTCAATGGCAGCGCTGCAAAGCGAAAGAACTAGTTAAAATTTGATCATTATTCGTATTTTGTATTGTACTCACATAATGGTGTGAAAATCATCGTTGACCAATATCATGTCAGCTGCCTCCTTGCACACATCCGTACCATTCTTGCCCATTGCAATGCCAATGTCTGCCTTCTTCAATGCAACTCCATCATTGACACCATCGCCAGTCATGCCAACAATGTTGCCAGTGCGTTGCAGTGATTTAACAATCTCCAGCTTGTGACGCGGCGAGACACGATAAAAGACGCTCACATTATTGGCCACCTTGTCCAGTTGATGTTCGTTCAATTGATCAATTTCCTGACCCGACAGCGTCTGGTGATGTATGGTGTCAATGCCAATAAGATTTGCTGTAAAATAATAGATGGAAGTTGATTAAATTAAATATATCAAATACATTAAACAAGGCATAAAAGTCTCTTTTACAGTAATAAAGTCTTTAAATAACTTGCAGCCTGAATATTTCAACTTTAAAACCTTTTATAGACAGCGGGGCGCGTCTTAAGCTTAGCTCCACATAATCCTGCCAAGTAATAGCTTGGCGCTTACCTTAGTTGGCCTTTGTTTGTGTGCCAGGGCACAAAAAGTAAATCGCTTTTCATAGCATTTTCCAAGCAATTGGCGCTCGGCTATACACACACAAAGCAACAGGCAACAGAGCTAAGAACTGAGCACTGAATATAGAACTTGAGTTGGGCTGGGCGACGACCGAGTTTGGGTTTTGGAAACGGATGTCGATTTAACAAAACTTTAACTCGCGCGCAATGAATCAAAGAATAAAACAAAAAACAATTGTTAATTTGTAAGGGGAGCGTGCTGCTGTTAAATTCAATTGTGAATCAACATGAAAAAACTTCAAAAGGGAACGCCAAGCTGACGAATACCCCAATTCCCTAGTTCCTATTTTCCTTCAGTTTTCGCCGCTCGAGATGTTTTTCTCTTGCACTTGAGCGCATTTATGAAGTATACGCGGGAGCGGCAGCTGTTTGAGACAATAACAAAAACAAATCACAAAAGGTTGTTTTTTTTTTTGTTTTTGCAAAAGTCGCGTCGCCATTTTTTCATTATGGCGCCCGGCGTATTTGTCTTGCCAAGTGCCTGGACAAACTCTTGTCCTGTTTGTATAAATTGTGAGCGAAAGCGCACTGAAGTAAATAACAACAAACAACTACAACTGAAGCAGCAGCAGCAGCAGACAGACAGACAACAACACACAATGGGGCAAGAATGTGCAGCAAAATGAGCAAAAGAGAACGTAATTAAAACGCATTCAACGTCATCTTCACACTCCTCATCATCCTCCTGCGCATCTTGTGCTGGCGAGAGACAATTAAAAGCAGCGTTTCAGCAACCGAAAGGATATCTTGCGTTGCCATTTCCTGCTGCAGGAAATGGCTGAAAGGTGGGCAGCCATCATCTACTCGGTTCTCCACTCCATTTAGACACTCTTCTCCTTCTACTGCCTCAGCCTTAACACAGTTTCATCTTTTTTTTTTTGGTCCTTTCCACAGCTGCCAAATTAAATTTGATGCAAAACAGGAATGCTCGTCATTATCTTGGCCAAAGAATTGCAAGCTAAAATGTTTATGACAACCCCGCCAACGAATACCGCAACGCAATCAAGTATTCCGTCAAAATAGTTTACACGCCATTCTACAAATTCATTTTGAATATTATTATGCGCTATTTTTACGTTGGCTTATACCCTGCATACATAAATATTATCGTAAGTTTGTTAGATAATTTTGCTATTGTGATATCAAATTTTTGTAAGTAAGTGGAGAGCCTGTACAAGCATAATAAGTACCTTAAAAAAACATGGTAGGAACTAATTTATTGAAGGAAGCTTTAAGTAGACCTTTATTTTATTTTATTTTTTTACTGATGAATTTTATTCAAATATTTTAGATGGATAATTATTATTAGATAATTTTACCTAATCACAGAACGTTTGAGGTAAATTGTTCTTTTTACCAAAAGCAATTTTAAAGTCATATGATTACAAATAAATTGCATTTGGCTATGACCCAATCAACCAGCAAGTTAAGCAGTCAAAATATTTTGCAATATTCACAATTGTCATCAGAGGTCATCAGACACCTGTTCCAACAATCTGTAATTCATATTCGTATTGCCATTGACCGCAATAAATAACAATACCAACAAAAACAACAACAATAACAACAACTTCAACAGATAAAGCACAATCTGTAAATAATGTCAAATACGTAGAAAAAATTGCAAATTCAAATGGCTTTTCAATTTCTGCTGATGACAGCAATGCCAGTCACGAAAATACATTACATTTTCGATCCCAGCAGCATCAATCTTCAAAGGCTCATGTTAACGGAACACAACTATAACCAATATTTTATTTTATTTTATATTATTATGCTTCTTTACTTTTTGCCATATTTTTGTTTTGTTTTGAACGTTGTGACAAAGGTAGAAAAAATTCATAATTGCATTTCGCTTTTTCTTTTATTATTTGTTTTGATGGAAAATGTTTGCTGCCTCTGATATGATGCTGGAAAAGGCATTCGAAGCAATGTTAAAAAACATAGTCATAAAAATGCGGTGAGCAATAATTGGACGTAGATGAAAATTGAAGCGATATCGGTTACAACATTTTTAAGCATTACATACTGAAATTATAAGTTTCAATCAATTGCAATAGTATATAATAATGATAACCCAATTTATTAAAGATTGTTAAAGATTTTTATAGCAATTAAAAGTGTTTTGAAAATAAAACATCTTCTAACAAGCTTTCAATATAAAAAGAAACCTTTGAACAAGAAACTACAGCTACAATTTTTAAAGTTTTCATTTGGAACAACTTTGATATGGTTGATAAAAATGCCTGGAGAAAATTGGGCGAACAATCTATGCAACAACAAAGTTAAAAGCAAAATGAGAAGAAGGGCTGCAGACTTTGAAGGGTTTATTAAAATTTTGTCGCAGCACACAAAAACCGCAGACCAAAAAGCGGATTAGAACCAAGTTGTGGCAAAAAGTTGCAGCCGCAACAGAAAATGTTGATGATGATGAGGCCAAGTTTATGAAAATGTAAAGCGAGTTGCATGCAACAAGCGCATTCCGCTCACCAGTTCAAGTTGCCACAGTCGAAAAGAATGAATCAAAGCAACAACAGCCACAAAAAAAAGTTTCTGTGTGCAAAATGTTGGAAAAACAAAGGAAAATTTAACCAGCAAGAGGCAACAGCAACAATATGAACAACTTGCCCACGGAAATGTTCTCATTTGGGTAATGGAAAATTCGTGGACGAAACTGTTTGTGACATTTGCATTTATATCGGTTGCAAGCCAACGCGACTGACGAGTTGCAATCATCAACATTCTTTGCCTCAGCTGCTTTTAGCATATAGATAGGAATTGGCATTGAAGTGGGGGGGAGTTTGTTGTTGGCATGCGTCTTGTTTGTTTGCTTGTTGTTGTTGTAGTAAGCTTGTTTATTAAGCGACTTTCGTGTACGTGACAATTCTTTCAACGCTGTTGTTGTTGTTGCTGCTGTTGATGATGACTTTTGACTTCCTCTCTTATGTTGCTTCCGGCTGCCATGGCAATCGCTGTGTGTGTGAGTGTGTGTGTGTGTGATTATCTTTGGCTTCCTGCTGGCAAGCAACTAAAGCTACTGCTGCAAGCCAAACCAATTGATGTGCAACACCCTTCAAGTTGGCTGTCAGCAGCTCTGCCATTGGATTATCAAATGCATCTCACTAATTGGATATGTGTCAAGAAGTTTGAGGCGTAATCGGAAATGTGGCTGTGATTAAATTTAGTTTGAGCTGAGTCTTCTTCTTACTTATTGTTCGTTAATATCTGCAGATAAGCTGGTGAGCTCATTTTAATGTGACATGTCATAAAATGATACAAATATTAAATGATTAAGTGTCAAAAGAAAGCGTAATCAAATTGAAGAGACTTATTTTAATTTTATCACACAACATTAAAATCTCATATATATTTTAATCAAATTCACTTCATTGAGTATTAGGAATATTAATAAATAACTAAGCTATCGATTAACAAGCGAAAAGCATTTAAAATTCACTATAACAGAATTATTATAATGGATATTAAAATGCACTCAGCCGACAAACAACTTTGAAAACTTCAAACATTAAAGTTGCAATTAAGATTAAGTACATTAAAACTTTAGAATTTCAATGTGGCGCAACTCTTAGCTTGTGGTAACGACAGATAGATAGAGAGTTAGGTGGAGACGAGGACAGACAAAGCTTAGCCAAGCGAACATGCCACAGATGAAATTAGCCAGAGGAGCTCTATTTAAGCAGCTAACGACAACTCAGGCAGCATAATTGGCATCCAAATTGAAAATGAAATACACCAACTCAATTAAGACTGAAACCATCTGCTGTCTATGGAGCATATGTCTGTCTTATAGTCTATGGCCATCCATACGTCCAAACATACATACATATTCAACAAATTGCCAGAGATTAGTTTCAACAAAACTGGCCAGTAACTAGACATAGGGGCAGCGGGTGCCAAAGGCTAGGGGCCAATTAGGTTGAGCAGACGCCATAAGCAGCTTTTGGAGGTATTTATAACAACAGAATAGCAAACAGCAAAACGGCAACACTCAGGGAAGGAGGAACAGCGGAAACTCATTCGCTCATTTACAATTTGAACGTGAAATTTCAATCAATATGCAACCAGGTCTGCAGCTAACGGCTTTAAATCAAATTCACTTATTTCCCTACGATGGAAACTCGCTTTGGCATTCTATAATTATGCCGTTATTCATTGCAGCCAGGAAGGGAGAAATAGCAAAAGCGAACAGAATACGAAAACCGACTGATGAAAAATGTAAAAGGAACATAACACTAAAGATACCCTTTAAGTGGAGAACAAGCATATTGAGGTTGTTGTTATCGATATGTGTAAAAAACAATATTAGATCAAAACTACCTAAGCTTTGTATTGTGGAAACTCCATATGAAGATTGACGCTGTTTTATCGATAGTATTAGCACACCGGTGTAAAAGATATGATAAATGTACAAACATCAACTTTAGTTAAGTCTACATTGGCGTTGCCAGACTTAATCTGGAACTATGCTTTGTAGTTTTTAAGTTGACTGCGTTTGAGAGGGGGTTATAAAAAAATGCAGTAAACTTGATCTAAAAATACTTTAAAATTATATTATTGCCAGCGCTAATATGTAACAAACAAGCTGGAAAACTTCAAACACCCTTTTGAAGAGCCTTAAAACGAGTTGAGGATGCGAAATGCAAGCAAAATGAATTTAAGTTTAATTTGTTTTTTTTTTTCTTTCAAGGTTTTGATGAAGGTTTTGTGCAGTAAGGAAGAAAAGGTAGGGAAAGCTATTGCTTTAGATGGAGCAGAAGTTGTTGTCCATGTTGATGAATGTCTGTTAGCAGCAGCAGCAGCAGCAAATGGTGATGATAATAATGATGATGATGATGATGATGAGTATAGAATGATGATGGTGATGAATCCTGACGATTTCTCTGACGTTGACGATGGGGAGTTTGGGCCACAGTTAATTATTTCAGCGACTGACGATGCGGCTGCTGATGCCTTTGCTTCTGCAGCACTCCTCCTCTTTGCCTCTTTTGCTCTTGATGTTGTGTTTCCCCTGTGCGTTGCAGGATATTAGATGTGGGCCGATACTTTGCTCGCCCTGCGGGCTGTCAGGACAACAGACAAGCGAATGTCGCTGCTACCTGTCCTAGCTTCCTCTACCCGTTTTCTTTTTCATTCTTATTTTATACCCTTATTTTTTATGTTTTTGTTGCTGCTGTGGTTGTTGTTGCTGCTTTATGTACGCTTTGTGCGGTATCTTTTCCAATTTGCGGCGTTCACTTTGCCGCATTTTGTGAATTTGCACTCGAAAAAACACTATGAAATTTTAAAGAGCAACAGAGGCAATTCTGGAAATAATGTGGAAATTCTTGAGCAGAGCTCGAAATTTGCGTATTTTTGCAAGGTTTAAACTTTCATAAACAACTTGAGAGCCTTAATTTTATTTTTTAAAACAAACACAACATTAAAACTAATTTTAGGGGATTTCATTTTGTTTTTTTTAAGCCTGATTTAGTTTGTAAATTTGTGCCTGAGCTTGAAAACATGCTTTATTTCTTTGAGTGCACATTCTTTAAGTTTGGTTGCGTTTTTCATTGCTTGCCACTAACACGACGTTAGTGGTTCCCATTGAAAGTACATCCATCATGCATACATGGTTAAACTCAAGATCTCTGTTGTTAATGAAAAAGTTGCGCTCAGAGTGCATTCCAGCTGTCATCAGCACTTTGGACTTTAGCCAGACAAAATTGTATGCAACTTTGGGACGGCAGAATTTTGAGTGCTAACTTCAAAGTTACGCAACCAACTATGAAAGCAGAGTAGCTTCAAGTACAGTTGTCACACACGCTTTCAGCGCTGGAAAACGGCAGCCAAAAACTATAACTTGAAGTGGAACTCGACTTGCGGCTAACTAAGAACTCAAACTCAAACTCAAAACTCAAAGCTCCGGAAAACTTTTAGCAGCTTCAACTGGCATTGTTAATTAATTCTGTTTGCATACTTTAAAGGCTGGTTCTAGGCGAGGCTGCATTCGGTGTGTGTATGTGTGTGTGTGTGACGATCTTAACCCTTAACTTTTAACCCTCTACACACACACACACTCACACACGTTCATATATCATAGTCCAGTCTTGAAAACATTTTTAGCGTCGGAGCATAAATTGTGGTAATTTAGGCAGCATGGATGTGTGGACGGCGAGAAGGGGGGGTTGGAGGTTTGCCACTTTTAATTACGCTGCGTTGACAAATTTATATGCATAGTTTCAGGCGCGTTGGCACGTAAGTTAAAGCCAACAATTTGTGGCGAACGTGAGCACATATCCTAAAGAGTTTCTAATTGAGTTTTGAGCTGAGGATATTATAAAAAAAAAGGGAAAGTAAATTTGTCGCCTTCTTAGCTTAGCTTAGATAATTTTTAGTGAATGTTTGCCATGTGCAAAGTTGAAAAGCATAACGCAATTTCAAAAACTGTTGGCTTATGTTTTTAAATTGGATTTGGAACTAGAGAAAGTGTTCAAGAAAAGTTTGTGACAAGTTTTTCTTGAACGCAAAAACGTTTTAGGAAATACAAAAGAAGTTTGTTACTTTGTAAGAAAAAGAATAAGCTACAAGTTGCTTCATCAACTATGTAAAAGTATCGAAATAAAAAGGACGATAACGAAGTGCTTTTTGATAGCAAAACTATTTAAACTTTACCCAGCATAACATAATCAATTTAAATTAACATTATTACCTTTCAAAGTAATTCGAAATAAGTTAATTTATATGCAAAACTTACCGATAGCCATTGCTGTTTCCTGGGCATCACCGGTGACCATCTTGACACGAACTCCACTCTGCATAAGCAGCTCAATGGACTCCCTGACAAGAGGTCGCGGTGGATCAGTGATGCCAGCCAGACCGCAATAAATCAAATCCTGCATAGATCTGCCTTTGGCCAATGCCAAAACACGCAAGCCCTTCCGTCCAATTTCATACGCCTCAGCTAAGAATTCAGCCTCGTTTTGTTTGGTCAATGGCACCGTTTGATTGCCAAATTGATATTTAGTACATTGGGGCAGCACAGTTTCGAGAGCGCCTTTGGCAAAAAAGATCTCCTCCTTGTTGTTGTTGTACTTGTGTATACACTTGACGGCCATCATCTTTTGTTCCGAACTGAAAGGATACTCCTGAATGCGTACATAATTCTCCGCTGTGGCATACATCCCATTCTTCATGGCAACGGCAACGAGCGCGCCCTCTGTCGGCTGTCCTAGGAGTGTACCATTTTGGATATACGCATTGTTGCAAACGGCGCCAATCTCCAGAAGATTTGTTATATTTGTCTTGGCCATTTCCACATTGTTGCAGTGACGTATGTGAATCTCACCCTGATCATTATAGCCAGCTCCAGTGACATCAGCCATATAACCATCAGAGGTTATGATTATCGTAGCCGTCATCTCATTCTTGGTCAGGGTGCCGGTCTTGTCCGAACAGATGACGTTCACACAGCCTAAGGTCTCCACAGTGGGCAACTTCTTAACAATCGCATTACGTTTGGCCATTCGCATGACACCCAAAGCCAGGGTGACAGTGACCACAATGGGCAGACCCTCGGGTATAGCAGCAACCGCCAAGGAGACACTGATGTTAAACATCTCAGAGAGTGGTTTGCCTTGAAGCCAACCCAGCAGCATGATGACACCAATGATGAGAAACGAATAGAAGCTTAGCTGAGCGCCCAATATATCCATAGACTTTTGCAGTGGCGTCTTAGGCGCCTCCTCAGCCTGCATCATCTTGAAAACCTCGCCAAATTCACTTCTTTCGCCCGTGCTGACCACAATGCCCTTGCCATTGCCACAACGCACCAAAGTACCCATGAATGCAATGTTCTTCATGTTGCTGTGATCCTTGACATTCGTATTATTCAGCAGGACATCGGTGATCTTGCGTGCCGGCTCCGTTTCGCCAGTGAAACTGCTCTCATCAATTGAGAGATCCACCGCTTCGAACAAACGCACATCGGCTGGCACACGATCACCCACATTGAGATGGATGATATCGCCAGGCACAAGTTCGCGAGCCAAAAACGTATCCAGGCGTCCTTCGCGCAGGCAATGACACTCTGGCGGCACCAGCTTCTTTAGCTCTTCGAGACTCTTTTCGGAACGATACTCCTGGATGAAGGCGACCGTTACCACAATCAGAATGGCTATAGTTATGCTGACTGCATCATCGTACTGTTTCATTATGATCGAGACGAGGGCAGAGCCAAGGAGTAGTAGAATGAGAGGATTCCTAAACTGCTCAATGTACTTCTTCCATGTGGGTTCCTCCTCGATGACATTGAGCTCATTGTGTCCAATGATTTTGGCCCGATACTTTGCCTCCGTCCATTTCAAGCCGGTACGCACATCGACCTGCAAACGTCCTGCTACCTCAGAGGCGCTGTGCGTCGATGACTCCGAGGTAGAGAGCAGCATTTCGGGTGTTAGGGTAAGACCCGTCTGTGGCAAAGAAAATTAAAAATGTGTTTCCATTAAACGATGTTGGAGATTAAATCAGTAATATTGTTATTAAAATGGGAAATTTATGGTTAGTTAATGTTTAAGCCAAAAGAGGAGCTAAACTGTTGATGAAGTTAATAATGGTGTATCTAAGAAAAATCAATACGAGTGCAAGTCAATTGAAGCTCCATAAATTCCACATTATAAAAGAGTTTATCAATGATCCAAAGAATTCTTTAGATTTTTTATACCTCTATTTAGTCAACATGATATCTTTCGGTTAATCATATTTACACCTAATAAGAATTACCCTTTTTAATAACCCGCATTACAAAGAGATTAATTTATTTATAGCTGGTGCTATGTTAATATTAAATGCTAATCATATTTTTGTACGTATGAATACTTTTTACTTTTAAATTGTTTTTACGCTTTTGCCTGTTGTCCTTAAGCAACTGTTTTCCCCCAACTTTATTGATTTTTTCAGCCCATTCGGTTGAGCACACGTTTGCATTTTGACCACAAATGGAGAATGCCTTGGCAACGGCTCATTTCCCATTGCAGCCCATGTTCACCACTTGCAGCTAATTTGTGCTCGTCAACAACTGTTTGTAATCATTCACAGGCGCAGAGAGACAGACAAAACCCAAACTCCGAATCCATTCAACGCCACATGAGCTTCGTTCTACTATCGTCTCTCTGTGTTTTCAACTCCATAGTTGTCAACTTTTGTTACATGCACAGCTCGGTCTGCTTTGGTCTGCTTTGGTTTGGTTTGGTTTTGTTTGGCCCGTGTCAAGTCCAGCTAGGGGGTTTGGGAGGCGTTGGCTACCCACTCGCTGTTTGGTTGCAAAAAATTCGTGAATTTCGACAAGCAAATGGCCCAAGTACGTGACTTCCTGGCATTAAGAACATTTCCTATTTTAATTTCAGTTTTTTTTTTTTCGTTTTTGGGTTACTTTTCATATTTTTTATAGATTTCATTCCCCTTTTTTTGGCCAAGGGTTTGCAGCGACTTCTGTTGAGAGATGGTCACTTCTCTCTGTCTGGATATGCGTTCATGCAAAATAAATGCGAATTGTGTACAGGTCGTAAATTTTAGTCACTCTTTCTCTCTGTTTCTGCCTTTTTATAGGATATGCAGCTGTGCTGGGCGTATTTAAAAACTGCAATTCCTGTGGTTTGGATTTTAATTTGCCAAACTCCAGCATTTCGTTTGGTTCTTATTACGGACGCACAATAAATTGTTGCATGTGGGGTTTTGGGTATTCAAACTTTATCCTACAACTTGTAGCTCTTAACTTGTGGTATTATTTTAATTTATCTAAACAAAAAGAAGTTTTTTTTTATGGAAACTTTAGTCAATTGAATATGGACTAAATAAATCTGAGGCGTTTACCAAACATTCAATTATGAGAAAATTACACAAAACCTTTTCGCTTCACAACAAAGTTAATGAAACAAACATTTGAGTACATCTAATGATTGCAATACCGACAAAGAGCTATTGAGAGCAAATCAAAGTCATTTTTGCAGTGCTAAATAGCAAGGCATTTCATTATGAAAGCTTTGCGGCGTGCGTTTTAATTAAATGCAATTTTCCTCAGTTACAAGCTACTGAACAGGGAACCTGCAACTAGTTGCAATTTATGCGGGGCACACAAAGTGCAAATTACGGAGCTTAAAATGATGAAATAGAGAATTTTGCTGATTGCATTGAAAAAGCCAAAAACTAAAAACGACTGAATGCGTCGGTTATAAAATACCCTAAAATAAAAATAAAATGAATATATAACTTAATATAATTTTTATTATTTAGTTGAATCATTTATTTATTTGTTACTTGGACTTGATTAGAAAATCAATTTTTATACTTTTATGCACATGTTATTTCAGAAAACTACCCCAATATTGAAAGTTAAAACAGTTACTGTCTGCGGGATTGGAAGTGATAATCGTTTTGGTTTATTTAGGCTTCATGCATCATTAAGGCGGATAAATTACACTGTGGTAACAAATTAAATACCATGCACAAGCATAAACAGTTGTAACCAGACTCTAATGATTTCAAATGCGTTTTAATAGAAGACCAAAAATTTACTAAACATAGCCGAAACCCACAAATTACGCACATCAAACAGAAAACAATGAAATTCACTTAAAAACCAATTTAAAGTATTTAGTTTAAAATAACATTAAAAATGTTGCAAGCGTTGTTTATTCGTTATATTGGTTTTTCACTGTTTGAATAGTGGTAAATGTTGCATTTTGTTGTCTGGCTTTTAGAGCATCAAGTCAATTGGAACATTTTTTGGACAGCTAATTGCGAAATTTAATTTCACCAGAGTTTTATTAGGGAATGTTTTAGCTACACTACGTTTCAAGCCCTTTTGGGCATGCAAAACCCATCAACAAGTCAAGTGGCGCGTCATCAAATTGTTTGCCCGTTGGCTACTATAAATTAAAAAAGCTGCTGTATATCATCCAGCATCATCC
Source organism: Scaptomyza flava (assembly GCA_030179655.1). Taxonomy (NCBI): domain Eukaryota; kingdom Metazoa; phylum Arthropoda; class Insecta; order Diptera; family Drosophilidae; genus Scaptomyza; species Scaptomyza flava. The sequence goes on from JARNME010000404.1 coordinate 18,441,660, forward strand.
AGACACAGCGCCAAGCTCAACAATATTCGCATCTAAAGTGTTTTGACGTTATCAAGGGTTCCTCTCTACTCAAATCTAACTTTGCACGTGTGTTTTCCAACACAATATTCTCTGTCTATCTACTTTTTTTTTTGCTGGCCTACATTGAACTTTGGCATTTGTTGCCCCCACTTTAACTCACTCTACATAGTAATAGTTTCTTTTGTGTATTCAACTGCCAACTACAAAAAAAAAGCGCAGCAAAAAGAAAACACTGTTGCCACTTTTTCAATGCACGAAAGGTAAATATGTGTCTATTTGTGGCATTGTAAAGTTTTCTAAATGTTTTGTCTCGAATTGAGCTTTGTATTTAGATAATACTATTGAATAAAACTTTGTTTGAAAACTAGTTTTTACTACAATATTTTACAAATAAATACTTTGCTTCTAACATTACAAGTAGGTAAAAAAAACTTAAATAAAAATTAAATTTTACACATTTTGTATCAATCCTAGATTAATTTTCTTACTCATATCATATTTTTAATCCAAGAAAGAATTACTTAACTTTTTTTGCAAGCAAATATGACTTTACGAGTTCTTGTTTAACTATCTCTTACGAGTTATTTTCTTAATGTCAAAAATATTAATAAATTTTAATTTGCAAAAAAGTTTTTTAAGCGTTTGTCAAATAAGCTTTCACTCAAATTATATTTAATCACTCTTTTATCACATTAGATTCCTAGAAATTTTGCAAGTTATGGATTGTAAAGAAAACTAATAATTTATATAACCTTTATATGCAAATATCTCTAGAAACTATGCCTTGAATTCTCATAACAACTTGTTTTAAAAAGCAGAATAAAAAAAATATAAAAAATTAAGACCCTATAAGATATAAAATTATATTTTCTTAACATAAAATTAGTTTTTTAATAACTAATTATTCGTTTTAAGACTTTCAATTAAAACCGTATAAAATTACCATCTATGATCAATTGACCTATTTAATGTTGCTATTATCTAGCGACCACTGTACTTATTATGCCACCCCATTTCAATATAAATTTCTAGCTACTTGTTAATGCATTTCCAATTAGCATAAAGTACCTCTCTAGAAAACTTATTACACTTTAGTTCAAGCGAGTCTTGGCTAAAGTAAATCTGATTAGCAATACAAAAATAAAAAATATTTATAATAATGATACGTAATGAAGTTAACTTGAAACTTACGCTCGTGTAGGCTTATCGAAAGGGTTTTTTTTTTAATTGTTCAAGTTCAAAAGAATCTTGTTAATGAAACGGAATGAGAAACGGAAACATCTACAAAATACTTTATCATTTCATCGAATTTAAAATACCTGTTCATCATATTCAATTTGTATGCTAATGGCACGCCTGGTTCTAAGCATCGTTTTTTTTATTTAAAGCAACTGAAAATATAGCACTTAAAATAGACAGAGGGAATCTTTTATTATTTAACCCCGACACCATTTAAAGTTGAATAAATCAAACACCTTGACAATAGACACAGTTGAAAGTTAGTGCTAAAAATTTTATGTTTACCCATAACCAATATAAATAACAATAAAATTCATAAATGCCACTTACATCAGACGTATTGATGACTATCATTGTGATCAAGCAAAAACGATGAGCTGATGAATTCTTATCATACGTGCGAGTTTAAAACCCACTCAAACGTCATTTAAAAAGTAACAATAAATAGGCTCGCTAATCAAAACTTAGAGCTCCAGCAGTTTGGCAGGGCCTGTTATGAATGTTTTTTATATATTTTATTTTTATCAGTTAAACTCTAATTACGAAAGAGCTTTAGTCACGCGCGAGATGCGAACATGAATAACAATCGCATTCACATGCTAGTATATTATATTTTTATTTTTGTATTCTACCTGTAATAATAATGGTTCGGTTCATATGCAATTTTGAGTTTTTGAATACTATATATATAAGTTATATTTATGGTAAGAAATCATAGGATATTAATCAACAAAACTATCATTATTATTTGAACAATGTTTTTAAGGCCTTGGGCTTTATTACTCTTTCTGTCATTGAATACAAATTTAACGCATGGTTAATCATATTTTTCGTCAAAGTTCGAATTTTAAATGCAACCGGACATAAAGATAACGACAATGCCAATGATAGTTAATTTCTACATTAAATCACAAAGTATAAACAAAATATTAGTAAATTATTTAATATTGGTCAGACGACGTAGGTCATTGTCAGATTTATTTATATATAGTAATATTGTTATTATTTTCACTACAACAACCAAAAACAGCCGCAATAGAGCAGAAGAAATAAACAAAAATGTTCAGGTACATGGCTGAATTGGAACATGCCACGAAGAATGTTGCCAATAACACAAAGCTTACTACAATTGGAACGATCGCAAAGTATGCGCTGGCATTCCAATTGCAGACACACACATACACAGACGCACACACGTTTTGAACGTATGTATGTATGTACGTATTTTTTGACGTGAGTGACGTCAAAATTCTAAAGAACTGTGCGAGTGCTTTTCTTCCCGCTTGAAATTTTTTCTTAGCAGAAAAACGATAACGTGGCCGTCGAATGAAGACTGTTGAAGGGTTGTGTGCAGCGTTTTTGTTTAGCACGGAGACGTATTACTGCTTTATTGTTTTACTGTTCCTGTGGTTTGTTTGATTTGTCATTATCGTAAAACACTTTCACTCAACATACACACACACACGAGTTTTTTGAAGATCTCAAGATTGTTAGTGTTTTTTTTATGTGTTTGTTAAGGGAGCTTTGCCGGCGTTGCGTTCGCGACGCTCCGAACACGACTAAACAAATAGTATCCAATTGTTAGGCAACAATGCTTACAAATAACGTTGCTAGAAAATTGAATTGATGATTTCTGTGATGGGAGTATAAATTTCTGATAAATGACTACGATATATGGCTGTATGTATGTATGTACATTCACAGGTAGAAATAGGCAGATAATGTGAGCGGCAGTTATGGACAAGCGGAACAACAACAAAGTATCGGCACAAACAAAATAAAGAGCGAGCAGACAGACAGCAACGCAGATAGACATACAGAGAGAGCAAAATAAGAAGACAGAGAGCGACATTGAGAGCGACGTCGTTTTTTTTTTACTCACGCAACAAATGGAATATGAAATGCCACTTGAAGCACTTGGAATTCGATTGGCTTTTGTTTTTTATGCAACTTGTAATGCACTTTCTTGTTTTTGCCTATGTTTAAATGCTGCTTCGCTGTTTTCTATTAATTTTATAAGATATTTTTTAACTCCACGCAGCCGTACATTTAAATAACGAATTACAAAGACAAGCGACGTGTACAATACACAACGGCGGCAAGCAACGAACTGAGAGGCCAAGCTGATCTGTCAAGAGCAAGCAGCTGGAACGTGAGAGTGACAGAGATAGTGAGCCAGCATGTGAGCGACAACGAGAAGAACGCGCGCAAATTAAGCGAGCGCAGAGAGCTTAATAAGCACAACACACGCACATTGACATGGAACAGCTGGAACCTATTTAAATAAAATTCACAAGTGGCTTTACTTTACGTACATTCACTTGAACATGGCGAAAAGCTGACTTGTCATAATATTTAATTAGCAACACATTTTTTTTTTGTTAATAATTTTTGTTATTTTCTACATTTATGTGCTCCCAAGGACCATTGTGTTTTCCGTACAAATAATGTTATATGTATTACCACTGTTGCAATGCAAATTCCAGTACGATTCTAGCTTGCGGCAGAAAAGAGAAGGAGAGGCAGATTTTAAGAGCAGCCAAGAAAATGCGAAAAAAAAATGTAGTCGTGAAAAAAGAGAGTGAGAGAGTGGATATGTTCATTGAAAAGATATTGGCGCGCTCTATATTCTTGTTGAAAATTAAGCTAGTTGGAGCAAGGCTGAACGAGTGTGTAAAATAAAATTAAAATTTGATTCCACAGTAATCGGAAGTTACACGTTCAAATATAAATCGGTTAACACTGGATTATTACTGGATTTAATTTCAATTGTTTTGCAACAAAAAAATTGTTTAATTCGTCAAATATGACATCGTCATGTGCTTTTTTTTGCATTGTTCCCTTTTGACTTTCTAATTTGCATGCAAATTGGTAACATTTGACAGACCTTAGTCAATCATGTGTTTTTGATTTTTATCTTACAGACAGATGCATGGGTTATTATGATAATAGAGAAGTAGCGCCAGAAATCGTATATTTTCAGATGAGATACTCAACAATGGCAAAATTAAATCTTTACTTTTTCGCATTATGTGCATTTAGTTTCTTTTACCTGTAAACTACAAGCATTTCAGTAAGAATTTTGTGCCGCCCTTTTTTCAGTCTCTTGTCAACTTAAAAACTCTGTTGATTTAATCTACATCCAGCGACGACTATAAAAAGATCTGTGGTTGTTTCGTATTTCTTTGAGTGTGCAAATAATTAGCAAAATTTTAATCATGCTAATCAACTTGGATACTCTTTCATTCAGGCACTCCAAATAACTCCAAAAACCCCCAAGACAGCTCATTCCACCTACCAAAAAAAAAAAAAACTGGTTGTTTTTCACTTTTCTTTCGCTTGTTTTTGGCCTTTTGCAACCTATTCCCAGGTAAGCATTTCACGAGTGTTTTTTCTTTTTCCGCTTCGCAAAAAACAACTTTGACTAATGATGCTGTCTTGACAGACGATTGGGAAAGTGGTTTTGGGATGGGCTAAGAGTCCTTCACTCTACAATTGTTGCACACCAGGGCACAATTTTCTTGGTCTCTCTTTTAGAGAGAGAAGTAGACAATAAGAAAGCATCTTGACTACACGCTGAGGTCAAAAGAAGCTGCCGCAAACTGTTGGCGCTTCTTGCGAGTCATTATTAATTTACGTCGTTTACCAGAGATCCTGCAGGATGCCTGAATGAAGGTGTAGGGGAAGGGGTAGCGAGGGGGAATGCAAGAGCTTTAGTTACACAAAAGTTGTGTGTTGCGAAAAGTTGCTGCAGTTTCGGTGGTTGGCACTAAGAGACGCTTTTGAGCACAGTTGCAACAATTTCCGGCATCAATTACCTCAATGAGGCACAGTGGTTAGAAGTGTCGAAATTGTTGCATAATACTTTATTTATTTATGCTAAATGAAAGCTCGAATGTACTAAGTTATTCAGTAAAATGATAAATAAATGTTCAATAAAACTAAAAAAAAGTAAAAAATTTGGTTAATTTAAAATCTTAACCAAAAACTTAACATATTAAAAAAAAAAAACAACAAAAAACTTAACAAGAAAGCTGCTTTGGGATATTTGTCTCATTATGACCACACCAACTAATAATAAATCGAAGCAATTAATATTGATTGAACCAACTAATTAAAGATTTGAGAGGCAAATAATCACTAATTCTGACTCATCAGGTATCTTAAAGACATTCAGCATTTTTTAGTCATAAATAGTTATAAATTGTCACAGCAAAATTCATTCTTTTAAGCCATAATCAAACACACAAACTCAAACGAATATGGAAGAGCAATTGGCTTGGATAAGAATGCACTTGTATTGACAGTCGTCAAGCATTTTCTAGCTCAATAATTGCAATCAGACAGGCACTCGAAATTGAAAATTGTTTATTTGCTATTTGCTCGGGAACTGCACAATATGACAGTGGAAAATGAATGAAAGTTCGTAGTATTGTTCTGCATGACTGTTGGCTATCAGACTAGCTTGCCACTATCCAGGCTACATGTAGCAAAAATTTGATTTTCAATCCAAAAATCCCAAATATCACACTTGAAAGCTTCCGTTGACACTTCAACGAGCCACAAGCATCGTTTTGTTGTCCAATGGAATTTTCATTCAGTTTTCACTCTAGTCGCTTGCTCGTTTGCCCCTATCTCTATTCTCTAACTGTCTGTCTGTCTGTCTATCTAAATGTCTGTTCTGGGCTCATCTCATTGCTGGTCAAATTATGCAGCATCGCATTTGATAACCATGAGCCATTTGTCGATTCACAAGCTGTTGCATTTGCCACATTCGTATTCGCTGTGAACAAAAATCATTTGCTTGAAACTAACGCAATCAATGGATATCATTTCAGATGGAAAACTACCAAATAAAACCTTGAAAATAAATTTATCTGAAAGTTGTTATCTTTTAATAAAGTTGCTTAGTGTTTGAGAGCAGAGTGAAAGGTATTGAAAAGAACTCAACAGTTGATAAAAACAAAACTTATGGGGATAACATTTACATAATTAAAACCTTTATGATTTCTATATCAGCAAAATATGCATTATGCATAAGTCGATAATAATTATAAAGAGAAACAAAAAATTTTAAATAGGTATTAAATTTTCATCATTGAGTAATAACTTTTTAAACATAAGGGTATAAAAGATTTTATTTAATGCTTTTTATGTGGTCTTATTCAAAACTTTCTGACTATTTGCTTAAAATAACGTAACTTATCGAGTTTTACTTTGGCGCCTTAAAGTTTTGAGCCAAATTAAACGAAATCATTTAAGTTGTCATTCAATTATTTTAACTTAATTTTTTTTCTTCTCAATCTTAATTGATTTAAAACCAAATCAATCATTTCGCATCACCACTTCCCCAAAGCCTTAAAGAGTTACAATCTTTATTATCTGTGCAAAGCATCAGATTGCAGCCCCTAGCCACGTAAATTTCCCACAAAAAATGGCTGCTAGACGAGACGCATACATCATCCGAATGCAATCGTTCACAACCCCCGCCCCCAACAAGGCAAGAGCACCAAACTATGCGTTACTTAATGGTCAAGGGCTAAGCTTCAACCCACTCCCCGCTTTGGCATAACAAATGGCGAACAAGTGCGGCCATTATTCTCGCCCCTAAGTGCGGATTGGAGTGCAAGAGGGGGGAGGTGAGTCATTGGGGTTCCATGGCACCCACTTTATTTTGTTTGCGCAGCAAATGTCGTGTAAAAGCTGAAAAATGTTAAAAACGCCAGAAGCATCCGCATCAGACGTGGCCTAAACTAAACGCAAATTTTTCGGAGCCCTAACGAGCTTAACGGAAATGCAAAAGAAATAATGCACACAAAACAAAAAACCAAGATAAAATTCGGAGAAGTGTGTAAGGAATGCGAATAAAAAAATGTGCGAAGAATTATTGGGGTTTGGTATTCAATAAAAATACATCAAACGTCAAATGAGACAGGGGGAGAATGGAATACCGCTAATGATGAGCAAATAGTCTCGTTAGAGATATCAAACGTTGACGAGGTGTTGCTATATCAAAGCAAATTGAAAGCACAATCCCAAAAAGTTAAGAATTAAGATAATCATCGTTATGCCAGTGAATTATATTATGTTATTTGCCAGGATAATTACACTCATTACGTGATAATAACTGCTAAAAACTGCATTCATTTGGTTAAATCTGAAGTTATTCTGTTAATATTATAAGATTTAATTCTTTATTGGATTGGTTAAAGTCATAATAAAGATATGTTTTCGCTAACATTAAAGTTGTGTAGGTTAATTTTGGGTTAAAAATTAAATCAAATCTTGTTAAGACTTTAACTTTAATCCCAGTAGCACAACTCTTAACCATGGTATGGTTGTTGACTGCCTTTGCAGTGTGCTCTCCACTCACATTTCATCATGGTTTATGGCTCTTAAGTAGCTTACTCTAATGGCTTGACTAAGGCAGCAGCGGCAGCAGCAGTTGCAAGCACCCAAAGTGCCCCAACACATGTTTAGTTGTTGTACTACCACTACTACTACAAGCACTTGCATGTAGTATTTTGTATTTTGTATGGTGGCATTGTGGTAATTTCAACATTTTCTGCGCCATTAAATGCAACTCAAGTTACTGCCGAGAAGTTAAGAGGTTAAAGTCAAACTTCAACTTGAATAGGGAATGAAACTTTACAGCAATTGATGGATGCGCTCTGCCAAAATGCCTAGAAGCGCCTTTTTGTTGAAGGCTCCGAAATCAATTGCAAATCCCAATCGCAAATGCAAATCCAAGTGTAAACAAATTTATCGCTTTGGTTTGCCATCCAATTTGGACCAGGCTCAATGCCAGATTTACATGCCTGACTGAAGCCAGCATTTTGGCCACTTTGAAAGGGTTTAAGCTAAATGCTGCCATATGGCCTGCAACTTTTAACTGTTTACTATACCAAATGATAGAAAGGGAAAAGGCGTGCTCCAACTATCAACTACTTTGGCGTTTTTACATTTTAGCAACATTATTAAACAGAATTAAAAATAATATTCTTTAAACGCTTTGCTAAAGAATATTAGGACTTAACGAATACCAGAAAAATTAAATTTTTGGTATATTGTTAACTACTCTGCCTACATTGATGTTCTTTGTGTTTTTTATAAAAACGCATCGCTTTGGAGGCCCAACATAAAAATGCATTTACAAATACGGACTTTTCTTGATTGCCAGGGCAATTATATGAAGTTTTTTTCCTTTCTTCTTTCTTTTTTTTTTTTGTGTGGAGTAGGGGGCTTGGCTAGGGTTGGCAGTTGACTCCCCACTTACATCCACTTATATAAGTGTTGCCCTTTGCCAGCAGCTCATTTGTTTATTTTGCAAGCTGTTCTTACATTTTTCTGTGTCTTTTAACACTTTTTGCCATGCACTTTGTAATAACGGGTCTTAAATAGTACGAATATTTTTCAGTTTCTGTTACAGTCAAGTGTATTTCTCTTTAAAGAACAATCCTGTTCAATATTTTCTTGCAAGATTTTTATTAAGCTTCCCTTTTATGCAATTGCAATGTGTCACAAAGCTTTTATCTCATAATGTCATCTCGTGTTATCTACGAAAGCATTTCCGGCTGAATAGACACCACACCCTTACACAGCATTTTCACAGCTTACACTTTTCAATGTTTCTTATCTCGTGTGTCTTTTTTTTATATTTTCTTGCTCCTTCTCCTTCAATTACAAGCACTCTTCTGGACAATGTCATAATTAGAAATTGTCTGGCATTTTTATTTTATCTGCGTTTTTTTTCAAGGTTCTAGTTGCGAAACAATGCTTAAAGCTGAACAAACTATCCCATCGAAGGGCAAATATACTACATACATTGCTCTAACACTGAATACACAAAACCGAGAAACAATAATGGATTGCAATGGATTGCATTTACATATGGATTTCGAAATGGGAAGGGTTGAGCTGTGTGATATTGCATACACACAATGCATCTAACTAAGTGGATGTGAATCCAAGCACTAGACGCATGCAATCACTAGATACAGTCTCGACCCCTCTCTCTCTCGCTCTTCCTCTATCTACGCTGCGCCGCCAAGTAATGGCAACGAATAAATCTTGAATGCCTCAAATATTTGCCATACACTGTCGTTGTCAACGTTTGCCGGAGGCAGGGATGTTTTGGATGGTAGAAGGAGGTGCAAAACAAATTTCTATACAACACTTTATGTAGATAGGCAAAAGAAACGAAGGAAAAGAAATCGCCAAGTTGCCATTGCTGTTGCCGAGGCAGTAAAGGACCATTATAATAGTTTTGCAGCGCCTCCAGCGCAAGTCAAAAGGAAACCAAAGGGTGGGAAGGAAGAAGTGAGGGCGATTGGGTTGGGGTTTGAACTCACTTTGACACTCGAGAGCCGCAACGAGATAAAAATGGCTGCAAGTTGGACCAGCAGACAGCCAGACCCCAGTCTGTGGCGCTACAGTGGGTGTACACTGTATACTGTACGAGAGAAAACAACACGCGTTGCATATAAAAGCGAGTAAAACGAGTCGAAACATGCTGTTCATGTGCTGCTGTGCTGTGCTGTGATGCCCTTAAAATAACATAAAATATGCATTGCAAGAGCTTAACTAGATAACTGCATAATAGGATATTGCGTATACGCCGCCGCGCGTGTGTGTGAGTAGCGTTGCAAATCTGTAAATAGCATTACGCTTTTAGAAGTATCAAATCGAGTCAGAGCGGAATTGAGCAATTCAACTATAGTTTTACTAACACTTTTCGCAACGGAAAGTTCCTTAAAAGTTAGTTGAAATTTTATCTCGAAGACAATAAAGCGTTTAGCACATTTAGTCGACCTTAATTGCGTATACGCCATGTATTCGTGGTCTGTAGTTAGAAATACTTTGAGTTTCTAGAAAATAAAACAAAAGTATATTTTAGCTCAATCGAAAATAAGCTTAAGATTGAAAATCTTAACTTTTAAGCAGCAATCAAAGTAAATAATAAGTTTAAATGTCACCGGAATTTCTACGAAATACAGTTACGTTCAGAAAATTATCAAAAGATCAACTTTAACAATAAATAAAATATTGCGGATCAAGTTCGGAATTTGATTTATACAAACTAAACTTAACCATTCGACAAAGTAGTAAAAGTAACGAATTCGTAAGAAATTCTTTTCTTCAGCTTTTTGTTTAACTGTATCAGAGTCTCAGCTGGTGTCATTGCGACAAAGTGCTGTCAATGCAAATCATGGCATACGAATAGACCGCACCCAATGCAATTTTCTTTTACTTGCTGTCAATTTTCGTAGCAATCTGTTGCCAACGTATAACGAACGTTGATAAAACAAATGTTAAACGAAGTTGCCTTAAAAATGTAAAAACAGACAATTGCTAGTATTGTTGTTTCTGTTGTCGTTGCCAGTTGCATTGTCTGTTGCAAGCTTCATTAGACGCACGTATGCAGCAGCAGCAGCAGCAGTAGCAGAAGGAAACAAGGCAGCCGCAGCTGACTGTCGCTTGTTCGCTTGTTCAGGGTTGAGGCAAGCGGCACTAATAGATGTGGCATTCAAATTTATTTTCAATGTATGTGCCAAAGGCAATGCAAAGCACAGTTAAAACACACTCGCAGCACAGTAGGAACAATGTAGAAACCCCTTAAAAAAAAAACCCCAAATGCGTGACACTTTAGTGACAGTTCAGACGACATGTGTGGGAACTAGACATGTAAATTGTATTATTATTTGCAACGGCATAAAAACTATTAAAATATAACCTAAAGATACTTTACTACTAGAAGGAAAAAGTTACTGTGAGAAGGTTTCGTTTGAAATTTCAATACAGTTCTTAAGAAACTTGCTTAGTATAAGTTGGTTTTACCCAATATTTGATGTTCATTAAAATAACATTTCTATCAACTTTAAAAAAGTAAACGAAAGTCTCTCACAAGCTGTCATTAGAGTCTACTATATAATAGACAATTAGACTAACAATAGCTTGATGAAATTTACAGCAGTTCACAAACATTCATTCAAATGCATCCATCTAAGGGAAAACTTTACTTAAGGTTGAGCCCAGATAGTACGATTCCCAGCTAACAAAACGGGAAGTACACGAACAAAGCAGTGTGAAATAAGTGTCTCTCTAAACAGTAAATTTAATTAATTAGGAATATGTTCTAGTGCAAATAACTGCAGCGACGTACAAAGCAAAACTTTAACAACAGACAATAGAGAACAAAGCAAAATAAAGGGGGGGAGGGGGGGGGGGGGGGGAATAAAAACAACAGCAACAAAATATATTGACAAAGTTCCCGATAACTTTTTCTCACAACTTAAGCTAAACTGCATGAAGCAAATAATTGGTGTCAGCAACGACGGAAGTGTAATCAGCTCGAAAGGCGTGCTTAAGCCAACAGCTGCAGCAGCAGCAGCAGCAGATGCAGCTACAACAGAAGTTGCCTAGATAAATTACACATACGCCGCGTGCGACAAACAAAAAGTTGTATTATAACCGAATAATAAAAGCACAGCGACAACAAAAGGGGGAAAAATAATAAGAGAAAAAACTTTTGGAATTTTTCAAAGACGCATACTTAAAAACTAATAATTAAATACCTTATATACACGTAGACAGAAAAAAAATAGTTTTTAAGTAAACTTTGATCCAGAAAAAATTATAGCAAGTGGAATGATAGATGGATATGATATAGTCATTCAACATCCACTGGAAGGGTTAACCATTTTTTTTTTTTTTTATAATTTTAATTTGGCGTTGAGGGCGTGAAATTAAACACACACATATGCCACGCACGCAGTGAGCAAGCAATGAAGGCACAGAGCGCATTTTCACATATTGAATGTTTAATTTTATCGAAATTATTTAATAATAAAAAATGAGGGCAACATATGGCGAGAGAAATCGGGAAATGAATGAAAATGGAAATTGCCGTTGCCATTGCATTGCACATCGCACATCGCACAGAACTGATAATTTACATATAATTGACTGCATTCCCCTATGTATGAGTGTGTCTCTGTGTGTGTGTACGTGCATCCTGTGTATCCTTTTTTGCCTTTATGTATCTTTATGTGTGTGTGTATGTGGGTGAACGAAATTCATATGCATTCGTTTGTTCTGTGCGTGTAAAATGAAAATTTATGCACACTTAATGGTCGCCTCTGGCAGAAGTCCTGCCCCCAAACGGTGTATGGCCACGCCCACATTATATATCCTGTTGAATGCACTCGTTAAGTCGGCAACCGCTCAACTGTGCACTGACTGAGAGAGTTCCCTTACACTGCTTTCCCCTCACGATTCTCTTTCGCAAATGAATTATGTTTAATTTTATTTCATCTCTTACATTCTTCGTCTCGTTACTCTATCCCATTGTCTCTTTTATTATTTGTGTGTGTTTTCTCATTCAGTGTAAATTGCCATTTTTCTTTGTGGTTTGTCGCACATTTTAACATATAAATTCGTGACAGGGAAGTTGATGATGAATGCTGGTCTTAAATTATGTTGAGATTTCAGTATATGCATAAATATAAATATTTCCTTTCCTGATGTGAAAATTGTGGACATCTCTTTGAGCGAACAATTTTCATTTCTTTTGTATTCAATTCGGTTGAATTTCTCTTGCATAGGGTCAGTAATAACAAGTTATTCGTTTATACTATTATTGAATTAAATTACTTTTACAAATTGCACAAAAGAAATTAAAGACATGACTAAAGATTCTGATTTTTGACTTTTATGGGTCTAGAAAGGAATATGTCCCTTACATTATTTCCGCTCATAACATTCAAAAGGGGTAGCAAAAACAAATCCTGTTTCTCTTGTGCCACAGAGCCTTACAATAAGTTGTTGAGATACGCAAAGAACTTTCAAAACAAAGAAAATGCTTCAGCAACACTTTTTATAAATGCAAAAACGAAAACAAGTTAATGCCAAAGTTCTTAAGGTGAATGTTGGGTCGATGGGCAAAATGTGGAAAAGAAAATGTTGAGAAATAAACTGGAGTTTTTGCAAAAACGTGAAGTTTACTACATTATGCTTATTTTCCCTTCTTATTGAATTTTTCTTGCAAAACAAAAATAATGCGCACAAATATTCATCCAAGTACCAGCAAAAATCGAGAGCGCACCAAAATATAATAATAATAATCATAGCAGCTGCAAAAAAATTATTTTATCGCAGCACAATTTCAATAAAATATAAAGTTTTCCTTTAGCTTTTGTGAAAATATGCATTGTTAAACTGTTAAAATGTTGCCAGCGGCAACGCCCATCAAAACGAGAGCAAAAGACTCTGAAAAACAAATGCAAATTAAGGCTGGCAATACTGGCATATTTTTATTTCTATCTGAATGTTACTAAGCCACACCTGTTGGCGTTTTGACGTAGCCCAGCATTTCAAATGTGACTGTGCAACATTTATTTTTGATTAGCTTAAAAACTTAACATTTGTCATTTATATGCGTTCCTTTCACTAGTCAACGCTTGACCGACCAAATATTGCTGCCTGCTTTTAGGCAGCACAATCAAATTTATTTGAAAAAAGGTTTCTCGCTGACAATTTTACCAATCAACCGAATTCAGCTCAAACTGATACAATATTAATTTCCGTATACGCATACTAAAACAAACGAAAAAGTTGCAGCGTCGGACGCAACCGACTGTGGTATACAGTATAGAAAAGGGTGTTAATATTTTCCCATAAACAAGGATATTTACAAAGTATACAACGGTTGTCGGACGGACGCCATGACAAACATCTGAGTATCAGAGCTTAAAAATTAATTTTGGATATTTAGCATTGGAATTTCACATTCGCATTGTCAACATATATATTATTATTTTAGTTGAACATCAGCATCATTCGAGCTAATTCAATTGCTGCTGCAATTTAACGTCATGTGCCAATTAATTTAATTTTTTAATTAGTAAAATAAACACATTCCCACAAAAGGATACGGCAGGCCTGTAGAAACAAACACATTGCGATTGTTGTGTTATTTTTAATTACATTATAGCTGGAATAAAAATAGTTTGTATTTGACAAGCAGAAAATTGAAATCCAGCTAGTGCAAGAGCTAACAATCAAATACGAATAAATTGTATACGTTATGTCAAATCGCAATTGTGATTAAGTTATCTAACCGAATTCCACAGCAAAAATGTTCATTTGAACATTAAACTCTGTTTAGGTGTGTGATAAGCTATATATCAAAACAAATACCATTCAAAATGAATGAATTCATTTATAAATAATTTTAATAAGCTAAACGTAAAACCAGCTTAAGTAAGAAACATTTATTTCATTTTTCTTTAAGCTTTTTATTTAATTAAAATTAAGCTCAGTCCACTTGCAGTTGCAGTTTTTATTTTAACCAGTTTGAAACCCAATTAAAATTTCTTTAATACAGTACACCTGCTCATTTTTATTGCCGCCCTCTTTTCCTTTGCGCCCATAGCTGTCGGCAGTTTTATAATTATTATTTTTTAATCCCACTCCATTGTAAACATAATCGTACGTGTGTTAATTATTTACGCATTCATCAAATAAAACTTACAACCGCACTCGCAATTTATTTAATTTTAATTGTTTTCGTGAGACGCATTCAATTTAAATGCATACCGAGCATAAATAAATCCAACAAAAATAAATATTTTATGAATGAAATAAAAAAATTATCATTGTGCATAAATAAGTGTGTTTTAAATTTATTGGCATTCTGTCAACAGACGCGATATAATTAGTTGGATGAGCCCAACGTTTGTATAAAGTGTTAAATGATTTTTTTGTTGTTTCGAGTAAGTTAAAATATATTGCATAATTTCTGGTGTCGTTTTATCAATGACATTGTTATTAATTATAGCGACAATTTTTTACACATTTCAACAAAGTCAACAGATGACGAACTTGATAAGAAATGAATTAAAAAACTCGTAAATTTTATAACAAAAAAAAAGTCAACAAAACAAACAGCTCTCAATTATGTTGCAGCCGAAATTCACTTGTAAACAAAAACCTAGAAACCAAGTCCTGGGCTAAAATACAGGTCAATGCATTTTAACTAAAAACCAAGCTATCAAATTACATTTTCAAGCAACCTGAAGAGCCAGCTAAACATGCTAACGATGATGCACTCAAGTTCACAAGAAAAGAAGCCCCAGAACTTGGGATTGGGAGGACTGCATGTACTTTTTAGCCACTTACATCATCAAGCACAAGTTTGCAACTCCATAAAATTTCTTACTACCGCCGCCAGCCCGCCCGCCACACGTCGAAACCATTCATCCAGACCAATGAAAGCCGTTAAGTGCCTCATGAGCAGCACAGCCCACAAGTTTTCCATTTAACTGGGCGGCAAGGAAAGCAGCAAAGCCGCAAAAATAATATGACAAAAAAGCCAAGAGGACGAGAGCGAGAGCAAACCATTGATTTAAAGGCGAAGCATCGAAGCTGGGGCCATAGAACCAGGAACTCAGAAGCAAGAAACAGGATCAAAACGAGGACCACAACCAAAACCAAGGCAACAACTTGGGCGTTGTTAAACAAAAGACTTGCCAAGGCAAAACTGACTAAGCAAAATCAATATTGATGTTCATTCGATTGAAACGCCAAGGTGTAAGAACAGAAAAGCGAGAACCAATGGGAGATGGGGAGCATTAACTATAGTATATCCGAGAAAAGACCTTCAAGTGTTGCGCGGGCGAAAGAGGTGTTAGACAAAATAGAAACTTTGACAAGCCGATTGAAGTTGAACAAAAGCTAAGCTGAGTTAAATACTTGATTTACAAAAGCAGGTTACAATAAAATCAACGAAACTTGCAAAACTTAACTATAAAATACCTAATCTCTTGTTTTGTTCTTACTCGATGATAAAATCAACCTTAGAAGTTACTAAACTGAGCATTTTACAAAGGGATCAAATGTTGTTAGTATCTTTTACATACGAAAGTTTTTGAACCTAAACTTAGTAAGAGGTCTTAACATTAACATTTTCACTTAATTAATAACAACGCATTCTAAAATACTCTGTTCCAGAAATCTTTACAACCTATTCACTTTAACTTTGTTGGTTTTTGGAGCAAGTTATACCTCTTGGAAATCGTTCAAACTTGTTTGACTTGAAGCAAGTTTTAATTTAGTTGCTATGCTCATTACCTGCAGAATTTTTGTGCAACGCTATGTTTTTGATATCCTTCTTTTTGTCTGTTTTTTCTGTATTTGCTTACCTCACCTGTCTCTCTCACTCATTTTAACAGAGTGCATCAAGTGTGCAATGCAGCTTAAAATAGTAAAGTAAATCCAGACGTGAAACTTTCAAGCGAAAAATAGCTACAAAATAATCGAAAAACTTTTTAGTGTAACATGTTTTTTTATACGCCCCTACGCGCGCTTTCTGAAAACTATGTTACAAGCTGAGTCTTTTGCTTCACTCTTTCCAGCTACACTTTCGTATTTTATTCTCATTATTTGTTCTTGTAACAATGCGCACATAAAAAGGAACATTTGCCTTAACTAATTTATCATTTCCTGACTGAAACGCCGGGGTTCTTTTTTTAATTCTTATTTTTTTCTTTTGTTTTTCCTTTTTTTTTTGTTGCACGCTAATTTGAAAACATTTTCCCTTAATGACCAGTTGCAAAAAAATATTAAAAAGTCCAGAGTAATTTAGCTAAAGATACTCTGTAACCTTGCGTGTCTTAATTAACTTAAACTTTAAAGTCAATTAATAACATTTTAAATTGTTGATTTTTTGAGTATTTTTTATGTGTTAAATTATTCGATTCTGTAAGTTTCTAAGAGTGCATACGTCTTTTATAAATAAATAGGGAACAAGGTTAAATCGAATGAAAGAGTAGCGAAAACAGAGTATTTTCATTATAATAATAGGTGAAACGATGTATAAAAAGCTTATATCATCAAAATTTCAATTTAGCTGATGAGCTAGCTTAGAGAAAATATATTTTTGTTCATACAAGATTAAACTAAGGAACTTTTTTCCACTAAAAGTGATTTGATATATGAACCAACACATATGGTTTTACAGTCAAACTTCCATATAACGAATCTTATAGAAAAATCTAATCAAACCAAAAATTGAAATTCGCTGCTAATTGCAGCGACAATTTATCACGTTGCTTAATTTTTTCCCAAAGCAAAGGCAACCAAAAGAAGTTAAGAAGTTGGATTTGCTCTCGCCTGTCATTTTCACAGTCAATTGAACAAGTTACAAACTTTACCTTGACTGCTCAAAAGACTTCTGTTCTCCCTGTTCTACCAAATAAATAAATAAAAAAAAAAAAAAAAAAAAAAACTAAACCATTGCTCCTGTCACACGCGACTTAAACGTAACGTGCCTTTTGTCCTGGCTTTGCACGTTCGTTTTTGTCTTCCTTTCTGGCCGTAACTGCCACGACCAACGATGTGTTTTTCATTGTTGTTGTATCTGCGCAATTTGCTGCCTCGAGGCATACAGAACACGCTTGGCTCGAAAAAATTTGATTATTCATGTGTAGCACATGCTGCTGACTTTTGTGTGGTCCGCTTATTCTATACCCTGCCATTAGTTAAAAGTTGTATGATTCGAACATTTGTTGTGCGGCATTTGTGACCGGAAGTTTAGTTTTGGGCTCTTCATAAACACTTTTTTGATTAGATTGTTCAAATATTTAACATATTTTGTATGGCTTTTTAGGAAAATAAGCTAGAGAGAGCATTAAGATATCATCCTGAATGATTTTAGGCTATCGTAAATCTTGTTAAATGTTAGGGCATTTAGTTTGTTATCTCTGAAATAATATTATGCTTTGCTTTTTTTATGTTTTTATGTTGTGTCTTTATGTTGTTTTGGTAATTATTTTTGGTGTGAAATATGCTTTGGGGTTGCTAAATCCTGATTGTTTAACATGTTTCTCTTTCACCTGGTGTACAAACCAAACAGGGTGCTTTATGGGCTTACGTTAATTGCTCACAGAGTATATTTATTGCTTCAGTACTAAACATTAAAACTTTGCCAAGCTGAAATACATAATTGTGGAATCTAATTATGATGGACACCCTCTGAGCAAAGCTAGCGAAATTGGCTTGGCAGTGCAAAGAATATTTCAAATGAGCCGAAATTAAGTTAATTGGCTTAACGTGTTGCTGTATGCCACCAAGTCAAACAAGATGAGAATAAGAGGAACTAAGGCCACAAGGATCAAGGTCCTTTTGTTTAAACTTATTATGTCGAACGCGACACACGCATGTATGTTAATGAACATAATTAATTTATGCCTTAAAATTATGCCAAGACACAAAACCAAAATATACAACATGCCACACACAACAAATTAGTGAAACACATTTTTCGCTCCCTGAGGAAAATTGCCTCTAGTTAAGAGCATTATACAAATGTGTTGCGCCTCTTACCTCCTTGCCATGTTCTCTTGCCCTGTCTTCGTCTTCATCGTCATCCTCATCCTCATTATCATTTTCATCTTGAGCTGTTGTTGTCTCTGACAAAATCACACGACGACTTTCACTACGATTGCGCAAGAAATTTGTTGCATCTGGCAGCTCATTTACTGGCAGTGGCAGCCGTTTTCTGACTGTTGCTGCTGTGGCTGGGCTCATTATTAAGATATGCAATTTTTGATGAATGCGTCCAAAAGTATAACATTAATTTTGATGTAAATTCCAATGTTCTCTAACCAAAATTTAATTCAAGCACACACACATAGAGTGCGTTGACTTAGCTAAAAGACCGCGCCCTCAACTTGACTGTTGGGCACTGATAATGGTCGTTAAATTGCCAACATGTCGTCTGGCCATAAATAAGTTGATTAACGCAAGACTAAAAGGGCAAAGCTAAAGGGAAAACGCTAAGAGAAAAGAAAGAAAAACGAAATGCTTTTCATGCTTTCAAATAGAGAAGTTATAAAGTAAGTAATTACCGCAAAATAAAGGGAAATATAATGCAAATAAAGAGTAAAGAAAATTATGATGAAAAGAAGATGATTATAAGCAAACTTTTTACTTAATACATAAAAAAAGAACTCACTTTAAAGTTTGATTTGGCAGCAACTCCTTTCCTAACACATTAAAGACACTTGCAAATAAAGCTAACCAACAGATAATTAAGCCACATTCACAAACAGAGAATGTATATCAAAAGATGTACCAGCCACAGATGCAATCCCCAAAATGTACATCGTATATTTATGCGGTGACAGCGACAAACATGCAAAAAGCAACAACAACAATATCTGAAATGAAAACAACGTATCCTCTACTCAAACCTAATTCCACACCTTCAATTTGAAGGCAGAGAGCGAAATGAGTCGCAACGAATTAAATTGCAAGCGAATTTTCAGAGGTTCTGAAGAGCTAGGGATGGGTATAAATGTTGTGAAATAAGGTGTTTCTGCTAGACTAAATTTTAATCAAAAAATTGTCCCAATATGTTTAACAAGCGCTATAAACAATTATCAAATATTACGATTTGCTTTAAATTATTCTCTGCCTGTAAAGTTTGCGCAAATTTTAATAAACATTTAATATATAATCCAATAAAAAATTCTACTCTATTTCGCTGGACTCATGCATTAATGGACAAAGTAAATATGGCAATGTTGCTTAAAATGCAAATTCATTTTGATTTTGGCAGTCGATTATTTTCCATTTGAATGCAAATAATATTTATGTCAAATGTAAACTCATGTTTAACACATTTCACAAGCAGATATAGTTTTTAGTTGACTTACAATATTAAATGCTGCCATGGTAAAATAAATACTAGATGTATTTCAATGTGACAACATTTGAATTTAATTCTGATGTTCAAAATAGATAAAAGTGATTGACAATTTTAGAAAATCATAAATATCAAACTAAGTAAATCGTATTTTAAGCTATTGAATTACTTACATAAGACTTTATTAAAAGTATCAA
Organism: Scaptomyza flava; assembly: GCA_030179655.1. Taxonomy (NCBI): domain Eukaryota; kingdom Metazoa; phylum Arthropoda; class Insecta; order Diptera; family Drosophilidae; genus Scaptomyza; species Scaptomyza flava. The sequence continues at coordinate 18,461,823 of JARNME010000404.1, forward strand.
AGATTAAAAATAAGTTATCGATTTTTAAAAAAATTTTCCTTTCCTTTAATTTCGACTCGCGCTCATCTCTAGCATAAATGACCGTCAGCAGGTAATAGTCCAACGAAATTGCAGTTAGTTTTGGGGGCGGCAGCCATAGCACTCATACGCCACGTTGGCTGCCACTTTAAATCCCCTACTCCACCATCCCATCCCCACACACACAATTTGACAGTCGTCGCAGTTGCCGTTACATAAGTTATTTATTGGAATTTGAGTGTCATTGAAAACTCGGTGCCTGTAGGCAATGCTTCGGTTGGGTCGGTGGTAAATTCTACAACCTGCCCTCTGGTTTTGAGTGCAAAACCGCAGCGCATTGAGGCTTTCGCCGGAACGGCAACAGAGAGAAGTTTCATGGCGAATAGGGAGAAACGAGGGTGAGTTGAAGTAGCTTAAGTGACAAACAATATAGGAGAGTGCAGATGGTAAATATGTGAAATTTGCGGAGTTTAGAGGTAGCCTTCCCCCACAGGTTTATTTAAGTTGCCGAGTTATTAAATTTAAAACTGATTCTGTTTTCATAAACCAAGATTAAATTACTTAAGCTTAGAATATAGTGCAAAATGCTAAGCATTATAATACAAAGAACCAGTCTCACAATACGTTTTAATTGAAACGAAAATTAAACTGATAAAAAAGGTTAGTTTGCCTACTGGGAGAAAGCAACAAATCCATTTGAAAACTTTCATTGATAGTATAAAAAAAAGTTCACAGACATAATCAAGTCACATTAAAATACAAACAATTTCAAACATTTCGAAAGCATAACTTAATTAAATTAAGCAAATGCTCTGTGCTTTTTGCAGTTGAGAACAAAAGTAATAACAACAAAGGTCAGCTTTAAATAATAAAAATATTTGCCTAAGAGTATGCAACAACTTTTTGCTCAAGCCAAAGAACAAAGTGCAGCATGTTGCAGCGTCTGAAAGTCGTTTTGCGCCTGAAACTAATTGTAATTGCAACGTAATACAATAAACTGCAAAATGTATAACTTAAATTGCATTTAGTTTTTATAAGATGTGTTTTTTTTGTCGTTTCTCATCTAAAATATGAACTGGCTGCTGTCCAGAGATATGTACACTGTACATAATACAACAACGTGCAAAGGCAACAGTCGAGATGGTGAGTTTATGAAAATTACTGATGCCAGTATCTGCATAACTGTCTGATCCAACATAGACAAACACACACACACACACACATAGAAAGCGTCTGGCAGACAGACATGGACACCTTCACATAGCTGTCGGAAAATTCCATTTTTAACTTGCAGTTTTTGCAATTTTCGCATGCTTTAGATGCAAAGAGTGATGAGGGGGTCGAGTAGGGCAGCTTCTTTATAGGGCTGGCTGGAGAAACATAAGCTCTGCTAATGTCTGTCAGCGGCGTACCACACGCAGACTGGCTACAGATACAAATTTAGTTAGAAACCAGAGGTAACAGGAGAGCGAAGTCGCCTCCAGTTCGTGGCCAGCTAGATTCACAACGTGTGGGCGAACTTTGCACAAAATATTTGACTACATTTTAGGCAGGCTGAAGTTATCCAGCATAGCAAACAGTCCTCTTACAAATACATATACACATACATATTTTATGCATATACTTATAGTACTATGTCTCCAGCATTTATGAACACTCGATGGAGTTTTTAATGCTTTTGCATCTGCGTGTGGACTAGATTAAACAATTTTTGCAACACGTGAACTCAAATTGTTTGTAAATTGCATGTGGCAGCCACCTAAGCAGCTTTTTTTGTGGTCAAAATATAGATATTTACATTTTGTTCACATTTTCCTTATTGTACGTACGTATACGTATTATTTTGCTGACGTTGCTAGCTTTAACAAGTTTATTTCAGCCATGGCTTTTCACTACTATTTCAGTTACTTCACTCGTTATGTTGGTTTATAAATCTAAATTGGAAAACTTTTGCTGCAGCACAAACGCAACAAAAAAGGAATAAAGGAAATGTAATTGAAAGTTAGACTATTGAAACTCCCTTTTGAGTTCTTTTATACGATACAAAGTTATTTTTGAAAAAATTAAGTGTTAATTAATTAATTGCAATTTTTTAATGCAACAGTTGCATGCCAAAATATTCAACTACAGGTTTAAAAAAATAAACAATAACGTTGCTAAATTATGTGCTCAATTTATTTTCCTAGGGTGTCCTAGATCAACAAAAGCGTATTTAATATATTTCGATTTAAGAGGGTATACAGAAAATATATACTTAGTTGTCTATTTATGATTGTATTTTAGTTGTTGGCTCGCAGCAGCTTAAAACTTTTGTTTGAAGCTTAGACTGGACCAAAAAAAAAAAGTTCAGCTGAGATATAATTTTAAGTTTGAGATAACGCAATAAAATGTTGAGAAAATGCTAATGAGAAAGTTTGAGTGGAATTTTTAATGATTAGTTTCACCATTTTCGCTCATTTTCTATTAAAATTATGAAGTATCTGATCCTGAAAGAATTGAGATTAGGCTGAATCTCTAGAAACAATTCTTAATTGAACGACTTAAGACAAAACAAAATGTTAATGATTGTAAGTATTAGCCGTAGTGTTAACACCATTATAACAAAAAAAGAATGTTTTTCTATTTTTGATAGGATGATTATGTAAAAATTTTAAACTTCTTGGTTAAATTAATGTAAAGCTTTAATTTCTAGCATTTCCTTTATCTGATAAAATATTTCGAGCCACAATCATTTGACAATTTTCGCAAAACATCAACCCACACACCTACAAACAAAGACACGAGCACAACTTTATACTATGTATGTTTTGCTGTCATCTTTCATCAAGTTGCGCATCAATGAAATTTCGTTAGTCGATGGAATTTACGTGGGCTTGGATCCAGCTGATAAGGCACACACACAACGACGGAGAGTGAGCAGGAGAGTAGAGAGTCAATACACCCATTCTCATATTGACATAAGCAAAGCTCCTGCCAGACAGAGCAACGTATGAGATAAGGTATGGAAGGAAGGAGGCAGAATGCTTTGAAAAATGCTGTGACAGGGTAAAAATTGTGCTGGGGTTTTGCTTTGGGTTTTGTATTTTCTAGCCAAAGGAAGACAGCACACATATGGTATGTGAGTTCCTCTTCGCCTGTTGCTGTTGACACACACAGTCCAACATTGGCCGCTCCATTTTAATTGTTTTGCAGTTTCTACTGCATCTGCTTGGTCTGTTCGAAATTTAGTCTATCGCAATGTTGTTTTAGCTCTTTTTTGTCAAATCGTTTTTTTCCCAATGCGAGAAACAGTCGCGTTTTGTTGCCGCTCCTGTAGTTTTTGGTCATAACTACATTCTGTTCATGTTGCTATCCATTGCCATACGCAAAACTAGCCCCATAGCTGCACTACCCTCATCGTCATCATCATCATCATCAGGATCAAATTCCTCGCACACACATAGAACATATACATACTTACATACATATACTTGGGGTGTTTTTATGTTAAAACGACGTATGCGTCAAGGGGTTGAGAATTTAAAGACCATACTCACAGCACTTGTTATAAAACCCAACACATTGTACCACCAATTAAGAGCACCACAATTCATTTAAGAACCAACAAAAATCATGCACCAAAAAGCGTTGTGTTTGTGTTAGTAAGTAATTGATAACTCGTTAAAGTATTAAACGACAAATTCAATAGAAACAAACCATAACTGATGTTTGCCTGGGCAATTGAGGCAATAAAAATCATGACACTTTTTTGATCCTTCGGTTGAGTCACGACAAAAGTTCATCTCCAGTGCGTTTTTGCGGTTTAGTCGGTTAGCTTTTGATAAGGGCGAAACATGCGAAATTTTGCACACACAGAAATGTTATCTGAGGAAGTGCAGCATGTTGTGGCCTTTTGTGTATGTCACCAACTGCAAATAATGGTACCTGAAAGCGGCAACATTCCAACTGAATGAGATAGGCATGTTTTCTGTTTACCACAAACCCCACAACTCTGGTATGCTGAACTGGTTTTATTTCATTTTTTTCTTTTTCTTTTTTGAAAGCACTCACTTCGTTTCCAGGCAGTAAAAACGAGTCGTAAGTTGTGGCTAATCCATGTAGGGCATCCTGTACCAGAGTTGCCAGCCCATTGTTAAGGTCAACAACAACAGTAAAACCCATTTATGTTGTGTGAGTTGCTTGGACTTTTATGTTTGACATGCCGTTATTTTTAGTATTCCTTTTTTTCTTTTGCACCACATATTTTGATGGGATTTTCCATTGGATGTGGAAGCTTAATATTTATATAAGGGGCTTAAGGGTTCACCACGTTGTTGGGGTCCCAACATCTTTTTTCTCGTCCTCGTTCTCGTCGTCAAAGTCACAGCACACTGCAAATATTTATTTTATTTCTTTGACTGCAACGTATCAAATAGAGATTGCAACATGGCTGCCGCCTCTGATGTAGAAAACATGAAAAATATTTTACAAATCGCTGGATTTTGTCTGACTGACGGTGCCACTCATAACGCAATTTAAAAGTATAATTGTACTGAAGCAGATAGATACAATAATATAAAAATAATATAAGCACTTGGCCAAATCAAAGAAGAAAGTAACGCTATGTTTAGGTTGATTTGTTTAAAATTACTTTTATCACATACAAAAAAGATCTAGAGTGTTGCATGTGCAACTGTTTTAAATATTTCAATGTTCCACATCACTTAATTTGATCGATTTCTAGCCCATTTTCCATTATTTCTTTGCGTATTATTAGATTTTTACTAAGTTTGTTAGTCCAACTTATTAAATTCGATTTAATACCGCAAGCAATTATCATATTTAAACAATAAATTTCATTATCCGCAACTCGTTCATAATTTATTAGCTCAACTAGCAATTAATAACAAATTGAGACATTTTTCGGTCACAAAATTTGATGGCAAAAAACACACAAAATGTGCAACCAATAATCATTCAGAGCGCTCTGGGCCATTTGCTTGATCAACTTTTATACAATTGATTATCAACGCTTACAAAACAGAGCGTGAAATGCGTATGAAATTAATTTGATAATGCATTACTGAAATGCAAACTGCAGCTGTAGCTATGAGGCTTATGAACAATGTGTATTCATATAATGCTTGATAACACAATATGATTCAAGCTATTGGCCAGTTCGTCAATCAATTAAAACAATATACACATATCTCCAAGTGCGTGTATGTATGTGCGTGTGTGTGATTGTGTGTGTGTGGATGTGTTTTTGTAGTCCTTTTGTCATTATGGGAAATGAAATGTGTGCATTGAATAAAAGTGGGGGTTGTGACAAAGGGTACCAATCCCAAAAAGAAAATAAAAGGGAAATCCTTGACACTCGCACAATGAGTGGAATGAAATTGAAAATTGGGACAGCGAGGGCCATTTAATGCGCACATTGTGTGTAAACACGAGAGAGAGAGAGTGGAGGGTTCATAAAGTGACTGCAAGTTGAACAGTTTTTAATTAATTTATGTCACAGCTCGAACAGCTCAGACAAACAAACAAACAAACAAAGGTGCACCAGGCGCATCAACATCGCAAACACAATCAACTAGCAGCAACAAGAGCAGCAGCAAACTAACAAACTAAACTTCCGAGTCGACCTCTTTTCATTTACTTCTCTTTCGCTCTCTCTCTCTCTCTCGTGTTTTTTACTCTTTTCCTTTCTCACTCTTTTAGAAAATCATAGAAAATCAATTTTGCTGTAAATTTTATTATCCCATTTGCCATTTTTGAATACCCTGTGTTAAATGATATAAAGAAAATGGCTATTTTAGTAGGAAACACTTAAAACAACTAAATAATGCTAAAGCTATTTTAGAGACTGTTTAAAAAAAAATTATAAGTTTGCTTTCGAAATTTCAAAATAAAAGAAAAATAATAGGTGTATTAATATTATTTCATAAAAAGGATTTATAAATAAAAATATATGTTTTTGTTTTGAATAATTCGATTTCTTGATTTTTTATAAAGTATATTTCTTCTTATTCCTGAAAGATTATTATGTTTCATTTATGATAAATCTAAAGGTACTAAAGTTTTTTTTTTGGAATTTTGGCAACTTTTTAAGTTTTTAAGCAAATGTTATGTCTGTATACAGTATCATCTATTCAAGCAAACTATCAGCAAGCAAGCGCACTTAAGAGTTAGGAGTTAGTGGAAATTGTATAAGTTATGAGCAGAGAGTAAAATCGATTGGTTGAATTGGTGTTGGCCCTGGGCCATGTGGGACACAATTGCTGACAACAAACATTGCAATATTTGGTCTCATAAAATATTAATACTTTGCTTTCTAGACTTTTGCCCAATCAACAAATATCAGTTATTTGATTACAAAAATGTAAATATTTCAAAGAAATTTGAAGTAAATAATTCAAAAGATAAGAATTGCATTCAGTCTTATTAAAATTTACTACTATTTATTCGGCTAATTTAAGAAACCCTGACTCAACACATTACAATTCTGTACACATCCAATTATTAGCCTACGAGGATAATCGAGCCATAGCCTTACAAGCCATTATTAATTTATTTTTTTTATTTTTATTATTGTAGCTTGCACCATTTGTTAATTGCCTCTAGAGAATACTCATTAAATGCAATAAACATTTTGGCAGCTTAAGTGCATAGCCCTCAAAGTTTAGAGAACGTTAAATGAGCAAATTATTTAAGGCATTTTGGCCCTGAAAGCGTGCCATTATAAAGTGCCAACTTTATGGAAGAAGTCGACCCCATGCTGCCTTTGTTAACTGGCTAGATTCTGGTCATGGCCAGAGAAGAAAGCTCAATTGAAAATGAAATTGTATAGAAAACGCTTTTCCACCTGTGCACAAATGTTATTTACTTAAAGTACTAACAATGTCAATGGCAAATTCAACGTTAAGTATACGCCATGCACAACTCTTTTTTTTTTTAGTACACAGCTGTCATAATTTAGTGTATTATGTAATTTATTATTTGTATTAAGTATGCGTCATTTGAAGCAACACGTCAATTTGCGACTACTTTTGGTAACATTAAATGTCATTTGAAATGACAGCTGTCACTCTTGCTTCTTCTTTCTCTACTGGCCAGCTTTTTTTTTGTGACGCTTTTAATATATTACCACTTGGCAGTCTTTATTGTTATAATAATACTTGTATTAAGGCCTGCCCGCAACATTTTTTAAGGCAGAACATTCAGAATGAGAAATCTAGTTAAAAAGGTTTCGCAAATGACAGCGAAATCGCATTAACTTATATAACATTGTAAATGAGTTGTTTCTATGTCGTTCTAAAAAAAAATAAAACATATGATGTGCCACATACAAATTAACTATTTTTTATTCAAAAGCGAAGCCAAAAAATAAATTAAGCTTGTTTTTTAAACATAATCTAGCTTAAAGTTTTTGTGACAGCAACAAAATGTAACATTCTCTTGAAAGCCTCAAATTTCCAAGCTTAACAAATTTAGCATAAAATATTTTTTACCCGCTGGCAAAACTGACCCACTTCTACCTTATTTTTTGCTCATAGTTTGCACAAAAACATTTTGAATACATTTTCTTTTTGCGTTTTTCTGCACTGCAGAGTTTAAAGCAGGCGTGATAAATGTTCCTTCTGCACTCAACTTTGTGTGCGAGAATATTTTGCCATGGTTACAAAAGCTTGTTACCGCCACGGGCTACTTTCAATGGCATTTAAATTAGTTGGCGATGTTTTATAAGACTTAACGCGTCATTTTGTAGGATTTGTTCAGCGTGCTCGCTAATAGGAGAAAAGGACAGACAGGCGGGCAGAGTCCATTGGACCCATCGCTACTCCTGGGTAAAGTGCATAATCCTCTTAACGCGTCAGCAGTAACAAAAGACAAACTAGAAGTGAAGAATGCTGAGTGCGAAACCAACATGGCACTTAAATTCCCTTCGGCAAGCAACTGTACCCCCAACAGAGAAGTGCGAAATCGACAGCATTAATTTTAGCTAAAGATATAGCGACAGTTTTAGTCATTTTTCACCTTTTACAATATTGCACATGGCTGAATTCAATTTCCGTCTACTTACAATATTACTTGTCAACTATTAATTTTCCATTAACTTGTGACATGGCATCAAAAAACATTTTGAGCATGTCATAACAATGTGGATACCACATGCTTCTATTACTTCCCTTAAGGCTCCACTTTCCTGCTACTTGTCTATCGCTTATTTTCTGACATTGCATAAATGTATGAAAATTGCGTTGCCATGTGAAAAATATATTATTTTCCTACATTTATCTTCCCGTTTTCCCGGCTGGACAATCAATGTTGGCTTTTTGACTACATTTTCTCTCCCCCACCCTTTAGGACTTGTCATTAAAACTGTCAGGGCAAGAAGAAAAACTGTGGAAATGCCAAGTGACACTTGCAGCTGTTTCCTCAACGATGCCGACACTCAGCTTCGGACTGTCTTTACTAGCTGCAAATGTCACAACATTTTGCTAAGTGGGCGTGGCAGACTGTCAGTTTGTACACACACAAAAAAAAATCGAGAAATAAAGTTCGCTTTTGATTTGAGTTCGAATGAATCAAGGAGTCAACTTTTGGTGCAGCTATGACTTTAATAATCGTTTAATAACTCTCAATTCATTTTATAAAATTTCTATAAAAATATTTCGCAATCAGTAAATTTAAAAAAAATATACGCATGACATAGTCCTACTCTAAAAAAAACGTCGTTACTCACTCACAAAAAATATATCAAATGTAGTATCAATATAATTAACACAATATTTGCATAAAAATGTTATTTCCACTGGTAAATCAGAGTGCACTTTATAAAAATGCATATAAATCAGCCTTTGTATATTTAATACGTGTAAATGGGCAACGTTTTTTCACATGTCCAAACATTTTTTCACAAAATGTACTATAAGTTTACATTTCCTACATCTGCGCTTTTAAGTATGCAACACATTTTTTTGGTTCCTTCATTCGATGCCTTGCAAAAAAATCGTTGGTGAATCAAGTTTTGGGGAGCTTCAAAAAGAAGTAAACCAACAAAAACCAGAACAAATATGTATGTTGGCATGTGGGAGCATAAAAAAAATTAAATTAAACAATATGCGCGAGCTCAAATGGATAATATCCTGCAGGTGTACGAGAGCTGAATAAAATTGAATATCGTTTTGTAGCATGTCGATATAATCGTTAGTTGGGTTAGGAAAATTTGTGCAATGATAGTTTAATAATAATCTCTACAGATATGTAGAGTAAAGAAGTGTCAGTCAAGCAAAATATAGAATTGATCTTTAAATGCAAAAATCTGTTAATGCAAAAAGCTATTTATAAAAGTTTTAAAACATTTTTAATCACGTAATAAACTTCAGAAACACAATCAAGTGTGTATCGATTATGTATATGCCCCTTTTTGTAATTTGATTAAGTGGCATGCAGAAATCACAGAAAAACTCTACAAAGCATTGAGGCAAGAAGAAAAATAAACCCACCCCCACATAGAGTTGGGCTACGTTCCCGCGGGTTCTTTTAGCACAGATTTACCACTATTGTTGTATGTTGCCGTTGTTGTTGTTCTTGTATGTTTTGTTATATGGTTGCCTGCTCTTTGCCACATCGTTATATGACATTGGTGCTGCTGCCGCTTTTACTTCGTTTGGTTTCTCGGGCTGCTTTTGCCGTTGCTGCCTTTGCTGTTACTTTTCAATTGACAATTTTTGCATGTTTACAAGGCGAAAGGCAACGTCAAAACTTCATGGCATAGTCGCAACTCCTGCTGCCAAGCTTAGTTCTTTTTTTTTTAGTTTCGACTATTATCAAGGCAAGCTGAAGCGGAAGTTTTTGCCTTTTGGCTGCTGCTCCATAGCTCCATGCTGTCAGCTCGTTGTGTTCACTTCCTGTTGATTGTATTGTTTATGATGCCTCATAGAGCAGTCTCACATATAGTCACATTCTAGCCACTATCCTGATGATTCACACACACATCCTACTGCAACACCACAAACTTGTTCCCGTTTTCATAGCTGCTGCTGTTGCTTTTGACATGGCAGCTGCCGTTGACTGTTGTTGTGCATTTTGCGAAAATCAAACGGATATGAAATTATTTCGAAGACTTTGCCTTCACTTTATTGCGAACATCATTATTATGATGGTAATTACGTTAAGTTGGCATGCAATCTCATTAAGCAGACATTAACACGTATATGTTGTACATACAATTTAAGGCATGTAGCATTCATAGCATTTAGTACAGCAAAGATCTTTATCCTTTACATTCCAAGGCTTGCCAGGTTGCATTGTATAGCTGCTCCCTTTCCAAATATGGCAACTCTCATTCCTTTCCCTTTGAACTTTGATTTCATTCAAAATGTTCAGCAAATTGTTTGTGAGCGCAATCCGCTAGCATACCCTCGAAATTCAATAAAACTCGAGATGGAGTACGTTTGCTAAATTTCTATATAAAACCATTTAATTTTTCCTTTCACAGGGTATTACCTTTCAACCAATGTAATTTTTTTATGATCTACCCCCAACACACTATTTTTAGACAACTTTTAAGGGGGTTTGTTTTGGGTCTAGTTGCCTTTTGGTGCCTTATCCGGAAGTTGTTGCTATTGTAACCGACATTTAGTGGCTTTTGTGCTCTTTGCGCTTTGAAATTTTTGCACGCAATTTATTTAATTTGTTAAATTTTGTGAGACAAACTTTTGAGCACAAAATTTGCGGCAATTTTTCGGATGAACTTATAAGTAGATGTCCAAGTTGAATGGAGGTTGTTATTATTTAAGATAGTTGCTACAAATGAAATTTTCATTGTTAAAAAACTGTATTATAGTGCACTTAAAATGTATTGCAAAGAAATTTAAAAAATGTTTATAAAGATGTCAAAATGTTTTGGTTGTAGATGAAAACCTTAAAGATGGTATGTATTAACCTAAATATAAAACATATGTAGTTATACGATATATATGTTTTTATACCCTTAACCCATAAAATGAGTAAATAGGGTATAATGGTTTTGTGCAAAAGTATGTAACAGGCAGAAGGAAGCATCTCCGACCCCATAAAGTATATATATTCTTGATCAGCATCAACAGCCGAGACGATATAGCCATGTCCGTCTGTCCGTCTGTCTGACCGTCTGTCTGTCTGTCTGTCTGTCTGTATGAACGCGTGGATCTCAGAGACTACAAGAGCTAGAGACTTTAGATTTGGTATTTAAGTTCTCCTATAGTATGAGAAGAACAAGTTTGCTTTAAATTATCGATAACTATTCTGGTTTCCGATATACACATAATATCGATAACAAAAAATTTGGAAAATCTAAAAATGAGGGTTGAAGTAATGGGTAATGATAGAACTTTTCTGAAAATTTCGTCCAAATCGGTTGAGAAACACCGGAGATATCGAATTTAATCGATTGAAGCTAAGCCAGTATACCAAAGTCTTACATAAATTTAATTTATTTATTGCAACTGGGTTCAGGGTATCTTCTAGTCGGGCTCTCCCGACTAGAGCCTTCTTACTTGTTTAAAGTTGCGTTTCAAATAAATTATAGTTAACCACAATATATTAAGTGGTTTTCTAAAAACTCGATATTTATCGATATAGTTTATTATTTTTTTCTTTGTTTACAATTGATATTTATCGATATAGGTTTTTTTTCTTTGTTTACAAAGAATGATATAGGGTGCTTAAATAAATAAATAAATATTATTATGTTATGGTAAAAAGTATAACTTCTTGAGAAGTAAACAAAAATACGTTATTTAATAAATGATTTTTAGTTTTATTTAATTATTGTTTATCACAAGAAATGAGTTTAATTTCTCATTAATCGATATTTTTCGATTTATAACGTTCGTAAAGCTAAACTATTCTATTTCTTTTCTTTGTTGACAAACTTCTATCCAATAGTTTTCTCAAATATGTAACTGCAAACTGAATGCGCATAAAATGTGCACAAGATTGAATCAAAAGCTATATAGCGATTTCGCTTAAAGGCTTTTTTGTTGTGTTAAACTTGTGATGAATTTGACTGCACATGCGACAATAAATCCTTTTTGAATGCGGTAGAAAGGCGAAGGCAACTTTATAATAAGCCGTGAGTAAAATGCAAATTTTAACACCAAAAATTCTGCGACAACAATTGCAGCACATGCAGCAGGGAGTTTTCTGATAGGCTAGAGGGAGGAAGGTATTGGGAGAGAATATACAACATAAAATTGCGGAACAAACTTTTGCTCAACGCCTGCAGGATGCGAGTTACCAGCTAACAATTTGGCCAACTGACGGGCGAATAGTTTTTACACTCGCTTTTTATATTTCTTTTTCTTTGTACGGCCAATTAAAAGTGCAAATTATATTTGCACAAAAGGGAGAAAAAAATAAAATAAATAAATTTTGCAACTTTTGTCGGGCTGCTGATAAGGCAGTCAGGGAATCAAGATAAATTGCTTGCGTTAAATCTATTGCTACGTAAAATTCAAGCAAACAAAGATTATCATTTTTGGTATTTTTCAAATATGTATTTTTTTATTTTATTCAGATATTAATGTTCCTGCTTTTATTGCCTGACTGAAGGCTATCAGCGAGCAGTCCAAACAGAACGACAGAGCAATCTAACTTTTTTCCCCGAAATTTTAGCATAAAGAACGTAGGGAAACAGTAAGATTAGATTTTTATAAAATGCTACTGATGGTTAATTCAATTTCAGGTCAAACAATTTACACCTTTTTAGACAATGGTTTAACGACTTACTAAGAACTGTAAATCGATCAATAATAACCTCAAAGTGTGTTTTAAACATTAAATGTATAATAAATAAACATTGCAGACAGTTCACACCAATAATAAAAGGTTTATCATCATAGCTGCATAGATATACATATATTATGCTTATGTGTTTTCTCCTCAGGGATTTTAAGGTCCGTTTGTCTTCATTATAGCCAACACGGAGACATACAAACCCACACACACTCATACTTAGACGTACATAATAATGCGGTTTATATTATGATATTATTTTAGCATGAAACGAGCTTAAATTCAGTGAGGGGGAGGAGGAGTTTGTGGCTCTGTAGAGCCCAGTTGATAAATTTCCTTAGCTGTTGTACGAACAGCAAATGCATGTGGCAACAAAGCGTTTCTCTGCATTTATTTTATGCATGTCACAAAATCCAAAAACAACAACAACCACAACAGCACCAACGAACGAAGAACGAACGACGCCCTGCAACGCCTATGCAACGACCACAAAAACACTTGCTGCCCCAGCCACGCCCCCTTGACAGAGCTGCATGTTGTGTTTGTTGTTGTTGTTGTTTACTAAAATAACCAAACAAAAGAGTAAAAACACTAAGCTGCGCACACATACAATGTTGAATCGGTCAGTTGGTCTACTAAAATGAAACCCAGGCTACGTTGCGTGATTTTGGTTAGCAGCTGCAACGTGCCATGCAACGAGGACAACAACAACAAAAACAACAACGACAACGTTGCCCCTAAATGTAGGTTAGATTGCAACGATTCAGTCAACTCTCGCTCTCTCGCCTCTAGCTTCCATAATGAGCCGCACTTGATGCGAGCCACATTTGAGCCGGGGCCAAAGCATAAATTAATTGGTTAGCTTACTCACACACACACACACAAACACAAATACACACTCACGCACACTGTTAATACTGAATGAGAACAGGGACAAGGTAGCGATAGCAATGTGAATAAGCCCTCTTTTTAGAGGGGCTATTGAAAAACAGGCAGACAAATATTAGATGGAGAGAGAAAGGAAAGGAGAAAATGCAGAAAAACTAAGCGACTTTCAAGTTCTGGAAAGCTTTTTAATAGAGCTATAGAAAAATAAATAAAAATTTAAAAACTTTGCTTAATATTTAGTTTATATAAAAATGAAAAAAAACTAAAAAAATATGTAGACTTGGAAAATTGTAAGGCTTCGGAGGAAAGAAATAAAAAAATATATTCAAACTTCAATAGAAGAAAATTATAAAAGAAAATATGTTATTTAGTTCCTTAAATAAATCTAATAATACAAATATACTACCAACAACTTGATTCATTTACTTTAAGTACTCAGAGAAAAAAGTTATGAACTATCAATTTATAAAATCAAGATCAAGCATTTTTATACCGGCTTCATACTCATACATTAAAATACCGTGAAATAAATAAGCTGGGTCAAGCATTGATCTCAATTATTGATTTAATTGCGATGTTTTTTTCAACTTAAAAACAGCGATAAGAAAATGCTTATTAGATTAAATGATGATTGCAAGCTTCCACATTGAAAACAATCCAAACCATTTAAAAAATCCCCTACGCACCTACACATTTCTCGAACATGTGTTTATACACGATACAAAAGGTAAAGAGTCTATTGGATTTGTGCAACGTTCATCATCTTATTTGTTTGTCTGTCCGTCTGAATGAATGCAACTTATTTCGCTATCCGTTAATCTATGAGCTTGAAACTATTCGAATATCTTTTTCTATGACCGGGACAAGATTGGGGTTCTACGCCTTCTAGGGGGCTTGGAACTCGATAAATTCGATAACGTAAAGTCGATAGATCCACATATTGGAAACATCCTTACAGCTAGAACTACCAAATTTGATAAGAATTTAGTTACTGCCATCTCCTGAAAAATCTGAATCAAAAGTGTTGGAGCCACGCCCACTGATTCTACCTCCACCGCACATTGAAATCAGAAACGCCATATCATCTACGGTTTTTGAGCTAAAGTTTGGTAGGAAGATATCTGGTAACGACCCCAAACCTACGCCCACCAACTTCTTTGAAACTGTTTATAAACTTTTAGTCACCAAAATTGGTAACAATTTAGCTGGTGGCATCCCCATCAGCATCATACACTCTTTAAAGGCAGCGTTCACCCCTGCTGCATTCATACCACTTTGCAATCAGATCTCTTTTTACCCATTTATCGAGTATTCCGCAGTCAGTTGCGTCCAACTGCAACGTTTCCACTTGTTTTATATAAAAAAAACGCTGATAAGAAACGGGGAATGCCAAACAGTTCGTTTCATGTATATTTCCATAAAATCAGTAAAACAAATATTAATTGTATAAAGCGAGACATATTTTAATATTATTTGATCAAAGATTTAATGCCCTATAAGTTTGAAATACATTTTCTTTCACATATGTATAGTTAAGGAAATTTGGGTCTACTTTATCTCTGTGAAAAATAATTATGGATAAAAAGTCTTAAGATGTTTATTAAATAAATTATTTGAACATTACTAAAACAGTATACCTCTTGAAAAAAACAAAAGGTAGCTAAACAGCAGAGATTAGCGAATAATATAATTTTGTGATTTCAAAATCTGAGCATCAGTTGCAATCAAACATCCAAAACGAAATAAACTGAAACTTTACTATGAAGATTAAAATTGCGTTATTTTTGATACTTGCTTCCACGGCATTTGCAAATGGTAAGCTATACTATAGTGCTGTGAAAATTTCATAAATAATAATATGTGATATTTGTAATATTTGCAGCGTTTGTAGCGCCAGATTGTCCACGTACAAGCGAATGTTGGAGGGATTATATAAGCGGAAAAGTTGTCTACTGATTGCTTGCAATTTGTTATTCGTAACTGTAATTTAAATATTTAATAACTTGTATTTGTAAACAAAACTCGTATTTAACTCTGTCAAAAACATTTATGCAGTAAAATAAACAGTCATTATATACGAAAGAAAATTAATTGAATAGAATAGAAAAACCAAATATGTGATTAAATATCCATTTCCATTAGGCTTATTTACTTAATTTAGCGTTAAGGCTATTAGACCAAACTTTGAATGACATCCGAATGGAATAAAGCTTAATGCAAAATAAATTCACTACCGCTAATTGCACGCAGATACCAAAAACACAAACTAACAGACATACACACAAAAATGTCGCTAATTTGTCGCACATAATCCTCGGAACAGAGATTTTCGTATTATTATAGTTCTGAAACGTTTCGTTAGCTTCCGCAGCGCGGAATGGTAAATGCGAATAAGCTGCATTGAGATTGACATGGCTTGTCAGAAGACTTGTCTCGATTGTCACGAGTCGAAAATAACTTAGTATGTGGTACATATTATATCTAGATCTAGACACACATGTGCCACAATTACCCGAAAAAGGGTTTTTGTTTTGAACGGACTTTTATAATTTATAACCTTTTTGGCCACGTCTATGATTGACGTGGGCTTGACGCATTATTGATTAAGCTGCGTGTTGATTTAGCTGGAAAGGGGCAAAAAAAAGTGACTAAATTTTCATTTCATGGCTGCTAGAAAGGTAGACAATTTATTTAATGACCAGGTGTGAACGCCTTGTCATTAAGTACGCAAAAACTGTTTTCCATTAGTTGTTTATGCAGCCTAGAATTGAGTTAATGGCTATAGATACATAAAATTATTGATTATTGTGCCCTATATATACTGAAAATAACCATTTTGACTTGAAGAAAGAATAAAGACTTTTATTATAGCTTAAAGGTCATGTTAAGTATGTTTATCCTCTTCCCAGTCTATGCTCTTTCATTCCACGCACTGAGCATGCTTAAGAGATAATCTGACAACTGATGAAAACCAAATAGTACATGCCACGCCGGTCAGGTTTATCAAATACATTTTAAGTATTGAAGATAGACATCATTACGCGTACCCCACCCACAACCCCAACCACCCACAAAATAACTTTGACAACAACATAAATCCATTAACAACAGCGCATTATACGTGATTTCCTTTTGCCACAGTTTAAACTCGGTAAACTCTAAGAGATTGTCAATGTAGTTTGCCCAGTTTTGTGTGCTTAACCATTTAAACAATTGCCTGATAGTACGAATTACCTTTGAACTTTCCGCTTTCTTGGTTTGTTCAGGTGAACCGATTGTTTTTTTATCTGCCACAAATGCTAGAACATTTATTTTCTCTGTTGCTGTATTGATTTTTTTTTTTTTTTTGTGCTTTCCTAGTTGCAACGTTTTTGGGGTTTTGTAGGTTTATTGTTTGTATTTTGTGCCTGACATTTTTCTTTTATCTTTTGTTGTGGTGGAATAAATATTTAAGATGTTGAGATATTTGGCAATTAACATCAAAGTTATTGATTTATGTTGACCAACCACGATTTTTATTTAAAGAAGCCCATTAAAATCTGCTTAAGTCCTTTATTTTAAATCTTAAACACTGCTAAGTAACTGATCATATGATGTTTTTTTTACTGTTTGTAAATAGATATAAATATTTATCGATGAACTTACCTCGATTACACTATCACTGCCCAGTCCGCAGATCTTATTTTTCTTGTTGTACAATTGTTCCGATTGCTGCTTGCGCTGTTTGCGCTGCTTACGTGTGGCCAAACGCAGCCCGCCACCACCGCTGCCGTCGCCGGCACCAACAACTTGCGCTGCAATGACAATTTCGTCGTCTTCGTCGTCGTCGTCGTCGTCGTTGTCACCGTCGCCAGCGTTGTCGTCTTCGTCGTTAAGAACTAAACCAGCAGGTGGCGAACCACTTAAGTTAAATTCATCGACATCGATATCGGCTGCTGTGTCCGGCAGTAAATCCAAATCGCTATTAAAGCTCAGATCCAAATCTTGGGGCAATTTCTCATACTTTTGATTATTTTTCATGTTTCTTGCTTATTTGTGTGAGTCATGCCATGTGCAGCAACGTCCTAGTAGTCTTGGACACTGTTATCGGTTTATCGTCTTGATTTGTTATTGTTGCAATTCGCGCAACACACACACACAAACATACGCTCACACTTACACTAACGCGAAACGCATCAATATGAACATGAACCAAAACAAAATGAGCACAATCGATTTTTCCGTTTCTTGTCGCTGTGTTCTCTTTGTTTGTGCCCCACTCCGGGCAATAATACCACTAACGCAACAACAACAACAGGTTCTTGTTTTAGCTGCACTTCAATAACAAATTGGGCGCAACTCGTTGACTTCAATGTGATCGTCCTAGTGCTCGTGCATACGGTATGTAGGTGCCGTTGCGGCACCCTTTACGTCTCTGCGTCAACGTAATTAACAAAAACAAACACACACTCACATACATTAAACTGCAATTGCACTTTACAATGTCAAAACACACTCACACACATACACAATTGTGTTTTGCGATGAAAATTCGATTTGATACACTTGTGTGGTTAGTTCTTGTTTCCAATTAGAGAGTTTTTTGCGCTTATTTCGATTTTGATTTACTGTTTTACCGTCAAGACGTCTGCACGCCAAGAGACTCGCATCGCGTATAAAACACAGCGCCAATGCTAATGCCGCTTTTCCGTGTGTTTGATTATTTGCCACCGTGTATGTGAGTATGTGTGCTTACTGAGTAGGGGCTGTTTGGGGCCAAAGAGTTATCGAGACACATTTTATCACACCATCGATTGTGAAATGTTTGCCAACACTACTTATCGAATTGGATTGTGACGCCAAGCAGCTTTTGTCATGCTACACTCAACAGTTGCGCGGTTATGCTATAATTCAAATTGAAAGGACACACACATATAGTATTTATGACTTTCAGGAATCTGATTCTGCATATCAAAATATAGCAAATTAAAAGGCAACTTGTTATTTGTATTATGAGAATGGTGTTTGATCAGTTGATTTATTCAAAAGCTGTGTTTTTAAAATCGATAATGTTGGGTTTTGTTGTCAATTTAGTCCAATGAATAGTAATCATCAAAAAGACATACTTTTATTACATTTCGTATTGTAATTTATAACTCGATTAAAAATTAGATCTTAAAAAGGATAAGCATCATTGTAGCTACCACAAGGTGTAGTTCTTGTTGTTCTGTGTTGTGAATTATGCTGCATTGCTAATAAGACAAAAGCGTCGTCAAACCGATTTAATATTATTAAAAATGATTTAATTTAGCTAGAAAATTGTGTAAATATATAAATATAAATACTGTTTGCTTACAAATAAACGCGCACACACGCAAGTTTGTCAAATTGTTGAAAATAAATTATGACATTTATGTATAAATATGTTCTTCTGTAATATAAAATATTACATACATTTAACCAAATAAATATGGATAAGTTTTGCGGCAATAAAATGCTTTAAGTACATACATTCATTTCGTTTTGTTTGATGTTAGTTAATTAATTATTAATTTAATTACTGGCAACATTCTGGAGATGCTTAGCGTTTCATAAAAAATGTCTGCGTGTTTTGCGCATGCGCCTTTGTGCAGTGTTGGTCAATAGAAGTTAGTGCAAATGTGTGTAGGAAAATAAATATTTGAAATGTTAGTAAAGTAAAAGAAATATGTACCAGTCTTAAGATGGAATTCATGATCAAGTAGTATTCATGTACATAAGGTCTATAAATGGTGTTAATGATACAAAATAGTTGCAGCAAATAGCTTTTAAAGTTATTTGCCGGCTTGAAAAAGGAGCAGCGCATGCGCCTTGTCTCTTTAAACTAATAGCGAAACTAAGCCTAAATAATTTTCCACCCCGCCTTACAATTTATAATCGACTTATGATAAAATAAAGTTACAAAAAAATAAACATGGCAAGCGCTTAAGCGTTAACTTAAACTAAATCTGTATCTGTGTGCTAATTATGTTGTTGTTGCTGTTGTTCCATTAATTGCTGCAGCAATTGTTGCTTCGTTTCGGCTTTCACAGTTTTATAGCGATCCTTCTCCTCGGTATTCTCTGGTGGCTCACACTCAAACGATGCTATCGAGAGCGTATTCTCATTGAGTACAGCATTGTGCTGTAAATAGGCAATAACATTCGGCAATTTCTCAAATGGACAAGCGACTTTCTTCCATTCGTTAAACTCCATCACTTGTTTGGCGAGTTGTGAGCATTTCTCAAAGTTGATATGATTGTTAGGCAAACTGAGAATAACATTTAAAAAAATAGAATTATTTCATTTATTCAGGACTCAGTGCCAATAACTTACCGATTCGAGCAGCCTTCGTTCAGAAAGTATAAATCCTTAACAAATAAACTAAAAAATGGAATGATTATGCGTTCGCGATCCTCTGTGGCACCCTCGGAGCGCCACATGGCAGCTTTAAGCGTCGAGCGATAACTGTTAAAATTCGATGTTGGATCCATTTGATGTTCCAGCACTGAAAATTTTGCCGATTGCACTTTAGACCACTGCAAAAACATATACAAAATAAATTACCATAAAATTCTTTTTGCTTACTAACAATATTTACCGTCTTTTTAAGTCTGCCTATGGGTGCCAGATTTAGACCCGCTATTATGGCCATCAGACTATTAAAATTGCCAATATTGAAGCATTCACGTGCAGTCTCAATCCAATATTCAATAATGCGAACACGCTGCTTTTTCTTGGGATACTGTTAAAAAAATGATTCGAGTCAAATGGTTAAAAATCTTATTCAAGAAAAGTATTAAACATATTATATTAAATACGTAAATGAACGCAACAAATTTAGAAGAAGTTGTCCTGTTTTGTTATTTGAAAACTTGTAAATCCAATTCAAAAATAAATTGTTTTTGTTTAAATTATAGACCTTTTGAACCTTGGTATTTGCTTGAATACTTCTTTGAGGATTTTGACGACATCTTAAAGCATTCTTTCCTCAAAAAATATTCTATTGATTTGCACATTTTTTTGCATAGCTTTTTATGAAATTAAATTTCATCTTTTTTTTCTTTGTGCAAACATATTTTTGTGCATACGCAAATCCCTTACATCATATCCATCCCTGCCTTGCCCTGCAACATCCAATCATTTTAAGCATCGCACTAATCCCTCCCATCCCTCCCAACCAGCATATTTACCAACCCCACACCCACCTTAACAATTTCGCTGGCCGTCAAGTAGCTGAGACGATTGAACCATTGCACATACGATTCCAAATTGCGTGTCTTTTTCATATCGTTCAATGAGCTGCTTACAGCATTCGTTCCAGCGCCTGTTCCGACTCCTGCTCCTCCATCCGCTGTGGCTTTGGCGCATTTGGCCTGCTGATAATCCTTGGCGAATGCCTGCACAAACTCTTCAGGTCCAATGTGCGACAAACGCTCCAATTCAATGGCCGTTAGCTGATGGGCCAAATGCTCGCAACTGCCACAAATGTCCATAATGCCAAAGACCTCATCTAGTTGTGGAGTACTTGAGGCTGAATTGCTGCCACTCGTTGAGTTACCGGACCCAGAACCCGCACTCGTCGATCCCGCACTCGTTGGAATGCCATTCGTTGCATTGCTACTGTTGTTATTGCTGCTGTTGCTGTTTCCACTCGATGTGGCGTGCGAACTGCCCAAAAACGTTTGAAACGGATTATGCAAATTGAGATGCAAATGGTGATGATGATGTTGATGTAGCTGTTGATGATTTTGTGGTTGCTGATGTTCGTTTGATTCGTTGTTGAGGGTCTGCAGAAACTCTTCGTACTGTTCCAGAGCCGTAAGGCGAGCAACGAGCAGCTGCAAAATCCGAGAGACCTGCTTGCCCAGCGAGTTGTCAATGTAGACACACTTTCTGGCAAGGATGCGCACCTGTTGCATCAATCGCTCATCCCGAAAGTCATACGGAAAGATCTCAATCCATTCGGATAGCAAACGTATGCAATGCTGAGCCGAACGTTGCGTCGATGTGCGTTGCTGTGGCTTGGGCTCTAGTTCGAGCTCAGATGCAGCTGCTCCGCCTCCTTTGCGCTGTGTCAGCGGCGAGGCCGAGTGCAAGTGCACCGATAGCGGCATTGGTTGAGCAACTGCATCATCCACTACATCGCAACCAGCGGCAATTGTTGATGTTTGTTGCTGCTGCTGCTGTTGCTCCCAAGACGCAGAGATCTTGGCAAGCAATTCATGCGGTCGTATAAACAGTCTTCCGCTGAGCAGAAAAGCAAACAGATAATTATGTTCCGGATAGTAATCCTGTGTGGGCACCATATGCATTATCAATGAGTTAAGGGTGCCCGCCTGCAATTTACCATCACAGTAAACCAAATGCCAATCTTTTGGCTCCTTACTCAATCCATTCGTTTTACTCTGCTGCGGCGGCCCATAGCTCAAAGGACGCTCGGGCAATTGCGATTTCTCCACATGTGAACTGTCACGGCGATGTGTTGCAAGTGTTTTGGCCACCACACCGATGCCACTGCCTGTGCTGCTGTTGCTCCGTTGTGTCTTCAAATCTGGCAAAGTCTTGTGTGTCGTTGTTGCTGTAGTAGTTGTTGCTGTTGTTGCTGCTGTCGCTCCCGTTTTGGCCTTGAGATTTATGTTGGCGCTGCCAGTGCTGCCACTGCGGCCATTTGTGGCACTATTAATGCCGCCGTTACTTGACGACGACATTTGAATCCTGACGCTCTCCAGCTCCTACTGCTCCTGCTCCTACGAATTCCAAACTCTCTATGCTTGCGACACATTTGCGGGCAGCGTCAAGAGCTAAAATAACAGACAGAAAGAGATAGAAATGGTAATTAGCTTTATTCCAATACAATCAATTGGAAAACGAAATTAAAAAAGTGAATAGAATGAATGAAAGAAACTGAAAAGTAATTGGCAAATGACAAAACGGATTACGAAGCATTTAATCGTCCTAAGCTCAATTAGCTAAGGTAAAAGGTACTGAAGCATTGAAAAGGAATAAGGGAATGTTTAGAATGGAATTTCTATTTGACTATTTGAGATTTAATCGTCGCTCTTTAACAAGTAAAAAATTACAGTAAGCACGCCTTAAATCTATATTTGGGGATTATGAGAACTGCAACATGTTAACAAGTTTTCTTTTCTTATTTACACAGAAACTTTCTTAGGAAAAAAATAAGAACAAATTAAATGTAATGCAGTTGAGTTTAAATATAGTAAACACTCGTTAAAGTGAATATCAACTTTAAAAATTGCACTATTTGTTTTTATTACCGAATCAAATTATTGTAATAAACATTAAAATATGCATTATGCAAATTACAACTTTTTTTTAAACAAAAACCTTCAATTTCGTTATAGTTACAACCTTAACGACTGTTCGCAGCCAAAAGAGTCACTGTATCCATTATCCACTGTATTGACTTATTTGGCTAACTGTTTTATTGCCTATAAAAACTCCTAAATATTAGTTATTTTGTATTCACACAACATTGGTAATAAAGTAACATTAATAAGCGTGAAATAATTTAAATGAAACAGTTATTTCTGAACCATTTTTAAAACTCAAATATATGACTTTAATATGCCAACAGTTATGCAACAAGTTAATGGACTAACTAGTCGATATAATGACCGACTTAACAATCATGTAAGTTCCTTGGCTAACAACTTAGAGTCAAACACAGCGTGCTGAAGATTAAAGCGTCTCCTCACAAATGACCTATGGACCTATAACGAACCTGTCAATCCGATATTTTATAACCTTTAAGTTGGTTGAACTGTATTAAAATAAAATTTTAAATCAAATTTACATAGATACTGACTGAATTTTATGATGACCAACTGTGTAAAGTCTACTTAACGCTAATACAAAAAATCACATATAAATTCGATTTTTTATGCAAAAACTACTCTACTAAAAATAAAAAACTATTTAAATAAAATATTATTAACGTTAATAACTCTTTACTCTTATTCAAACTCTAGATTTTTATTAGACTGGCAAAGTGCTTTTAATATCCACGACATGATCTCTCATAAACGTTTACAAATCTGTCATTGTAACAGAAACACGATTAAAGAAACCAAAGATACAGCTAAAGCGGAGTAAAAAACCGGTAAAACCGTAAGTGGAAACTGTAAAAGTGTCATTCAAAGGTAAAATTCACAGAAAATGAAAAATGAAGAAGCCGTCGATGTTGTTGTTATTATTGTTTTTTTTCTTTCGATTTGTTGCTATTATTGATTTCTGAATGCGACACTTAATCACGTAAGCGCAACCCACCTACACATATTAAAGCAAAAATAATATAAAAACATCTCACTCTATACCCCCCTCCCCCCTCTCCACCAAACACGCTCTTGATCAAAGCCATAACACATCCAAAGGAGAGAGATAATGAAACTATAAAAGCTACGTATGCTATAAAACTGTTAATTTGCTGCTTATCATCAAACTGCGAGAGGCTGAACAAGCGGAGGATGGTGGGGTGGAAACATGAGAATTACAAATATTAATTAACATCAAAACAAAATGCCAAAAAATGGGTCAGCAATGTGTAGAAATGGCGGGGGGGAGGGGGGTGCAGTTTGAGTGTTAAGGCTAAATGTTAATTGAATTACCAGCTGCAAAAGACGCTAGGTGAAAAGAAATAACAAAAAAAAACGACAACCCTCTTTAACCTGTTCGCCCCCCCCCCCCCCCCCACCCACTCAGTTCAATTTTCACTTTTCTTGGCACGCACAAGCTGTTTATGGGCAAGGTGAGGGTGAGAGTGAAAGGGGTGCGAGGATGGGGCAAAATATTAACTGTGGGCCAAAACCGAAATCAATTTCGAATGCGGTAAAAGCAAATTAAAAATCTATATTTATAACGTTTACACTATATACATTTGTACCATATGTACTACCAGTAGCAAAAGCAACAACAAATGAGTGGAATGCACGACGCAGCAGCAGCAGAAATGCCATAAAAGCTTAAAACAACAACAACTGTAAAAACAAGAACAACAAGCGAGCAAAGCGCTCCATAATTTGTATACAAAAGCGTATCGTTAAGAGAGTGAAAAGGGACGGCTAAAGGCAGCGCGGCAGAGCAGCACCAATGACAGACACGGCAAGAGGCGAATGATGAGAAGAGAGGAGAGGAGAGCAAGAACTGAAATGTAGACAAGTCAATAAATGGGGCCGTGGCCAGGCGGCTGCTGCTACTGTTACTGCTGCTTCTGCTGCTGCTACTGCCAACTTGAATAGGAAGAAAATGGAATGAAAACACAAGGATGGTTGGTTGGTTTGGATGTGGTTGAATGCATGGATGGGCAATTTAGTGCAGCCAAAGTCCTAATTGGAACTCACCTGCCTGCTGCCGTCGCAGTTACAGCTCCGTTGCATTTCTCTGGTTAATAATGCGCTCTCTTTGATTATTATGAATTATACGCAAATTAGCACAGTCATATACACATACACGCACATGCACAGAGCAATCGACAGTGAGTTTAGTTTTAACTGCTGCTGCTGCTGTTACTTCTACTGCCGATCACTCACTAATACTTGAGCATTACTAGTTGACCCTCTCTCTCTTTTTTTTTTTTTTTGTTACACACATATGTGCATTAAAATCAGGACAGCGTTCATAGTAGTAGCAAACGGGGCGATGCCTATTAAAAGTGGAACACACGATGCTGCAATCATGCGAGCGGGCAAGTGTTCGGGCAAAAAGTGTGTGTGTGCGTGTATGGTTGATTGCAAAAACAATTTACAATACGCGAAAGGTGAGCGTCGTTTTTGCGTTGCGTCGCGTCGCTTTTCAGCTCTTGAATCTCCACCACCTTTGTCACCCCCGCAGCAACAGCAATAACATTCGAAGTCGCATATGGCGGCCGCCTTTTGCGTTTTTCGTTTGGTCAGCGCAAATATATAATACAGCAAAAAAAATGGAAAGCACACTATGAATTTTGTATGTATTTGTTTTTCTCTTATTGCTTTTATAGTACACTTGTGTTTTTTGTTAAAAATGCGTCTTTTGCATACGATATTGACGACGTTTTCGTCGTCTGTATTTTTGTATTTGTGTATTGTGTGTATGTGTGTTGCGCGCCGACCGGTTTGTTTGCTACGCAGAATTTTCTTTTCTACTTTCTTTACGCCGCCCTTGCACTGTATTTTGTTATTGGTTTTTTAATTATTGATTTCGTAGTCGGTTTTTTCGCTGTTACGTTCACTTTTTAAATTATTTACACACATAAAACGTTCACGTTCGCCTTTCGCTTTTTATTGCATTAATTATGCATATATTGCGCCAATTAGCAACGTTTATGCCCGAAACGCCGTTCTCCTCAGAAGCAATAAGCAAGGAGTGCGAAGACAAAACAAAAACCACGAGAGCAGTGTGGACGCGTGAAGAAAACAAAAAAATACCTAAAAGGTTGCTGCTTTTAGAGTTGGCACCTTTTTAACTCAGACAGTTGGCAACGCAAATTGTAGTATTTTTATGGCAGACCTTTAGGGATGGAACGTGTCAATACAATTGTTTTGCAGTTTTTTTTAATAACTATCGATTCATAAAATATACACAAGTATACTTGTTTTGTAAATAATTTACGGATATTATGTTTTTGATTATTTTATCATTGTATTATTTGAATAGCAATAGTATAGCAACTATCGAACGTGCATATTAAATATCGATGTCAACAAAGTATGCAAAATATCGCCTGTGTCCAGCTCTAAGCAACAACAACTCTTGTGAAAAGTCGGCAGAGAAATGCAACGCAAGACTATCTAAATTTGCAGCGAAAAGCAATACAAATAGCCACGAAAAAAGGCACACACAACAGCAACAACACACAAAAAGCCCAAAAACAACAGCAGTGAGCCACCAAACAGCTGATTAAAACTATTTCAACAACAATCAACGGCTGGCGACAATTCTAATGGCCAATGGCAATGGAAACAATATCAATACGGACGATGCTGCGGCAGCGACAACAACAACACAGGATCAACAGCACCTGACAGGCGATGGGAGCGGCGCAGTTAAGCTACGCGGCAACAATATTAATGACTTAGTTGCTGATCTGTGGCTCAATGGCGGAAGTAGCAGCAGCAACAACAGTCGCGGCGATTATACAAATATACGGGCAACAACAACAGCTGCAACTGTAACAACAGCAGCTGCAACGACAACAACAACGAATACCGCCACCTCCTCATCTACATTTTCATTTAAGCACTTCCTCAACAGCAGCGGCACGATAACAGCACCCAGCAGTACAGTAACATCACTGGACACAGCTTGTAGCACAAGCAGCAATAATACAAATGCAACAGTAACATCTGCATCAACTTTATCGATGTCATCATCCTCGCTGCAGACATCAACAGGCACTCGACCCAAGGTGCCACAATCGGCATCAGTAAGTCACATGCAACCGGATTTGAATGGCAGTGCCGCATCCAAAATGAAACGTTCGCCACGCTTTAGTTCGTTTGACTCGCAGGCGAGTCTAGCAGAATATGCGGCATGTGGCACCACCCTGACAAGCTCCAGTTCTGGCTCACGTTTACGTCCCGACCTGCGTTTGGAGGTGGAACGCGGTTCTGATGACGTGGACGACGATGACTATGAGCATGTGGGCTTGGCCCAGGTGCGCAACAGTCGCCTTTACGATGAGCGTGCCGATGATGGTGAATATATATAATTTATTTGACCCCAAATCCACAAGAGAAGCCATTCTATAACTCCACTTACATTTCCCAGATATCTTTCCTTCGTCTGCCGCTAATCTGACGAACGCATCTTCGAGCAATTCACGCTATGTGCCGCGCTCCTATTCCAGCTATGATATGCCGCCAACGTGCCCAGCATCGTCACCCCGTCGCCGCCCGGCATTGCGTCCGAATCGTTTAGTGCTGTCATCAGCGCCCAAAATGAAGCTTGATTTGCCATTGGATACGTCCAATGTGGCTGGCACTGCATCAGCATTACCAGATTTCGTGCAGGATCATTTGCCAGACTCGTGGTGCCAGGAGGCGCATCTCAGTTCGCCACCCAGCTCACCTTTGGGTGCTGCCGAGGCGCCCAGCTGCAGCGGTGCTGCAGGCGGAGGAGGCAGTGCTCTGCTTCTACCTGTTGCCGCTTGTCAACTAGCTAGCACCAGTAACTACAATGTCCCGTTGCAGCCAGCAGGCCAAGCATCCAACGAGGCCAGTGGCTCCACAGGCAAAATGCTGCCCGATTTTCTATCCGATGGCCCCATCCTGCACTCGTCGCAGCGTCTGGCCGACGTGGCCATTGGATTGCCCTCAAATTCCCTAGACTCACCGCCACAGGAGGCGGACAATAGCACACTGCGCCAACAGAATGAGCAACTGCAGCGTGAGCTGCAAGAGACGCGAGTCGAGCTTAGTGTACAAACGCGTCGAGCACATGAATTTGAGCAGCAGATGCTGGCGCTAACAGATGCACGCCGTCGCGAAACGCAGGCGAATAGCGTTCAAACACAAAATACGCAACGACTGCGGCGTCAGGTGGCTCAGCTGGAGGTAAATTTATTTTATAGTATTGTAAAGTTCAATTTGTTAATCAAGAACTCGTTAATAGGCAGAGCTTTTCGCACTACGCGGTGGCAGCGATCTGGTGTCGGGTGTTGGTGGAGCATCTGTAATTACACCTGGCAGCAGTCACAGCACCAGTAGCAGCAGCAACACATCTCGTCCGTCCAGAACGCATCATTTATCGCGCGATTTGTTGCGTGCCGCCGACAGTGCCGAACAGAATTTGAGGTTAGTATAACCAAACTAAAAACTAAAAAAAACCAAAATAATTTATTCGTTCTTACCTTCACGCACATAGACAATTGCTGGCTGGTGTGGATAATTTACGACAGATGGCTGCCAATTTGGAACAGCCGACAGCGCCAGCTGCAACGCCCCGAAGTCCCAATTCCGATCCATTCACCGATTTCAAATAGGCAATCTGCAATTGTTGATGTTGTTGTTGTTGTTTATGCTCTGTGTGTGTTTCTTTTTATTGGCTTCAATTGTTTAGTTTTGTTATTTGTAAAACCGCCACCATTCGACGCCACCAAGCGCTTGTTTTTCTGCAGCCGAATAGCTTATTTTAAATCGCGCTATACATATACATATATTTAATTACACATAAATCTATATCTTATATACAAATATCAAAAATCACTGTCAAAATCTGGCAGCAGTGAAGGATTCGAACGGGGAAAGAGAAAATCGGCTTTGATGCGTTAAAGCGCAGACTTGTGATGTTGTTTGAATGAACAGATATAAAATAAATAATACTAAAACAAAGTGTAGTATCTATAAAAATATATATATATATACATATATATATAAATTATCAAAAAATAATAACAATTAACAAGAAGAAATAAACTTAACACTAGGCACAGTTGCAGTTTTAAAAGCAAAACGAATTAAATCAGCTAACAAGGGAATAAATAAATATACATGCATATTGATAAACAGCTAACTTTAACACACACATCAGAACTTATAAATGAAAAAATATATTTTGTTAAAAACAAAACTATATTTAAATAAAATAATAATAAAGAAAACTTTATATTAAGTGCACTCTGTTCGCAGTTTGTGCTTTCAATAGTGAGAACAAAAATTTTAAAGTATTTTATTTGCAGGAAATCGTTTTTTAATTCGAAGAAAAAACAAACATCTGAAAGTGAAAGTAATTTTTCATTATCTCATATTGACAGTCTTCATACCTGTAAGTTTTAGAGAACCACAGCCTTGACATTGTGGAGTTTGTGGATAAGGCATTCATAATCTCTCTCTCTCTCTCTCCCTCTCTCTATTTATCTTTGGGTTTCCAGCCGTTACGCGATTGTTTACCATTCCAACGATTCCAAAACCGAACCGCAGCGATGCCGGGTCGCTTGATTTCTATTCCACTATGTTCAGTTGGGTATTTGACGTCGTTACGCGCGGACTGTCTTTCAATTTGATTAGTGCGAGATCGGCGGCAGTCATTCAACTGTGCTTTACAGTTCCTACGCAAAAGTGCAAAGCACAATTGTAAAAAGTCTTAGCTCAACGAATTAATCAGGAAGTGTGGCGCTAAAGTGAAGGAACATTGGCCTATAGATCAGTAAACTAACGTCTTTATAAATCAACATGATGTCGAATAAATTATTAAGTGAGTTGGGTGAAAATGCTTCTCCAAATATTTATCTGTAAATGCTTATGTTCGGTCAAAGAAGAAGAAAAAGAAATTCCAATTTTCTAATCTAAAATATGTTCTAACACGTACAAAAATAACAAACTAGACAAGTCAATATAAATTAATTGAAGCATAAATAGAGACGAGATTAATTGGCTTTATTTTGATTATTTTTAAATTGTGGTTTTTATTTTTAGAACATTTTTATGTGTGTCAAATTATATGTTTGTTATATGATTTGAGGTCAAATGCTGTTGTTATCAGCACTTTTTGTTGGTCATAAGCTCAACTATCTTTTAATATATAAAAATTATATTATTGGTAAGCTTCTGTTAGATCGCATTATTATTTTTGTTTCAAGTACCTATTATGCAATTGGAAATTATTATTTAGCTAATTAAAAATAATCATATTATCTCTCCCACAAAACAATTTCATTCAACAATTGTAGGGCATTACCTAGGCACCCTTTTAATGTTTTATCTCTCCTGTTAACGCTTTATTAACATTAATTTCAATTACAATTTATTAAAAATGTTTTCCGACCTTCCCCACAAGTCCATAAAACTGCGCACATAAATCCGGAAAGTGATATGCGAACATTCAAACACCCTGCTATCACCTTTATAGAGTATATAGAGATTGTTCGTTCGCGTGGCCGACAAGTGATAAGCGTCAAAGCTGATAATTTGGCAGGTGCTTCAACTGTTGGTGTTGTTGTTATTGTTTATTAAGAGATTTCGAGATTGAAGTGTGCCTGTTCAGGGGGTAAGGCAGCTAATCAGAGTTGACTTAACGGTTGAACAATTATGATAATGAGAAGTCGGGTAAAAAGGTATGGTTAATATGCGTTGAGGTGCACTTGAAAGTGAAAATAATCGTATGTTTTTTTATTATGCCCTTAATAAGGGTAAATTCACTTTTTTAAGATATATGATACGATTTCATATAAGAACAATTGCATATGAATATAAAATAATTCAAAAATATTGTGTTTAATTTGAAAAATATAGTTTTAACTGTTTCAACCAAACTTACTTTACCAAGAAAATGAAAATAAAGTAAATATCAAAATATTTCCAATAACATTTAAAAAAGAGAATTAAATGGTCATCAATCCTCAAATTAACTGAACAACCACAACACAAACTCACTTCTTTGAACTCTATATAGGCGTTTAATTTTGTTAATATGTTAATTTATTGATTAAAATAAATGCAATTACTTAAAAAAAAAAACTTAAACCTGAATGTTGCGCCCACAAATAGTATAAAACAACAATTAATTGACTCACGTTACAACAAAATCGAAAACAACAAGAAACAAGTAAATTGCAATTTCTCTACCAGTTTTGAACTGCGACACTCTCATTGAATATGCAAAATAGCGATCCTATTACAAAGATATAAGCCATACTTACATATATGTACGTATATATGTACGTATGTACATAAATTGGAAAATGCGCCTCAACATCGTAGACACATCGAGTTTTGATTTCAAATTACTTTTCGCACACTTTTTCCCGACGCTTGCCCATTTTAAATTGAATTTGCATTCTCTTTAAATTCCATTTACTTACAGCCGAACTATATGGTAGACTGGCGTATATATATGCTTGCAAGCCTATTGGTTGAACCCTAATGAGTCTGCTTAATTTGTTATATGTCATGTGATTTTACACAAAAGTCGTTACAATGTCAAAACTCATTAAGAATTACCTTTCCCACGTTTGAGCTGCCTAAAAATTGTGCATGCTTATCAATGAAATTTGTAAATAAATCTTGAAATTAATTTAATTTTTCGAGCAAACTTCATTTGCTTGAAATTTCCAAGTCCAATAACATTGAGTGGTCTGCTAATTCTAGTGTTTGGATCTCCATTACCAAAAATGAAAGTCGTTCTTGTTATATAATTTCGATTATTAATTAAGTTTTTTATTCAGGAATTCCTAGCTCTTTACATATTATAACTGATGGTATTTAATCACCTTTCAGCACGCACAGCATGTCAGCTGATCCGCTCCAGCTCGACATTGCACTCGAAGGCAGCGCCAGCAGTCATGCCCCAGTTGCAAACGGAGATGCCCGATTGTGATCATCGTCCAGCTGCATATAATGGTCCCAGCTACGAGCAGATTTTAGAGACACGCAAGAACCATTTGACACCCAATTTAATGGCACACTTTAAGAAACCGTTGGTCATCCATGCTGGGCATATGCAATGGCTTTATGACTACGAGGGTCGTCGCTATCTGGACATGTTTGGCGGCATTGTTACTGTCTCCGTTGGCCATTGTCATCCGTAAGCAAGCACCATTCACCGTAGGCTCGTTCTTTAACATTGAACTGATTCTTTTTACAGAAAAGTTAATCAAGCTTTAAACGCGCAAATCTCGAAATTATGGCACACAACCAACATCTATATGCATCCCAAGATTCATGAGTATGCCGAACGTTTGACAGCCAAGTTTCCTGGCAATCTGAAGGCCGTATGTTTTGTCAATTCTGGCTCGGAGGCAAATGATCTGGCCATGCTTATGGCACGACTCCATACGGGCAATCAAGATATTTTAACCTTACGCAATGCCTATCATGGCATGTCGCCCTATACCATGGGTCTAACGGCACATTCGACTTGGAGATATCCACTGCCCGGTGTTAACAATGGCATTGTTCATGTGATGAACCCAGATCCGTACCAGGGCATCTGGGGTGGTGCCGCATGCCGAGATTCACCCGTTCAGACAAAGAGAGGCTGCAGTTGCTCCCCGGGAGTATGTGAGGCGGGCATCAAGTATTACGAGGAATTGGAACAGACATTCAAATACTCGCTGCCACGAGGCAAGGTAGCTGCCATGTTTGCCGAGTCCATTCAGGGTGTCGGAGGCACCGTGCAATTCCCCAAGGGCTACTTGAAACAGGCAGCTGCATTGGTTCGCGCCAATGGAGGACTCTTTGTGGCGGATGAGGTGCAAACGGGCTTTGGACGCACTGGTGATCATTTCTGGGGATTTGAGGCGCACGACTATATACCGGACATTGTTACCATGGCGAAGGGCATTGGCAATGGATTCCCATTGGCTGCTGTCGTCACCACACCCGAGATTGCTGCCTCTCTTGGATTGGCTTTGCATTTTAATACGTATGGCGGTAGTCCATTGGCAAGTGCAGTTGGTATTTCAGTGCTAGATGTCATTGAGGAGGACCAGCTGCAACGCAATTCACTGGACGTTGGCACCTTTTTCTTGAAGAGCTTGGAGGAGCTGCAGCAGCGCTTCGAACTTATTGGCGATGTGAGAGGCAAAGGTTTGATGATTGGCGTTGAACTGGTCAACGATCGAGAGACGCGTGCTCCACTTGCTGCTCCACATGTCCTGGAGATCTGGGAGACGTGCAAGGATTTGGGCGTGCTCTTTGGCCGCGGAGGTATCCATGGCAATGTGAGTACCAAAGCGTTTGCACTTCAACTGCCAGAAATTTTCATTTTTATTTGCTTTTAAAGATCACCTAGAGTAAATCATTGTTTCGCTTTTTCCATGTACTAATACTAATAATTCAAAGCAGCTTTTTTTCAATTTTCAATGTGCATCTGGTAATGCCATTCTGTTCGATAAGTTGGCTGCGCTTTAAAGACTTTGAATGTTTAAAGTTTCTTCTGGTAATGTTTGTTTATTACAAAAGTTTCGTTTATGCCTCCTCTTTGTATTTTCCTTCCTTTCATTCATTTCCTTATCGAATGTTGTACCCAAATCTTTTTGCAGGTTCTACGCATTAAACCGCCCATGTGCATTAACCATACGGATGTAAAGTTTGCAGTGGATGTTCTTGGTCGTGCCATAGCAGAGTCATTGGAAAAACAAAACTAGAAATCATGAACATTTTTATCAATACAATTGGCAATTAACTAGTGAACCTAACTAAAGAATGAGACTGCCATAAACGTTTGCATTTATAGATTATTTCAACATTTATCTACTTAATAAAGAGCAAAGACTTTTATCCAAAATATTTTTAAACTCCTAAAAATTATTCATCCAAGGTTCGATTCCATCCCTTTTGAATCCGATATTACTTTAGAAATCATATAGTTTAGTTTATTATTCACAGCATATTTTAAGCACCTTGATCTAATATCTTAACACTTTTGACCATGATCATGATCCAAGCACTTTCGGGAGCTATTTTAACTCATGATCATTCGCAAGTAATCCTAACAACAAGTATGTATTATAATACGATTATATTTATTAATTTTGTTCAAGCATCTTTTGTTTTAATAGTTTTTCTCTACTTATATAGGTGCTGAGCTTTCGACCGCCCATGTGCATCACGTTTGAAGATGTGGAGTTTACCCTATATATTTTAGAAAGAGTTTTGGAACAACACATGAACAAAAGGCCACGCAGCTGGAGACATACAAAAGCTTTTGGGCTTGGCACTTACTGACATTCCAGATATAATAACGACATTAAGCATTAATTGTTCTATAATATTTATAGCTTAAAATTAGTTAAATATAATTGAGCACAATTTTGGAGTTTAGGGAGCACAATTCGAGTTTAAGAGAGCACACTGTGAGCATTTAACATTTCAATAACGCACTGAGCGAGGCTTAAAACTTAGTTGATACATTTACAATTGTATATTATTGTAAAAATTATATATATATAGATACATACTTTAGGCACAGCATGTTCATTAAAGAGAGAGCAAGTTCTCTTAACTCTTACTTAAATATTTGCTACAATTTCTTTTTACTTTTGGTGTATTTTCTCGTTTCTAGACTACTACACTAAATAATTTATATTAATTAATTTTTTTTATGCAATAATTAACACGATTCCCGATTAACAGATTGTATCATCAACAACGGTTGCTGGTGGGGGGGCAGGGCGGAGGATTGTTTTCCGTATGCTACACTTGAATATCAATGGGTTTTCCATCATTGCTGTAGTCCGTTGCGTGCAATGTTTCGGTGAGCTCCTTGCGTGCCTTTTGAACTACCCAAGCCATTAGTGCAACGCCACAAATGACCTAGAAAAATGTAAACAAATATTAAAATAATGCATACTTTCAGGCGGGCAAAAATAATGAAACTTTTTTAATGCGTCGAATCTTAACATGCATTTTTAGGGAGATTATTGTTTATGAAATTAAATGGTGCTTATTTAAACTCCTAATGAATCACGAGTAAACAAGGAATTTCAAAGCGTTGGGAAAAACTCGTTTCTCCATTGCATTTTCTTGTCCCTTTAAGCTGAAGCAAAATTTAAAGCTTAACAACAGAGGGAGAATAAAAAGAAAAGCATTGCACCTAATGCAAGCAGGAAAATGCCATGAGCAATTTTAACCTTAATTTATCACGCAACGCAAAGGAGTTTCTTCTTCTGCTAGGCAGAAAAATCAATACGTCTTTGTCTGGTTTTTAAAAGAAAAACAAAATTTATAGCAATGTTTCTAACAAGCTACACAATAGATAAACAAGCTAAGCACAAAGTAAACATTAAGTGTAAATTATTATTTCTAGCTTAAAGTTAGTAGTAAGCTCACCTCAAACACGAAACTAATGTAGCCCGTTAACTTGGTATCATGGTCATTGAGCACTTCGTGCATGGAGCGCAGCGTGGACCCAAGATATACATTTATCGTTTGGGCGGGCAGCAGACCCATAAATGTGGCCAAATGATAATCCCGCGCTTTAATTGAACTAATCTGTAAATAAAATTATATACAAAAAAAGGGTAATGTTATCTTAACTCAAGTATGACAGAGTCAAAATATATTTTGCATTTATTTTTTAACAGAAAGAAAGAAAGAAGAAACTTGCAGTTTATTTTTAATGAAATCATTTTCGTACGGCTAATTGTTGCAAGAGCCAAAACTAAAAATAAATACAGTAAAGAATCAACACGCACTAAAAAGAACAATTAAGTGCTTTAAAAAAATTAACAACTTGAAGTCTTCAAAACTATGTTTGTCTTTCGTCCTTAAACCTAACAGGGTGACACAGAAACCTTCTCTGACATCCATTAAGAATGGAAAAACAGGCAGAAGGTAACATTTTTTTGATCTCTTCAGATTTGGAATATAATTTGTCGTAAGTAAATTAATAGCTCTTCCCTTTTCCGATTTTTCGATGTCAATAAAATCTCAAATTCAATAGTTCGTTCTGGTGTATAAAACTTTAATTTAATTGATATTATTTGTGAAAACTTCATTTAAATTGGTTAAGAAACACAGTATGTTACGCCGATTAAAATGTACTTTAGAACGCAACAGTTAACGCAGGTATTTTCGCACCTACAAACATAAATACTCATCGCCGTTGTAACGACGTTTGAAAAGTGAAGACAAGTATGCAGGGTTTATAACAGTCGAGCCGTCTCGGCTTAATCCTTCCTCTATATAAACAAACATGTCCTTACATTTCTGCTAGCTATTTTGTTTTCTTTTGCAAAAAGTTTTCACAAATTCGTGTTCTTCTCCTTTTACCGGCTGTTAACTGTTTTTGTGCTCATTAACCGACACGCCAACAGGCAGACAGAACTGTTCTTGTCTTATTCAGTGGCAGAAAATTCATGAAAATACATATATTTATTTTAATTCATTTATGCACGAGCTATGATAAACAATTAATATTTATTTTCATTTATTGACGGTTAACAAAAATCAATATTCAACGGAAATTGGGAATGAAAATGATGTTTATTTTTTTAGAGCTTTGTAAAGCTCTAGATAATACTGTCTCACACCTGTAAATAAATTTATCTGTGACAAATTTGTTTGCAACGCTCAAATTTTTTTGCATTATGCACTTTTTAAATTCAACTGCTTTTGGACGCTCATCGAAACACGTTTTTACTACTTTAAGTTGAATTGTTCGTCAGTGCTTTGAAATGTGTCTAATGATAGAGGACATTGTAATTGTGACTAATGTACAATTATAAATGGTTACTATTGTTTACTTAAGTCGTTAAGTGTAACACGAAAACACTTTGTTATACATACACATACATGGAGCAGCTGCAACAGAACAAACTCCTAAAAGTTGACGTATGTGAAAAGCTTTTTTTTAAATACACATTTTAAAGAAAGCAAACAAATGAATAACAGAAAATATATACAAAAGCCCCCAATATTAAGGCAAACATTCGCTGGTACGAGACTACATACGTACATATTGTATATGCATACATGTACACACATATATTTATATAGACATATGGCTAGAGTCGTCAATCCCTCGACTGATAGTCGCAAAAAAAAAAACACATTAAACTAAAAAGTTGTAAACAGAGCGCCAGTCAACACAGTTTACAATTAACGAAAAAAGTTCAAGAAACTGTAAGAAAAAAATTGCCAAGATAAATATGCTTAAAAGCTCTATGTTTAAACTGACAGACAGAAAAAATATAAAGTTGTCTTATTTTAATAAGTATTAATAAATGTTACTTTGACTTACCCCAAATATGACATTCTGCAATCCAAATGGTATTGGCGTTAGACGCGTAAAAAGCACCACCCGAAATGCTTTGGGTCCAGATATAACGCGCAGTATAGCCCGTCCAGTCTCATTTTTGATTAATCTGAAAATAGCATCAAGCAGACATTAGGCAATTTGGAATCAAACAATGAAAAGCAAACAACATAAATTTTCTTTTAAATTGTATGAAAATAAAATATCATTCAAAATGTGAAATTAAGAAAGTGTTGATTCGAATATCCAAGATTTTAAGAAGATTAACATACTTTTCGTTGAATATTTTAATATTAAATTAATTCTTATGAAACTATATGCAGTCGAACTTCCATATAACGAATTTCCGTATAACGAATTTTCTATACAACAAAGTCAGAAATCAGAACACTGCAATTTGGTTCAGTCAACAACCCATTCTATATAACGAATTTTCTCTATAACGAAGTTTTTTCTTGTCCCCTTGAGATTCGTTATATGGAAGTTCGACTGTACAACTATTTTGTGGCGTTTTGACTGATGACAGCGCCTTCCATAAGCTTCTTGTCAAAATTTGATCATTTAATATGAGCCGGAACCACTTTTGAGACGTGTCATCCAGTAATACAGTTCCAAATCAAAAACCATGCAAATCAATAACCAGCTCAATTTCCGCTTTACAACTTAAAATAAACTCTGCTAAAGCAATAATATAGTATATTACATGTATAAGGGTCTCAAGAAAATATATATATTTAACTTGCTTTTGCTTGTATTATCGTCATGCTTGAATGTGTAACAGAGCCTTTGGCTTTGATTACGTTTGTACCCATCAATTATGGATGTACATATGTATTGCATGTGTGTTTATATCAGGTAATCACATTTCAATTGCAGTCAATCAACTTACTGCTGAAGGCAGACCGTAAACAAGTTTAGCACCCCATATAACCAAAACCACCTTTGCTACACCCAAATTAACGTTTAATGTTTAATAGTAAGTGCTTGCCTAACTTATTACTTATTTGTCTGATTTGATTCGACAGATAGTTTTCTGGCAGTGTTGGGTCACTTTAGTTGGGTTAACTATCAATTAGCTTAGTTGATAACGTATTGAGGGTATCCATTACGATGCTAATGTGTGATAATTGATAAAATCAATAAAAACTGTATACTGTCCGCAGCCATAACATATTATTCCCAACAATCTTACGTCAGATAATTCTTTCAATTAATTGATATTTTGCCATTATTTCCACACATGTTCAAATACACGTTGTTTTTATACGATCAGATATTTACAACTATTAATAAAGTGGTTTTATTAGCTGATAAAGCATTTGAATCATTTAATGTTTGACTTGAATGAGGAAGCTGACAAATGGAGATGGCATTATATATATAAGTATATGTTCATATATAAAAATGTTCATTATTTGATAACACAAACATAAACATTATTAACAAATTTTAATAATTAAATTAACACATTTGTGCAAATAATTTAAAAATTTTTGTTGAAAAATACTTCTATGAATGAATTAGCTTTTTTAGCGCATTCAGCACGATTTTGACTGTTATCTTTCCGATTTTTAGGCTTACAACTAACAAATAGTTGATATTTTTTTACACAGGCTTTTCTTAAGGCTTAAGAAGTGAAACATAAATAAATCTCTTTTTAATGCTTGCTAAATCCAAGCCACATCGAACTTTGAACACACAACTTAAGCCTGTCTGGTATTCACTTCGTTATCACAAGCTTGTTATCACACAGCACAAGCCCACAAACGTTTCTATGAACTTATTTTTTAAAATAAAATGTGAAGTGCTCTAACGTGGAAGTGGAATCAATTTAAGTAGTTTACCACTTGGTTATGTTGGGAATAAGTTTTAATTTAATTGTTTTCCGGAAATCGTTCGTATGAAATTTCAGTTTGTGGTTTTCATTGAAATAAATTCACAATAAGCAAAACCCTTTAATGATTTTGGACATTTTGCCTACACACAACAAAAATCAAACATTTGCTTTATATTTACCTAATCTAGCTATGATTTTAAAACAGGCTTTTACAGTTCACAATTATTTGTTTACTTACTTGTGCAGTGGAATGCGATGCCGACAGCTGCGTATCGTTGCATGTGCAATGGCAATGCCAACATTTGCGCCCAGTATTACCGTTACCCAGCCTCGCCATAAGCCAAACAGGTAGCCAGCAGTTATCAGCAGCACAAGATAGCCGACGACAATGGGAAAACTGACTAGTGTGAAGAGTGACATATAGATGGCAAAGATGAGCCAACCATTCTGCGTCTCAATCCAGAACAACAGCTCCTTGGCATAATTGCGGGTCAAGTAGCCAACGACGAGCAGCAGTCCAAAGAGAGCAATGGGCAATAAATAGCTGAGGTAACAATTGCGCATCACAAATGAGTGTGTTCTTATCCAGCAGGTGTTGCGACGCAGATGGGAGTAGCGATGATTGCTATTTCGTCTGGTGCTGTTGGTATTGGTAATGGGATGAATTAAAAAGGCATCACATTCGCCGCTCTCCTCTATCACATTGGCAGTTGACGGCTTGGAAGAAGAATCGCTGGCGCATTCCAGCTTAGAGTTACTGTGGGCTTCCAGTAGAAACTGTGTACTTGTGCCGTTGTAACTGTTGCTCTTGATTAGCTGTGGTGAGGCCAAAGGCGAGCGGAAGCTGGTAGCTGATGTGGTGGCGGCTTGCAACGTGGAATCATCCATAATTGGCTTTTTGTATTTGTACATGGATATGTTGTTGGCATAAGTGTAGCTGCTGTAGATGTTATTGTTGTTACTGTTGCTCTGTGGCAGCATTGTTGCGGTAGCACTCATTTTGCGGGCTTACAATTTACCCAAATATTTTCACACTTACGGTTATTCTGTGTACACATTTACTAAGATCTCTTTTCCCTTGTAGCAGGTTATTATGCACTTTGTTTTCTCTTTCACTTCGACTGCATGGTGTGGTATGCGTAAAAGCTGCTGTCATTCGTAAAAGTTTCACTTTTTAGTGGCCAAACTGGGTGTACGTGGAATATGTTATAAATAAATAGGTAAATAAACGCTTGCATGTATAAGTAGGCCGCGAATGGGAAGCTGCTCTTTTTTCACACACACACATGCATTTGTCATAAACAACGCACTCACTTGATTTGCTTCAATAATAAATTCCGTTCTAGTTGGTTTAATTAAATTAACAGTAATTTAGTCACAGACTATTGCAATTTTGTTTGAAATTTGAACGCACTTGCAGCACTTAAAAGGTCACACAACAAATTTTTAGTTTATTTACAAATTTTTAAAATTACGAACTTTTAGTAACAAGTTTATAGAGCGACGCCGCACGAAAACACGTCTACACAACGAGAAACATCAAATCAAACTAAAGCTGCAGTGTGACCGCAAACCGTAAATACCAAAACAATACACTTTCAAAACAAACCAGAAAATTTAACTTGTTTAGTCGCTGCTTGTATACTCTACATCTGGACATATTTTACTTGCCCGAATATCAAAACTTGTTGGAATAACAAAAAACAACAAACAAACATTTTATTTAAATTTTAGACTAAGGACTAGTGAATTATCAGTATAGCCATATGTATTTATATATTTTTTTCATTCCACTTCCTGATCACTGGGTAGCTTCTTGGAGTTTCGCGACACGCACGATACACTCGCTGGGTCCTGAAGAAGTACCAGGCGCACAAATGCCAAATTAAGAAGGAATGCCTGACCAAGAAGCTCACGTTGATATCGCTCCATCTTGGAGTACATAGAACGTAAATTCGATGGAAACTGCACTTCTCGACACAAATTGATCTGTTCCTCTTGCACCGGTTGCTCCTCCATATTGTAATATGTGCGCATCATGCCTAGAATAGTATCCTCTGAGGATACCCGCTCTGTGCCTACCAAATGGTGAAACAGACGCGCCGTCAGAAAACGTCGAAGGTAAAAGAGATTTGTCGTCGTTTTGCCGGAGCTCCTTCGAGCATTAAGAGCGTAACTTAGCATTGCAGTTACTTGAGCTTTTTGGATGTTCACATTTTGCTGATCAATGCTCCCTGGATTGCTGTTAGCCTGAGCCATTTGTGGGTTCTCCAAGACATAGCAGTCTGCCTCGGGTATCTGATGCGCCACATATAAGCAGCGACGCACAAGCTCGGTCAAATGCAGTTTCTTGTCGTTAATTTCGTGATGTTGCCAATGGCTGAGCACACAAGGTAAATATTTAGTTTCTGGCAACTCCAGACGCGCCCAACTAACACTGGTCACACCAATGCGAACGGCGACGCTTGACTGAGTATTTTGACGCTGCTGCTCATCTATTGGCGGGGTTATAAACGGTGCAGGGCGTGATGCCTTTTGATTTTGATTGCTGCTCTGCCGACTGGCTTCTGGGTCCAAAATACTTTTGTAGAACTTTGTTACTGCTTTCAAACCGAAGCCCTCCACGTAGAGTATGTCGGTTAGCTCAGCCAGCGGACCATTTCGCGCCTTCCAATTTTTCAGTTTACTAACGCGCGCCTTTGTTATGTCGTAACTGCAAGGATAAAAATTGAATATAGGATGCATACGAATCCATATAGATTTGAAAACCTTAGCAGTTGCTCAACACTCTTCTCATTAATAGCATCCAGGATGAGCTTTCGCTGATCTTCTGTATAGGGAGGTAACTGCACGGGTTGCTCCGTATCATTGATTACTAAGGATCCGCTAAGTGACTGGTTGGCTAACTGACGCAGTTGATTTCTCGTAATCACACTTAGCGCAGGTTTTACATTTAAAGCCAACATTATTTTATTCAGCATTGTCCCACAAAAAACTATTTTTTTTATAACTAACAAAAAAATAGCGCAAGCTTGTTGTTTTCACACCACCAGTGTGACCAGCCGCAAAGAGTGGTCATTATTATTTACATGAACAGCTGATAGTAGCAGCGCTTGTAAACACAGCTGATTGCGCAGCATCTAAATACCCGGAAAGCTGCATCACTATTGTAGTATTAGTAAACACGCAATACAGACAGGGCTTTAAACATTCATCTGTAGATCGAAAATAAATAGACTTAACTATGCAGTTTTCGTGGATGAAACTGGCTATTTATTTGCTTACATTTCTGACATACGCATACTCTGGGTACGGATCAAGCACTATTGTCCATCTACGGGATGCCATCATAGCGGCGGAGGCAATCTTCGGCGACGTTTTTAAGAACTTGATCACAGTTGCGCGCAAGTTTCGCACCGTTCATGAGGTCTTTGATGCAGCCGTCGAGGAAAACTGTGTGTTTCAGTGCCCGGTGCCAGAGGGCGGAGGGTCAGGTAAGCATTTGACGCAAATACACATATAAATTATGTAAAGGTATATCTTACACTGACGTGTTTTTTCTTGTCTTGCAGCACCGCGTGCTGTGCAAAATAAGTTCTATGTGCCTACCTCTGACGGCTGCGGTTCACTGGGCCTAAGAATCAGTACAGACTACCTCCCGGCCACTGAAATGGAAACTTGCTGCAATGCCCACGACATATGCTACGATACTTGTAACAGTGACAAGGAGTTATGCGATTTGGACTTTAAGCGTTGCTTGTATAAATACTGTGACAGCTATGAGAAGTCAATGACGAGCGATTTGATGACCAAGGGGTGCAAAGCGGCTGCCAAGATGCTCTTCACGGGCACGTTGACGCTTGGCTGTAAATCTTTTCTTGATTCGCAGCAGCGTTCGTGCTATTGTGCTCCAAGCAAAGCTACAAATTTCAATGGCAATAAGTATGCGAATAGTAAGGAAAAACAGCAAAGACAAAAGTACGGCTGGAAGGATCGTAACGAAATTTAGCGCTGGTTGAAAATATTAAATTGCAATATCTTCGCGTAATTTGTTGTCGTTAGTAAATGTTAGTTGTGGTCGTACATTTCTACTATATGACGAACTTGTTAGTATTTTTATACAAAGCATTGAACATATTTAAATAGGTGTTTTAATTTATTAATAAAATTGTGTCGCTAAAGCTCAGTTATTTTTTTAAATTATTACATCAATGTTTTGGAATAAGCTATCGATAACTAAAACATGAATCGAGCCGTCGATAAGGTAAGACACATTCGGTGCTTTCCAGCACCAATGGCTGATATTCAGCACATTACACAGCACTTAAACAACACAAGCGCAGCAAAAAATATTTTGCAATTTTTAAGTTTCTACTGAATACATTTTAATGTAGGTTTACATTAGTCTCGTAGAAAATGGGATATGATGTCAATCGCTTTCAAGGCGAAGTGGACGAGGAACTAACATGTCCCATATGTTCTGGTGTTTTAGAGGATCCGCTGCAGGTTTGATGCCACCAATAAAAATCGACTGAAACTTTTTTATTTTCATCCAAAAACTATAATTTTAGGCGGTCATGTGCGAGCATGCCTTTTGTCGTGGCTGCATAAATGAATGGCTAACACGCCAGCCCACATGTCCAGTCGATCGCAATGCACTTACAACAGCCAATTTAAGAGCTGTGCCTCGCATATTGCGCAACTTGTTGTCCAGGTAAGTCGCCCACACATTTGTAACATGTGTAAGTACTTGAGAAAAAAAAAATTTTTATTTTATAGACTTTCAATTACCTGTGACAATGCGCCTTATGGCTGCACATCTGTCCTCAAATTGGATGCCTACAATTCACATTTGGAAGAGTGTGTACACAATCCGAAGCGTCCGTTTCCTTGTGAAAAAGGCTGTGGCTTTGATATACCCAAGGATGAACTAAAGGATCACAATTGTGTGCGCGATTTGCGCACACTGATTGTTAAACAAACTGAGCAAATGGGTCTACTAAAAACTGAGCTAGTTGATCAGCAGTTGACCATCAATGAGCTGAAGCGTGAGCTGCAACTGTTTAAAGATTTTATGCGTGCTATGCGCGTCTCAAATCCAGCGATGCGCGCCATTGCTGATCAAATGG
Organism: Scaptomyza flava; assembly: GCA_030179655.1. Classification (NCBI taxonomy): domain Eukaryota; kingdom Metazoa; phylum Arthropoda; class Insecta; order Diptera; family Drosophilidae; genus Scaptomyza; species Scaptomyza flava. The sequence goes on from JARNME010000404.1 coordinate 18,506,148, forward strand.
AACGCGATGAAGTGATACGCTGGAGCAGCGCATTGGCCAGAGCCCGTGTGACACGCTGGGGCGGAATGATCTCTACACCCGACGATGCACTGCAGGTAAATGAAAAAGTACAGCAGACAAATTGGACATTAATACATTAAATCAACTTTGTGCCACAGCTTATGATTAAACGCGCCCTGTCCGAGTCTGGTTGCCCGCCACACATTCTGGATAGCCTTATGGAAAACTGCCATGAGCGACGCTGGCCCCGTGGTCTCAGTTCGCTTGAAACGCGTCAAAACAATCGTCGCATCTATGATAATTATGTTTGCCGGCGCATACCAGGTGAGTTATCCGGTGCAACCAAATCACCACAATGACCAACTCCACTGACTGATTAAAGGCTTTGTTGTTGCAGGCAAACAGGCGGTGCTTGTGCTGAGCTGTGACAATGTGCACATGACTGAGGATGTTATGGTCGAGCCGGGCCTGGTTATGATTTTTGCGCATGGCATCGAATAGACAGCTACTACATTCAACTAATAAGTAACTTAATACTTAACTTAATGTATATCAAACAGTGCTCAGATTTGTTGTTTCCTTGACCTAATGCATAAGTTAAATCTTAAACACAACACACATTTGTCATAATTTCCATTATCTAGCGATAAGACTTATTTGAAATCACTTTAAGATCTATAAAAAAAAAACCATTTAAGCGCCTCACCTTACAACTTTAAAGTTGTAGCAAAGAAAATTATTTACAATTTCGTTATGTATGTATGCAAATTCCATTTACACACACACACACATTAAGCGAGTATAATATTTTTTATTGAATTTAGAGATCTCAGCAAGCAAATTTTGTTATTGTTCACTTAAATTCGCTGGAAGCACAGTACATGTGTCCCTTAATTAATTGTGTCTTTTATTTAGGAAACTTAAACTTTTACTTAATGTGTTATTATAATAAAATAAATTAAAACTTATAAAAAAATACTTATCAATAAAATAATAGAGGAATTTACAAACAAAAACATGGGAGGCATTTGTTTAGCAAAAAAAAGCTCGCTTGTATTAAGTTTAACAGGCTAGAAGATTTTTATTATTATTTTATCAGTACATATAGCATTTTGATTATGACCAGATGATAAAGCTTAATAATCTTTGCATAGTTTGTTTAGCTTTGCTTTTACTGGGTTGCATCCAATCAAACGTTTCGTCGCCCCCAACCCACGCTAACACACACACACACACGATCAGAAGAGTTCTGGGCATCATCTGTTCCCGAAAAGGAAATATAATAAGTGACTTGACCAAAAACAACATTTACGATGTCAAACAAGTTCCTGTATGAGCTTTTAGAAAAAAAAAAACGAAAACCGGTTACGGATTTTGGAGACTTGTTTCTTTTGTTTTACCGTCGCATTATACAAAATCAAATTTATTTAAGCTAAAGTACGTTGTCTCTCTTATGTTTAGTTACATATGACAAGAAATCGATAAAGCATAAGCCCAAACCGCTTATTAGTTTAAACAATTTCAATATTTATAAGCACAATTAGCACTTTTAAGCAAAGGAGACGCCCACTAACGTTTGAAAAGTGAGAGTTTTATTATTCGTTCGAATAAACCGCAAGCAATGCGCGCAGCTTCCAAACAGTCGTTTTTGGCGCTGCGTAGCTTGCGGACGTGCCCAGAAAACTTGGAATAAACAAAGCAATGCATTTGTCGACATATGTGCTCATATTTATAGTCGCTTGCCTAGCAGCGACGTCAGCAGCGCCCCAGCTGACGCAGCGCAATGAGAAGCAGGTTCAGGAGGAGGCATTGCGTAAGTTTTGAAAAATAATTAATTTCCTATAAAAACAATATTAATTGCATTTCAAATGAACAGCTGCAAAAGGTGCTACTATCGAGGAGGTAGTTTTGGAGTCTAGCCTGTACATAAAACCAAAATCTCGCCAGACTATGCGACGCGTGCGCTCAGTGATGGATGATTCACTCCGCGAAATCTATGCGACGCACAAGCGCGTGAAACGTCGGTTTGGAAATGGTGGAAGACGTGATGGATTTGGTGGCAATGCGCAAGTTGGCACCCAAGCCGGCAGCACTCAATCCGGCGTTAATGTAGGCGCTGGAACCGATGGCGGCTTGGCCGATGCCCATGTGAATCTGAACCCGCTTGGCCAGTTAGGACCCAATGGCTACAATCAGGAGCAAACGGCCTCAAATGGTGCAGCGAGTAGCAATCACAACAATGGCTTCAATTCCGGCTCATCGGCGGGACAGGCTCAAGCTCAAGGCTTTCAATCACAAGGTGGTCAAGGCTTCTTCGGTGCCTCCTCTGCCAGCACGGCCACCCAAGCGCAGAACTTCAATCCATTTAGCGGCAGCAGCAATGCGGCAGGTGCCTCACACAGTCAAGTCTTCAAGCTGCCTAACGGCCAAACCATCAATTTTGCATCCACAAATAATTTCGCCAACAGCGGATTTGGTAACACGGCCAACAGCCATGGTGGAGCTGTATCTGTGAGTGGTTAGACGAGTTGTCGTCAATGTTGTGCAAGAGAGAAATTGACAAAATAATGTATAATAGAGTAATCTTATTTGTTAACCATTTACTTCTCTAAACGTTTGCATACTCGAAAATATATAAGCTATCGAACAACTTGAACATTTTGACAAAATTTTTGTATTTCAGTTTGAGTGGTTATGGTAGTAAATTATGGTGGTTAATGTGTTGTGTATTAATCGGATTCACTTTCGCTTTCTGATTGAAAATCGCCCACTTCAATGGAGAATTTGTATTCCTGATCGCAGCCCAAATACGAATCGCTCATATAGTATAAAGTGTAATCATGTTTGCCCGGACTTGGTGCCACAAAATCAAGCTTGACCTTTGCTTTTTGCTGCAGCGTCAGCCGTTTGATGGAGAGCAGTGAATTGTTCTTGGGATCACCAATGACAACCCACCAGCCCTCTTCACGTTTTTGCGGGAAGAATGGTGCAATAACCGGACCAGTGACCTCATCTTCGCGTTCCAGTTGCACAACAACATTTACAGTTGAGCCCGAATTGATGCGATCCTTGTCAGCCACCTCATAATTAAGTTCAATGTTAGGATAGCGATTGCAGAACCGTGCCACATCAGCCATTTGGACATCAGACAGCTGCAGGAGACGCGTCCGATCCTCATCCTCCAATTCCATAATATCGAAAACAGTTTCGATTTTCTGTAAAATGCATAACAATTGGATAAGCTAAGCCCGTGACTAAATGCTTTGGTTTTCTGATTACCTTCTCCGTGCAGCGTTTGATAATTTCGGCATTGAAGTGTGGCAACTGTCGCAGATACGAATCCTTGCTCCACATGGCCTGTGTTACCATCTGTGCCAGTTCCATGGCAGCCACAGCTGGCGATAACCAGCCATTGGAACTGAGCACATCCACACAAGCCTGGATTAAACGTATCGCCTTGCTTAGTATCTGCTCGGTATCGCCCTGCAGCTCCGGACCCAGCTGCAGACGTGACAAATGTGCTTGAAGAAGCAAATTAGTTTTAATGTGAGGATCATTGAATCTGAAACACGTTAAAATAAATGTTGAATAATTTAAATTTAAAATGTAAATAGGCTTAAATAATTACTTGGGGGCCGTTTCATTGGGTCCAGTCAGTTTATTGGGCAAACGTTGGGAGAGTGTTCGCAGAACCTGTTCTTCGTGATGCCTCACCACAACATCCTCATACTCTGCTGCCGATGAGATTATCTCCAGCAGACCACGCACTTTGGTTTTGCTATTCAACGACAAGCTGAAGAGTTCTGCAAAAGAATTAATTGCAATTAGAAATAAACTTGGATATAGTAAAAGATCAGTTTTTACCAATCGTCGTGTAGTTAATGTAGTAGTAAGCAGCAATCATGCCCAGATTCAATGGCAACGTGTCCATGTCATCCTCAACGCTTATGCACTTGGACTGCTCTAGATCGCTAAGCGTATTCTCAACTAGCTCAGACAGATGATCAGACAAATGACGATGCGTTACACCCTGCAGATTATAGTAGTTGGGATTCTGGGTTAATCTTCTATAGAGGAATGTCCATGTTAGATAATCAACGGCATCTTGTTTGTTCTCAATGGTTTTGGTGACAACCTCGGCGTTAAAATGATCGTGCATACGATGATCCAAATGACTTTCGATGGGCAGCGGTTCGTTAATGAATTTCTTGAAGAAATCCTTCTTGGAGCTCTGACACATGAGTACACACTTGGCATCTGCATCATCATTGGGCCTGTTGGCACGTCCAATCATTTGCAGTACATCCGTAATGGGATAATCCTCATACGAATGATTTTTACCATTGTAAAATTGGGTGTCCATAATGATAACAAGATGTGCGGAGATGCTCATGCCCCAGCTTAAATCCCTAGAGACAACAGCCAGCTGCACTGCACCTGAGTCGAATAGTTGTTCCACTAAACGATGATCGGAGGCAGACAAACCTTCATGAAGGTAGGCAACGCCCTGTGCAAGCGTTTCTTTTAAAGTCTTATCCGTCATGCGCTCAAGGAACGGCTGAATGTCATCCTCCTCGGCATGGAAGAAGCGATTTGGTTGCAAATCCGATGCAGCATACGTCAGGATATCAATAGCCGTTAGACGCGCCTGTTTACGCGACGACACAAACACAATCACGGGCTTATGGGGACTATACTTGAGTATTGCATTGTAGACGGGTTTCGACATAGTTGCAATGCGTGTAGCATTGTGGGTCACATTGAATCCCTGTATGTGCAGCTCCAGTGGTATCGGACGCACACTTGGATGAAAGTTGAATGTGGCATTTGGATTGCAGCCCAACCATTGTGCAACATCACGAGCATCTGTCAGAGAGGCGGACAAAGCCACTATTCGAATCTGTTTCTCAATTTGTGAGCTGATGTAACGCATGCGGGAGCAAACGATCTCCATGACAGGTCCCTCCTCGCCGCCTACCAGCTGGAGTTCATCCACGATAAATAGATTGATTTGCTGAACATTCTTGCGTTGTTTCCAGCGACGCGACAACACATCCCATTTATCCGCTGTGGTTATAACCAGTTGTCCCTTGGCAATAAGCTTAAGATCTGTACCCGTTTCACCCGTCAATTTAACCACCTTAATGTCCAGGGATCCAAACTTGGCATGCCAGTCGGCAAAGACCATATCGGCAAGCGCCTCCTGGGACACAAGATAGACACAACGTCCATCGCTGCTTTGGCTAAACAAACGCATTATGGCAAACTCGGCGATTGTCATTTTGCCCGAACCCGTAGGTGCGCCCACAAACACATTCTCATCACTATTGTAGACGGCATTGAAGACCTGCGTTTGAATGGGATTGAATTGCGGGAAACGTTGTGCATAGAATGCCTCAAATTTCGGTTGACGCAGAGCACTTATAGGAAGCGGCTGCAAATCCAACAGTTCCGTGGGTGGCATATTCTTTTCGGGCAGTATCAGATGTCTAAACGAGACTGGCAATTGCGTCTCGGCGCCTATCCAGCGATCAGAAACAATGCGTAGAAAATATTGTGGTGGCAGTGGTTCAAAAACCGGCACAAAGAACTTCAACTGATGCTCATCCTGGGCATACTTTTGCTTCAGCAGGAAGAACTCATGATGCAGTATAAGTTCCGAGTCGACATCTTCAATCAATATCCAGAAACCTTCCGACTGACCATGTACCTTTTCATCCCACTGGAAATCTGGGGTGATTGTCAGCTCTACACGAAGAGTTGCTCGCGTTATGGGCTGAATGTGAGTAGATAGCTCCAGTTTGGGAAACTGATGGACAAACTTATGTATGGTCTTGCCGAGTTTGGGTACACGTATAAGTTCTCCCAGTTCATGAGGTTCCAGATCGTATAAACGTGACCAGGGAAAGTGCTTTTTCTCCAGCTTCTTGGCTATTTCGTCGGGCATCTTCTTAAATTGACGCAATGGGGTCATCGATTGCCACATGCGACGATCAATCATCTTGCAAAGCGTCAACGTTTTATCCGCCAGCTGTGCCCAACCGCGAGTAAGAACAATCTCAAATATGGCACGCATCAAACGCGCAGCGGATTGGGTAATAAAGACCATGTCAGACATCAAAGCGAATCCCTCCAGCTTCAGTTGCGAGATGTAGGCTTGCAGCAAAACATTTACTTTAGCACTATGTTCCTCAATTGACTCCTTGATGGGTATGGGTACTCGCTCCATAAGCTTCTGCAGCTCCAGTTTCTCCTCTTCGCGCACAGAGATATGACGAAACTCCGAGGATAGTGAGAATACACGGAACAGTTCAATTTCACTAAGCGTTTGCTTCAGCAACTGATTGTAGGTCAACATTGTCTCGTGCGTTAGATAATAATGCGATGCAATGCGTCCCAGATCTGTGACTTGAAAGTGTCCCGTCTTGCGTTCATATTTGATAAGACCACTGCGCTCCAGGCAACAGGCGGCTGTGTGCAGCAGATCGGCACGATGCTGCTCCAGCAACGGATCCGCTTTGATAGCATCATGCGAGACGCCATACAAGGTGGGATTGCGAAGCATTCGTATATACAAATAGGTATAGCCCAGCCAGTGAACAGCATCCTGCAGATGCTGCACGGTGCCTAAAACAATCTCAGCATTTAGCATGTCAGGAAGCTTAGAAACGAACTGCGATTCAATGGGCAACTGTTGATTAAGCAGCGATAGATAAAATTGCAGTTCACTGTGATTGGTTATCAGAATGCCCTCGCCCTTTGTGTCGTATTGTGGACGACCAGCGCGTCCCAACATCTGCAGCACATCTAAGGCGCTCAGCTCGACCCAGCGACCCTTTTCCGGATTGTACACCTGTGTGCCCTTAATGATGACAGTGTGCGCTGGCAAGTTGACACCCCAGGCTAAAGTAGCTGTCGATACGAGCACCTGAATATGCCGATCCGCAAATAGATCCTCCACAAGTGTACGATCAACGCGTGTCATGCCTGCATGATGTATGGCAAAACCATAGGGCAAAAGTTCTTTAAGCTCCGTATTCTTTACCTGCTCGGCTTCAGTTCGCAACACTTCCATGCTGGCTGAACCCTCGCGGAGAAAGCTGCCTAGCGTATCCTGCTCCAGGCACATATCACGCACTGCACGCGCTGTTTTACCCGTCTCCTTGCGTGAATGAACAAATACCAACACCTGATTGCGACCAGCATGCTCCATTGTCTTCTCATACACAATCTCGTTCATCACTTGGAAACGTTTCAATGCCTTCTTTTCTGTCACACCAATGTACTGCTGTTCCAGTGCAACCGGTCGATAGCTGTTGTCAAAGTAGAAGAGACCCTTGTCGGGTTTGACGCGCAGGAACGTAGCGACATCCTGATAGTTTGGCAAGGTAGCAGACAAACCAACCAGCCGGACATCCTCCTGTGTAGTCTCAATGTTGCGTATTGTACGCGCTACTAACGCTTCCAGTACCGGTCCACGTTCATCGTGCAACAAATGAATTTCATCAATGATCACCAAACGCACCAGACTGACAAATGTCCGTTCGCCACCTTTGCGCGTTATAATATCCCACTTTTCCGGAGTGCAGACAATCACTTGCGTGGCCGCAATTTGCTCGCGCGTCAACTGATGATCACCTGTTAGCTCGGAAACAGTGAGATTGTAGCAGGCAAGGCGACGACCAAAGTTACCGACCATTTCCTGTACCAGGGATTTCATGGGTGCCACATAGATTATCTTGAAATCCTGCGCATTGATGGTGCCATCTTCATTGATATGCTTGCCAATCTCACGCATCATTGTAAGCAGAGCGACATTCGTTTTACCAGCGCCGGTGGGTGCGCATAGCAACATATTCTCATCACTGTCCAATGCAGCTTTATAGAGTCGACTCTGAATTCGATTCAATGTTTTGAAGCCATCGAAAACGGGCTGTACATACTTGGGCAACTTGTCGATGGACTGCAACTCCTCATTGTCATCGAAAGGCACCTGTTTTAGGGCTGGCACATGCACCTCCTCGTAGCCTTTGCGCTGCTTGCGATAGCTACCATCGGGAAGCTGGCAACGCTTGTTGGCCATAAAATGAGAGCCTTGGGTAAAGGCCAGTTCATCCAGTTCCAACAATTGACGTACACCGGCCACTTGACCAGCTGCCGCTGCTCCGCCATCATCGGCATCACCTTTGCCACGCTTATTTGCCCGCGCATCTGCCTCCTCCTGCTCATCGGCTTTGCCCGTGTCCAATTGACGCAGGATCTTTGCCAGCGCTGTACTGCCACGCATCTTTTCGCGTATACGCTGCCGCTCACTGTCGGTTTGTGCGGACGCTAGCATAGTGCAATAAAGTATCATCTGACGATTTAGTTTCAGCTGCTTAATAAAATCAAAGCAATCGTAGCCCAGCAGCAGCACAAGCTGATTCTCACAGTCGCGCTCATCGGCAGCATCTTTCAATATTTTAAGAACATCAGCTGCCTTGCTTTGGGATACCATTGCATCCTTGTAGTACTTGCTGAGACATCGCTGCAGCCAATAGGCATCAATGTCCAAAGGATGGAGCGAACGTTCCTTTTTCATATTACTTGCTGCCTCCTCGCTTGCCAGCTGTGAATTAAGTAATTTATTAGAATTTCGTCTAGATGAAAGAATTGTACAACAGCAGGTACTTACATTTTCGGCATGTAACGTATGATCAATGCGCGCCTCCTCGCCCTCGTCTTGTGCATCATCGTCACGGATCTCGCCGTACATGTCATTATCGCTCTCCTCCTCAGACTCTTCGAATTGCACATTAATACCGTACGTGTCATCAATTTGTTCCTCATTGTTGGTCGCAGCTGATAGTGCATTTACAGCATCGCTGCCAAAGTCTGTGATCTTCTTGCCCAGATTGACGAGCAGCGCGAAACGCTCGTCTGTTACTTCGCCCAGCAAACTGTCGACGTCGCGTTTCCGTTCGCGATCCTTAAGCCGATCATTCTTGAGCACAGCAAGAATTTCGTCTGCAGCGCCACATAAAATATCACGTGGCTGATCACCCAGTGCTTCCTGTATGAAACTTAGAAGCACTTCGTAGGTCTGACGCGTCTCCTGCGTTTTGGGGCGATATACAATGCCCACCATTTCGTCAATACCCTCGGAGAGCAACGTAGCGCCCTTCATGCGCTCAAAGTCGTATTGCGCCTCGTCACGTTTCTGACGCTTTTGCTTGCGCTCCTCCGTTTTCTCCGGTTTTGTACGCTGATAGCGATCACCCATCCGGGTGCCATCCAGTTTACCGACTAATGAGCACACCTCGCCGGTAGCTTCATCGCGGCGTGGGCGCTCAATAAGACGTACATCAGCTTGCAGTACAAGATTAGAGTTCTGAAAACGACAAGAAAAAAAATCAACAAACAGTTTTCGGCAAACGTTTACCGCATGTGGCGCCAGCTTTTTGATAAACAGTTTTGAACTACATACCGCTTTGTACTCGTACTGCAGTTGACGTGCTGCGGCATCCGCCATGACTTTTTAATGTTTTTCTGACGTTTTTAGTGCTCAATAGAATTATTTTCGCCAATTTTATCGCGTCTCATGTGTTTTCTTTACCGCTGCTTCTTGGAGGCGTAAGTTGCATTTCTACCGATACAGTCCGCAACTATTGATATCGATACAAAATATCAATGTGAAGTTAAAATATAGTAATTTTCCAACACTAATATTTATTCGCGCTGGCCACCCCGTATCCCTTGTAAAGTAAAGGTAAACAAAACAAACGGCGCTGTTGTGTGATTGTAATATATTGAGCGTCGCTACGATAAGCAAATCAGTTGCATTGCGGCCTCGTCACCGAGTGGAACGTAACCAGGCCATTGACAAAACACGAAAGTAACAATGTTGTCGCTGGCAGGTACAGATCAGGATCTACGTTGTCCCGGTTTCTGCGATTGTCACTTACCCAGCTGCGTTGATGTGGCGAATCACAAGGGACACATACCCGATTTGGTTAAATGCCGTTGCGGCGAGGACAGCGGTAATGGTCTACAGTGGCAATGGCACCAAGCGAACGAATCAGATGCACAAATCACTGGCCGTGACATCATATTCCATCCCACGTACAGTCAAGGTACGGCAATTGTGCGAGGCGAGCAGCCGTTGCAGCAAGACAAGGTGCACTTCTGGGAGATGCGCGTCATAACAGTGCTAGCGGGAACAGACGTGGTAAGTTCTAGAAAAAAAAAAAAACCATAGCAACTGCATCGAGTAAGGGATTAAAAATAGTCAAGAGATAAGCAACATTTTCGCAGATAACAAGCTGAGGAAATCTGTGCACCGAGCTGTCTTTACTGATAAGCCATTCATTGCTTCTCTAACTTGCTCGTATTTACAATTTTACAAAAAGGTCATTGCAAACATATTACTTACAATTATTTAAATTTTATTTTGCTCTTATCTCATCATGTAGATGTTTGGTATCGGTACCGACAGTGTCAATCTGGAGCAATTCAAATTCCATTTTGTCTCAGCACTGGGCACAAATGCTCAGTCATGGGGATACTCGTACAATGGCAAGATCCAGCACTGTGGCGATCAGTTGCCCTATGGCCAAAAGTTCTCACAGGGCTGTTTGGTGGGTGTCTATTTGGATCGGACATGTGGCCACTTGGAATTTTATTTAAATCGTCGATCATTAGGAGTTGCCTACACAAATATACCGACCGATCCACATATCAAAATCTATCCAATGGTCTGTTCAACAGCTGCGAAATCAGTCATTCGATTGATTAATTCCACATCAGTGCCAGCCACATTGCAGCTGAGAGCATTTGAATCACTGGCTAAACAGCCAGTCAGACTTGAAGAGTTGCGTCAAATGCCTGGCTTGAAGAGCATCATGCAATCGTATTGGTTTTTGGCGCCACCTGTTCGTTATTCCCGGTGTTCCAGATATTCAGATCTGGATCTAGGCGATGAAGCGGTGCTTTCCAGTTCAAAACTACGTTTGGGTAGAAAGCAAAAGTATCAAGGTAAGTTTTTTTAAACATTGTTCAGGGTTTTTGTAACGAACTACTGATAACATGTGCATTTCTACTACTGCAATTCTGTGAGGCTCTTTGAGATCATTTTTAAATCGATCGTGTGTTATGATTAATAAAATTGTGTTACTAAAATGAGAAAAAATATTTTTCTTTTCTTTTGTTCTCTTTTAAATAACTATTATTGTCTGTTAATAAGAGCAGAACGTCATTAATCTTTTTAATTTGCTCTACTTAATATTCAACACGTAAATATTTAATGTCTTATGTGTTTCACTGTAAAATTAAGTTGAGATAAGCATTGCAAAGCTATATAAAATTCTTTTCCCTAAAAAAAACAAAATAAACTGATTATTTTCTTTCATTCACAATGTACATTAGTTTAAAGTTATAATTTTAAGTAATTTTTAAAATATTTTCAACTCGTTTTTGTCATATAATTCGTATTTAATAATACGAATTCTTTTAAAAAACTACCCAAATACTCAACATTCTATTCGCTCGTTGAATTCATAAACGTTATTTCAGTACGGCATTGAATTTATTTAAAGATCGTTCATCGAACACGAATGTTGAAAGACAATTGACAGCCAATTAAAACATGTTTCATATTTATGTCTCATGTTTCAGACAGCGATGATGTCAACATCGATGAGGATCTATATGCGAATGCACACAAAATACCGCTGCGACGCAGTGAGAGCGGTGATGAGGAATATGCCGCATCCATACACGAGTTCTGTGATGAATACTTTCATTATTTGTTGTAGGCTTTCCAGCTGTTGTCTGATAAGCACTTATCCATTTCGTTCGTTCTTGGCATTTATTAAAAAACAAATGTACTTTAAATAGTTGTTTATGTGTACGTGTACGTGATTCAGTTAATACTCTTTTCTCTAAATATAAATATATTGTTTAAATTGGAGTATATTCGATGCTCCGTTTTGTGTATTATTCTTATAAAGGCAGTCTGGTATATACTTTAGGCAGACTGTAGTTTTATTTTAAAAAGTATTTGCTTTAAATATATGTGTTTTTTATATATATGTATGTATGTGCGACAAACTGTAAAAAGTTGTAATATTGCAATGCTGCTTGGGATCATAACGGAAAGTGCCGGAGGGTTTTGAATTGGGTAACTGAATTTCGGATTGCTAAAAGAACTTAAATATAAACTAAATGTTAGTTGCTTTCGGCACCGTTCGACGCTCGTTTAAAGATGACGCCCAATGGCAGCTAGTCCATGTCATCATCATCATCATCCGATATGGTATATTTCTTTTGGGAGCGCTTGCGTCGAGTTTGCTTCTTTGATGTGGTCGCTGCTCCACTGCTGGCCACCGATGCCGCTGTTGAGGATTGTGTGGGTGTTGCCGGTGCACTGGCCAATGATTTATTTAGTTTAAGCTTCATTTTAACTGCTGCCGCCGAAGTGGTGGCTATTTCTTCATCATCTGAACCATCGTCGCCATCATCGTCATCGTTATCAGAGTTGTCCGATCCACCGCCACCGCCATTGCCATGAGCGTCGCCAGTGTTCTCGCCAGCAGCGATAGCAGCCGCATCTGCTGCCGCTGTTATCCTTTGCCTAGCGCCGACAAAAATCTTTTGTAACGCTATGGAGTCCAGATAAATGAGCGACGCCTCCTCGTTGTAGATTTGCGCATTCTGACAGAGCTGCATAAAGTCCTTTTCCAGCTCATTGAGATCAGCATATTTGCAGTCCTCGATGCGTTGAAGTATCTTCTTGATGTCAACGGGCCGCTTAATTATCTCATAATAATCAGGTAATCGTTGACGTGAGGGTAGCTTCATAAACGGCTCGGAGAGCGTGCGACCATCCTGGGTATGCTTGATGACACAGCTCATGATCTTGTGCATTTGTTTCTTGGAGCGTTTATCCAAGTTCTGGCGGCGTCTGCGCTTCAATATGAGTGAATCATCATCCGACTCTTCTTTGCGATTTTTGCGTTTGCGTCGCTTGCGCTTTGGATCGTTATCCTCCTCTTCCTCTTCTTCGAATTCGGCACCGTCATCTATTGCCTTGAGCCACTCCTTTTCGGTTAGACTGTCCGTATAATCCACCTCCTTGCGCTGTCGTGAGCCGCGACCTAAATCAACAAATGAAATTAATTAGTTTATTACCATCTCAGTTAATATATTAAAATTTAGCTAACCTAATATTGTATCCTCATCGTATTGGTAATGGAAACGCTCCACTTCATCGTCATCCTTTGTTAGCCAGTCGGGCAGCTCGGATTCATCGATAAGACGATCCCTCCCCGGATGAATTTCCTCGTCCTCTTTCTTGCGTTCAATGTCCATTCGCTTAAAGATTTCTATTTCTTCTTCGCTGCGCGCTATCATCATATTAATCATCTCATCGTCGGGCACTTCATTCTCCTCCTCCTCCTCATTGTCATCCTGATGCAAAATCGTTTGCAGGAACTGCTGTCGTTCGCTGCCCGTTGACTTCTGATCGAACATACCCGCCTGAATGACCTTTTCGTCCATGTTCAGCTTGTAACGCGCTGCAGCCAAAATACGCTCCTCCACTGAGTTGACTGTCATAAGACGTAGCACACGCACCTCATTACGCTGGCCAATACGATGCGCGCGATCCTGCGCCTGTAGATCCTGATGCGGATTCCAATCCGAATCGAAGATGACAACCGTGTCGGCTGTCTGCAAATTCAAGCCGAGACCACCGGCACGTGTAGACAGCAAAAAGACAAAAACATCAGAGCCCTTGGCATTGAATTTGCGCAGCAATTCGCCACGATCCTCGGCTTTGGTGGTTCCGTCCAGGCGTAGATAGCCAAACTGACGCCAGCCGAGATAATCCTCAATGATGGTCATGCATTGAGTCATCTGACAAAAGAGCAGTACACGATGATTGGTTGCCTTCAGTTTGGGCAAGATGCGATCCAGCAGCTCAAATTTGCCCGACACACGATATAGATCGGGACCTATAAGGAAACGCAGTCAATAAGTAAACAATCTTCTGCTAGATGAATGAAATAATTACCTGAAACAACGCCATGTCCGCCCGTATGATCGCAATACTTTTCTTCGATGTGCTGGAACATAAACGGATGATTGCAAAGCTTACGCAGCTGGACAATAGTGTTCATCAGGGCCTTGGCGCCACCCTTGCCATGCTTGCCCTTCTCGGAGCCGTCGGTAAGCAAAACGCCCTTGCTCTGCATGTGCTTGTAGAGAACACGCTGCAGCGCAGACATATCGCATTTGATAATATATTCGACCTTGTCGGGCAGCTGATGTTCCACCTCCTTTTTGAGACGTCGCAATAGGAAAGGACGCAGCACTTTGTGCAGACGTCGAATAATCAAAATGGTTTCTTCCTCATTCAATTCTACCTTCTCGCCGGTGGTGGCAAATGGAGCATTGAACCACTGCTCAAATGTGGAGCACGATTTAAAAATGGAGGGTAGCAAGAAATTTAGCAGTGCCCACAGTTCGGGCAACTTATTCTGTAGTGGTGTACCCGTAAGTAGCAGACGATATGGTGCTATGTAATGCGTATTGAGCACCTGCGTCAATTTGCAATGATGATTCTTCATGCGATGACCCTCATCGATGATCATGTATTTCCATTGTATTTTGGCCAATACCGCCTTATCCTTAATCACATACTCGTATGTGGTCAGCAGCACATTGAATTTGGTTGCACGCATCTGATTCTGGAGTAAGCGACGACCCTGTGGACTACCCTTGTAGCTAACAACGCCTACAGCTGGCGCCCATTTCTCAAACTCGAGCACCCAATTGGGTAGGGTGGAGAGCGGAACGATAATCAAATATGGACCCATCACCTTCTTACGATCCATTAGGTAGGTGACCAGCGAAATGGTTTGAATGGTCTTGCCCAGACCCATCTCATCGGCCAAAATGCCATTCAAGTTATTGTTGTACAGCGAAACGAGCCATTCAAGACCCTTGATCTGATACTCTTTCAGTAGACCATTGACCATAATGCTGGACTGTTCATAGACCTTTTCGTGCACAGTGTGCGCAATGCTATAGTATGTTTGCTCCTCCGTTTTATATTCATCATCCTCGACTTTGACTTGGTTGATTAAATCGCTTGGTTCCGAATTGCCTTGCTGTGCAGATTTATCTGTGGTATCCTCTGATCCATCGCCTGCAGCATTGCGCTCCTGTTGTGGCTGTTCCTCGAACTTTGGTTTCGTATCGTCATCGTCATCATCATCGTCATCTATCCAATCCCAGCCGGGATGCATGTTAAGCCAGCGATGCAAATGCTTTAGCATTGGTGCATCATCCCCGGTCAGCTTTTTGCCACTGCATTGCTCCACCACACTGACACGCATATCCGCCGCAATGCTGCTTTCATCAACATTCACGTATTCGCCAGTCATGAGCAGCTCCTTTTTGTACTGCTGCAGACGTTTGCCCTCCTCCTCCTTCTTCTTCATTTGATCGTCCTTATGTTGCTTCACCATCTGTGTGAGATTGCTAATGTATTCGTCGGTCTGTGACAGCAGGAATGCCAAACGTTTGTCCTTCTTCTGATCAATAAGCTTGCGATAGCCTTCCTCATCCTCGGCCATTAAACGACGCATACGCTCCTTTTCAATGCGTTCCTGTTCCTTCTTTTGTTCACGCTCAGCATTCGCATGATGATTCATTACCGCCTTGTTCATCCGCGCCAGCTGAGCCTGCAACAGAGATTATTGTTAAACAGAATCATTTGAAATAATTTTACTTTGTTTATTTACCTTATTATTGCGATGAAATTCGCGCAGATCTTTGCCATGCTGCAGCACTGCAGCCAAGAACTCCAAATGCTTTTGCCTACGTTTACGTTCCGCCTCCAGTTTCTGCTGCTTCTCCAGCTTCTCGGTGGCACGTGCCTCACGCAACCCTTGGCGCTTGGTGCGCTTATAGAACTTCATATTGATAGCCGTCTCCAGTGTTGTGTCCCTCCTCGTGCATTGCACAATTTCCATGCGTAGCTGGCGCTGGAAGTTCAAGACACGCAACGCACGCAACTCAATGGCTGCCTGCAGGCGCAGATCCTCGGACATGGTGGCGGGTAACCGCTGCAGTTCCTGCATGCGCAGCGATATACGTGCCGCAATCCGATTTTCACGCTCCTGCAGCAACGTTATGGGATCAAGTCCAACCGGTTTGGCTACGGTAGTTACACGATTTGGCTTCGCCATCGGTTGTTGCTGTCCGGGCGGTGCACCTGGGCGTGGTGGACCTGGTTGTGCAACCTGACTGCCGGGCAATCCGGGCGCCGGCGGACGCACACCCTGCTGCATCGGAGAGGGTGGTATCAATGGCTGACCACCAGCTGGACCCATGGCCAATGGTTTGCCACCATTGTGCTGTTGATGCTGCATCTGCTCTGGGGGTGGCTGTACAGGTGGCTGTTGTTGTTGTGGCGGCTGATGGTGCTGCATTTGTTGTTGCTGTTGTTGTTGTTGCTGCTGCTGCTGTAACTGCTGTTGTTGCTGCTGCATCTGTTGTTGTTGTTGCTGCGGCGGAGTGGGTGCACCACCTATAAGAGGCGGCTGTGGTTGCAACGGTTGCCCCTGCATATGTGGTGGAGGCGCCGGCTGCAGTTTCTGACCAGGCACAGGCTGTCCGTATGGACTAGCTGGCGGCGTTGGACACTGTGGAGGTGTGCCCGTCGATGGCGGCTGTTGTGACTGCATGGGCTGTTGACCCGGATGCTGACCACCCGGCGGCGGACCAACCGGCATTCCAGGTGGTCCAATGGGTGGCGGCGGCTGTTGTTGTTGCTGCTGCTGCTGCTGTTGCTGTGCCGCCTGCAGCGCCTGCTGCATCTGCATGGAAATGGGCTTGTTGCGTGCCAGCATGCGATAGGCTGTTATCTGTGTCCGCAGCAGCGTCACCTGATTGCTATTGAGATGCTGATGCTTGGAGGTGGCACGCATTGCCAACAGCTGCGAATAACGTGGATCCTCCTGCAATCCCTTCTCCTCCATTGAGTCAATGGCCCGTTGCAGTGCATGTAGATTCTCTTGGCCCGATCGCTCGGGCGGGCCACCGGGTGGGCCACCAGGCGGACCTTGACCTTGCTGTGGCGGCCCCTAAAAAATTATTTAAAAAAAGTTAACAAATTTGATAATTAGAGAAGTTAATAACCGCATTTTGGGCACATGCCAAAATTTAACAATAAAATAATTTATAATTTGTATGGTTCTGGAAGATACTCTATATTTAGATCTTCTATAGGATTCAAATGTTGAATTTAAAGAGCATTTAAGAGTCGACACGCAACACGACGCGAGCAAAAGCTCGTCGTATCTCATAAACTCACAGAATTATCTCAGTAAAGTTTATTTAAATGAAAACCAGTTTAAATTACTATATCTCACTGTGAATTTAGCTGCAGTTCTGTCAGGTGACAATAACGCTCCCCGCCCTTCCGTTTCACCTTGCAAAAATGGCAAAAACCGAATTGATTGAGGAGCTATACAAGTTTATTTACCCGCTGGCCATTCGAGCGGGTGACATACTGTTTGAAGGTTATCAAAATGCTGGAAAATCGGTGGCATTAAAATGCAATCAGTTTCATAATGTGGTCACCGAATATGACAATCAGATTGAGGAGTTTCTAATGGCAAACATACTCGAAAGTTATCCGGACCACAAATTCATTGGCGAAGAGGATACTCACAAAAACAATAATATAACTAAGGAACTGACAGATGCGCCCACCTGGATCATTGACCCCATTGATGGCACCTCCAATTTTATTAAACAAATACCCCATGTATCCGTATCAATTGGACTCGCAATCAATAAGGAAATTGTCCTGGCCGTGATTAATAATCCGGCCCAAGGCAAGCTCTATACAGCCAAATTGGGACAGGGTGCCTTCTGTAATGATAAACCCATTCATGTAAGCAATTGCGAGCGCCTCAATGATGCAAATGTGGCCTATGAGGTATGTCTGCTTCACGAGCCAACGATAAGGAACAAGCACATCAAACGAATCTATTATATTGGCTCCCAGGCAAGACGGTATGTAAATTCTAATTAACATAGATATCAAAACTCATTAAAAGTTTTGTGTTTTAGTTTGCTGGGTTATTCAGCTGTGGTGGATTCACTTTGCATGGTCGCCGCTGGCAATTTGGATGCATTTCACATTGAGGATATGTATCCGTGGGATTGCGCTGCTGGCTTTTTGCTTATACGTGAGGCTGGCGGCGTTGTTACCCATCCCTATGGTGGCGCCTTTAACATTATGAAGCCAGATTTGATTTGTGCTGGCACAGAGGCATTGCGAAATGCAATCGAGGTGCTTATACGAAAAGCAGATCAAGCCAAGTCTGTTGGCAATGATGACTAGTAAGCTGAAATGTAAATGTTAATAACTACTTAAGCTTAATTTTTGTACTTAATAATAAACCAGCAAACCTTAAAAGCATGTCAACATTGTACAAGCTAATCATGCATCTGTGGAATAAATTTATGTACACTGTAATAGTGTTGAATATTTGTCTTTTGTTAAAATTTCCAGTTGTAAAACCACTAACTTTTTTACTCATAATTAGGTTAACAATGAAGCAATAAAATCTAATAGATAAAAAAGATGTCGACAATGTCTGCTAATAAACCCGAAGACATATGTATTCCTATCATTTGATCTCAATCATTATGCAAACTCATTGCAGACTTCATCACAGAACGTTTATACTCTATGTGTGCATTCTAGGAGAGCTTTTCAAAAGCTTCTTACTAATATGACGACGCAACTCAATTAAGATATTCAGTATTCAGCGGACAGCGTCAGTTATACGAGTTAAAATCAGAGTACAATGAGCAACAAAACAATTAGCGAGTCCAAGCTTAAAGAGTATTACGATGTAGCGCTGGATTTGGTACAGAAATGTGGACCAATGCTGATGGAGGGCTATAAGAAGCCAAAAGCAGATTACACTGTTAAGGCTGACTTTTATGATTTGGTCACTGTATGGGACAAAAAGATCGAAGATGCCCTAACTGAAGGTCTGCTAGCAGCGTTTCCCGAATCCCTAATTATTGGCGAGGAAGAGTCGGCGGAAACGAAACGTGAAGCTGAATTAACAGATGCACCCACCTGGATCATTGATCCCATTGATGGCACTACAAACTTCGTGCATCGCATACCACATTGTTGCATTTCAGTGGGTTTGACTATCAACAAAGAGCTAGTTGTTGGTATAATCTACAATCCGCCGGCAAATGAACTATTCTCGGCATGGAAGGGTCACGGCGCTTACTTGAATGGTGAACGCATTCACACATCCAAAGTAACAGCAGTAAGTATTATGCAATTGCCGAAAACGACAAAAAAAAAGAGTTAAAAGCATGAAGATAAAGAAATTTCAGTACGTATAACAAAAAAACGAAATTCGTTAGTTTGGTTGCGTGCACACATTTCTACAAACAAAACTTTCCGAAGGCAATGGAACTTTTAGCATGAGAGCACAAAAATGTGACTCTCTTGGTATTTTACTAACTCTCTCACTCTCTCGTAGATCAGACAATCTGTAGTTGCCTATGAGATCTCAATGATACACGCCGCAGCTGTGCGAGACAAGAATTTAAAACGTATATACAAGTTGGGCTCAAATGCTACAGCGTAAGTTAAAAAATTTAAGAGCATAAGAGAGAGAGAGAGTTACAAAAAGCACTCACTTTTTTTGCAGCACTCGCAGCTTTGGCAGCGGCGCTCTAGCCTTGTGCTATGTGGCAACGGGACAATGTGATGTCTATCATGTTGAGGATCTTAAGCCTTGGGATATTGCAGCTGGCGCCGTTATATTAACCGAAGCTGGTGGCTCAATTTATCATACTAATGGTGGTAAATTTAATGTGATGAAACCTGATCTTGTGTGTGCCGCAACTGATGAGCTGGCCAAGAATGTCATGAGCCTCATTCAAGAGGCCAATCAAATCACAGAATATACATTTAAGTAAATTCAATGATGTTATAAAAAAATACTAAAAATCAAATGAATTTATAATAAAGTAAAGATCAAAGACTATTAAGGTGGGAGCTTTTACTCATATGTTGAAACCATTTATTTATGCGCATAACTGTAAGTATGCATCAAAGATAAGAAAAACTTACTTCAAATTGAAGTCGAGTCAAGTTAAAAGAGATAACACGAGAGCCAGAAGCATGTGACAGATTTCAATTTTCAGTGCATCTTTGGAACTGTTTGTCATCATATCGTTTTTTATTTCGTAAGCGTTTATTGAACTCATAAATCAAAGCTCAGTCTAAGGCGAGAGTGCCATAAAAACAATAAGAGCTTTGATCAAGTGATTCTAGCTACTGATCAGTTGCCAGCCGAAGCCAAGACGCTTTCAACGCAAGTGACGGAATTCGCAATTATCATCATTTTGCATACAACAATATGTTGACGGAAATTGAAGAATTGTATAAATTCATTTACCCGCTGGCCATTAAAGCGGGTGAAATTTTGCTTGAGGGTTACGAACGAGAGGAGAAGCAAGTGGATATTAAGGGTGCATTTTATGACGTTGTCACCGACTATGACAATAAAATCGAAGAGTATCTTATGGATGAAATATTGGCAAAATATCCACAGCATAAATTCATTGGTGAGGAGGAAACGGCAAAGAATAATAATGTTTCCAAGGAGCTAACTGATGCGCCCACCTGGATTATTGACCCCATCGATGGCACCTCCAATTTTATTAAACAAATACCCCATGTATGTGTTTCAATTGGACTTGCCATCAATAAGAAAATTGTGTTGGGCATTGTCAATAATCCTGCCCAAAAAAAGCTATATACAGCCAAGTTGGGTCAAGGCGCTTTCTGCAATGGCAAACCGATTCGTGTGAGCAGCTGTAAGAGTGTGAGGGATGCCAATGTGGCCTATGAGGTATCTCTACTCCATGTTCATAGTGTGGCTAACAAGCACATTAAACGCATCTACCATGTGGGATTGCATGCCAGGCGGTAAGTATATGTCAAGGAAACAGAACTTGACCTTTAAACATCGAATGCTTTTCCTATGCTCAGCTTGTTGGCCTATTCTTGTGTGGTGGATGAGCTTTGCATGGTAGCTGCTGGCAATTTGGATGCCTTCTACATTGAGGATATGTATCCGTGGGATTGTGCTGCTGGATCGTTGCTTGTGAGTGAGGCTGGAGGCATTGTCACGCATCCGTTTGGCGGACCTTTTGATATTATGAAACCAGATTTAATTTGTGCCGGCACCGAAGAGTTGCGCAAAGAAATTGAAAATTTGCTTCGCAAGGCTGACCTGGAGAAATCTGTGGGTGGGGGCGACGAGGATTAGAATGTTAAAGATATGCGAAAATAAAACTTATATGCGCCAATAAACAAATTAAGCTTGGCAAATAAAACAATTAAGATATAGAGTAAGCAAACAAAAAGCTCAATCACTGCCATATCAGTTATCTGAGCTTTTCACAGAAAGCTTTAAAGTTTTAATTTTAATCAAAATCTTATCGGAGAAGTTTGCAAGTTGCTTAGTTGTTTTTCTTAGCCGTCCAGAGAAGCGCTTGGTTAGTGTTAGTCTCAATTAAATAGCTCGAATAGTAGGAATGTCAAAGCAATTAATCATTTGTATAACAATTTTAGCTTTTTTCAAAGATATAGATATGGCCAGCAATATAAGCGAGTCAAAGCTCAAGGAGTACTACGACGTGGCTCTGGACCTGGTCATAAAATGTGGTCCAATCTTTGAGGAAGGCTTCAACAAGATCAACAAGGAGATTACGGTAAAAGCAGCTTTCTTCGACTTTGTCACCGTCTACGATCGTCGAATTGAGGAAAAACTAACTGAGGGTCTAAAGCGTGCCTTTCCCGAATCGCTTTTCATTGGAGAGGAGACATTGGCTGGCCAAAAGCAGCTGCCCGAGCTAACTGATGCACCAACATGGATCATTGATCCCATCGATGGAACAACAAACTACATACACCGATTACCGCATTGCTGCATTTCGATTGCTTTGACAATTGATAAGCAACTGATGGTCGGCATTATCTACAACCCAGCAGCAAATGAATTATATACAACACGAAAAGGTCACGGCGCCTATCTTAATGGCGAGCCCATTCAAGTATCCAGCGCAAATACGGTTCGTATGGCAATTCATTGTCCCATCATATGAATTAAGATTGTATGATCTTTCAGATTGCCAGCGCTGTTGTAGGAAACGAAATTACGCTGATTAATGTTCCACAAGTTCGTGATAAGTGCATTAAACGTGCCTATAAACTTGGCTCTGTAGCCGCTGGGTAAAATGGATACACATAAGATAACAATATTTCTGACAGATTGTATAAATTTCTTCCCTTAACAGCACTCGGTGCTTCGCCAGCGCTGCCATATCTCTGGCTTATGTGGCAAAAGGCACTTTGGATTCATATCATGTGGACTACCTTAAGCCATGGGATGTGGCTGCCGGCGTTTTGTTGATACGCGAAGCAGGCGGCATTGTGCACAATACAAATGGCAGTGAATTTAATGTGATGAAGCCCAATTTAGTTGCAGCTTCCACTGAGTCGCTTGCTCAGGAAGTTATTGAACTGATTAAGCAGGCAGATCAGATCAAGGACTATACATTTACTTAGATTTAGCTCTTGTTGCACTTACATTGGGAGGCATGCCGTGCGTTTGATAGCCAAGCGGTGACATATTGGGTCCAGATGGGGGCATTTGCATTCCCATATGCGGACCTGTAAATAAATTAAATACAGCTTAATAAAAATAAATAAGTAAACAATTGGCTAATTATGCCCATACTCATGCCCTGATGATGTGGCGGCATGTGATGACCAGGTGGTCCTTGTGGTCCGGGTGGGCCATGCTGCATGGGATGTCCGTAAGGGCCAGCTGGATGTCCTGGCGGTGGTGGGCCCTGCATATGAGGCGCACCAGGCGGAGGTCCTTGCGGCGGTCCCTGAGGTGGTCCTTGGTGGGGGTAGGGGCTGTGCGGAGAAGGAGCTGGACTCTGCGATGGTGGTGCCATGGGACTGGGTGCTTGTGGTGGCGGCATCGGACTATTCGCCGGCGAGGGCGAGGCCATTTCGCTGTGTGTGCGTTTGTGTGAGTTATGTTAATGTGTGAGGTCTCGTTCGTTTTGCACTGGACTGGCCCCTATAAAGGTTAGCTAAAAAGTTGTGGATACGTGAGTACACAGTATTTGTGCTTAGATTTCAGCATTGCATTGCTCTACGTTTTTCCACAAAGTTCATTTTAAATAGAAATGGCAATGTAAACGTTTTACATACATATGTACAAATGTAATCGTTTTATTTGGCTTTGTTGCTCTCCCTCACCGCCGAACACACAATTTTGCACATGTCGGAAAAACCATACAACTCGAGCTTGCACCGCTAGCTCTATGCATTTCAGCTATAAGTTATATTGTCAGATTGCAGTTTGCTCAATTTTAAGATCGCAATATTACCTATTTGCACAATTTGAACGCTTTTTATGTTTCCCGATTTTCACACTTTTATTACGATAGACGCGACAATGGCGGACGTCTCTGTATAACAAATTATAAACTGTGGCAACTCTATGCGCCGGCAAATAATGGATGCGTTCAGCACACCAATAAAATGGTTAAAAGTCATAAACGCAAAGGAACAAGCTTATTAGAAAATACGAATCCACTTGTTCCAACTGTGAAACAGAAATTTAATTAGTTCGATCGTTTTCATAAAAATATTTTATGTGTGCTGAACGTATGCTATGACACGTCATGTTAACGTCCCCGGTGACTGGCAAAATTTGTGTCATTTAGTGAAAACAAGAGCAGAATTTGTCTCGAGAGCAAAATAATATAATTAGTTAGTTATTATTAATATTTAAGCATTTAGAGGCACTTAATACACTGCAATCGAGCTTTTATCATGGGTAGGTAAGGCGCAACAACAGAAGCACGCCCAACTTTCTAGTACTTTGAGTTTATCTTGTCTGCCGCCTGTCATAATAGTCACCACCTTTAATTTATGTTTTTTCTTCTTATTTTTATATCTCTGCAGGTGGGGTGCTCAGCTATTTTCGTGGTCTGCTCGGATCCAGGGAGATGCGCATCTTAATACTGGGTCTGGATGGTGCCGGCAAAACAACAATACTGTATAGGCTACAAGTCGGTGAGGTGGTCACAACGATACCAACAATTGGCTTCAACGTGGAGCAGGTCACATACAAGAACCTTAAGTTTCAAGTCTGGGATTTGGGTGGACAGACAAGTATTAGGTGAGAAATTTTTAGTATATAGTATTTATTATATCATGAAATTTAGTTTTTGTACATTATAAAGTGATGAAATGCTTCTTTTATATAAGATATACGGCTGCAACAGTTTTCTTTATCGCGTTTAATTGTTGGTGACGTTTCTCCCGAAATAGTTTCTACCCTTCTTATATGTGTTCCTTATCTTTGACCTCTTTCGCTCCCTTTCTCTTTCTTTTAACAACAATTAAGTTAAACAAAATTCAAAGAGAGTAACAAAGAGATCAGTAAACATTACATGCATGAACCTTTAACTTAGTTATTAGTTTCTGACAACAATTATGTTTGCATATGCTCACAAATATGTTTTTTTTTTCAGACCCTATTGGCGTTGCTATTACAGTAATACGGACGCTATTATATACGTGGTAGATTCGGCGGATCGTGATCGAATTGGCATTTCCAAAGATGAACTGTTGTATATGTTGCGAGAGGAGGAGCTCGCGGGCGCGATACTTGTTGTTCTTGCCAACAAACAGGATATGGACGGATGCATGACAGTTGCTGAGGTGCATCATGCGTTAGGTTTGGAGAATTTGAAAAATCGCACATTTCAAATATTCAAAACATCGGCCACCAAAGGCGAAGGCCTGGATCAGGCAATGGACTGGTTATCCAATACCCTGCAAAGCCGCAAATAGTCACTCACCCACTCACAATCCTCGATATGAGCCTACCCTCCTTGTAAAATTGTCCAAAGTGTCCACTGAAAGAGTTGGAAATTCTTTAACGCTTGCGCAAATATCCAAACAAACACACACACACACACATACATAAACACCAATAACTTTGTAATAACTTCTAGTAATATAATTATTAAATTATAGGTTTACAATACATAAATGTATGTGGAACAGCTACCATTCGGGCAATCCAAAGCGACGCACACGCTGATCCTGTGTATCGAGTTCCATGCGCACCTTTTGCCGCATATAGAAAATGGGACAATCGCGATTACAGCATATAACCTCCTCATGAAGCGAGCCCTGACATCGCTGGCACTCGGTCCATAAACGGGAGAAAGTCTCCTCGAGACCACGCTTGGAGGCCACCTCCTTCTGATAGAGTTCACTCATTTTAGGCTCACAGTGCGGGCACAACGATGCCTGCTCATAGCCCTTGGGCATTAGTGTTTTGCAGCCAAGACATGATGCTTTCTTGGTCATAAAACCAGCCAGACCACCCACCTTGGATGTGACTACGGTGCGGGTGCGAGTGTGTTCGCCTTTAAGCAGCACTGACTCTGCTTTGTCGCCCAGTATGGGTTCAAAGATTCGCAACAAAGGCTTTGACAGCTGCTGTTCCAAGTAATAGTTGGCATCAATGGGCACACTGTTCTCTAGCACATAGAGTGGATCCTCTGCCTTCGCGTAGGCTGGCGTGTTCTTGGCTGCTGCACAAATAACGTACGGCACACGATCACCCAATTTGGGCGCTGTGCCTGCATCACGTTTCTTCATCTTAGCTGCCAGCTCCACATGCGCCTGCTTGGCAGCATAATCCGTTTTCGCCAGCTCCTTGGTAATGACCAACTGAGAGATATCGATGCGATTGCATAGAAGATCGGAAATAACCTGTTTGGCATAATCAACGGCACCCTCGGGATCACGTTCGATGAGCAGCTTTTGTAGGCACGAGTTCATTAGATTGGCCACCAATGGCGAGTTATCCCGACGCACTGTCTCAATTCCCTTGCAATCCATTTTGTCATATTTGTCCGGCTTGGTGAAATATAAGCCCGCATAGCGCTTCTTATTGATCAGCAGATACGGATAGTAGACCTTCTCGAATTCCAGCTTAATGGGTCGCACAAATTTCGCGCTTACCAAATCAGCCGCCTCTCTGCCCAACTCCATGCTCCGTTCCAGACTCTTAACGCCAAAGTTCACCATTACTGAATCAGTGTCGCCGTAAATGACAACTGCATCATTTTCATAGCCATTAGCGCGTGTGTAATGGGCTTCTACCTCATTTTTGGTCAGCTCAATCATGGTGCGTCCATAGGCGGTGACACTGCCCGAGATTTCCAAACAAGGCAATTTTCCCACCTGTGCGCCGGTGAAGCCATATACAGAATTAGCCGAGATCTTAAGTGCAAGCTGCCTGCCATCCAAAACTTGACGCTTGAAGGGATCCGTTTCCACTTTCAAATCATTCTTGGCACGCTTACGTGCCGCTAACAATGATTCCAGAATCTCGGGCAACAAACCGCGTCGCAGCTCTGCTTTTACAAAACTATTATTAGCTGGCGTGCGCTCCACTTGATCATCGCTCAATCCCATCTTATCTTTTGCGCCCGGCAGCAGAAGCGTCGTGTAGCACAGATTGTGCGCCATCATTATGCTGGGATACAGTGAGGCAAAATCGAGTGTACTTATGGGATCCGCATAGTAGCCTCTCTTGGGCTCAATGACCGTGGCACCCTCGAATTGTTCATCGGAGCCACTCGATGTGTAGGAGGGCATTATGAAACCCTTTGTTTTAGCCTTGCGCAGCAGCTGACTTAACACCTTGATTTGTTGTCCACGTGTGAGCAGTGATTCTAGTGGCACACCCGTCACACGCGCCATTTCCATATAGTTAACAATGGCCATCAGTTTGCCCAGCAAACGGAGCGGCAAATATGCATCCTTTAGGCAGTACATGGCTAAGCGTCTGCGGGTCTGCTCATCACCATTCTGTAGATCTGTGATGATGCTATGATGAACATCCTCTTTCTGCTCCTGCAGAAAATGATAGCTGACAGCGTTGAGGGTATACGATCGCAGTTTATAGTCGCGTAAAAGCACAAAAAGCAAATCAAATGGAACGCGTCCTTCGAAGTTTACATATTGATTTTCTCGTCTGCCCATTTGCTTGGATTGCAAAACCTGCTCCTTGATGACCGAACGGATGTTCTTAATGCGTCCCAAATACTCAAAGTTTTTTACTTTCAAATGCGCAGCTCGATTGAGCAGATAGGGTATATCGAAATTGTTTATGTTATAGCCGGTGAGTATGTCTGGATCCACTTCGCGCACAAATGCTGCCCATCTATCTAGTAGTTGAGCCTCCTGGTCGTAGCACAGCACTTGGCTGCCAATGATCGGAGCACATTCTTTTAACGTGAAGACATTTCTGATGAACGGCTCCGATTCGCCTTGTCGTATGACCATGTTGGCTATTTGTATGACCGGATCCATTTTGGCCTCCGGAAAGATGCCTCTTCTACCGGCACACTCGATATCAAAGCTAAGAATACGCAGTGGAGCCACTTTCGACCATTCACCTTCGGGCTCATGGGATATAAACTGATCGTAGGCAACGTCCACTTCCAGTTGGCAACGTGACTCAGGCGCTGGTTTGGAGTTGGGTCCACGTAGACGCCATACGCCTGCCGGCAACTCAATCCAATTGCAGCCAACCACACTGGTCTCCACCATAAAGCGGATATCGAAGTCAATGTTATTCTCAAAGGCGCGACAGTCCTGAAAGTCAAACGCGCCCATTATGACCTCTTTTTTGAGCAGCCTCGACGCAGCAGCCACAAAACGCGGCAGCGTTACGGTTATCTTTATATACAGCTGCTTCTCGTCTCCTTGATATCCATGGATATTGAGGCGCCTCACTAGCTCCACGGCTAGCACAGCCTCCTGGACATTATCCTTATTGCTGCCACGTATGTCAGCGATGACTTTTTTGTCGAGCGCCGCATGCAGCTCTGAACAGTGACGTTGCTCAAAGTTCTTAGGCGCCGATATATAGAAATAGGAACAATATCCATGCACATGGCAACACACGGAGTTGCCTTCCATTGTAACACCGAACATGCGAACGACGGGCACTGGACCCAATTGGGCACCTGGCATGCCCGGAAGCGGTTTTCCCACATAGTTCTCCACATCCAACTGCTGGAATATTAAACTGTCTGTGAGAGGATTCAGCTGTGGAGGCGCCGCACGTGACCACCGTTCGCTGGTTTGTTGATTTTCTGGGCCCTCGCCCATCAGCTGTGATATGTCCATCTCATCGTTTGGCTCAAAGGCGGCCAGCTCAGCTTCGAAACCGCCGCCCATGTCATCATCATCGTCGTAGTAAGTTCTGCAAATTGTTCATCACAATTAGATTCGAATTTCGCATTCTTCAAGTTTATTTTTTACCTAGGCTTTTTAGCTTGACCATTGGCTGCGCCATTACCATTAAATTTACGTTTGGCATCCATGCTGCCTGCTTTTTAACAAACACAAACAAAATTCGCAAATTAAATGCTGCAAAAACAACGCGGCAACTACGCGGGAAGGTCTTGCGAATGTGGACCAACTGTTAAGTTAAAATTAGATTGACAGCTCCTTTCAGCTAATGGTATTTTTGGCAAGCAAAATATTTTATGCGGTCGTAACTGGTATTTATTTTTACGCTATAGTATATGTATATGTATTGTGTGTATATAATGTTTATTTTGTTGTTTCGTTGCTACTAAAAAAAAGTTAACATTTACTTTAAAATTGTTCAATTAATATTTAAAACATCAAAATAAAAATTTTAAAATGTCTGTTTTTTGTGTGTATGGTATTTTGGTGGTAAAATACAACGGTCACACTGACCAGCAGCAGATATTTTCGTATGTAAAACGCATTAAAAACTATTAATTGTGTAAATATTGGACAAGTTAACAGTGCGCTTATGTTTGTTTCTTAGTAAATGCTCGCTAAGCTGTTGCTGGAAATAATATGCTTCAAAATGCTTGACCTGTGAATGTCAACCAAATACCTTCATTACCTGGCGGGGGTGTCTGTATTTGTGAATGTGTGTGGGGGATGTTAAGTGAATCACAATCACACAATTAATACAAACTCTGCAAAAATGTACCAAAGCGCCTGCAACGCGGCCACAACAGGATCGTGTGTGCCCGGTGTGGGCAATCAGACGGACAACGATCGTCAAGCGGCGCTGATAGCGCAACAACCACCCACAGCGCCCGTAGAGCCCGACTACAGTGGCTTCGATATTGTTAAGGCTACACAGTATGGTGCGATAGCACGTGTGCGTGATCTCGTCGAGTCTGGCTGGGATGTCAATCAGCCGGATAGCGAAACTGTTACTCTGCTCCACTGGGCGGCCATCAACAATAGACGGGACATAATTAGGTATTTTCTAGAAAAAGGCGCCACAGTTGACGCTGTTGGCGGTGAACTAAATGCCACCCCACTACACTGGGCTACAAGGCAGGGTCACTTGGGTGCCGTTGTTCTCCTGATGGCCGCAGGTGCCGACCCACGTATACGTGATGCAGAGGGCTGCTCCTGCATACACATCGCTGCACAATTTGCACACACTGCCTTGGTTGCCTATTTCATAGCCAAGGGTGTGGATCCAGATTTGCAGGACCGCGGCGGCATGACGGCGCTTATGTGGGCTGCCTGGAAGGTGAGTTAAAGTACTTAAAATTCCCATTACATATTTATTTTCCTTAGCCATTGTGAAAAATTTATCATTATTGGATTGCCACATGCTAGTTATCGATAAAACATTAAATTAACAATGAGAAAGAAGGTTGATAAGCATTTTACACAACTACCGTACAATTGAAATAATTATATTCATATAAAAAAAATAAATAAATCAAGTGAAAAGTATTTGAAACACTTTGAAAATCAATAGTTTTAAAATGTTGTGTTTAATATTTATTTTTTATTTAAAAACTTTGCTCAACTTAATAATTTAACCAAATTTAAGTTTTCACTCAATTAATATAAATAATTTAATTAAGAATAAAAATAACTTGCTTTTAAATCGCTTAATAATTGAACCAAATTTAAGGTTTCACTGTATTAATATAAATAATTTAATTTAGAATAAAAATAACTTGCTTTTAAATTGCTTGCTTGTCGATAAACACAGTCTTAGTTAAAATTTAAAAAAATGTACTCATGTTTTTTAAATAGGTTTGTGCCCTGGATCCGGTGCGTCTGCTGCTAACACTGGGCGCCAATCCCGCCATGGTTGATTACACTCATGGCAACACAGCACTTCACTGGGCCATATTGGCGCGTAATGCCACCGCCATATCCACGCTGGTGCTTAAGTCAAAGGCTTCTTTGGATGTGCCTAATTTGCGTTCAGAGACGCCGCTAACCATGCTTGAGGCTCAAACAGGCGCCATTTGGATCGGTGCGAAGGTGATGGATCGTGTCAGAGAGGCGTCGCTGACTTCTCAGCAGCGACGATCTCTTGTCTCAAAACTGCGCCATGACAAACGCTTGCGCTGGTGGTCCATGGCTGCCTGTCCATTTACCGCCTTTTATTTGGCTGGCATTATCTTTACCATTAACATGTTGTATGTTATCAAAATTTTCATGCTTGTCTGCCTTTATGCCGTATTTCATGGCATTGGCAAGACGCTGTTTGATGATCATCTGATGGCATTGCTTCCGCTTTCTGTGTATCTGGCTACCAAAGCGTGGTTCTATGTCACCTGGCTGATGTTTATCGATGATGCTGTGTCGTTAGTGACAACCGTGTGCTTCCTAATCTGTTCAGTGGGGCTCTGGGTTTGCTTCCTCAAGTCCTGGAAAGGTGATCCTGGTATTATACGACCCACCAGAGAACAACGATTCAAGGTGAGCTAGTAGTAATATGAATGTAATCTTGTTCACTTCCCTTATACTTTTTCTTTTGCAGACAATTATTGAGCTATCGGAACGCGGTGGCATTGGCTTTGAACCCGCCTCCTTTTGCTCAGGCTGCCTGGTCCGAAGGCCCATACGCTCCAAACACTGCTCCGTGTGTGATCGTTGTGTGGCACGATTTGATCATCACTGCCCTTGGGTTGGCAATTGCATTGGTCTCAAGAATCACAGTTACTTTATGGGCTTTCTCTGGATGCTCTTGATTATGTGCGCTTGGATGCTCTACGGTGGCTCTAAATACTATGTTAACGAGTGTAATGTGCACTTTGACGGTTAGTTCCGGTTTATATTGACATGTTTCAATTGTTAAGAATTTTTGTATTTTGTTATTCACAGATTTCCTCAACGCCATGCGTGCCATTGGCAATTGCAATGCTTGGGTTGGTTGGGTCATGGGTAATGCACTGCTGCA
This sequence comes from Scaptomyza flava, assembly GCA_030179655.1. Classification (NCBI taxonomy): domain Eukaryota; kingdom Metazoa; phylum Arthropoda; class Insecta; order Diptera; family Drosophilidae; genus Scaptomyza; species Scaptomyza flava. Next base: position 18,537,569 of record JARNME010000404.1, read on the forward strand.
CATGTCATGGGTTATCTTGTTGACCGTCTGCCAAACATATCAGGTAATATGCCTGGGCATGACCACCAATGAGCGCATGAATCGTGGTCGTTATCGACACTTTCAGGCTAAAGGTGGACACAGTCCATTTACGCGCGGTCCGCTGCTAAATTTAGTTGACTTTCTGGAATGTACTTGCTTTGGCATGATGCAGCCGCGACGTGTGGATTGGATGAGCTACTATGATTATGATGCACAGGTGCATCAGACAATTGAGAAGGAGCCACTTTTGCGTGTCGATTGTGCCGATGGCGATGGACTTGCTGGTGACCATCAGTACGTGTAGGATAAGTCCCATCGGGATGCGAAGACGCTTCAAATGCCCATTGCGCATGTCTAACACATCATTTGTGCTATAAACTTGACAATGCTATAGATATGCCCAACACAAATACTAGCTTTTTATTCTTTCTCGTGATTAACAATTGGTACGCTCGCTGCAAAAAAAACAACAATTTCAAATGAACAACAACAAAAGAAAATTAAAAACAAAAGACAGAAGCGTTGTCGCTGACCGATATCGGATCGAGCAAATTGGGCAGCATTGCCTTATAAACACATAAATATAAATAGGTACATAAACATTGTACATGTATCTTATACCTGTAATTACAAAACTCTGTACATTATTTCAACATATATATTATTATTTTTAACTGGATAAAACAAAAAAACAAAAGCTTTTTTGTCGTCACTCTTAAAGTATTTGTAATACCAAATAGTCAACGCTTACACCGAACAAAAAAAAGAAAATAACTTTATAACCAACGCAAGTTAAATCAAAAATACGAGTTAAAGTATAAGCTCGAGCAATATTTGAAAATTTTTAATTCACCTAAAGTTAAAGCAATGGATAACAAATTTGTAAAGCGCACAGTAAATACTAAAATGCAATAACTTTTAATGTATTCTAAAAGCAAGATTATAGTTATTAAAAAAAAGGAAGCAGTTGGCTCTTTGGTGTCAGCTTGGAATAGAATGCAAGCTCTCGTCCAAGCCGCTTTTTATCTACCAAAAGAACAAACTATTTCACATGTGCATGCAAAAATATTTATGGTAAGAAAACGATTTGCATACTTAAAAGAAAAAACATACAATTCTGAAAACGATCCGATTCAATATGCACTAGTCTAGTCAGCAATCATTTAAGAACATGTTATAGTGCAACAACAAATTCGATAAATATATATGTACACATATATATATACTATTGCATATATTAAAATATTTACTATCATTATGAAATTATATACATCAATAAAAGAATTTCTAAAAGTGCAAAAAACCAGACAAAACACAAAAAACCTAAACACGACATTTAGCTTAAAAGAAGGAACATAAAACCGAATCGTTTATAATTGTAACACGTTACTTAAATGCATTTAAAATTTAACAACAACTTTAATAATATGAAACTTCAACTAAACAAATATGAATGTATGTAATTATATAACTCAGAACAACACTTTTCGATGTTCTATTTTGTATTCGAGATTATACAAAAAACAAGAAAAAAAACCAATATTTTCCACTCTGCGATTTGCTACGAGTTATTTGTTGAAACATTTTTATAAATATATTCTTTTGCTTGCAATGTTAAAACAAAGAAAATAAAAAATAATTTTACACAAAAGACTACGACGAAATGTAATAATTCAAGCATGGCATTATAATTTATTTGTAAGTGTTTTTTTCAGCTCGATTAACAGCAAAAAATTAAACAACCAAAAATCAATAATTGCCTATGCCTTTAGTTTAGCAACTAAGTTCAAGACAAAATTATGTGTATTAAATAGTATGTAGAACGAAATGAGTGGTGTGTGTGCGTTAAAATTTAATAATAAATACAACTTTATTCCGCATTCAAATGACAAAAAAAGGTGAACTTAACTTTCGAGAGGGGTTGGATTTTATTCAAAATATTCTTACCGTTTATAGACCTATTAAGTTTATCTTCAACATAAATTTTATTTTGCGTTTAGTTAAAACTCGAATCGTATTTGGGTTTTAAATTCTTTTTGTTGTTTTTATTCTTTTCTTTTTTTCATGACATAATATTTTGTATATTTAAATTGGTTTGATTTCCTTTTTTTCGACATTTATGAATTACATTTATGGGCTTCTTTTAAAAATAGATTTTTTTCTTTTGTTAAGTTTATGATAAATTAAGTGTTGCTCGATTTTTTTGTTTATTCCATTTTTATTATTAATATTTTTTTTTGTTATTAGAAGTAAAACAGTTTATGCATTATTAAAATGCGATATCGCATTTTATACTTAAATTTCGCTTGTGATTAGTTGCTATTCGTGTATTACAATTGTAGCTGCAGTGTAAATGATATACAATAATATGAAACTTTTGATTTTCTTTACTTATGTAATTATGGTCAGTTAACTTTGCTTGAATGCAAGTCATATGAGAATTATGCGCGTTTGCAACGTGCCAAAATTTTATTTTGCTTTATTTGTTATGCCGTTAAAATATTTAAAATCTTACGCACTAGAAATGTTTTGCAAAAAAAAACTAGTTGAGAATTAGTGTAAGACTGAAATCGTTCGATCGGAAAGCCGTGACGGCACTGGTCGGTGTTTGTTTTTTTGAGTGTGGGTAGCGTTAGCGTCTTTTTTTTAATGTATTGTATCGGTTTATAGTTGCATCTATTTACAATATATATATAGGTATATATTATGTTTAGGTGGGTTGCGGCGTGGCCAGCTTGAGCTCAATATAAGTGTGTAAATTATTTATTTAATTGGTCGGAGTAGAAATGGTATTTCCAAAGTTTATATTCCAACTGCCTGCACATTAAACACGAACAGATTCTCCGCACGGTTCGATAGAAAGTGTTAATTAGGGTGTAGAAGAGTCAAGAGACAGAAGAAAAATATTGCAATGCGTTTTATAAGCGCACTTGTTCAAGAAAATAGCAATTACATATTAAATGTTAGATACTAAACTAAAAAGGATCAAAAGCTTAGTTTATACGTGACACACTATCATGTTAACTCAATTCATGAATTTATGTTTGTGATTTTTTTTTGAAAGGAACTTAGGCTCACAAAGTTTGGTTTGATACCCTGAACACGATCTACAGTTTGTATCTTTTAGTTGAATGGATATGTTTTTTTTTTTTTTTTTTTTTTTTTTTTTTTAATTTTATGTGAGAAACCTTCAATTTTTGTTGTAAGAGCTAACAATGATATTGTGCAACGTATAAATGCTGCTTTTTTGTATGTTACTAACTGCGTTCCATGCTGCAGACTTTAGATGCCCAACAAGTAGCTAAACACAGTTTCATTTTTGTTTTTAATTACAATTGCGCTCTTGTTGTGCATGCATTAGAATACGTTTATGCCAAGCCTTCATATGCGTGTAAAAAAATGATTCAAGTTTTGCTTTTGGACACAATCTAAAATAAAATCACGATTAGAGGAACACCCGCATAAACGTGTTTAATAAAGTTACGAAATATTTTATACATGCCTTAGCTTAAGCAAAATGTGTATACAGATGCTTATGTTTATATATTTATATATATAAGAGGTATATATATAAATTTTTTAGTACGCGTACATTTTCATTCATTTTTTTTTTTGCTCTTCTTTTAAGTAGTTGATTTTTTTATGTTTGTTTTTTTTTTTTTAATAAAAAATATATATATAAATATGCTATTTTGAATTTGATTTTATCTCTCTGCTCATATGTATAGTTATTCCTTTTTTTTTTTTGTTTTTTGTTAGCTGCATTCGATTTTTTAGCTTGCTTAGTTTTTCCCCCTTTTTTTAAAGATGCGCACTTAAAGTATATATAAATATACATATATGGTGTATATAAAAGTTCAATGATTATTAGTTATACATAATTATTATGTATACATATACATATATATTTTAATTGGGAAAATACCCAGTATAATGGGTAAGCTTGGCCTTTCTTTGCTTTTGTTTATTAAAAAATTTAAAGTTAAAACAAACAACAAAGCGCAGAGCCAAGAAACAAAAAATAACACAAAAATAAAATAAATAACAAATGTGCCTTGTTAATAGTTTAAAAAATAATAATAAAAACTTGAGCTTAGCCTAGCAAAAGGGATTACACATTAATGTTTTTTTTTTTTTTTTTTTTTTTCTTTAAATAAGTTTAGCAATGTTTCTATTGTTTCTACGTGTAAGTGTGTGTATCGGTCGGCGCATAATTATTGGTATTGTTTTACAGGCTTTGCTTGTTTGCATTTTGCATTTTGCTTGGTCTCATAATATGTATAAATTTTTATCATATATTTATAAACATTAATTCCCACTGATGTTACGTCTTCTGCAGCAGCTCGCTTTGTGGGCTGGGCGGACTGGACAACTGTAGTTGTTGCTGTTGTTGTGGCTGTTGTTGCTGTGTAGCATTCAGCATGGTCGGTGCAGACAGCGTGCTTGCCTGTGTAATAACTGTTGTGGCAGAGATGGTCTGTTGCTGCTGCTGCTGTTGTGGCGCCTGTTGCATCTCCTGCGTAGGCTGTTGATTTATTTGATTGTTAAGCGGCTGGTTCGAATTGCACAGCACCGAATAGACGGAATCAACTTTACTAAGCTTCTCAAAGAGCGGTATAAGCTCACGTAGTTCACAATCGGTGACATCATCGAACCACGACTTGACAGGAACCTTGAAAAACACACAACAAGAACAATTAGAAAATGATTGATGGTTAATAATAAGTTTGTTACTCACTGCATTGTCGGGATGAAATATATAGCTGGCCGGTGAATTATCCACAATGACAATTTTTTGTAAATCTCTACCCAAACGATTCAGATCCTTAATGTAATTACCCCTGTAATAAACGCATGATTCCCTAAACAGTCTTGCACGAAACACATTCCACCTGAAAAACAAAGAATGATACAATTAATTGCTGATAACTTTGAACTATACTATATATATGTATATTGTCTTACTTGTCTAGCAGATCAGCAACAGGATCTGCATATTTGGCTAGTGATGCTGTAAACAAAACGCACTCATACAGTTCACCCATCTTTTGTAGAAACTCATCGACATGCGGTCGTTTAAGCACATAAACCTGATGTATGGTGCCATCGATTTCCACTGGTACGATGAAATCGGCGTTAGGTATGGGCTATTAAATAAAGATACAGAAAAGTATATATTTTATCAAATACAAACGTACATTTTATTTATACGCACCTTAAAACTACTATGCACAAGAGTTTCATCCAAATCGATAACCATGCACTTTCTATGCATATCGGAGTGCCTAATTTGAGGTAGTAGGTACCTTTGTTGGTCCGGTAAGGGTGGCGGTGTTGTTGAACCATCGATTTGTGTACCATTTTGATTGGTTTTCGTTCGATTTCGTCGCCAGCAGCAAAGTAACGATTGTAGAATACCACGTTTTTGTGGCTTCAAGCGATCCACATCTTCTAAAAATGAGAAAAAGAAAAACAATATAGTAAGTAAATGAATAAGATATAAAATTTTGAAGTTATAATTGACAATTAATAATTAACCGAATTTTTGGATATTAACTCTGAAGACAGAGAATGCAGAGGCAGTTGCATATTAGGGATTCACTTTCAAATATAAGGGGCTACGAAATTTGGGACAGAAGTTGAAGGTATTAAATCTGGAAGGGTTGAGATTTTTTGGGACAAAAGTTTAAGGTATTAAGTATGGAGATCAATTATCATACTAATTACAGTCGAACTCTCTACAAGGAACTTCAGTACAAAGTTTTCTATAAATTGAATTAATTTCCAGACAACTGCAGTTTATTATAATAAAAATAAAAAAAAAAACAATTCTACATTAAAAATGTTATCTCAAACGACAGAACTTGCTAACTCTTTTGTTCAATGTTGATATATATATATATTTAATCCAGTATAAATTAGTAAAACTGTGCTCAATCATTATAAGCCTTGCAAATGCCATTCATAACTCATAAAATATGGTGTTATACATATGTATTGAATGAAGCATGCTTACGTTTTTTGCGGCTTTTGAGGTTAAACAAACGAGAATAAAATTTATACATTATTTAATTTTAATCTCGATTCGTAGTAAAGTTTTAAATATCGCAATACTTTTTCAATCAATCAGTGATAAAGTCAAATTTTGATATTTTCAAACGTTTTTGTTTAGCTTGTCCTCTTTGTTTATGTGTTATATTTGACCAAAAATCTAGTAACTTAAATGTGATCCCCTTTCCCTTTCTGTTGACGGATTGATCTAAAATTGGGTATGCACCTTAAGTTCTAAAGACAATATAATTTAATACATTCGGTATCATTGTAATACATATATACATATGTTTTTGATATTTCCTCAATATGGAAATATAATTTTTTAAAAACTTAAGTACAAACTATTTTATTCTTTTGTCTTATCAATGACCTAAATTTAAAAGGAGAATGGTATGATCACCGGTACTTAGGACCTACCGATTTAAGCACATTGTCATTAAGTACATTGTCATTAAGTACATTGTCAACATCATTTTAATCGCTATTTTCAATAAAAATCATTAAATTAAAAGTTTTTACTCAATTTTTTTTTAAAGATAATTCAACTATAACGACAAGCATTTTATGAAATGCTTTCAATTCATCGGCTTACTAACGGATTACGTTCTTGTGACATTTAACCCAGGTCTCCAAGATCCTTTGCGGTTTTCCTTAATAACAAAACTTTATGTACCAACAAACGCAGCAATAAAGATACATTTCTATAATAAATAAATGCATAAAGATAAAGCTTTGTTTTATAGCTCTGCTTTGCTTTGCACAATTTAACATATCGAAACGAAATCGAAAAAGCAAATAGGGAAAAACCGACAACTTAGAACACGTACGTCTTACTAGATAGGGAAGCGAAAGGGAGAAGGTTGGGAATAGGTTTAGCATGCGATTAATCGATGGTAAATGCTATAATTGCACGCACACACTGACTGAAGAGACACGCACACACGTGGCCATAAGAAGGTCACCGATTGACCTTTAAGCCGTATGCTCGGTTGTGTTGTGGTCGCTTTTCATGTCTCAGGTGAGCCTACCTCCCAACCAATCCCTTTCTTGTGTATTGTGTTTGTGTGTGTGTGTGTTAGCGGAACAAAGAAAATAAAACATTCAAACAGCTACTTGTGACAGGCAAAACATGAATGAAGAGTGCAGCAAGCATGTATGTATGTTGAGGATTGCAGCAGCTTAGCTAGACGTTAGTCGGTTCAATGAACCGTTAGCTTGCAAAACTGAACTTAGACATTGCACACACTCTTACACATTTATCCAGCAGCAGCAGCAGCAGCACTTAGAACCCTAACGTCTCTTGCGCTCTGTGTGAAGTGCAACTGTACTTGGAATATATTATGAGCGTCGCATAACAACAACAACAACAATAACGAGTTGAAACCGTACGTGATAGAAGCACGCAGCATACACTAACACGCACATACACATGATTATTAGGCAGGTGAAAGGTGAAACGCCGATTGTAAAGTTTGAAATTTACATAAGAGGCAAAAAAAGAAGAAAAAAACGGAATGGGAAGGCGTTTTCAATTTTTCGCCTACTTGTTGAACTGACATCCGCAACACTTTGTCATTATTGATACACATGTATGTACGTGTATAAGTGTGTGTGTGTATATATCTACATAAATCTATATTTAGGTCGGTGGGTTCTGTTCTCGATTGATGCGCATGCTAGGGGGCATTCAAGCACAAGCCGCCCAATCACCCTGACAACCCCACCTGCCTGCCTTTTATATAGGCTTTTGTCCTATTTTTAAGTCCTTAAATTGAATTATTGCCTTTCTGTATGTTGCGTGTGTGAGTTCCTCTTTTTTCATGTTTATTTTCGCATTTTTTTTTTTTCTCTAATATAAATAATTTCATTATATGAGAGCACATATTGTCTATTTAATTTTTGATAGACACCAAATTTGGCATGCAGTTGACCGTAATAATCAATCGCTATAAATCTGTGGGTGGTGTACATCAATATGTGAATTAGCACAGTCACGAATTCCGTGATTTTGATTTCATACATTTTTTGTGTAACTTGTTCAATTGTGCAAAAACAAAAACTAAGTACTTTCAAGAGTTTTACACAAAATATATATTTTCTATGGTGTTTGCGAAAGTTTTATTAAAGTTTTACTAATGAATGTGACTCAAAACATATAAGCCTAATAAGATTGGAATTCTTTTCGTCAATTCATTCATTCTACAAAAAAATAAAACAAGTTGAATTTAATAAACACCTGTTCTCCATTTGACAGGTGCCTGTCATTATTAAAAATTAACTATTGAAAGTAATTAAATCTAAATGTCTAATACATGTTCAAAATGTGATTTACAATCAGATTGCGAAATATATCACGCATACGTTAGCAAATTTTAATATACAGTTATTTTGTTTTAGTACCTAGCGAACTTGACAAAGTAGTTTACAAACTTAATAAACACCTAGATTTTATTTTTTTAATTTTTATTTATTTTACAATTTAAAGCTTCGAAGCAGTCGCATATTGACCTTAACAGTGCTATTAACTTAACCGAACCAAATATATTTAATTTAACTAAAATAAGTTGTGAAACTAGCTTGGTTTAAGAACTGGGGTAATGAACGGTATTTAAAACAGCAGCTGTCTGCATGTGTAGCGATTTTTGTTCTTTTTGTGGCTCTTGCACACAATTAAATATCAGATTTATGTAACAACAAACGAAACAACAAAAACCACATGCGGCAAACAAAGAATTTAAGAAATTATTGCTGCATTAATTTATGCAAATGTAAAATCCACAGCACAGACTGTTAAACGACCTCACGCGTCAATTGGGAAATATTCACAATTTTCGCAGTTTTAAGTGTGCCGACGCGGAATGGCAATGAAAATGACAAGCGTTTCTTTTGTTTTTATTTAAGATTTTACTCTTTTTTTTTCTCATCTCCTTGCCAAAAATAGCACACAGACATAAACAGATTTAAATGTACTATTTATTGGTACTTGTGAATTTATGATAAATAATTAAAACCAAATTGTCACTTTAAAAATAAAAAATCCAATGCGAATATATATTGTCACAAGCAAGTGGCTCGAACTTTAAAAAGTTTGAACATTTTGCAGCCTTATCTTATCAGCGTTCTCATTGTTTGCTATCTTTGCGGCCGCAAACGCATATGATGTCATTCTCAATTCTTTAACGCGCCTGCTCTTAAATGGGCACCCAGCTCGACCTTCAGCATACATATTTATGTAGCTTTCAAAAAATCAAACAGACACACTTTATACGTACTACAAAGAAAAAAGTGGTGGAGAGCGATCTGTAAACAGTTTTTTTGGTCTTTGCACGTGATGTTTGCACAAGCTGAGAAAACACCTGCTACACAAAAAAGAACGATAGACAGAAAGAGAGAGTGTGTGATAGAGAGGGGTTTTTGTTTATGGAGAGCAAAAGAGCTGCCGACCCTTTTGTGTTGCATTCACAAAAAAATGTCGCGCTTTGGGGGTTGGAATTTGCAAAAACACAGTGCAAGGGTCAATGAACCACCCCCAAAAGCACCAAAAACTTAGACGGTGCCCAGACAATCAATTGTAGTTGTTTGATTAATTCGGCTGTTGGTTGCATGGATTTAGAAAAGCGCCAAAAATAAATATTTTATTGCTTCTTCAACTGTACACTGCTATGTTTGTATGTATTTGTTTACTTATACATATATAAAATGTTTAGCTACTCAAACCATCAAAATTTTTGCACAGCACGCGTTACGCATATATGCCATATACTATACATACTATAGATACGACCTTAAACGTATGTTTATAAATATGTGTGAATGCACATATTATTTATTTTTAATAAGTATGCATTGCGCTGTTTTTTCTAATAAGAGCTAAACAAATATTTAAAACAAATTATTGTTCTGTTTTAGATATTTCAACGCAAAAACAAGTGAAATAAACATTCTGTGCAAGCTGTAAAAATTACACCGTGATTTGTTTTTAATGCACTGTTTGAAACAGATACAAAGAGAACAAGTTTTAATGAAATGCAAATGCAGAATTAATGATTCGACTTAAAAAGGGATTATTTTCAATAAAAATTTAAATTAGTACATACTTACTTATACTATATTGTTTGCAGCACGAAAAATATCGATATGGAAATAAATTTTCACGGAAAATTTTTAAAACATTTTTTTTTGCTATAAATACATCAATTTTTTAATCAATCATTTATTTGTATATAATTTAATGGACTACCTTTAGACATTATATGTCAATGTTTTCTATACATTGTTTGATCTTCAAACATAAAATTAACAGCTGTATGCATAAGTTATTGTCAACAATGCTCTATGAAATAACCGCGCTTTACTTTGGTAGAGCAACAAAGACAAGCTTTCTTGTGCAGCTAAATGAAGTCAAAACGCTTGACTGCAAGAATTAAAATAACACAAATTGAAATAGTTATCTAATTACCAGCTAAATAAAGATTAACTTTGCCTTGACAAATGTTTCCACAAAAATAATAACTATTTTTTTGTTTTGGAAAGGGCATAGCTAGCGCTCTCTGCTTATGTATATTTATGTATGTATGTGTGTGTGTGTGCGTAACTCATTTGGCTTTAAGACCTTGAGAAATTGAAAATCACAGACAGCTATGGCGAGAAATGAGATACTAGAGCGTTTGCTCATAAAAACAAAATAATATCTATGTGTACATGTGTGCATGTATCTATAAAAATATTTAAACACGGGCGGTCGGGCGTTCAGGCAGGCAAACAGCACTTAGGCGGCACCCACACCGAATAAAAAAAAAACAACAAATGAAAAGAAAAAAAAAATCAACAGCCTATATGTATTTTAAATATTGCCGGTTCTAACGCTTTGTCCTCTCTTCACACCCACGCACTAACACACGAACACAGACAGCTGTGTGGCAATGATGACGTCGCCATATCTTATGGTCAGAAAGCTAAACAAGTCAAAGAATGAGAAAACGACCTCTCTGTATAGATATGCGATATGCACACGGAAGTGCTCCATAATTTAGATAAATAATAGAGTTTAAGTTTTGAGATACATTGGCAGCACTGTCTAAATCGACTCAAAAGTTAGCAACGATAGATGTCAATTAGCACCAGAGCGCAATATTTTTGTTTAGTTTCTAAATGCCCTGCCATTAGCCATATATGTATGTATGTACATATGAATGCATGTATGTGTTCATATACATATGTACATATGCATAAAGTGTAGATGTCGTCTGTGTTTTGCGACCGCAGATTAGATTAAATTTTGTAGTTACTGTAAAGGCGTTCGTCTTGTCTCGTCTTGCCCTGGCCGCGCCCCGTATTATGTACTCTGCTGCTGTTGCAGCAGAAATAAAAACACATACATACGTATGTTCACATATGCGTATGTAATTGTGATTTTGTGTACACACAAACATACATACATGTATGTACGAGTATGCAACTTTTTTTCTTCTTGATTTTTTCGCTCTCTGTCTCAATACTAAACCGCTCTCTCTCCCTCTCAAACTGTTCATTCAAGCTTTTTGTAAGCTACGTTTTATTGTTCGTCTGTTGCTTTGTTTGTTTGTTTTCACATCGAAAACTAGTCGACGTTGACTCTGTCAATACCGGTTTCGCCTTCTTTCTCTTTTTGTTTTTTTATCTTAGCTTGTAAACAGTAGTGTGCAATTTAATTGCGGTTTCAATTGTTAGGCATGTTCTCCACTTCTCGCGCTCTCTTTCTCTCTCTCTCTCTCTCTCTTTCTCTCGTTTCCTTTCCAATTTACCTAGGACATGCAAAGGCAGTTAAAGCATCGCAATTTGTTCTAAATTAACTTTAATGTTTGCGTGCACTTGTTAAATGCATGACGTCAGAGTTGATTACAGGTGGCGCTCGGGAAGTTGCAAGCTACGACGTCAGAAGCTAGCAAGTGGTTAGATCATTCACAATGGGTACAAAAACAGCTGCGCACAAAATCTCACACAGTATCAAAGTTGGAAAGAGAGAGAAAAAGAGAAACAAAAAACAGTAAGGAGTGGGGTTAGATTCTCAATAACTGCTAAGGTAAGGAGGGGGCCCAGTTGAAACTTGGTGGCCACTTGTCCTTTAAGTATTTTTATTTCGTCTTTGTTGTGACGCCGATATGACTCATTGGGGAGGCTCTCTTCGTAAACGTGTGTGCTGTGCGTTGTGTTTGTGTGTAGCTTTATGAAGTGTTTGTCTCTTACCTCCTTTGTCACTTGGATAGACATTTAGTTGTTCATCATCGCGAGAAACTTGTGTTATTATTGATGTTGCATCCATTACACGGCGTGTTGTTGCAAGGTTAATGCTCCTTTTTGTTCCAAATCCAAAGTTCACAGGTCAAAGTGTCAAAAAACGTTTGATGATTATTCTAGCTGCACAAAATAATACACATACGCGTTATAATTATTATATTTTTGCACAAATTTGCTTAGAAAACTCAATGTTTAATTTTTATAGAAATACATTTATGTATATTTATATATACAAATGCGTATATATGTACATATGCATGTGAGTAAAGCAGACTGCGACGTCTACCGCGACTGCGACTGTTGCCTGCGCCAGACAGTGGAATTTTACAATTACGCTTTGACAGCCTCATTCGTTGGTTTCGTCGTCGCAGAATGCAAATGATTTTCCCTCGCGATATTCACCTTTTGCAGCAATACATGTAAAAATGCACTTTCGCCTTACGTTACTTTATTAAAATTAATTAGAAATTCATTAAAAATTCAACGGAAATCAACTTAAAAACACTTTCTTTTCTTGCACTGTTGTTTGGGCACATTCTTTATTTTTCTTGGCGTCTACTTTTTGCACGCAGCTTCTTCTTGGCGTTTTATTTATAACGCACTCACTTGACACACACAAACACGCACACAAACACACAGATCAACACAGCACACCAAGCAATGCTTCTCTCGTCGCTTTTCACTATTTGCAATTGTAATTGTTATTTAATTCGACATCGCACTCATATTGAGTATAAATTAAATTTTTAATATTAATTGTAATCGAAATTCCGCGCAACAAGACAAAACGTGTGCTTCTCGAAAAAAATCTAGCAAGACTGTCTCTCTTAGTGTTGGGTAGTGAGTGAAAAAAGAGTTGCTCCCACACTTACATTATCTGTTATGTTAAAATAACAGCATACGACTTTTTAGCACTGCGGTTATTTGGAATTAAGATTTGAAAAATAACGCAAGTATTGCTTTAAAATAGTTGTCTACAAATGGTCAAAGCTTCGTTTTAATTTTAGGTAAATCAAAACTGTACAGAATTATGTAAATCTAATATAAACGGAGCAAACTTGAACAGAAAATAACAGCCAAACATCTGTTGCCTCAACATTATCTATCGATTGCTAATAAACCTTTAGGGCTGCAACAATTCATTCGATTCAACCAATTCCGAATGCTGGCTGTCGGCCGGCTAGGAAAACAAAAGTTTTTTTTTATGTAATAAAATATTTTACAAAAATAATCACAATGCCGCGCAATATCAATGCTGAACGCGACAATCCCTGTTTAAAGGTGTGTTCTCAAATCACAAAATATTTTTACATACCGAAATTCCGATTTAATTGCAGGAACAGGAATTATCTTTCACTTGCCTAAACAAAAATAATTTCGACCGCGATAAATGTGAAGTTTACTTTGTGAACTACAACAATTGCAAGGAATTTTGGGTAAGTTGCTCCAACGGTTAAATTCTGATGATATAATAAATTCAATCTTCGGTAGAACAAAGTACGCAGTGATCGTCGAGCCAAAGGAATTGTCCCCTATCTGCCACCACTTGAGGAACGTGCTGAAATTAAGGCAGATTATATGAAGAGCAAACCTGCGATTTAATAATTGTGATAGTTGTTTTATTATTTATATAAATGTATTTTTCAACAAAAAATAAGCTAGGCTAATGTATGCTATCTGCTGCCACGACTTTAAGCGGAGCCATTGCCATCTCAAGCATGGTAACCGCCAATTCCATTTCTAGAGTCAGCTTGGGATCGTCAATTATTAAAAGCTTCAGCTTAGGAAGACGATAGAGACATGAGAGTCCTCTGTCCGTTATGCCAGTGTTCGAGATGTCTAGAACTTCAAGGTGTGGATAATCTCCGCCAGAAACACGATCCAGGCACCAATCGTCAAAGGTTTTCACATTATGAAAGGACAGGAACTTCAAGTGCTCCAAGCAGCGTAGATTCTCCAAACCCTCGTAGTACAAGGTCATGTTGTCACAACGTAGGGCCTCCACTTTATAATCAGGCTGAAACTTATTTGGCAGATTAAATTCTCCATCCTTAGAGGCGCGATGCCAGCGGTTATCGTTTAAGAATTTAGCCGCCCCACCGCGGTACAGAATGAAATGGGCAGCGGCCAGCTCTGGACCAAGAATTTTATGACGCTCAGGTATAAACTGTTGCATGTGTCGTTCAATCCGCTCCTGACGTTTCGCCCACCATTGTTTCATCTGCTTTGCACTCAAGTCGATAGGACGTTGCATCATCACAATGAAATCAGAGGTTTGCTCCGTGTTAGAAAAAAGTTTCAATTTGCTATTCCAATCCTCTGGCCGGTCACCGATGGGCGTTCGCCAACTTAATTGCTGCTTATCCTGCGCCAGCTCCTGACGAATTCGTTTGACAGTCGCACTAACTTCATTTTCCGTTTGTGGGCTGGGCATTGAGCTCGCACAGCGTTTTGCAATGCCAACGACACTTGGCTGCAAGCGACTTAACCGGCCAAACGAAATCATCGGCTATATTTTTCAATAATTTTGCAAAACAAATGTACCGAAAGCTGTTTTCTCAAAGCGTAGTCAGCTGTGGAAACAGGTGTTAGATTGATAGGCTATTTTCGAACGAGGTGGCAACATTAAGCATACGCCATTTTTTCCTGTGTTGTACAGCCCTGGCCAACTGCGTGAAAAAACGTTTGTGCTATTGCAAACGTTTGTAATTATTTTTTATAAAAAAGAAAAACGTAATTCTCCACCGAAAACCTAATTGAAGGTCAAATAAATGTACATAAACTACAGGCCAATACATTTGGCTTAAAGCGTGCAATAGCGTTGCGATCGAGCTGCTGCAAATTGCTGGTGATTCAGCAGCTATAAAAAAGGCAACGGAAGCGTCTGTACAGCCAATCTCTAATAAATACGTACACGCAATACAAAAGGCGATATGGTCAATACATCTGGCAGTGAAGATGGCCAGTTGCGAAGCCCCAACGACGGACACTATTTCAGGTGTGTAAAACGACATTGTATTAAATAGCACATAAAATTGTTGCTGCATACACGCATACACCAACACACATCCATAGCTAACACAACTACATTCAAATGCATGCTCGCGTGCTTGTATGTGTGTGGGTGTCTGGACACTTTTGTGTATTGAGCGCGGCAACTAAACAATTCTTTAATTTAAAAGTGTTATTTTGTAATACAAAAAAAAAAAAAAAGTCAAACTTACTGACAAACAAATCAGTCCCATATCAAGCACGGTTAAATGATCCAACGGGTGCGCATTGTGCATTTCGTTATTTTGATAGTACACACAACTTAAGTTCACGCGATCTTTGCGTGCTAAGAACCTTTATTTGTATGTTGTTTATTTAAACTACAACTGCTAGAAAAACCATCCAAAGAATGCAATGTGACGCAAAGTCCGAAATAGTTAGCGCACTTTGTACAACCTGTGGATCAATTAATCGTGGGTCCCATACCAACATTCAAACATATCCTTTTTTCGATTGCTTATTATAATACTATGTACGTATACACATTCATATATGTACATGCATATTTTGCCTACCAAATGTTGTATAATAACAAAAAAAATATATATATATCCAACTTATTGACAACATTACCATAACTTTTTAATATGTGCCGTTTAATTGACTTGAGTTTTTTCATTGCAAATAGGCCAAAAAGTGTGTACTTGTCCCAAAATGACCGAGGCGCGCGATGGCCAACAACTAAAACTAAACTTAAAAAAAAAACCAATAAAAATACCAAAAATCCAAATACAAAATAATTATAAATGCCGATCGCAAGAAATGAAATTCACATTTAAAGTGTGCCCAGCAGCTCAAATGTATAAAATGGCAAATCGGCAGCGAACTGCAGGCCCAGGACACGGCCCCTCCTCGATACACAATGTGCAAAATCAATCAAATAATCTTTAAATGAGAGAAAGAGAGAGAGAGGGAGAGAAAACCGTAAGAGATCTAAAAGTCTGGTGGTAAATCGAATACAAATACCTGTTCAATAACAATGCTAATGCCTTTCAAAGTCCTGTCATCTATATACGATTATTATTGTACATATACCGATATATATTTGCATATATATCTCTGTCTTTTTTGTCCCACGCAACTTCCAAATATATTTCTAGCAGAATTTGCAGTCGTAAGTTTACATTTTACAGCCCTTCGGAGCTCAACTCAATGCCCAATGGAATTGTATCAAATTGCCAATTTTCAAAATGGGGGTTATCCGCACAGGTAAGTAAGTAATTGAACAGTGGAACCTTGAATACTTTACGCACTACGTAATTATTTACATACTCATGTGTTATACATTTATAATGTTGTTTTCTTTTACGCTTTTGCCCTGGAAACTTAACGATTTTAACGTAAAAGTCGACCTAGTTGATTGAAACAATACTGCGAAATACAATTAATAACAACGGAATTAAAATTTTTTTTAAAAATTCACTGTTATCTCTGTTTAAATATGGTAAATACTGTTAATTTTAATAAAGCATATGTTCAGCGATTACTCGAAATTATTAGTATTTATTTCTCCTAACATTTATTAAAATCCCGTTATTTGTACCATAACCATCGGTTTGTGATCCGATTTTAATTTAATTCTTTCCTTTTGTCAATTTTTTTTTTTTATAATATTAACAACCAACTTAAAGGTTAAGGCATATTTGAATAGAGTCAAATTAAAAAGTTAATCCTTTTTGGTAGAAATTCAGCGTTTTGATCAGGGATCCACTGTACAACTAACTGCACATCTAATACACTGTATTATTTGCTAATCTATTTACTACACAGAATGTTTTTTTTTTTGTTGTCAATTTTCACTCCACCTTCAAGCTATAATTCGCCTTAGATCTCTTCCAATGCGGTCTTGAGATTTGAAGCCGATGGGCAACGTAAAATGTAAAATCAACGACTTAAAAATGCACTGCAACAACAAAAATCATCAAAATACGAACACAAAAAAAAAGAACAACAACGACTAGAACTGCTAGAACAGTCAGAGCGCGCCTCGCAGCCATCGTGGGGATCACAAAACCAACTTCAAAAACAAATTACGATTGGCGTCAAAAAAATATGTGTAAAATTTTGTATTTTCTTCATTTTAGCGGCAATGATGATGATCACGATGCGGATGCGTTATACATACAGCCACCACAGGCCACAACCAGTCAGGTCCGTGGAGAAGTAACAATTACACGTCGAGAAAAAAAGAAACACTCGCGCGATCGGCGACACAAGGAACGTCACAGTTTGGATGGCATCGAACGGGATAGAGAGCGGGATCGTGATAGAGAACGGGAACGTGAACGGGAAAGAGAACGTTATGATTATCGTGGAGCCCGTGATGCTGCTGATATGGAGCAGCGTTATCATCCACATCATCATCAGCATCGCAGTGAGCGGTCCAATAAGCATCATTTGAGTCATGCCTTTCATTATCAAACACAATTGCCATTGCCGCCGCCTCTGATGCCGCCACAGACCTATGCTCCTGTGCACCATCATCATCATCATCATCACCAGCAGCAACAACAACCACAACCACCTCAACTAATGAGCTTACCACCACGTGGTGGATCACGTGCTGATTATTATCACAGCAGTCGGCATGTGGACTATGTAGATGTCGAACCGGTGCCCCGTCGTGCCAGCAAACATGCCTACGAACAGGTTAAGGATGCTGAGAGCTTGGAGCAGGATTTGCGCTCTCGCCTGCTCAGCAAGCGGCACAAATACGTCAAAGACTATGCCACGGATGAAAGCTACGAGCAGCAGCAACAACAACAGTCGCAGTCTCAATCCCATAGTCGACGCAAAGATCGCGAATCACGTCGTGGCAGTCACAGTCACAATATGCGTCATGGCCAGGTCATTGAGCTGCTGGACAGTCCCGAGCACATATTGCCGGGACCGGCAACCACAACATCGCATCATGATCGCAATAAGCGACGTGCCGAAGCAGAGGCAGTGGCCAATTCGTCGCAACAGCGACGCACAGCGTCCAACGACCCAGAGCTGTTGGCGCGACGTGAGAAAATATTGGCCGCCGAGCGTGAAAATCGTCAGCGCAAGCAGATTGCGCGTGAGGAATTGGAGGCGCGACGGGAGCAGCTGCTTCGCGACCGCACCGAGCACAGTGATGCGCTCAGTCCAAGCACTGTGGCAGCCAGTGTCACCGCCGGCCTAAACATAGTCAAGCGCAAGCATAAAGTGAAGACAGCAACCGATGCACATTATGAGCATCGAAAGCGCAGCAAGCAGATTAGTGAGGAGGAGAACAAGCAGCAGCAGCAGGTGAAAAAGACAGATGACGAAGCCAGCGATGATAGCGATGAGCCAAGTGATTCCGATGAAGAATCCGTTGAGGAGGACAGTGGCAGTGCAGAAAGTGGCAGCGATACGGCAGACAGTGCAGAGAGCAGTTACAAACAAAAACAAAATCAGACGTCGACGCATAAGAGAAACAAGCGAAAACGAAAGCAGCCGTCTGATGATGATGACGAAGAGGAGGAGGAAGATGTGCCACTTCCCGATAGTCCGCTAAGTGTTGGCGCTCTTTACAAATCGCCCAAACAAAGGGCGCGCTCTCGTTCCGCCAGCTCTAAGAGCTCACGGCGCAGTCACAGTAGTGATAAAAGTTATCACAATCGCAGCAGTCACAGTCGATCGCGCTCACCGACTAGCAGTGTCGATGAGAAAGGGCAAAGATCGCGCAGTAGTAGCACACGTAGCGAGGAACGTGGCATGAAGCAACAGCATCAGCAATTGTTGGACAACCCAGAGCCCAGCACCAGTACAGAGATAAAGCTGACCAAACTGGCGATTGAAGATTTGCCGCCATGCGATGACAAAGGTGTGCCATTGCCAAACTATTATCCGGGTGTTCAGGGCTGTCGTTCTGTGGAGGAGTTTCAATGTCTAAATCGCATTGAGGAAGGCACCTACGGTGTTGTCTATCGCGCAAAGGATAAACGCACTAATGAAATTGTAGCCCTCAAGCGTCTCAAAATGGAAAAAGAAAAGGAGGGATTTCCCATCACATCGCTGCGTGAAATTAACACGCTTCTTAAGGGTCAGCATCCGAATATTGTGACAGTGCGTGAGATTGTCGTTGGCTCGAACATGGATAAGATATTCATAGTGATGGATTATGTGGAGCATGATCTGAAATCTCTAATGGAAACAATGAAACAGCGCAAACAGAGCTTCTTTCCGGGTGAGGTGAAGTGCCTTGCCCAACAGCTGCTGCTTGCAGTTGCCCATTTGCATGACAACTGGATACTGCATCGTGACTTAAAGACCTCCAATCTATTGCTCTCCCACAAGGGCATTCTAAAGGTCGGTGATTTTGGCTTGGCTCGCGAATATGGTTCGCCCTTAAAGAAATACACCTCACTGGTTGTCACACTGTGGTATCGTGCACCAGAGCTGCTGCTCTGCTCTCCAGAATACTCGACACCCATTGATGTGTGGTCTGTCGGTTGCATTTTTGCCGAATTTCTACAGATGGCACCCATCTTTCCGGGAAAATCGGAAATCGATGAACTCAATCGCATATTTAAGGTATAAAGTTTTATATTTTTTCTTATGCTTGAAGATATTTTGCTAACAAATTAATTTTTTTTTTTTTTTTTAACAGGAACTTGGCACACCTAACGAAAAAATCTGGCCTGGATATTCGGAGTTGCCGGCTGTAAAGAATATGTTGAGCCAAAACTCACAGTTCACCGATTATCCAGTGTCGCAGCTGCGCAAGCATTTCATAGAGAAAACCTCTGATGCGGGTCTTGGACTCCTACAAGGTCTACTTACGTATGATCCCAAACAAAGACTGACTGCTGATGCGGCTCTTAGGCATGGCTACTTTAAGGAGCTACCCCTACCCATCGATCCATCCATGTTTCCCACTTGGCCAGCTAAAAGCGAATTGGGAGCACGCAAAGCACAAGCCTCATCACCGAAGCCACCATCCGGTGGCTCACAATTCAAGCAGCTGGGCCGCGATGAGCTTATGGCATCCGCTCCAGGTGCTGGCGGTGGTGCTAAGCTCGCCTCGGGCATTATCACGGGCAACAAGAAGAGCAGCGGCGCATCGGCGGCCAGCACTGGCTTTGTACTCAATTCGGGACTAACACAACGGCAGCTGGCTATGGGTCCGGGCTTCAGCCTGAAGTTTTGAGACATAATATGTTTTTACAGATTTTTAGCCAATTTGATTAATTGTTATGTATAGAGTTAAGCTTGTAAGATGATCGAAAAAGAAGAAAAAAATATCGTTTAATGTATGTGTAAAAATATTGTTCCAAATATAATTTAAAAGCCATACAATCACACAAAAAACTTCATCTTAAACTGGATAAAGAAAAAAAACTAAGTGACATCGAATTTAAATGTTATTAAAATAGTCCATTTATCCATTAATAATTTTACATCTAAACCTAATTTGGAATACTTGGGTAGACGTTTAAGTGGACCACAGATAGAAATATGTGTTCTGCCACTGTGGAATGTATTCCTTTATAGGTGCTGCCACCAGTTTGGCAATGGGAACATGCTGAGCCACAAAGCCCAAAATTCGTTCGATTCGCGTCTGGCTATAGTTTTCATAGAAAGGACTACGTACTAGGAAGTACAACAGATTGACGCATCGCCTGCTCAGTTCCAATTTTTGTTGCTTGGACATAAGATGGCGTTGCTGGCGATACAGATGAACGCTGTATAAGTCAAAGGACAGCGCAACCATATACTGCTTCCAGCTACGTTGCCCAAACAAGCCCATGGCAGCTAAATGGACCAGTGGCTTAGCAATGTATAAGTATTCGGCATGGAGCAGTTCACGTGGAGTCTGTGTCTTTGCCGCATCGGCACTGTCTACGTGCAGCTTAAAGTCACGATATTGCAATGGCGGGGCACCCTCGACTTTACGTATAAGACGACCAGAACGTTTCAATTGAAATGTTATGGAATGCTCCGACTGAGATAGATTCTGCACCCCAGATGCCTCAGATTGGCTCTGTTTGCAATGCGCTCGACGATTCAAAGCAGCTATCGGCGGTGACGTGATAATGTCCAAAGTCGAATGCCTAAGCAAAAACAAACGTCCGGCTGCCTTGAAGACCTGTATGAGCGCTATCACTAGCCATTTGCCTGTTTGGCCAAAAAAGCGTCGCGCTGATATTTCGATAAACACTTCACAGTATTCGAGTGTCGTCAGAGTGACCTTTAGACGATAGCAAAGTCCGGATTGCAGGCGGAGTACAGTGTTTTCTTTGGCGCCATGTGCCTTGTCCATAATGCGGTCATTGTAGAAGACCAGCATGTTGGATAACGTGTACACCAGTTCGGAAAGCACATTAGAGTTTGATATGCGACCTAAACATACGAGAATTGTATCACCAAAAGTGTTATACTTCTAACTGGAACCTTTACCTGCTACAAAATACGATACCCATTTCGCTGTTGTCTCAAAATCACCAACAACATTGGGATTCTTGGCCACCCAAGCCTCGTAAGACTTGAGTAATACTTTAAGTTGATCCATAATTTAATAAACAAGGCAGTTTTTAAAGAAAACAAATTAAGTAGCAACTGCTTTGTTTTCTATTGCGGCGTGAGTGCATCGAACACTTGCCATTCACCCAGAAAAATGTAGTATTTTATCTATACCATATATACTATCGATGGCAAACATCGATATCCTATCTACTCTTACCGCCATTATACAATAAAAAGATAAGATTTTGCGGTGTGCCCTTGACCAAAAACACATTTATTTACATTTAGTTCAAGCCTTAAAGTTATCCTTTTCCTTACGCAAACAACACATGGTCTCAATGGGATTTTTCTGTCCGCCGACATGCTGTTGCACAGTTGCTTCATGTACGCGCATAAATGGATTCCAACTCTTTTCCTCACCAATTGTCGAAGGCACTGTGGGATCTTTGGAGGCTCGACGCAACTTGGCCCATTCAATGCGTGCCTGTATTACCTTATTGTCTGGCTCCACATGACGAGCAAAGCTCATGTTCTGCAGCGTATACTCGTGGCCGCAAAACACCTTTGTATCGTTTGGCAACGCCGACAGCTTGGCACAAAGTGCATCGTACATTTCCTCAGCTGTGCCCTCAAAAAACCGCCCGCAGCCACCTTGAAAGAGTGTGTCGCCTGTAAAAACAGCGCCCTCTTTTTGTTCATTGGCCGAAGTCACGTGATAGCAAATGTGGCCAGTGGTGTGACAAGGAGTCGATATACAGCGAACATTGAGCTCTCCAATGTTGAAGGTGTCGCCCTGGCTAATTTTGCAATTCATTGCACAGATTCTGTCATCGCCGCCATATACCTGCAGTTCATCGGACCACAACTTGACTAGTTTTTCATTGCCGCCAGCATGATCCCAGTGATGGTGAGTCGTAAGCACCTTATTCAATGTGACATTCTCCTCTTTGACGGTCTTGATAACCAGTTCGGGATCGACTGGATCCACAATAGCAGCTTCGCGCGTCTTATTATCCACAATCAAATACATATAGTTATCCTGCAGCGCCGGCAGAATTTTAACCTGCATGCTGCCCAGCTTAACATCTTCCAGTGAACTATGCATGCCTCTTACACCAACTATGCGAAGTTTTTGTACTGCAAAAAGAAGAAGGTTAATTAATTAGTAAGTGGTCTAGTTTTGATGAAAATACACAAAACGCAGTAGCATGCAAGTAATACTAATCAAGCGCAACATCAAACATAGATAAGATTAGATACATGGATAATAGATTACAATTGACGCGACAGTATTCGTCACTTAGACACCGCTTAAACGATCCAGCACCAGAGGAAGAAGGAGACACAGTGGCAACAGCGCCGATCGGAGCTAATTTTGACGAACCTCGAAAGTAATAGGAAGTTAATTGTGTCTCAATGCTAGTTGCGACACTTTTCCAGGCTGACGATAACATTAAGGCAGTTTGGATTTAGTTTTAGCTGTATTTATATTCAAAGGCACTAAATATTACTTATTTACAATTATATGTATTTGACACCAGAAACACGGCCGGACCGAAAGTTAGTAATGTATGCGTTAGTATTTTGCTATGATAACTTGCAAGCTCGATAGTGAAACTATCGATAAACTTTAACTCACTGTGGCAACTACAAGCTATTTTTTTCGTTAAGTTGATTTATTTTAAAAATAGAATTTCATTAACTTCAACAAAAATTAAAGAATTTTATTTTGTTAGCTTAGTTATTTCTATCAGCCTGATATACTTCTTTTACTTTTTGTATTACTTGTCAAAAGGGAATGTCTGATACTAGTGAAAACAATTCAACGCAGTCCAATTCCCAACTAATTCAGGTACGAGTGCAACATGTTGGAGTGACAGCCAAATTGCAATCTCCACTAAAGAAGTGGCTACCCCAGCTGAACAGCACGGCGGATACAACGGAACTGTTTCAACGCACCAAATCTCAATACAATATGTTTCAAAACGATGGACTCGGCGATTCAGCAGCTACAACAAGCGCCACAGCATTATCTAGCCCCTCATGTGTGCTCTATGAAATGCATGCAGAGCCAGAAAAGGATTTGCTTAAACCAAATCGAATTGAGTTCCAGCGCTACACCAGAAGCAAGTATCCAACTTTTACAGTGCCGCCGCACAAGCGTCGTGTTAAAGTCAAACATCATTCATCCCGGGCAAGGGCATTGAAAAAGAAGCAAAAGGAATTTCTCGAACGTCGTCCTAGCTTCATGTCGCGTCTCTTTGCTTCGCTGGATAACATGTGCAAATGCCAGCCGCAACATGCCCATAAAATTATCGATGATTTGCCATCGCCCAAGTGGAACAAGAAAGCTGAAATGCGTCACACTTGCATTGGCATTTATCCGTTTGAGCATGGGTGTGCGGATTATTTGAGCACTACGGATACCCATCCCAAGATCACCTCTATTGTGCTGGCGGATCGGGCTACCACGTATGCAACACACTTTTGGGCCGAATTCTTTGGACTGTTGCACATTGGTGTTGCCTTTGGTGTGGCCTTTCTACTGCAATGCTATCGATTCGTTTTGTATTCCGTTATCAATACCCTAATTGTTGGAGTGCTTCACATGACTTCCGATTATATGGTAAAGCCGGCTTTGACAGTTATTTTCAACGGTTTTCTACAGCCTCCAATGATTTTTCTGTATAATGTGATGTGTTCCTTGCGAGATATTTTGGAACCGCTGTCCGAAACTTTAAATAACTTGATAAAGCCATTGGCCACCCTTGGAGGCAGCGTGCGTCTTATTAATGTGAACTATCGCAATACGCGTCGACTAGAAAAGAATGTCTGACTACTCGTTAAATTTGTTCAACTCTTATTAAAAAAATTTAATTGCGTTTAAGCTGCCTGATTTGCCTGCGTGTTTCATTTCGCAGTGTTCCGTGGGAGGAGCCAGAGTGAAAGCAACCCTCAAAACGTGATATCCTTCTCTCTCTGTTTCGCTTCCAGCTGCTCTCTATCAGCAACAGGATTATATTGGGTAATATACCTTGGATGCTATACAATCTTACGCATATAAAAACCATATCGGGTTACATTGTTTTTCTCTCCTGTTCATAGAACACTCCGTGTTTGTAGGCATAACGACCAGGGGCCTGTTCCTGTTTTGTTTCTTTGTTTATGAGTTCCTTAAGGGTGGGTCGAACAGCGCGGGGTGTGAGCTCAATAACGTTAAATGAAACATTTATGATTTATTTGCTCATTTTGTGGCCGCAACATATGTCTGCTATACGCTGGTGATTGTTTTAAAGCGACTAATTGTATCCCACGAGAGTTATTCTGATATGCTTAATACGTTAAAAGTTTGCTAATGAAGGCGTTAAAAAAATATACATGGTAGTAAATAAATAAAAAAAATAAAAAATGTCACCGGCATTGCAGCTATGAAAAATTTCCGTATAAAAAGATTTATCACCAGCCTTTCTCTTGCAGCCTGCACATTTTTCTGAATAAAGTACTGAATTTACCAAGAATTTTTTTAAATTCAAATCATTTTACCAGATCTTTGAACGATGTTTATCAAAGGATTAGCTGGTCTACTTCCTTTAGACATCCTGAAGAGCCTGATGTTTGCAATGAAAGCGAATGAAAGAATAACTCTAACCCCATTCCATAGACCTTAAAATAATCATAAATTTATATTATTTTACATCAAAAGTGTACGAATACTATAAAAACAATTAAAGCTTCAATGTAATCAAATATTTTACTTTTATATTGTGTAGTAAACGTAGAAAAGTTCAGTTTGTTATTTTTGTAAGCGAACACCAAGACTCGGCGACGCTTCATTAATAAGAATTAATGATATTGTTAGTTCGACTAAACGACACCACCCACCCAACCACCCACAACTCATACATACAACCCTTTTTGGCGGCGTATCCAATTAGCTGTAAAAAGTATATTTTGACATATGGTTGAACTTTTTGTGAGCATTGATTGATTGATTTCCGTTACTAATTGGACCACATTTCGAACACTGAAATCGGAATATTATTAATTGGTAGCTGTGCTATTTTTAGTCTTTATCTTTGTCTGGCATTCAAATAAGTTGTTAATTCCCAGCATTATTTGTATTGAACAAGGTGCGAAAATCATTTTTCCTTCACTCACGCAATCCCTCTCCTACAACAAACAATTGAAACGCATTGAGTTTGCCCATTATTGTGCGATCGACAAGCGGATAAAGGATAATGCGACCCTGGTGTACACAGAGAGATCAGACACTCTGACGACAATTTATGAATGGGATAGACTGAGACTCAGGGAACAGTGAACAAAAAAAAAAAAACACTTTGCAAATGTTTTGTTGAGAATTTTGGGATTACAGCTGTTAAGCTGTTTTTGGTGGGCTTGTCGTTTTGGTTGCTCTATTTTCTGGGCTATTAGGCTGGGATGGATTACAAACTATACAGGTTATTCGTTCCAAGGATGCATGACGTTTGCTAAATTTATACTTTGCAAGAAGTTAAGCAATTTGTGCCTCAATTCCAGACAATGGGACAAAAGGTAATCACAATAGATATGTTATGCAAGAAGTTATGAGTAAAACGTTCCAAGTATTATGTCCAAACAACCCATAAGGAGGTATCGAGTAACATAGTGGGCTAAATTTCTACAGAAGCATTAAAGATGAATCTCTAGCATTTAGTTATTATTCGTTAAGAATTTGCAGAAAGTGCTTAAACGCATAAAATTGCATCAGTTACAACACAGCTACCCCTTAACATATCCTCGATTCACACTGTAATGCATTTTCTGTGTTTAATTCTCGCTGGCTGGCTGGCTGGCTGGTGCATTCAAGCATTATTACGAATCGGACACCAATTCAGGCAAAAATCTGCTATGATCGGCAAAACATGATAGTGTGGGAATCAAAGCGCGTCGCATCGCATGGCTCCAGAGCTTTTTTTTCTGTAGGTATGTTGTTGCTTGGTTGCTAAGTCCTGACACGTGATTGTTATAAACGAATAAAGTAAATTAGCTTAATGCGATTTCAAGCCTTTTTGCGGTCAATTAAAGAGCAACACGCCAAAACACACCCCACCCACGCTCGTTATACTTACATATTTACAGCCACAGAGCTGACAGAGCTGTTTTGCATTTTATTCGACGGTAACAATCGAGCCTGCGGCGATGTCAACGTTCAGGCAGCATGACGGCGATAGTCACAGCCGCCCAACCCTTATAAACATGAGACCAATGTTTAAACTAAAGCTTTTTGATCCTATCATTATCGATAGCAACAAATGCACCTGTGGTTATGTCAACGTTTACCCTGTGTTGCGTTTCCCTTCCCCTCTCTCAAATTGATCGCTCAAAAGGTGCAATCTGAATGCTGTGACAAATTTATAAATTTCCCGTGTGTATTCGTGTGACCTGAAATTGGGACAGGCTCAGGGATTTGGAAGTGTGACGAAATTGTCAACCCTCCTAATTTCAGTCTTAATAAATTCTTTTTAACAACAACAACAGCAACAATTACTGCTGCTCCTGCTGCTGCTGCTGTTGGCAACCATTGTTTAGCCTTTTTGTGGATTTGCTGCTCGTTGTCACCTTTGTCATGTCACTATTTTATCACACCATTGAAGTGGCGCACTCTGATTTTAATGCTTGTGAATGGAAGAGCGAGAAACAATTCTGTAATTGAAATTTGATGCCATTAGATGACAACGACGACAAAGACAGCAGAAGCAACAACATATTTTGCATCGCGCCCCTTCATCAAAATGTCTGTCTGCTCGGTTTGTTCAATTTTGTTTGGCTGGTTGTTGGCATCAAGTTGCACCGAGCGAGTTTTGGTGACTTTAAAGAC
The DNA here is from genome assembly GCA_030179655.1 of Scaptomyza flava. Lineage (NCBI taxonomy): Eukaryota > Metazoa > Arthropoda > Insecta > Diptera > Drosophilidae > Scaptomyza > Scaptomyza flava. The sequence goes on from JARNME010000404.1 coordinate 18,565,305, forward strand.
TGATTTTTAAATGCAAACTCTAACAAAATAACAGCATTAAGCAATGTCAAAGAAATTTGATGTAAATTCTATGAATTGTACACGGCTTTCATTAGATACTCGTACTTACCAAACAAAAACGAATGAGGTCAAGATGTATTTTTCATTTGAAATTACATATTAAATATTAGATAACGTTCACACACACACACTTGTTTGTTTGGCTTGTCATTGGAAATTTCAAAATGGCGCTTGGTTTGACTAGGCAACGCCCATTTGCAGGACAAGGAAACGCGAATAAACCACCCCTAATTAGCACGCTCACGCACACGCACAAATATATACACATTTCAGTTAGCAGGCAACGTTACAACGTTCCATTTCCAAACGTTTCGGGCCACAGGCAGCTAGCGACTCAGCCTCAGCCTTGAATGCAGTTCCATATTTGCTCGTCTTCGCTTCGGTCGCTCTCATTTGCCACTTGCAGTTGAGTTTGAAAAGCGAAAGCGTCGCGTTGCCGTCAACGAGAATACCAAAACAGAAATTAATAATAAATTTTTAAAAAATATTTTTTTATTTTAATGGAACCCTTATTATCTACAACTTTTAATGGATAAAATTTAGGTGCTTAAATCCCTAAAATAAAAACGAGTTGTTAACAAATAAAATATTTTCGGCTTTTAAGCCAATATTGTGAAAAGTTTTCAAGTGAAAAAATGTTTGAAAAAAATATGGATAGCTCAAATCTTTCGGTGTCCATCAATGGTGATTTAGATTCGACCAGTTCCGGCGGCACTGCATCCGATCATTCAGCCGTGCAACATGATAATATAAGCTCACCCATGGCCTACGGTTCGCTCTTTCTGCCAAATGCTGGTAAGCTAAAGCCCAAAAATGCCTTAAGACTTTATCAGTTTGGCTAAACGAACAAACCAACAGCAAAAAAAAAAGAAAAACTTTTGCTGAAGATTACACATTCCTTGGTAAACTCATTCAGTTTACTTTAGCTTGGTGTAATATATGCAAGTTCATGTAAATTAATTTAATTTGTTGTGAAAAAAGAAGCTACACATTTTATTTAAGAAACTTTATAGATTAAAGAAAACTGTTAATTGATCTTAAAGCTTTAGGCGACTTTTATTAAAGATCAAAAACTTAATTGAAAAAAGTTTAACAAGTTAGGAATAGGGTTTCTTACCCTTTATCCTTCACTGTGTTCACAAAACTCTTTTGTTAAACAATTTCTTAAAGAATTTTCAAAAAATTTACTTTCAGCTCACTCTGAAACCAAATTCTATCTAAATGTTGAGTTCTTCATAAGCTATTTAATTTTATTTATTTTTGTTTGAGTATTCTTTAGTGAACTTTTTGTCCAACAACAGTTTACATAGCGATAATTATGCGATTATTGATCAATACATACATATGTATGTATATATTTATATAAACAAAATGCACAAACATACATATGTAGAATATAAAATGCATATCATGAATGTATCATATGACGTTGTATATATGTATGTGTATATTTACATTATGTCTCTATCTGGTCAATATGATATGATATTATTATTATTATGCTATGTCTGAATTCTGAGGTCTGTAAGGTGTCGAAAGTCAGCTAAGTAGCCTCTTGCTCATGTGCAGAATTTGATTAGTCACATGCTTATTGTCAATAAGAGGGGAGGGGGGAAGGTTTGCTAAGGGGGCAGATACAATTACTGAATAGCAAAGTAGCACGTGAGAATGAATTGTGTATGCGGCAAGAAAAAAAACATAAACATTTAAAAAGTTAAAAGTTGTATTCCCACGTGCTAAATACAGATTTGAGCATGAAATATTAAGAAACAATGACTGAGATTCTGAGGATTAAAAATAAGTTAAAATTCTATTTTCTTTCTTGCAGGCTATCGTGGCAATATTTCATGCAAAACAGTGTTGCAGCTGGATAAATTTGCGCCTTACGAGACAAATGAGAAGGATTTAATTGAGCGACGTTTCCAGGACATAACCAATGACTATGATAAATCACCACCGCCCACAGCAGCAACCACGCCCACACATTATCCCACCTTGAATAGCATTATCTTTGAAAACGGCACTGGTAGTCTGGGCGATCTGAATGGCAATACCAAAACCGATGGACTCTGTGCAGGATTGCAACGTTGTTCTGCTGGTTTGAGCGGCAGCACTGGAGCATCCAGTGGTGGTCATCTAATATCAAATCTAACTGCTGCACATAATATGTCTGCTGTGGGCAGTTTCCCACTCGACGCCAAAATGTTGCAGTTCTCCACGGATCAGGTGGGTTTGTTCAATAAAGAATTCTACTCAAGCTTTCTATTAAACTCTTGAACCTATGCAGATCCAATGCATGTGCGAGGCACTGCAGCAAAAGGGTGACGTTGAGAAGCTAACAAATTTTTTGTGCAGCCTGCCGCCCAGCGAATTCTTTAAGACAAATGAAAGCGTGCTGCGTGCACGAGCCATGGTTGCCTATAATCTGGGACAATTTCATGAGCTCTACAGTTTGTTGGAGACGCACTGTTTCTCCATTAAATATCATGTGGATTTGCAAAATCTTTGGTTCAAAGCACATTATAAAGAAGCGGAAAAGGTGCGTGGTCGTCCCTTAGGCGCTGTGGACAAATATCGTTTGCGTAAAAAGTATCCGCTGCCCAAGACCATCTGGGATGGCGAAGAGACAGTCTATTGTTTTAAGGAGAAGTCACGTAATGCTCTAAAGGATTGCTATCTGACAAATCGCTATCCCACACCCGACGAGAAGAAGACACTAGCCAAGAAGACGGGCCTCACACTAACTCAAGTCTCCAATTGGTTTAAAAATCGACGTCAAAGGGATCGTACTCCACAGCAAAGACCGTAAGTTCAACAATAAAAAATAAAAAAAAACATGCATTAATACTATTTTCTAGCCAAAAAACTAATTACAATTATGTTTTCCACATAACTCGTAAAATAATTCATTCAACGCTTGCATCCAAGAAACTAAAACCCAAAACGAAAAAACTCAATTGTTTTTAAAATTGGCATTAAAAAAAAAGATTTATTTAAGTGACCGTAAAAGCACTTGCCTCTTTGTCCAAGACCATTTCCATTCCCATACCATGCCAGTGCGATCCGGTGCCATTTTTTTTTCTTTTCGTTATTTCTTTCTGTTTCTAAAAAGGCACTTGAGCGTGTTTTATGTCCAATTTTGCAGCTCCTTTGTGCACGGTCCTATGCATATTTATAGACCACTTCGGGCTCTGGTCGCCAACGTTGACGTGCCCCGATGCCTTTAAAACAGAGCGCATGCGTGTAGCATGTGCCTCAAATTGTTGCCGCACTCCCCGCTGTGATTTTCGATCATTTACAGGCGTCAAATTGCATACACTCTCTAACACATAGACATATGTACTGTACTTTCATTACTTTTTTGTTTTGTTTCAGTGATATTATGCTGCCTGTGGGTCAACTGGATGCCAATGGTTTCCCGCGAATGTTCAACGCCCCAAGCTATTATCCCGAATCCATATTCAACGGACAGTAAATGAAGGGTCCTTCAATCGAAATGCGCAGGCGCTGCTATTGTAAATATATTAAATTTTAATGTTAAATCTTTGGTCATCAAATGGCACTATGTTTCTAGTTCTAAAATTAACTTTAATTTGCTTTATGTATTGTACGATATTAATAATGCAATTGCAATAAATAAATATAGTGTACAAGATGTTTGAATATCAACGGTTTTTTTTGTCGTTGTTTTCCAGCACTATTTTGATTACACTACAAAATAAGTTTAAGCTATCGATACCAAATTAATATAACTATCGTTCTAGAACAGTGTGGATTCTTTGGTATTTTTTACACAGATCTGCAAAAGAAGTACATTAACCATAGACTAATATGTAACAAGAAAGGATTTAAGAGCTGGAAGTTATGTTAATTAAAATTTACGCAACCGATGAGCGGACACATGGGGAATCAAGATTTAGCCCGTATTTTTCATCACTTTTTTCCACACTTTACTCGCTACAAGTCAGCTGGTGTAAAGTCGGCCATCATTGTTAAGCTTTTTGTTTCGACTGCAAAGTGTGCGATGCGTATGGCATAATTGGCTGTTGACTATTATTGAAAAGGGTATTTTTACTTCGTGCAAATCTTTCCGTATACATTCTTTAAACTCCACATTCTGCAACCAATTGTCGCGAATATGTTGCAAGTAGTTTTTGTTCGACATTATTTAATTAAAGTTGTGAATGTCTTCATTACTTTTGCCGTTTATTGAATAGCTTCAAAATACCCCCTAACGAAATTGCTAAGGATATAAATTCTTAAGATAGCTAGAATACGAGCTAATTGCATATCATAACTGCTTTTGCAGTTTCAAAATAACTAGGTCTGGCTATAAAATAGCTTAAATGGCAACACTGTCATTAACAGCAACCATAACAAAAACATTTTCGATTTTAGCTATCGAGCTCGACTACTCGATTCTCTCATCGCGATTTCAATTCCAATTAAAAGCAGTCGACTATCGATTTATACTTGTGTCTGTATTTGAAGGTTGTCAAATATTAAAGAAGAAGACATTTAAAAATTCGCTAACGGATGTTAACAGCTTGGCGAAGTTTTTGTTTATTTTTAAAATTAGTATTTGCCTTTAACTTATACTGTCTTCTGTCGAAGTTTAAGTTTAAAATTTGTTTGGGAAAGATACCCACCATAACAATTAACATATTGCATGCATTTGAACTAAATGTCAAGTTGTGTTGTAACCAAAGAGTAAAATGTGTTGCGAATGCACATAAATAAGAATCGAGTTATTTAGCACACTCTTTCCCTAAATAGTAGCAGAACTTTAGCGAAATAATTACGCTAAATACCGAAACACATTCAATTGTCTACGAATGCTATGACGTCAACAAAGAAGAAATCGTTGCAGCACTCCCAAATAGTATCATTTTAGTGGAATAAAAGCAAATGTTGCGACGCAAATTTCAATACAAATGAAATATCATAAAAGAATAGGGACTTAAGTAGTGTGATGAAATACAAAGATTTTCTGTTAGTTTTTGTTGAAAACTTACAAAAAGTTCGAGAAGTACAAAAACAGAACTATACATTCGAAGCGAAGAGAAACGGAAATCAACAATGACTGGAATCAACGTGGCTCTCAGCTGGTTTTACGTTCTTACGAAATTCTCTCCCGTATTTTATAATACATAATAAAGCTACATACGTAGTAGAAGTCACGTCGACACTGCGTTTGTTATTGCGTCGCGATCAAAACAGTTAGTAAATAAATTATTAATATTTATATACTTACTATTTGTTTGAGTATGGAAATATTATGAATGATAATAATTGTATGAGCAAAAGTAACATATTTTGTTTACATGAAACTATTACGCGTATTTGCTTGATTTTCATGTAATTTCGCATCTTACTCAGAAAACAAAATATATTCTCTGGCACTTTGTAAGAAGTTAAGGCCCACGTGGCAATCTCTGTACAATATACAGTTTGTTTACGATGTCCAAAGTCCAAGAGCATACAAGACTTCTAAGATTGTTGACAACGTATACCCTGTATATCATATGAGCACAACTTTAAGCAGTGTTTCAGCTATTTGGCATTGACAATGCAATCTCATTTCATTAATTACTGATAACTCTTATCAAAAGACTAATTAGTCTCACGTGCTATACAAGAAGTGTCTAAAATCTGACGTGTTATAAACCATATAAATTCTGTAGAGTATATAAAATAATATTTTCGTTGGATCTATTATTAATGTGTACAAATTTTAATTTTCGTTTCAAAAGCTTTTCCTGACTGTCTACATGCTTTAAATTCATCATTGTAAGCATTTTTATACCAAAAACAATAGTAAATAAATAAATAATCACAAACATTTTCTTTAAAGTGAGATCAAAGTTTTATTCGTTTCATAATTTTCACTTTTTATGCTATTTTCATTTCATAATATGCAAAACTTGAAAAAAAAATTAAATAATAAATAACAATTTGCATTCGTTGCCATTGTAAACATTGAAAAATAATGCTTTCTATCAATTGATATGATCAACAATTTTACAGCAAAATATTAATTTATGTATTGTACATAAGTTTCTTTTAGGAAGAATCAGTTGCAATTACAGTTACGAGGATTCAGATACGGATTCTCATGTGTGAAAATGTATACAGATTAAGAACGAACAAAATTCGTTACTTTTGGAAGGCAGTGAGTTTTTTTTTTATCTAATTGTATTTGTGTATTTGTGTATGTGTGTGTGTGTGTTGGTACGTTAAAGGTGAGCGAGGCTACAAAGTCTTTTTGTGTGTATGTGTGTTTGCGAGAGTTTCCTCTCTGAAGAGCGCTTTAGCCGCCTTAGCCTCGGCTATCATCGTAGAGAGCAGGCACAATCAATCAATACGCAATGCGCCTTGAAACAAACAAGGTCAACAATGCATTGAATATCAAATCTTGATGTTCGATTTAAACCGAGTCAAGATCACGCGCCAGCGTATACGAAAAAGCGAGCATCCAGTGGCTTTTTGTATGGCTCAAAGTCGGGCCATGGTCAGCCCATATCCTCTTCAGCGTCTGCATCCGTCTCTGTGGTCAGCGAGGAGCCGGAGGAAGATGCGGACGAGGAGGCGGAGGAGGAGCTGCTACTAGTTTGAGCCATTTGCAGAGTGGATTGCGTATAGTCGAGTGGCTCCACACCAATATCCTCATAGCCATTATCTTGCTTATCACTCGTCAGATGGCACAGTTCACTCAAGTCGCCTTCGTCGATACGCTCGTGCTCATCCTGATCCTCATCCATGTCCCAGTCTTCAGCAATTTGCACATTAACAGGCAGGTACAAGTGAAATGGCCGCTGCTCCTTAAGCCAAGGCGTTAGGAATATATGCGATGCTGTCATACGTTCGGTGTAATTCTTGCGCAGCAGCGATAGCATTAACCAGCGCACAGACTTTGATAACGACATGGGTATTTGGACATTGCCGTGTCGAATCACTGTTATCAGATTGCAATTGGCCTTCTCATAGAATGGATACTGTCCGACCAGCATTGTGTAGAGTATGACGCCAAGTGACCACATATCAGCTGGTTTTCCTTGATATGTCGGCTGCGGGCAGAGTAACTCCGGTGCGGTGTACAGTGGACAGCCAATTTTGTCGCTCAAGGTATCATCATCACCATCGAGTATCATGGATCCCTCTAAGGATTCATACTGCAGTTTAGTTCTGTAAACGATAAAAGGCAAACAAAATATTTAGTAAATATTGCAGCAAGAGTTGCTTAATCTACGAAAATTAAAAGTGTTGCCATAACAACAGAAACACATACTTAAATCGATTGGTATCGCGTTGGTGGCGTTGCCAACCTTAGTGAGTTGTCGTCGCCGTCTTCGGGCCTTGCCGTGAGAGCGCATGTAATTGATACAACAGACAAAAAAAAAAATGAAAAAAAAGTGACATCGACTACTCGTGCCCCCATCTCTGACAAAGCAGGCGACCCCAAACACCCAAGAGCGGTGACACCATGTTGACATTGGCCTACATTTTCATGCAAAAAAGCTTAACAAGAGAAACAGAGAGAGATAGAGCTGTCTGCTGAGCCAGCCTATAAGTGGTACTGCATTGCCGCAACTCCACCTACGGCTCTGAAGCTTCTTGTCGAGAGACAACAACTGGCAAACATTGAGGAAAAGATATAACAAAAAACTAAAAGATAATTAAGTGAACGCCAAAAAAAAGACACCATTAAAAAAACATTTGTTGATTGTGCCATGAAACAAACAAAAATACGTCCATAAATACATAGATATGTGTAAGTATTAATACAAACTCAAAAACCTCAAGCTGACCCTGAGCAAAAATAAGCAACAACAAAAATGAGCGCGCCTTTTGCCATCAAACAAAAAATTACAATGCCACACAAATGCGATCCATAAACAAAGAGAGGGAGAGAAGAAGAAGAGCGGGAGTGAGAGAGCAGCGCGTAGAGTTGCTATTACAACAAGCGACCTTGTTGGCTCATTGGAGAGGAGAAGTGGGCGGGGGGATCATTGCGCAGCCCATTCATTTGAAGAGCGTCCACGATTGGCGCCTCTCTCTTTCCCTTGCTGTTTGAATTTAACAAATTGAATTTTCCAAAAAAGAGACTCACACGCTCAATTAGATAGCTAGAGAGAAGAGGCAAGAAGCAGAGGACGGTGGCGTTAATACGTGCTGTTAATTTAAATGCTATTTAAATGTCTATACGCAAACCGAAAAATTATAATAATTTTAAAATACACAGAAGATCAGAGTCAGGGCCAAGGCGCAATTTGACCTTACAGCCGAATGGGTTACAAGTGTGTGTGTGTGTGTGTGTGTGTTTGCCTATGTGGTTTAGCTATAACTATGCATGTAAGCATACATATATACATGTATGTGTGATACATTTAATTTGAACTTGTGAACGTTTTTTTTTTATTCTTTAACAAAATGTTATAATATTATACTACCTTTTTAAATACTTATATTAAATTATGTAAATAAACGAAATACATTCAACTCAAAATGTACATTTACGACCTTTTTGGATTAATGGTGTACGCATTTAAATTAAAACAGTAAATAACTATAAATATATAGAAAAAGTTAAAAATTATTTAGGTGATCAACATGCAATATATGTTTAAATAATAACATCATACTATTTTTTTTCTTCTATTTCTTCTTTTAAATTCTTGCACAACTATACGACACACTCTTTGTACATCCCTCTTACTGAGGTATAAATAATAAACATATACATATACAAAAATAAAGTTGGCAACACGTAAAGCGGAAAACGTCAATGCAATAAATTTGCTAATTACATTGGCAATGGAAACGTAAAACAATACTAACATAAAAAGTTCAAAAACATTCAACAAGTATTGCTTAATTTGTAAGAATTGTATATGCACACAAACATACGTTCATAAATAAAAAAACATATGCTAAGAGAAACTGAAACTGCGAGTGTTGCTCTCACAATCAACAGGTACAGCAGAGACAACATGGAAAAAACAGAAAAAGAAAAGCTATTATGATTAAGAATACACACACATACATGCGTACATAAAAATATCTACTGACGTATGCGCGAAAAAAAATAAATTATTTTGCAAGCACCTCGGAACATATTTGAAGGTGAGCCTAACATTTCGACGTGTACTGTACACATACACACACACACATGTACACAGATCATGCATAAGCACATACATACATAAACCGCAAACACAGTAAAACGAGTGAATGAGTACAGCGTAGGAATCTTGCTGCGAGCACTTTGCACGCTCGATATTTATACATATGTATGTATATACTTACATGCATATATACTCACATTAATACATATATGAATATGTACGCAGCTTTTGTTGTTGCTTTATTATCAGCGCTTTGTGTGTGTACACTGTACAGTATTGACAAAAATATTGAATACGCAAACGTTTTACATATAAGAACGCAATACCACTCTGTCGAACTGTATTTCATCAGGTACAGTAATTTCCGACACAAAATACACACATATGTACATGTGTACATGCATACACAACATTGTCGTTGCTGTTGCTGATCTATTGGATATTTTATTGCAACACTTCTTAAATGTTCAATGTTACCAACAACTGGCCAACAAAAGCGAACAGCAACAACGACAACGTCGGCCAATAACAAGAGCAACAATTGTGGCACCAATAACACCAACACACAAAAAAAAAACAACGAAAAAACAACAACTGTTGCTCATAACGAGTTTTTATCGAATTGCAAAATAAAGATATGCAACCAGTACAGAGCGAGCAAATGTGTGTTTGTGTGCTGGTGATGTTGGTGGTAGGTATCATGCGGGTGCGGAAAAGGGAAGGAAGGGTCACTAACAATCGATTACGAAAGGCATCAGCACATGTACACTCACACATTTATACATATGTGTGTACATAACAATTGCTTGCATGTAATTATGTTCGATAAATACATCAGCGGGGTTAGAATTAGTAAAAATAGTTCAAATGAGCGACACACTGGTTCCGCTCATAGTTGCCTTACGATGGGGGATCGCGATATTATATAGTGAGCCTTGTTTTTAATATGGAATATTAAATGGCATTTAATTTAATATATAATTAAATTGGATGATGAAATACCTGTTTTAAATTTGTTGTTTAAATCAGCACCATTATCAATTTTACTATTTGATTTATAAAAGTATTAAAATTGCAAAATTTTCAATTATTTTTAAGGTGTTAATTGCTATGTCAAATATTTTTCTTTAGAACCAGTCTAAGCTAGCTCAGCTGATCTTCACTTAGGCATCTTTCAACTAAGACATTACAAACCTTTAATTATTTCGTTAATACTAACCTCGCCTCGTCAATAAAGTAGAAGCGCTTCAGCTTGAGATCGCGCAGGATTATTCCGTTGCGATGGCACACCTGCACCGTTTGGCAGATCTGATGAAAAATGGCTCGGGCTTCTGATTCGCACAAACGCTTTTCGTGCCTGATGTACGTGTGAAGGTTCTCATAAACGCGTTGCTCTCGCTGCTCTGAGTGAACGGGTGCAATAATAATGTAGGTGCGATTCTTGGAGAGTGGCACCAAATCGTGAACGCCGCGAATTAGCTTATGGCCGTAGATGGTGCTGCGACAGAGTTGCTTGTCATCCTGCTCCAAATGGAAGTAAGCACGTTGCACTTTGTGCAGCGGTTCGTTGATAATCTTGCAGATAAACTGCTCGCCCGTGTAGACATCGACGCATTGCAGATTTGATGATGTCAGATCGATGAGGTGACGATAGGAGGCGGGCGTTTTGGCCGCTGCTGCGGCTGAGATGTGACTAGGCTGAGCACTGATCAAATAACGGCTTTTGATCACCTTGACGGGCTGCTCACCACCGTTTCCTTTTCCAGATGCACTACCAGCACTCCAACTGCTCGTTTGCTCCGCAAAACTAAGAGTATTCAGTTCACAAATGCCTCCGGGAGTGCGCATTATTTTCTCTCTTATGTTGCGAAGCATTTGAGCATTCAAATCTTTTGTCGGCGTTGACAAGGAGGTGGAGAGGGTGTTGGGGCTGGATGTAAACACAGCTGCTGTTGCATTGTTGTTGTTGTTGGTGGCATTGTTGTTGCTCTCATTAATGAGAGCTGATGAGATATGAGGCAGCGAATAGTTTACTATTTTGTTAGCTTCCACCACTGTGCCGTTGCTAACCATTTTGTTTTGTTACTGTTGTTTCTTCTTGTTGTTGTTATTTCAAATGGTATTCATACACTGTCTGCCAGCTCACAATTATCACAGTTTCTGCTTTCTCTTGCTTATTCTTTCTTAGTAAACTGTTGTTTCACTTTAGCTCACGATTGGTATTTTCATTGTCTTTTCTTTGCTTTTAATCTGTACATATACGTTTTGTACGATCTGTGTATGCGTACGTATGTTTCTTTTTTGTGTTTGTGTGTGTGTGTGTACGGACGCGAGCTAGTATAAGTTTTGCGTTTACTTCAATTTCACTTAGTTGACGCAATGGAGTACGATTATTGCGAAATATTTTTGATAAACGAACATAATTACGCGTTAGTTTTTTTCGGGGCTGTTACTGTTGTCGATTTTAGAACAAATCGACCGATATATAAGTTCACTTACTCGTGCACACACGAAACAAAACGAAACGCGCCCGCCTGTCTGCTTTGCTCTTCGAAATGTTAATGGTTTACTTTTCACTGTTCGTGCCGTTTATGTATGCTACGCATGGACACGCTAAGAGAGGTTCAACATTCGGTGAGAGATCGAAGCCGAAGAGTTCGTGACGTCAGGCTCTCAAGATATTGCTTATGGAACACAGTTTTCTGCACGTACATATGTATATGTATATATATATATATATATATATATATATATATATATAAGCTCAACAAATATCTCTATAATAATTTGGAGAGCAAAATTCAAAGGATTTCTGTGATACAAATATTTTTTATCAAATATATTTAGTAAATCATGTATATTTTGTATTACAGACACTTTCCATTGCATGAATACAAATAACTGTATATATTTCTAAACAAAATAATTGCTATTGTTTACAGGTTTATATGTGCACTTATCGTTTATCACAATTATTAGTTTGTGACGTCAGGCTGTACAATATAAAATTCGAAACAACTAGTGTGCATTCTCAGTGAGCTCACCTTCAAGTTGGTGATGCATTCGAACGCTTATGAAACGACTGGAAATGAAACATACCAGGGCTTCGCTTGCGATACTTGCATTGGTATTTGTGAGAATTTTAGCTCTTGTGCGACGTTATTTTCGAATACAATTGCGCGGAGCGTTGAAATACTAGCCTTGCCTTCGTATTGCAGGCCTGTACGTTTACGTTTATAATTAAATGTATACGGAAATTCCCGATTGAAAATGAAACGTTGATTTTGAATGCCATATGCCAGCGTCTTTTTTCTTTTCGATGCCTAAAAACCACCCCTATGTGTATGCTCACTCACATATACATAAAAACATCTACAAATGCCTGTACTAGGCACTGAATACCAAAAGATGCTAACTGTAACAGCTTTAGCGATCGTTATTGTTTGTACGTTGTTTGCCATCGCAAGGACTACTTTGATGAATGATGAAACTAATATCTACATATATGTGCACGATGCTTTCATCAATAACTATCGATATTCATACAAGCGTATATGTACGTACATACATATATGTATGTATATCAATGCATGCCTACAATAATTATTCGATGTGCGCCGCGCAGTTTATGATTTCGTTGAGCAGCTGCAATTCGAAAATAAAGATCATTGGCCTACACACGCAGGAATTATGCCAGAGCACAGCAGATTGCACACATTCACATGCAAACGCACAAGCATTTTTATGCATGTGTGTGTATGTGTGTGTGCAGGTAAAGATAACTACAACAACTACAGGTAGATTTTCATTTCCCAAACTCCGCTTGTGCATCATCCCCTAAATTGTGAGGGATGGCTGTACTACGCGAAGGATGTTGCAGCTGTTGCAAGGTGATTTCCAAGTATGCAGACACACATACATGTATGCATATGCATGGGTATATATGTATGCATTCATCTGTCGGTACAAGTTCGAGGTCAGATCTAAAAGTTATGCTAATTTTTGGTTCTAATATTGTTTAAGCCGATTTTTAATTGGTAATAACAGCATTGCCTGTGTAACCAATCATTTTGGTTGTTTTAATGTAGCTAGTTTGCTTAAACAGCCATTTTATGTTAGCTTACACATATGGTTTATAAAAAATCATTCGTTACCACGAAAACACACCTCGCACGTTTGTTGTTTGTACACTTTGAAAACATTGCATTGCTTTGGTTTTTGGGTAGGTTGTTTTTTTTTTTCATAACGTTACGTTTTTTCGAACAGCCGGCATCCTATCACCTTGTGCTGCTTCAATACACGCTTCTTGCAGATCAAAACTTGTCAATGGCATTGGTACAGGCGCGTTGTCATGAATTTTTTTTGCTTGGGGGTCGTCCGTTGTTCCATAGTAGAGACAATCAGCCGGAAGAGCACCAAAGAGCATTTTGTAGATAATCAGTTATTGTTTTTGTAAAAGTAGCTTACTTTCATATTGTCATATATGCATACATTTTGGCTGATTACAACGAAAAACAATATTCACATATTGTAATCGGCAATCGCATTGAGGAAGCTGAAAGTTTGTCTACTCACATATATATGTACATACATGTGTACGGTTAAAGCACACTTATACAATACACATGCGATCGATACGTATGTTTGCACGTTGCGAACGTTAAGTTTTTGAATTCAAATTCAAAATACAGAGACGATAAGCTCAAAGCCAACGGACGCTTTACGCTTGCAAAATAGCGCCAAGTTGTTGTCTCTGCTTCTTAATAAGCGCACGTTTGCCGCTCCATCAAAAAAGTCATGCGTTACAAACCCGTTTTGACTTTGAAAACGAATTCTAGCTACAGATTTTCGTTGTTGTTGCCAAGCTCGTAAGCTCTCGGCACGAATTATTTTTGTTTTTCGCCTCTCTTTGTCTCAGGCCTTGGTTCGTGTGGCACTGGCACACTCACACACACTACACAGACTCACAGAAGCATTGAATGTACAAACTCTCTCACATTAAAGTTTGTACGAAATGCTTTTTTTTTGTCTGTCGTATGCGTCACCACGGCTGCGTCATCAAAACCAGAACTTGTTTACGCCGATGACGGTTTGGCGCCTCCCTTTTTCCTCCCACTACTCATTCTCATGAAACTTTCCTTCGTTAGACTATCAGTGCTGCGACATTCCATGCACTCTCGTTTTAGCCAGTCACACGTTTCAATCTCGCACGAAATGCAAAAACACATAAGTGATAATAAATTTCACAGCTATGCCATATTTCACTTACAAATTAACTTATATGAAGAGGAATAGTTTAGTTTCTTTGAAGGGGAGAATAAAATTTGTACACTTGCATTTATTTGAAGTCATATGATTTATTAGTTTTAAAACCAATTACAGTCTATCTTCTCTATTACGAAATTCTGTACAGCGGAGAACAATTCTATTTTACGAATTTTCTCCATATTATTTTTTGGTACCCTTGATTATATGGAAATTCGACATGATTTCATCACCCGCTTAAAGTATGATTTAAGTACAACATAAAATTTGTATACGCTATTCAAAAGGCAGTGTATCTTTTAAATGTTATATTAGTTAAAACACCAAAACTTGCTAACTAGTTTCATAGCATTGTTATTGTTATATTGTTCCACTCAGATTAGAAGTAATCATGTTTACAAAACTTTTATACCTTGTCACCATACAAATATGAGTGTGCAAATATTTATGTATGTTCCTTCTAGTTAATGAATCAGTTTCACTTTGTATGTATTTTTGCTATGAAGAAATAGTAAACAAATACATTGTATTTTTGCTATGAAGAAATAGTAAACAAATTAAATTAATTTTTTTAATACATGTTTATTTGTATATAAGTATGTATATCATTTTACATATGTTCATAAAACATTTCATATATATATTTTAAAATATTAACTATTGTTTATGCATTTATCTCATGTTTAAATAAAGAGAAGTTTTTATTTTTTTGAGTCAACATATTGAAAAGTTTTGATGCTAATAGTACATAACAGGATTTAGAGGTACTTTATTTAACAATGGCTGGCTATCAGTATTTGGTTTGGTTTAAATAATTATATTTGTGTAGACATCTAGAAGTTTATGCATATATATATATTGACATGGGCTGATTAAACATATACATATATAGATCTATATAGATTACTTTTATTTGTGTTTTTCTTGTGACATTCTTCATTTAACCGACAATTAATTTATGTTCAACATGTTTCCCGATCGATGTACATATAAGTGTGCGTGTTCGATAACAATTTTAAAAATCATGGATATTTCTTCACAGACTATTGTGTTTTGCCAAGTTCCCAAAAACACTACAAGGTACATGAGTGGATTTCTAGTTTGGACTATCTGCATTCTCGTAATCCTCTTCCTCAACAATTGGTTTCTTATCATCCAGCTTGGTGCGACCCATAAAACGTTCCAATACCGTATGCTTAGCATTGCCCCTCGAACCTTTGAACGAACCCCAATTTAGCTTACCTGCCTCGGATGAGGTCATAAGTATGGAGTAAGAGGAACATGCCTCACCCTCTTTACTATGCCTGATGCCATACAGGAAGTAGACAACCATGCCAATTGTTACCCAAACAAAGAAACGCACCCAGGTCAAGGCATCCAAATGCACCATTAGCATTATATTACTAAATATACCCAATGCGGGTACAAATGGCACAAATGGTACTTTAAAGTTTAAGCCACGTGTATTCTGATTATGCACCGCCATTATTGCCACACAAGTGCTAGCTGCAAAGATGATGAATCCATAAACAAGCAAAGCCCACCAGGTACCCGTATAAAGTTCCGTCCAGGACACCTTCAATTCCAAACAGATGGCAAAGCTCAGGATAACGAATAAAAGTACCGCCACAGAGACAACAGATCCGGGTGCAAAGCGGCCCAAAAGTGGCTCCAACCAACGGAATTGTGGCTTTAATCTGCCCGCCAGAGCTCCTTCAATTAAATCACTTGTAGGCGATGCTGTATCAATGCTTGACTGTGAATCCGCATCCTCGTCATTCTCATCATCGGGTGTATCTGGTGCATAAACGGGGTTTGAACTACCCACATGGGATAACGGTCGATAGCGTAGAATTATAACACTAGCAGAGACAATGGTATATGCCAACAGCGTACCTATCGACATGAACTCCACCAGCTTGGCCAAATCAAAGACCAAGGCGAGAGCAGCACTAAACAGTCCAGATACAATCAAATTCAATATTGGCACCTGAGTACTTGTGTTAATCTTTCCAAAGCAACTGAAGAGCAATCCATCCGATGCCATTGCATACATGCAACGTGGTAGAGCATACAGAGAACCCAACAACGTTGTCGTCATGCCACACAGCGCACCAATCGAGATGATATACTTGGCCCACGGCAAATTCAAATGTCCAAATGCCTCGGGCAACGAAGCAGCCGGATTGATCTCGCTAATGGGTATCATGAGGGTCAAAGCAGCGCTCACCAAAATATATCCACAAGTGACAACGCATAGCGATATCACCGTTGCAATGGGTATGGAAACAGCAGGATTTTTGGCCTCCTCACCGGATGTGGCTATCGAATCGAAGCCAACGAATGCATAGAAACAGGTAGCAGCACCAGCGATAACACCGCCAAAACCATATGGCAGGAAGCCACCCTGAGCCTCCGACCAATTATTGGTATCTGCATACCAGAAACCCACACTAATTACCACAAGCATTACACCAATGTTTACCAGGGTGAGTATGCTATTGAATACAGCCGTTGCCTTGACGCCACTGCCCAATACCGCGGCATATGCAATACAAACGAGAAAGGCCAAGACATCCGGATATTGAGCCAAACCGGGTTCATGTATGCCTCCCATCACGGCGAGCGTTGTATTGGCAATCCAGCCACCCAACATTGAGTCCACATAACCGCTCCAGGCTCGAGCCACCGATGCAGCGCCCAACATATGCTCCAGTAGTATATTCCAGCCAATGACAAATGCCCAAAACTCACCGATCGATATATAAGTATAGACATATGCAGATCCAGCTTTGGGCACCCGTGTTCCAAATTCCGCATAGCACAAAGCAGCCAACATAGAAACAAATCCTGCCAGGACAAATGATAGAATAATGCCCGGACCAGCCATTTCTTTGGCCACAGTGCCAGTTAAAACATAGATGCCAGCACCAACCATATGTCCAATGCCTAAAGAGTGTATAAGTGAGTATCAAATATTTTATGCTTAATAGTTTTTTTTCGATTACCCAACAATGCAATATCAAAGGTGGTCAGACATCGATTTAGTGGAGTCTCCATCACATCCGCTGGCACTGGTTTTGTGCGATTCATTTTTGTGCATAGACCAGACATAATGTGTCCCAAAATTGCACGTCTTGAGCTTGGCATTTTAATAAAAAAAAAAACTCCTTGCACTCCTTTTTAAAATCCTTCTTTTGTCACTTTGTTCGCACGTCAAAACATATGCCACATAATATCCTAAGCTGCTCTGTTTGTTTTCATAAATATTTTTTATATATTTATAATTATAAATAAGTAAGTATATATTGTTTTTTGTTAAGTACTCTTTCCGTTGCAAGTTTTTTTCTCCGGCTGTGCTCAGCGTTTCACTTGTTGTACATGAACAGCTGTGTCAGTATCGATTTTTCCTTAAAGCCCCCCTTTAATTATTTCAGCCTGGTATCCACCAAACGCAACATTAGGCATAACCCAACACTGTTTACGCAATAATTAAGTTAACCAGTGCTGTTAGCTTACGTAATTCCCTTAATCCCTTTAATTTTCAAATATTCAAAAGCTTTACTTTACATTACAAATGAAAAAAAAAAAAACTACTTATCACAATCAGCTAAGCTATTAAAAGTACATTAAACGTTTGCCTAATAAAGATTTTAAACAGCCTGTTTATCTTTACGGTTTTTATACTCGATACCGAAGGTAACTAGTATATTGGTTTTGTGCAATGTCCGTCATGGTGTCTGTCCGTCTGTCCGTCTGTCCGTCCGTATGTATGCAAGTTTTTTCCACACCCTTCAAGCTAGAGACTTGAAACTTTCCAATTCTCTTTATCTATGGGATAGTAAATTAAAGTGTCAAGATGGGGGTTCTACGATAACTGGGGGGCTGGCAAATCGATAAATTCGATAACTCAAAACCGATAAATCCACATATTTCGCATATCCTTGCAGCTAGAAGTACCAAATTTGGTAAGAAGATAGCTACTAGCAACCCCCAAAAAACTGCATCAAAAATTTTGGAGCCACGCCCCCCCATTCCGCCCCCAGCCCCCCCGCAATTTAAAGTCAAAAAAGCGTATATCTCCCACAGTTTTTGAGCTAGAGCCACCAAATTTTGTGCCAAGATAGGTGATGATGACCCCCCAAAACTGCATCAAAAGTTTGGATGCCACGCCCACCGATACTGCTCTAGCCGCCCCCATCCACCCCAACGCTTCGTCAAAAACGGGAATGCGTGTATCTTCCAGAGTTGTGGAGCTAGAGCTTCCAAATTTGGTGGGAAGATAGCTAGTAGCGATCCCCAAAAAACTGCATCAAAGTTTTGGAGCCGCGCCCACCCATTCCGCCCCCAGCCCCCCCGCATTTTGAAATCAGAAATGGCTATATCTCCCAAAGTTTTTGAGCTAGAGCCACCAAATTTGGTGCCAAGATAGGTGATGATGACCCCCTAAAAACTGCATCAAAAGTTTGGATGCCACGCCCACCGATCCTACCCTAGCCGCCCCCATCCACCCCAACGCTTCGTCAAAAACGGGAATGCGTGTATCTTCCAGAGTTGTGGAGCTAGAGCCACCAAATTTGGTAGGAAGATAGCTGGCAGTGACCCTCAAAAATCTGCATCAAAGTTTTGGAGCCAAGCCCACCCATTCCGCCACCCTTTCCCCACCATTTACAAACTTTCAGCTAGAGTCACCAAATTTTGTATGAAGGTAGCTATTGACATTCCACAAAGATCTGCATCAAAAATTTGGATGCCATGCCTACCCATAACGCCCCCAGCCCCCCCCCCCCCCTATTCTCACTTTTTACAAACTTCGAGCTAGAGTCACCAAATTTGGTATGAAGATAGCAATTGACATTCCACAAAGATCTGCAGCAAAAATTTGGATGCCACGCCCAACCATACCGCCCCCAGCCCCCCTTTCCCCACTTTATACAAACTTTGAGCTAGAGTCACCAAATTTGGTATGAAGGTAGCATTTGACATTCCACAAGGATCTGCAGCAAAAATTTGGATGCCACGCCCAACCATACCGCCCCCAGCCCCCCTTTCCCCACTTTATACAAACTTTGAGCTATTAATGGTGCAATCAGCTAGTTTACAAAAAGCTTTATGATTTCAATACAGAATTCAATACTTATTTTTAACGAGCAAATGATTTGAACTCGAACTTAACGGTGAAATGTCAATGGCCAATAAATGGCAAGGCTACTTAACATATTTAAAAGTGTTTGTCCTTGTGAATCATTGACAAGTTATTGACGTGGTACTCATTTTGGATATATTGTGCTCTTGAAACTTGATAATGTGCGAGTACAGAATTGTATGTTCCTCAAACTATGCCAAAGTCTTGACCAATATAAAATCTATTGCATACTTATAGGTGCTTCAAAATAATTTTCTAAGTATATAAACAAGTTGAGTTCTTTTCTTATTTTTATTTAGTTATTTTTATTTTAACAAATTAAATATAAAACTAAATTCCAAATCTAATATAAGCTCAATGAACCTTAGACCTTCTTATAAGTACGTTTTCTGACCTTTATCTGAATTCTCAATCGTGTTTGAATTTATTTTTTAGGAATCCATTTTATTTTTAAATTTTTCACTTCCCTTGGTGACCATCCGTAGTATATTCCAAGTCCTCCCATCCACCTACATTTTTCAATTAGTAAGTCATAAATACTGTAGAAAAAAGTTAAAGAAAAATTTAGTTTTGAGTGTTAAAACGCTAAAAGCTCCGCGCTATTTTTGAATGCAGCTCACAAATCGCTAGATTTCCTTATAGGACATTGACAATGAGATAAAAACAAAAGCTCCCCTGTTTTGTGAATAAGCATGGTATTTTTAAGTTCGTGTACGTTCCCTTAGGTAAACTAATGCACAGATTTATGAATTTCATCATTCTTACAAATTTGACAATAGCGGTATATTAAGCACAAAGGTCATTAAATAAAAAATAAAATAAAAAACGATTGAAAAGACGTTTTTTATGCGTTGAAGTACATGCAATATATAATTTGGTACTCATACACAACCAAAATCCGTGAGATCATCTTGATGTACAAGTTTTTTATGTATGTAACAATTACAATAAAATGTTTTGTTTTTTGTTTGTTAGTAATTTCAACAAAAATATAATAGACTTGCTGGTTATATTTGACTTTGCTGGCGCCAAGTGGTTTTTTGTTTGAGCTCAAACAATAGAAAGCTTAAAATGGTTTGCATTGTGACCCAGCTGCTGTTGGTTTTTCACCAGTTCAGCGACAAAGTTTCTCAGAATGTCCTCTGAGGATATAGAACTTAACAAACTTTGGAAGAACTGATCAAATTTTAATTTAAGGGTCGTGCTGTGTTTTGAATTGACTTGAAGGAGGTCCTTAATTTGAAATGTATTTCAAATATTCTGGTCCCGTGAAATGCGTAAAGAGCATAATGTGTTTGTGATATTCTATGTGACAGGCAGAAGAAATTTTTCCTGATTCCATTTAGCATTTTTACATTTAGTGGAGAAATTGTTTTAAACATATTTCTAAATAAAGCGATCCTAATGATTTATTCTTAAGTTGCAATTTAGTGCTCCTCATTATTATAATCCACAATATTTTACTGAAACCGCTTTTCTCAATCGTTAAAGTTTTGATTCATATTTGTTTTTAGTTTAGCATAAATAACGTAAATGCCTTTTAGAAACTGCGTCCAGGTATTTAGGGCACTTGAGATGATTATTTTGATTACTTATGATCTCTACACTTGATTTTTCAAAGGTGTGTCTTACAATTAATACTTACTGACCCAATTCGTTTAACTCCAAGTTGTCCCTTAGGCCATTTGTTTTTTCTATTTAGTTTTTGGTCTCTTCATGCATGATGACTTAGTGGCCTTCAGTGCCGTAAGCAGCGTTTACCAAAAAATATATATTGAAAATTCATTGGCCTAAAGCATATTTTTACGACATTTTTCAATATATTTTTTTAAATATCTTTGATTAGTTTTCAATTAGCAAGAAATGATGATGAGCAATAATTAAGTATATGTTAAAATAAATAATTGAATGTGTTTTTTATTTTTTGAATTGTGTCCGTGTGTGCTTTTAGCTTTTTAAGCAGCCAAACAATTGCCATTTGTTTTTTTATTATTTCTACATAGTGGCACGTCCCTCTTACAACTTCAGCATCACATACAACACATAACTATCCACGACGATCAGCAAAAGGTACAGTAATCACCCAACGCCATCTATATCGCCATGACCGCTTGTCGTCTGTCACCACGCGATGAACGAAGCACGAAGCGGACGTTGGGCACCCAAAAACTATGAGTAGTATGTGTTTGTGGTATTATAATACCTGTTCGGGATGATCGGGTAAAGCAATGACTATACTACACATACTGCTAGTTGCATGACCAGCTAGCTACATACTAGCTCTGTGCCCGATGTTGAAGCCGGCCACGATTTCAGTTACGACAATGACGGATTTTGGCATTTTGGCCCTAAAATATACATACATTCATACACAGAGTGCTAGCCATTTGACGTTGCGGATCTTTTAGCTGGAGTAGTAGTTGTTGTCGCCGCAATTGCAGCCCGCTGTCTGGGACCGGGTCAAGATGAAGAAGACGTCGTCAAGCGGACAATGTTCGGCTCACGCGACTTTGTCTGGTGCACAAATAGAAATGAAAAGAAAATTCACATTTTTATTAAAAATGAACGTATACTCTTTCATTACAATATACAAAACATTGTGATGGAACATACTGGAAACAAATGTTTAAGTATTAATTTTTTGTAAAACTTCCTCATAAATGCTTTGAATCAAATAGTATATCAATATTTTGACTAGCTTAACCATAAAGCACAAAACCCGAGCAAAAGTTATAACAGAAATGGGGAATTCACAGTAAATTTTATTAAGGTGACCATGCTCGAAGGTAACATTTATTTGCAGTGCTGCAGAAAACATCAAAATACTTTGCATTGAGGCATTTCGGTAGTGTATTTGAATGCATGCGCGAGGCGTGATTAAAAAGTAATAGATATATTTGAATTTCATTAGATGCCATTGCAGATTTATTCATTTGTTGACTTGAAAAAATCACTTGCCTCATCAAAGTCCAAATACATTTTGCAAAGCGTAAATTTATATTACTTTTGAAACGGGCCTCGTAAGTATTAAACAAAAAAATTTTTTAAAGTAAATAACTCTTTTGTGGCTTGCCGTGCTGCTGTTTTAGCTGCTCTTTTAGCTGTTGTGGCAGTCGTTTTTTGCCTTAGCTGCGCCTTTGGATTTTGAAAGCAGTGTTCAAAACGAATTTTTTAGTTAAAACATGCTACGCGCGAGTATATAAACGAAGACGCGTCTTTTCGTTGCTTAGTGCGACAGCAAACTCTTAACCAGCCGGCGATCGAACTAACTTTTTCCCAAGCAACGATCAGCAAGTGATTTCAGTAAGTTTCATCAACTAAGTGACAATTAATCTAAGTGGATTTCAACATTTTTCGAGAAGCCATAGAACTCAACAGTGTTGTGAGTGTTTGCCCAAAAAATTAAATTTGACTTGGCATTTAAAGTACAATATTTAAACTGTGCAATTGTGAAAGAGAAGTAGGTGTGATAAGTCCAATCAATTAAAACATTCTTTGCAAAAATTGTGAAATTTCTGGACATACGAATTTAAAAAATAATTTAAAAAGAAGTTACATGATTTTGAAAAGTACTATAGCGTTAATGGAAATTTATAAATTAATCTGGGGCATTGTGTGGTCTTTAAATAAAATAATTGACTTCTTCGATTGTAAAAACGTGAGAATATAATTAATATTTGAAAAGGGCATTTTCGATGATTTTCAAAAACTTTTTTTTTTTAATTTCTCTGTCTGTTAAAATATTTTAAATTAATAAAATAAGAAACTTCTAAAATTATAAAAGAAGCTATTAATTAAAATTTCAAATGTCTTTTGGAAGATTGTTAAAAGTTTAATAAATTTATTCCTGTAAAAAAAATTAACTCTTAACTTTTAAAAACGTGATCAAATTATTATGTTACAAGTGTAATCAATTTTGTTGCACTTCTTAATCGCCATTTAGTTATAGCTTAACTAAAAATTTTCGAATCATGCTGTGAACATTTTAATAAACGATGGTTAATATTTTTTATAAATGGTAGATTTAATTATAGATAAGCCGAAGAATCTTCGAAAATCCGAAGGCCGATTCAAATCAATCAAATGGCATTAGACCCGAAAAAACGCTTAGACCAACTGATCCATAGTCTTTATCATCATCATAACCGTAAGGCCTTTAGTTAAACACATTGAAACGTCACTGCTGATAATTTCCTAAAGATTTTTATATTTATGTGAACTATACAAAATTAATTATCAATTTTTATCATTCCTATAACATATTATGTTAATTAGGACGCAAAGTCCCACACTACAGATTGCGTTGCTATTTATTGTTATTGCTGCAATAATCTTATCCGCTACGATTTAAGATTTGAAATTGACCAATCTCAGGTTGGAAACACAAAAAAACAATCTGCCCTACTTCGGCTGTGAGTTGTTAGCAAAAAAAAAAGAAGAGTGAAGCGTGCCATCGGCAAGCATCGAATAAAACATACCCTATTCGCAATTTTTTGCCATTATTGGTCGTAAAACCTTAACACAAATGTCACATTTACATGATTAATTTTAAATTGTAATATGTTTGGCTACAGATTGATGTCATAAAATCAAACTATCCATTGACCTCATGCATTTCCACCAGCGACAGAAACATATTAACCTTTACAAAGCAAATCAACAAATTCAAACTGAATAAGCGCGAAAAAAATCGGCTAATGCGAATAAATTTATTTTAAGTCGGTTATTATTGGCCAACCTTTAATCTGTTGATTTGCGGACAGCAAATTAAGACAGTTGTGATATGAAAACATTTTGTAATAATATGTTTGCGTTGGCAGATATTAGGCTAAAAGCTAGCAGTTTTACTTAGTTCAAAATAAGCAAACAATTTCTTTAATATATAAAAAAAATAATTTGCCGGATTTACTGTTCAACTTAAATACCATTTCCAATTTATCGATTACGCTAAGGCATAAATTAGTGTACAAAATTATACACCAGTATAATTCATAATGGCGCATTCACAATTATTCAATATTCTTGGGCTACAGCATTAAGTATTCACAATAGTACCGTAGACATTACTGTCCAGTTCCACACCCTGTTTGACGGCTGTTGAAAGGTGGGTGCCAGCAAAAAAATAAGAAAATTACATGCATACTTACACAGATGTATGAATGTTCATATGTGTACACAATGCGTGGCTGTGGCAGCGTCAAAGCCTGTTGGGTAATCACCTGTTTGCCATGACGAATACGAATACAAGCACCTACAAGTGTGTGTGTGATGCGCCCAAATGGCAAAAGTTCACGGCAAGATCATCAATGTCCAAGTTATTATTTATTTTATTTTGTAACCACTCAATAAAATATTTTGAAGCCCAACAAAGGCATGCAGATGCTAAACAAAAAGATCGGACACTATTCATAAGTGAGATAGAAAAGAACTCGTTAATTTCAATAAACGGATATAAGTGAATTTACACGCAGGCACTAATGAATAAATTAAAATATTTATAAACAAATCTACTAATTTTCATTTAATTTATTTTGCTAATTTGTTAATGTTTATCACAAGTTAAACAAATGTTCGGCAATTTTGTCACTTACCTGTTTGTGAGCACAAAAGCCATAAAATGTATCTTAGTTCAATTAACGGCAAATTGCATCAAAGCTTTTATGGCGGATAAATATAAAGAAAACAAGAAACAATAAACAAGTCAAAATTTCAAATTTGAAAAATTTAACTTGTTTTCAGGTAATTTCGACATTCAAATAATAATTCCTGTCAACAGTAACACCAAATACAATATGCGCAATTTGCGCATTGATTATTCAATATAAAAACAAATAAAAAATCACAATAATTTAGGGAACCCAATAATGTTCAAGGTCACAGCCATCAGCTTAATATCTTCATTTAAATTGAATACAATTCAATACATAATTAGTAATCAAATAAAAATACACAAATTTAAATATGGAAGCTATATACCTACCGTCTTCAAAAAGTTAGGTCATCATGCAAACAGATCTTCGAATATCATTGTATTTGTGTTTTTGTAATTTTACATTTGTATTAACAACTGTCCGGGCCGGCATGCTTGAAACATTACACTTAATTAATAGCGTCTTTTTACTTTATTAATGACATTGCACATTTTGTTTTAAAGATACTTTAAAATCGCCTTTAGGCCAGGCTTAAACAGATTATAAGTTGGATTTGGATTCTGTCTGACCTACTTTTAACCGGACGTTGATATGGCTATAAATTGAATGCTCCTAATTTATTAAAGAATTCAAATAAAATTGCACTTAGTTGATGAAATATGTACATATATAAAAAAAAACTTTTATATACTGTTGTTAATTTATAAAGTTGTTCTGAGAAAAGGTTAAGCCATATTTTTTAATAATTTTTAACAAACTTTGACTGCAGGTTTGCCAATAAATCAAGTTAATCCCCTTTTTATATTTGAAATAAAGATAAATGTTTTTGTGCTTATTAACATATATAATTATCTATTGTCAATCTACACTTAAATATATTCATTTAAAGCAACCGCATCCCTGACATATTAGTACATTAATAAATTCTACATTTATAGCAAACCATTTTAAATAACAATTACGTTTTATTTGCAACAGGTTTCAGATTGAGCGACAATACACACAAAAATGGTCAAAGCTGGCCACATAATATTTTTGACTCAGCTTTTGGTATGAAATTTTGCACTAAACGCAATGAATTTAAATTAATGCTTGTCAATTTCATTTTTAAGGTCATTGCAAACGGGGTAGATCTAAGCAAAGATGCCGATTATGTCCATAACGAAGTCAATCCAGCTGAATTGGCACTTTCGTTCCCCCGAGTATCGCGCAAGACATCTTCACTTAACGGGAACATTGAAAAGATCGATGTTAAATGTGATTCATCAAATGGAATGATAGTGGAAGTGGAATTTGAAGAGGCATTCAACGGAGTTATATACAGCCAAGGATATTACAATGATCCGAAATGCAAGTGCGTACTATAACAGAACAATTGTAAAATTTTAAAACAAAACAATTCATGATTTCATATAACCTTAGATATGTGAATTTCGGCAACAATGAACGCAGATTTGTATTCAAAGTGCCATATGATGGCTGTGGCAGCAAGCCATCCTGTTCGCTGTGTGCATCCGTTGACAACATTCTAATCATTCAGAACGACGAAAGTATTCAAGAAAGCTGGGACACAGCTCGTAAGATAACATGCAGTCGTAGCAACGAACAGGAAAAAACTGTTTATTTTCGGCCATTTGTCGTCGATATGCTGGAAGTAATATCGGTAGCGACTCCAAGCGGTCCCGTCGAATGCTGGATGGAAATAGGAACAGGAATTCCTCCGAACATAAAACCAATTAATTACACATTAAAACTGGGTACTGACATTACATTTACAGTTAATGTTAAGCAAGCTTCCCAGACTTGGGACATAAAAATTTTACAATGTTATGCATCCGATGATCAAGAATTTGATGCTAGTTCTACAACAAAGTTGCAGCTATCCGATAAAAATGGATGCTCGTTAAAAAGAAAAATATTCGGGGAATGGATGAAATTAGAGTCACTTCCCGGACAAACGTTAACATACTACAATACACTTAAGGCTTTTAAGTTTCCCGACCGATCTCAAGTTTACCTAAAATGTGATATTGAACTATGTAACGGAGCATGTGAAAGAGATTATACTTGTGGTGAAGACATTTTGTCGCCAAACTGCTATCCCGGGTCACGTGATCCTCGTTGCTCTCTGGAGTCCCAAACGACAACCAAACCTAGTTGTTTTCCTGGTTCAAGAGACCCTGGTTGTCAACCTGACTTGCCTCCAACGACAGATCGTCAACCAAAAGTTTCGCCTAAGCCAAGGTGCTATCCTGGTTCAACCGATCCTCGTTGTCCACAGAAACCAAGAACTACAGCTTCCTCCGACTGTTATCCTGGATCTAAAAATACTCTTTGCCCTCAAGAGCCTAAAGCTACAGCGGAACCACAATGTAATCCTGGCTCCACTGATCTCGGTTGTCAAACAGCAACTTACCTACCTCCAACAATGGTTCGACCACCAAAAACTTCACCTAAACCAAGGTGCTATCCCGGTTCAACCGATCCACGTTGTCCACAGAAACCAAGGTCTACGGCTTTACCTGACTGTAATCCTGAATCACGCGATCCTCGTTGCCCACAGGAACCGAAAACTACTTTAAAGCCACGTTGCTATCCTGGATCAACAGATCCCGATTGTCAACCAACCACTTACCCGCCTCCAACAACAGTTCGATTATCCTCAACAACGTCAAGGTCAAGATGCTATCCAGGTTCTAGTGATCCTCGGTGTCCACAAGAAACTATTGAAACACCAACACCACAAAACCCGAAAACAACATCTAAGCCCCGCTGTTACCCTGGGTCAACGGATCCCGATTGTCAGCCAGCCAATTACTTACCTCCAACAACAGTTCAGCTACCAGAAACAACATCAAGGCCAAGGTGCTCACCCGGATCAACTGATCCTCGCTGCGCACAACCGCCAAAGACGACTTCATCGCCAAACTGCTATCCAGGATCACCGGATCCCCGTTGTCCACAGGAACCCAAGACCACATCAAGGCCAAGTTGCTATCCCGGATCAACTGATCCTCGTTGTCCACAAAAACCCAAAACAACATCGAAGCCCCGTTGTTACCCTGGGTCATCGGATCCCGGTTGCCAGCCAGCCACTTACTTGCCTCCAACAACGGTTCGAACTCCAGTAACAACATCAAGGCCAAGGTGCTCACTCGGATCAACTGATCCTCGCTGCCCACAAACACCAGAGACAACTTCATCGCCTAACTGCTATCCAGGATCACCAGATTCTCGCTGTCCACAGGAACCCAAGACCACATCAAGGCCAAGTTGCTATCCCGGATCAACTGATCCTCGTTGCCCACAGGAACCAAAAACTACATCGAAGCCTCGTTGCTACACTGGGTCATTAGATCCCGATTGTCAGCCAGCCACTTATTTACCTCCAACAACGTTTCGACCACCAGTTACAACATCTAGACCAAGGTGCTCACCCGGATCAACTGATCCTCGTTGTCCACAACAGCCAAAAACGACTTCTTCACCAAAATGTTATCCTGACTCTCGTGATCCTCGGTGTCAAAAGGAACCTACTAAAGCTACTGTAACTCCTTCATGTTATCCTGGCTCAAGTGATCCCGAATGTCTGAATTGTTTTGCTGGATCACCTGACCCACGATGCCCTAAAGTGCCAACTACAAGAAAACCTGGATGCTTTGATGGATCGACAGATTCAAAATGTCAGCCGGCCACTTATCTTCCACCAATAAGAACAACTAAAATTCCTAGCAATCAGTATACGACGTTAAGACCTTCCTGCTATCCGGGATCAACCGACCCTCGTTGTCCTCAACAACCCAAGACAACTTCTCCACCAGGCTGTTACCCGGGATCAAGGGATCCACGTTGCCCGCAGGAGCCTAAGACCACTTCGAAGCCCCGCTGCTATCCAGGATCACCGGATCCCCGTTGTCCACAGGAACCCAAGACCACATCAAGGCCAAGTTGCTATCCCGGATCAACTGATCCTCGTTGCCCACAGGAACCCAAAACAACATCAAAGCCCCGATGTTACCCTGGGTCACCGGATCCCGGTTGCCAGCCAGCCACTTACTTGCCTCCAACAACGGTTCGACCATCAGTAACAACATCAAGGCCAAGGTGCTCACTCGGATCAATTGATCCTCGCTGCCCACAACCGCCAAAGACGACTTCATCGCCTAACTGCTATCCAGGATCACCGGATCCTCGTTGCCCACAGGAACCCAAAACAACATCGAAGCCCCGTTGTTACCCTGGGTCATCGGATCCCGGTTGCCAGCCAGCCACTTACTTGCCTCCAACAACGGTTCGACCACCAGTAACAACATCAAGGCCAAGGTGCTCACCCAGATCAACTGATCCTCGCTGCCCACAACCGCCAAAGACGACTTCATCGCCTAACTGCTATCCAGGATCACCGGATCCTCGTTGCCCACAGGAACCAAAAACAACATCGAAGCCCCGTTGTTACCCTGGGTCACTGGATCCCGGTTGCCAGCCAGCCACTTACTTGCCTCCAACAACGGTTCGACCATCAGTAACAACATCAAGGCCAAGGTGCTCACCCGGATCAACTGATCCTCGCTGCCCACAACCGCCAAAAACGACTTCATCGCCTAACTGCTATCCAGGATCACCGGATGCCCGTTGTCCACAGGAACCGAAGACTACCTCAAGGCCAAGTTGCTATCCCGGATCAACAGATTCTCGTTGCCCACAGGAACCAAAAACAACATCGAAGCCCCGTTGTTACCCTGGGTCATCGGATCCCGGTTGCCAGCCAGCCACTTACTTGCCTCCAACAACGGTTCGACCATCAGTAACAACATCAAGGCCAAGGTGCTCACCCGGATCAACTGATCCTCGCTGCCCACAACCGCCAAAAACGACTTCATCGCCTAACTGCTATCCAGGATCACCGGATCCCCGTTGTCCACAGGAACCGAAGACTACCTCAAGGCCAAGTTGCTATCCCGGATCAACAGATTCTCGTTGCCCACAGGAACCAAAAACTACATCGAAGCCCCGTTGTTACCCTGGGTCATCGGATCCCGGTTGCCAGCCAGCCACTTATTTGCCTCCAACAACGTTTCGACCATCAGTAACAACATCTAGACCAATGTGCTCACCCGGGTCAACTGATCCTCGTTGTCCACAACAGCCAAAGACGACTTCATCGCCTAACTGCTATCCAGGATCACCGGATCCTCGTTGCCCACAGGAACCAAAAACAACATCGAAGCCCCGTTGTTACCCTGGGTCATCGGATCCCGGTTGCCAGCCAGCCACTTATTTGCCTCCAACAACGGTTCGACCATCAGTAACAACATCAAGGCCAAGGTGCTCACCCGGATCAACTGATCCTCGCTGCCCACAACTGCCAAAGACGACTTCATCGCCTAACTGCTATCCAGGATCACCGGATCCTCGCTGTCCACAGGAACCCAAGACCACATCAAGGCCAAGCTGCTATCCCGGATCAACTGATCTTCGTTGCCCACAGGAACCCAAAACAACATCAAAGCCCCGTTGTTACCCTGGGTCACCGGATCCCGGTTGCCAGCCAGCCACTTACTTGCCTCCAACAACGGTTCGACCATCAGTAACAACATCAATGCCAAGTTGCTATCCCGGGTCAACTGATCCTCGTTGTCCACAACAGCCAAAGACGACTTCATCGCCTAACTGCTATCCAGGATCACCAGATCCTCGTTGCCCACAGGAACCAAAAACTACATCGAAGCCTCGTTGCTACCTTGGGTCATCAGATCCCGATTGCCAGCCAGCCACTTATTTACCTCCAACAACGTTTCGACCATCAGTAACAACATCTAGACCAAGGTGCTCACCCGGGTCAACTGATCCTCGTTGTCCACAACAGCCAAAGACGACTTCATCGCCTAACTGCTATCCAGGATCACCAGATCCTCGTTGCCCACAGGAACCAAAAACTACATCGAAGCCTCGTTGCTACCTTGGGTCATCAGATCCCGATTGCCAGCCAGCCACTTATTTACCTCCAACAACGTTTCGACCACCAGTTACAACATCTAGACCAAGGTGCTCACCCGGATCAACTGATCCTCGTTGTCCACAACAGCCAAAAACGACTTCTTCACCAGAATGTTATCCTGACTCTCGTGATCCTCTGTGTCCAAAGGAACCTAGTAAAACTACTGTAACTCCTTCATGTTATCCTGGCTCAAGTGATCCCGAATGTCTGAATTGTTTTGCTGGATCACCTGACCCACGATGCCCTAAAGTGCCAACTACAAGAAAACCTGGATGCTTTGATGGATCGACAGATTCAAAATGTCAGCCGGCCACTTATCTTCCACCAATAAGAACAACTAAAATTCCTAGCAATCAGTATACGACGTTAAGACCTTCCTGCTATCCGGGATCAACCGACACGCGTTGTCCTCAACAGCCCAAGACAACTTCTCCACCAGGCTGTTATCCAGGAACACGGGATCCCCGTTGCCCGCAGGAGCCCAAGACCACTTCGAAGCCCCGCTGCTATCCTGGTTCAACCGATCCCGATTGCCAGCCAGCCACTTACTTGCCTCCCACAACGGTTCGACCATCAGTAACAACATCAAGGCCAAGGTGCTCACCCGGATCAACTGATCCTCGCTGCCCACAAACACCAGAGACAACTTCATCGCCTAACTGCTATCCAGGATTACCGGATCCTCGCTGTCCACAGGAACCCAAGACCACATCAAGGCCAAGTTGCTATCCCGGATCAACTGATCCTCGTTGCCCACAGGAACCCAAAACAACATCGAAGCCCCGTTGTTACCCTGGGTCAACAGATCCCGATTGCCAGCCAGCCACTTACCTACCTCCAACAACGGTCCGACCACCGATTACAACTTCTAAGCCAAACTGCTATACTGGGTCTACTGATCCTCGTTGTCCACAACAGCCAAAGACAACTTCTTCGCCCGACTGTTATCCAGGTTCACGGGATCCACGGTGCCCGCAGGAGCCCAAGATCACTTCGAAGCCCCGCTGCTATCCTGGTTCAACCGATCCCGATTGCCAGCCAGCCACTTACTTACCTCCAACAACGGTTCGACCACCAGTAACAACATCAAGGCCAAGGTGCTCACCCGGATCAACTGATCCTCGCTGCCCACAACTGCCAAAGACGACTTCTTCACCTAACTGCTTTTCAGGATCAACGGATCCTCGTTGTCCACAGGAACCCAAGACCACATCAAGGCCGAGTTGCTATCCCGGATCAACAGATCCTCGTTGCCCACAGGAACCCAAAATGACATCGAAGCCCCGTTGTTACCCTGGGTCAACAGATCCCGATTGCCAGCCAGCCACTTACCTACCTCCAACAACGGTCCGATCACCGATTACAACTTCTAAGCCAAACTGCTATACTGGGTCTACTGATCCTCGTTGTCCACAACAGCCGAAGACAACTTCTTCGCCCGACTGTTATCCAGGATCACGGGATCCACGTTGCCCGCTGGAGCCCAAGATCACTTCGAAGCCCCGCTGCTATGCTGGTTCAACCGATCCCGATTGCCAGCCAGCCACTTACTTGCCTCCAACAACGGTTCGACCACCAGTAACAACATCAAGGCCAAGGTGCTCACCCGGATCAACTGATCCTCGCTGCCCACAACTGCCAAAGACGACTTCTTCACCTAACTGCTATTCAGGATCAACGGATCCTCGTTGTCCACAGGAACCCAAGACCACATCAAGGCCGAGCTGCTATCCCGGATCAACTGATCCTCGTTGCCCACAGGAACCCAAAACGACATCGAAGCCTCGCTGCTATCCTGGTTCAATCGATCCCGATTGTCAACCAGCCACTTACTTACCTCCTACAACGACTCAGCCACCAGTAACAAAGACTACAACGTTGCTGCCTCATGCAACTCCTGTTTATTGTTATCCAGGATCTGTAGATCCCCGGTGTCCGGATACCTATAAGGGCTCAACGCCTATTCCGGCAACGTATTTACCTCCTCTTAGCGACCCCGGTTTCGACAGGACAGTCAGAGACGCAAAAAGTAATTTCTTTAATGAGATTAACAAACTGGCAATTACAAATAACAATGTTTTTGAGTTAGACGATGATGAGGACAGTGAGACAAGTAGAATCAAACGTAGTCTAAACGACAAAGATTTAAGTCCAATAGCAAGCGGTGATCAAAGCGAAGACCTTTTGTCAAGAAAAATAATGAAACGTGAATTTAGTGAGCGAACACCTGAAAGGGAAATAATTTCCTTTACTCTTGGCATTCGAACCGCCATCAAAGTAAATTAGAAAGTGTGGCTAAGTGCCAAGAACGCAAATTTCTCGCCCTAAGATTAAAATGTAAACATGTATTATAACGACATATTTATATCTTATTATTAAAGTAATCATTTGCATATACTCGATTGTTAGTCTTAAGTATTCTTTTAAGTATTTCCCATTTGTAACGAATGATTCATGTAAATGTTTATTTCAATTCCAAAAATTTAAATATATGAAAAATCTAAAATAATTTGATAAATTTCTGTACTGTTTTTATAGTTTACTAATTTTGAAAACTGAAACAATCGCTTTTGAACAGTTTTCATCTACTTAACGTGCGATTTTATTTATCTAAACTTGAGCAAGCAATCTGCAAAAAATTGTATGCTAATACTTAAATATTAAAATCATGATAAATTGCAAGTTGCCTTACGACTCGGGATACCGGCAATATGAATTGCTTTCAATCGATTCATGGGGTATCCATTCTTCATAGAGGGGCAAGCGATTCTTCAGAGCTTCAATTTCGCGTAATATCCTCATAACATTACCACCAACTAGCTTTTTTATAGCCGCATTCCCCCACACACGATCTCGAGCCAGCTCGGCCAACAGCAGTGCATAGCTCTTAGGGGCACCACCCAGACCAATGTGATCCACACCAGCTACCTTTCGCACATAGTTGATGGCTAGTATTGCCTCCCGTACGCTAATTGATCGATCCCCACAGCGCTCCAAGTTAAGCAAAATAACTCCACCATTCTCCGGCAACAAGCTGCAAGATTTTCCAGGCGTTGCACTTAAAAAGAAACAACCAAATCTAAATCGAAATTTACCTGAGCACATGATCTGGTATGGAAGCGACATTTGTGTCATTGCACAAGGATAACGGCGCTGCATTCATTAGGAGAACGGGTGCTTTGGCTGTTCGCAGAGCAATAACCATTGCCGTTTCGCTCAGCTGTGATATCTCCACCAACATGCCCAAACGGTTCATTTCATAAAGCATAGTCTAATGAAGAAAACCATATGAGATTTAAGCTTCTCCTTCTAGATCCATTAGCTATCTATCACGTACCTTGCCAAATTCGTTTAGAGAATTTGTTACATTTTCCTCAATAAGATAATCGCGTCTCCGTATAGCTGCGGCAGCCCAAGGAGTTGTGCATTCCAAACTTGTGATTGAAACAAAACGAGCACCGAGCAAATAGATGGAGCGCAGTACCGCTAAGCTGGTGCCCAATGCATGTCCACCACCGATGCCCATTAGGACCGCCACTTCCCCGCGAATGTGAGTCTGCTCCATCTCATCGGCCGATTCGACAATATGCATTGAGTTCGAAGCAGCGGTAATACGTTTCGCCTCATCGATGCCCTCGAGCACAAGCTGCACTGCATCCAGATACTGTGCTCCACAGTGTACAGCGATGGGCCAGAGTACGGCACCAATATGATTTTGACGTATATCGGCCAAGCCACTGCCATTGGTTTTAATGCCACTGGGTGGCTTCCAAGAGCCCTCAATCAGTGGAGATTCCGTCAACAGGCGTCGTATGAAAGCCAAACGTGCCTCCAGCAGCGACGAGGAGCGTAACTGTAGTGCCAATGGAATCCCACCGGCCATGGCAATACAGACTAAGATCAGGCAAACGCCTATTAGAATCTTGCGTCCTCGCGAACGTCCTGGACGCTCGATGGATGACTCACTGCAGGAGTCCTTCTTGCAATTATATGTCGGTAGGCCGCCATTGGAACAGTGCAACTTTTCATTGCCACCACCGAATTTTGTTATCTCTGCGGGCAGCTCGATATCTGCGATTTCGGTGAACACAAAACATTGCTGCTTGCAATGCGGTTGATGCTGATGCAACGGGTGCACCTCCATAAAGTCACGATTTGGCACTGGGTTCATTGCATCCTTCGAACGGTGCAACAATTAATTTAACAAATTATTTATTTTAAATCTAATACAATCTGTAACATCATCAAGATGTTGAATAGTTTTTATCTACAGAACTTTATACTATTGATTTTTCCAGAGCAAACTTATTTTGCTTGCAAAAAGGTCCTGCGCAATACGCAAAACGTTCGAAAATTTAATCTGTCTGGCAACTTATGTCCTTATATGCTTTTTTAACGACATTTCAGATAAGAAAGAATGCACATCAGGATAAATTGTATGTTCTTAGAACTGAGCTATAAAATCATTTTTAAGATAATTTTCTAGAAAATTTTAAGTTTTGCAGCTATCGACAAAAATATATCACCATGGCAACACAATTTATGTATGTAATTTTATTTTAAACCGTGTGAAAAGATGCTCTTATCGATATGAACCCTTAATATTTATTTGTGTCATAATTTCTTATGCGTTGATAGCACAATTTTCATGAGTGCGTGTGGTGGCAGAGTCTCTAAAACTATTAACAACTGGATCTGATTAGTTATGCAGTTAGAGGCTAATGCGATTTGCACGGCTTGGGCAAAGCGTTCCATGCATTTAATGTATGCGGAATCTTCTTCGGGGTCAACTTTGGCCTCGGTGAGACGTGCGCAATATTTTTGCAGCGATGTCACAATTTGCTTCAAGTCCTGGGCATGCAATGGCGTGCCGTCACCATTGTTAACCATCTGGAGTAATGCCTGAAGTAGTGACAAATGCAGTTGGCTATAAGCCTGGCGATTTGAGACCAACGGGGCCAGCACAACCCAACGCAATAAGCCGGCTAAGGGTGTTGCAAAGGGCATTGCTATGGCGCCAGCAGGCAGCACAAGGGGCTGCTGCGGAGCCTGGCACAGCAATGGATTCTCAGTCGTCCACTCTGTTATCGCATCTAGGAGCGCATCTGGGGGAGGCGTCAAAACACCAGAACGCTTTTCATTTAGATAAAGATCGGCAACGGCAACCATAAAGTTCGCTGCAAAATGTGGACCAACCATGGGAAGTTGCTTCAATTGTTCCGGTGTTTTTCGTGAGAACGAAATAAAATCACTGACAATACTTTGGGCAACTTCTAAGCTGGGTGCGGTCTTGCAGCCAACTTGTTGCATCCATGTCCCTGCTGAGGAAAGCAGCGGTGCCACCGAACCAGACACTGCTGTACTTATGAGTCTCGATAGCAGCCGGGAGCGCTGTGGTGTTAAATGGCTACCAAAGAGCGAAAGAAAGATAGCATTGCGTGTTGCATCACGACCAGGCCTGGAGAAGTACTCAATTAGGGCAAGAATCAGTTGAAACTCTTGATATATATTCATTTGGCTAACGGCTAACGTTTGCATCTTACGCACATCTCCATCTTTGCTGCGCTCCAAAAATATAAACTCGGAAATTATTTGCATAGCCAAGTTTTGTTTATTTCGGCTTGCAATAAGGCTCTCTGCAACAAAAAACACAAATGTAAATCAAAAACAGTGGTTTCCAAAAGTTGCATGTAAACAAACCTAATCGAGAAAGTGCCTCCACTGCACACAGTGGATAATCTAGTTTTCGCAGACTTACTTTACCGTCGCCTGAAGACATTTTTCTAGAAACTAAAAAAAATACAAGTCTTTAGGAATTGTTTTCTGCTCGTCAGATGTTTACTTTTAGTTCAATGTTTACAGAGTTGTGCTTCTTGGCAACTCTAAGCAGCCTATCGCCCTGTCAGCTATCGAATTTTTTAATCAATATATCGATAGGCAACACATCACATGCGCCCATTTCAAAATTATATTTCGTTAACAAAAAAAGTAATTAGCGTATCGAATAATGTAAAGTTTAGTTACAAAATTTGCATGTTTTTTATTTTTATCAATGGTAAAAGATTTTTTCCTAACGTGTTGACTCCAATCAGCTTATGGTAAAATTTAAATTACATATGTATGTAGGGCTACCTTTATTGCATGTAATGAATATAAAATAGAAGTGGGGTTACAAAGTCCCGCTGCTTATCGTTAAATTAGTTACATTTTGTTAATGTCGAAACGAAAGTTTGCTCAAAAATAGGCAATAAACAATTCTAATTTACAGCCTGTATCCAGCTCTGCCAGGAATTTGTCATATACTCACATTAAACAGAAAGTTTCAATTTCGCCTGTGCTGAATACAATGCTTTATTAAAAGCCCTTGTGCTCACTATTCAGTTAAAGTATCATTAATAAACTAAAATTGTTCAAATGATTCGAACATTTCTTATTGAACGCAAAGCATGTTTATCTTAAGTCGAAGAGTAGACAGGAAAATTGAAAATGGCAAATGTCTGCAAATTAGTGTGGCACACATTCGGAAAGTTTGTAAAAAGAAACTTAAAGCCAATACAAAATAAATAGGTATGTAGGTAAATACACATACATATGATACAGAACTTTTAAGTTTCTTTTTTTATATACTAATGTATTCTTGAAAAGATTTAAACAGAATCCATAGATAATCGCAACTTGCGTTTGTGTTTGTGTCCGATTATGTGTGTGAGACAATGTACCTTATATAAGTTTAATGCTAATTGTAAGTCATTCTGCTCATACACATTGTATTGTAATGGCAGTCTTGTGTTTTTTTGCCGTCACTGCAACAAATATATGTATATAATCGGGTTGCAGAGACATATGCACCACATTTAGATCGACATTGGGAGTTTTACTTACGAGCTAAATTCAGAGTAATCACGTACCTATTTATGTCTGCATATAATTTACGCCTTAGGAGGATTGCTTATGCACAAACTAAAATGAAAATCGGACGAAAATATCATCAGAATATCATAAAGATTTTAAACGGACGAAACTCAGGCTGGTTATGGTAAAAACTGATAGCAGCAATTTAACAACATAATATGTATAAATAGCTACGTGTTTCGACCATTGACTAAATAAAAATAAAAAAAACCCAAACTACACCCAGCAACCCTCAACAGCTTGTCCAACACATAAATAAATCGGTTAGCAAATTGCGATTTTAGGTCATGTTCCATGATGATGACGATGAGCTGGATGAACAATCGTCACTTTCTGTCGTTGCACTGCTACCAGATGGTTTTGGGCCCCAAATACGAACGGTGGCATCATCGCTAGCGCTGGCTAGTAGGGACGGATAGACTGGATTCCATGACACGCAGTTAACCGTCTTGGTGTGACCGGCCAGCTTAGCCAAGGGCTCCTCACGCTTAAGGTGCCAAATATACACAACCTTGTCTTCGCTACCGCTTGCCACGAAGCTCTC
Source organism: Scaptomyza flava (assembly GCA_030179655.1). Classification (NCBI taxonomy): domain Eukaryota; kingdom Metazoa; phylum Arthropoda; class Insecta; order Diptera; family Drosophilidae; genus Scaptomyza; species Scaptomyza flava. The sequence goes on from JARNME010000404.1 coordinate 18,604,006, forward strand.
ATTGACGCCTCCAAAGCACGAATGAATGGCAAAGTTGCTCTGTTTTATACCCTGAAAACGTCGCACCAGGCACTTATCCTCAATGTCCCAAAGATGCAAGCCCTGATTGGACACATTTAACAAGGCCAAACGATCAGCCGAATTGATGCTGAACGTCATGATTGGATGCGGTTCCCGCAATATATCAAAGTCTGCACGTGGATTATCAAAACTGTAGCTAAAAATGTATGAACACAAATTAGGTTAAAGCTTGTCTAAATTATTTATCACAAATATTAAATACTTACCCTCTTATGCGATAGTGATTATCGGCCGCTAGTATGGTTTTATTATCTGCCCGAAAGGCAACACTATTGACCCGAACACCCTCCCATGAGTCAACTAAAGTGCCGTTCAGATCGCACAGGTAGAGCTGGCCTTTTTGACCACCACAGACGAAATGATTGCCATCGCGACTGAAGGTGCCACACGCCAGACTATCCTCCAGGGATTGTGAAAACTTTACCACCAGCTTCCCATCGTCCACGTTCCAGATGAAAAGCTCGTGCGAGTCCTCAGTGCCCCCAACCAGTATAAGCTTTGAGTCTGGACTCCAGCTAACAAAGCTTACATTTAATTGCGCTTGACCGTCTAAAACACGGCGATGTTTAAGCGTTAGCTTGTATGGATCTACATCCCAAATGATCACAGTGGAATCTTTGCTACCCGTTGCCAGCTTGAGGCCATCGGGTGAAAATTTACAGAACCAAACCTCATCGCAGTGATCGGTTAGCACTTGTATTGTCTGCATCGGAAAGCCATCTGTGGTACAACAATGATCTGTGAGCAGCGAGACAGTCTGCAGGTTCGTCTCCCAGGCCATGTCATGACAGGGGCAGTTTTGACTTTGCAGCTCAACCGCCTGCTGCAACAGTGTGCGCAGGCGACGCGGCGACATCATCACCGATGGCGGCATAAATGTTTGCAGACGCTCCATGACAAGGGCACGCGAAGTGATGCCCTTACCCTCCCATTTGGCGCGCTGGTAGAGGTCGTGATTGGTCGAACACATCATATATGAGGATAATTGATGGACACGCGAAATATTGTGCTGCAGTGGCGTCAATTCGCTGCGCAGTACATGCAATGCATCCAATGGATTGCCATCGTCCAAATGCTCTAAATATTTTTGCTCTAACAATATGAACTTCATTTCAGTAATTGTTGCTGTTTTTCCATTATCAATCAATGGCTCCAAGTCCTTTAAATTTGAATTTAGAATAAAATAGTATATTAACCACAAGTTCGATCAATCGATCAATTTGTATTTTTGGTATGCTGAGCGTTTATTTACCTTGAGATCACCATCCGCCTTGCTCCAATCGCCCACTAGCACATGCTCCCGGAACTTCGTTGCCGATGGATGCTCCAAATAGCAATTTGATTCGCCCATTAAAGTCTTTACCGACTTCTCTAGGCCAACATCGTGCAGATATTGGCCAATGAGTCGTATTATCTCTTGATTGGTCTTATCCAAATGCACACCACCGTATCCGCTATTATTTTCGCGATTATTTTCATCGTCTACTGCACTGTTGTTATTGCTGCTACCATTGTTGTTGGGAGCAAAACCATTTTGTTTAACATCATGTCCGTTTGTTGTATTATTGCTATGGACACTAGATTGTTGGGCAGTATCATCGGTCGCTCCATCACCATCACCAGCAGCACCACCGCCGCCACTGCCACTCTCATGGGCAACATTGTCGCCGTCCGTGGGTAGATCCACCACAGAACCAGATCCAGCTGATGGGGCAGCGCTGGAACCGGCTACTGTTGAGGATGACAACGTCGTTGCGTTCTGCATATTTATACTAGAGCTGCTAGAACTGTTGTCGTTGATTCTATTGCTATTGATGTTGTTGTTTGTACTTGTCTCCGAGTTTTGTTGCAATCTATTTGCGTCCGAATGACTTTTTCGACTTTGCTGCGTTTCGTTTCTCCTTTCAGATGCACTCGAAGATTGCTGTTGCGCCGCTCTGGATGTCGATGCTGCGTTCGAGTCAACGGCTGAATGGAAACTTGATCCTCCGGAGCGACGTCCCTTTTTGCGCGGCGGCTGGTCCCCGGCTGAGGCACCAGTTGCAGCAGCCTTTTTGTTCTTTCTATCAATTTTGAGTACTTTTTAGGAACCGCACGGCAACAAGCAGCCTTCGTCTTTCTTCGTCAGTTCCACCCCGGCACGTTATTATCCGTATCGGCCTTCTTACTTTTACTCACCCTCCACTCTGACGTTCTTGAGGATCTTTGGATCGTCGATAACAATAAGTTTCAATTATCTACGAAGAAAATGACTATTAAGAAATCTATTTTATATATGTATAAATAAATTAATATTTATAAATACAAATTTCCTTAAAGATTACTTATGAAATCGGTGTGCCAAAAATACACATATTTTTGTTGGAACGGGGATTTTTATTTATTTACGCAGTTAAACGAGAGGTATTCATTCATATTTCTTCTTTTTTTCAACGTGATCAAAAGTTTTACTCCTATCTTAATCTACAAACACATACATACATACATACATTTATTTTATTTACGCAAAAGCAAACTTCTGGTGTTGCTTAAACTAGTATTAGGCAACAATTGATAATGTTATGAAAAACTCTCAAGAAAATTCCCATTTCCTTTGTATGTACAAGAACATAAAACGATAAGTATTGACATTTGTAAACAACAATTATAAATCTCTTTTTTTTTTAATTAAAGAAAGCATTTTTTAATTTGAATATTATATTATATATACATTCATGCATTTATTATTTTTATTTTTTTGTTAGATACATACTTACATCAATGATTTAAAAAAATTACCCCAATCTTATGAACATAAGTGTATACACACATACGGGTATGCATTTGTACATAGCATGTATGTATGCGTGAAAATGCATTTATTGTATGTAATACAGGTTCGGGTGTCTATAGCCCAAAATGAGCCCGAACACAATCGGGTTTTAACACAGACACGAACCGAGCACTAGCTTATGGCAAAGAAAGTGTGCGAGAAAGGGAACAATAAAATTCAAAACAAAAACAAAGCTGAAACAAAGCTGTTGTTGGTGAACACCAATACATTCACCCGTCTTGGTCACTCTTCCATGGTCGTTTGTGATGTACGTACGCATGTACATGCATGGATGTATATATTTACAACACTTTAATGTACATGTATATGCGTGAGATGCATGTTTTAAATTAAGTTTCTTGGCCACACTTCGTAAACACTACGTTAAATGATATTCTATTGGGTTAAGAATTCGTCAACTTCCTACTCTTTGTGTCTCACACACACCAGTAATGAGTGTAAAAACAACAACGCACTGCCACACATGCATACATACATATTCGAATTTCATATGTATGCATGCATACATATGTACGTACATAAATACAGCAAACTGCATACATATGTAACCAGCTTATCTATTTCACATTGCATTTCTATTAAACGTTCTTTGAGCAGACATTAGTATATAATTATTTGGTTATTGTTAGTTTACAAGGAAAGTATTGCCTGTACAAATATATGATGAACTTATTTTATGCACTTTTCAACCAATAACAACGACAAATGGTCACACAATAGATAAAACGAAAAAAACTTAGTTTAAATGTGACCGTAGACCGTAAGAGGCAAATGAACTATTTGGTATTTTATATATACCGAAATCATATATTTTTTAGTTTTCCAAAAATCAAAATATATATTTAAAATAAATTATCAACAGACTTGAGCACGAGAAAATCTGATTAAAACAGTTTTTAATATTTAACATCGGGTTGAAAGCTGTTTCTTTCGGACTACAATATTCTTTCAAGCGTTTATTTCACACAAATTTAGCTACATATAACAGAATATACATGTATGTATATATTTAACGATTGCTTACAATTTCTAAACACATACATATGTATATAAACAAGCATTAAAGCATCACTTAATTTTAATTTATACATAACCTCTTTGTTTAAACTGACTTCCTTCGATTTGCTAATATACTCGTTATAAAGAATTCTCCGGCTTTGTAAGAGCTCCGCACAAGTGGCCCACTGGCAGTATATAGAAAACCTAGCTCATTACCACGCTGCTCCCAGTGCTTAAACTTTTCAGGTGTCACATACTCAATTACTTTAAGGTGCCTTTTAGTGGGCTGCATGTACTGTCCGAGGGTAAGACACTCAACACCTGCTTCTCGAAGGTCTTGCATTGTTTGTTCGACTTCTGCATCAGTTTCTCCAAGTCCCAACATTAAGGAACTTTTTGTTATGAGATTTGGATTAAAACTCTTCGCCTCGCGCAAAACGTTAAGCGTTTGCCTATAATGGGCACGACGGTCCCGCACAAATGGCGTCAACTTCTCCACTGTCTCAATATTGTGCGCATAGACATCGAGGCCACAACCTGCAATTGTCTTCACACACTCTAAATTTCCACGAAAGTCTGGCACCAGACACTCTACAAATATATTTGAGTTACTAAAACAAAAGGTTATGTTGGCATTATTAAGTTTTCTTTGGTTAAAGCTAGTTTTTTTTTTCCTACCGTGTCTTAATTTCACGCACGGTCTCTGCAATATGCTTGGAACCACCGTCCGGTATATCTGCGCAGCAAATGCAAAAATGTATAGTGTTTAAAATTATTAGTTTTATAAAGTTTAAACTAACCATCCCGATCAACAGATGTCAAAACAATGTAATCCAAGCCCCAGGACGAAATCGCTTTGGCGGTGTTCACAGGTTCGTTGACATCTAAAGGCGGTGGAGCACGTGCAGTTTTTACCGAACAGAACCGACATCCGCGGGTACATGTATCCCCCATAAGCTGTAATCAGTGAAATGCCGTCATGCTATCAGCAAATGTCAAAGAGGTCTTACCATAATTGTGGCTGTTTGTGTGCCATGCTCGCCACCACCCCAGCACTCGCCAATGTTCGGGCATCGCGCCTCTTCACACACTGTGGACAGCTTGAGGTCTCGCAGCTGTGACTTTATTTTGGCGTAGTTTTTTCCCATTGGAATTGTTGTCTTTAGCCATGGCGGCAGTCGTAGTTGTTGTGTCTCTCCTTTTTCACGACGCAGCTTTCCATCGTAGTTCTCAAAGTCGTCCTTTGAACCATCGGCATTTTGAACAAAATCTTGAAAGTTTGGACCTTTTGATAGTCGTTCTCGTATTTCATCCAATTTTTCTGTGCGTGTTGATGCTGACCGCTGCAAAATGAAAAAAACCTCGTTTAGTAAGTAATATAATCGAAATAGGAATGACATAATGTTTAAAGAACTGAGTGTTACCTACCACTAAGATTGCTCTTGGAGAGTTAAGTTTTCGCAACATAATATATGCAATATTTTACTTTAATATCTGTGCATTAGTTATGTTTCTTACGAAATAAAAAGCTACTACAAACTTTGTAGTACAAAGCAACAAAAATATAATATTCTATCGATGGCTTGCGAATTGTGGAAAATAAATAATATCGATTTTTGTGTCGATAGTACCATAGTGACATCGCTGACGAATTGAAACGCATTTTAAAAATCAATCAAGAGCTGCGCTATTTTAAAAAAATCTTTATTTCAATATACATATGCATTGAACAGAAAGTTATGAATAAGCATGTGTTTGTAAACATGTACAGTTATTTAAATATTTTTTATGAGCTACAAATATTTAAAAAACAAACTTATATTGCTATAAAATAATAACTTTTATTGAAATACGTGATTTTGATAAGTTAAAATAAGTGTAAGTGGACGGAAAATATATAAACTTGATGCTCAAACATATATGTACATATTTTTTATATGACCGAACACGTGGACATATAGTAGATAAAAACTATAACAGGTATAGATATTAGATCATAAATTTTGGAACGGTTTCGCGGCGGATGAACATTTATCCTTACTATATGTTGCATAAAATAAGCATGGTATTAATTGGGTTCGTTACTGACCTAAATTTAATTTTAAACATAAAACAATAAATTAACAAGGACAAAATGATGGAATGGTATCAATATCTTAATGCTATAGCGGATTTTTCGTTTTTTTTTGTGTCTTGTGCTCCACTGTGCCAATATTTAGATGTTATTGATGAAGCTCAAATAAAATATTTTTAAAATATGTTCTAAAAGCGATCCTTCGATGTGGCGCTATACTCTAGCTCGTTCAGATTTTGAATCTCCTGGAGTTCCTGGAATTTTTCATGATCACGAATATGCGCATAATTTGCCGAAAGACACATTAAATAGTGCACAAGACTGAGAATGACTAAAAGAGTGGAGAGCGTGGCCAGAATAAACATGACCTCAGCGTTCTCAACGCCATCTTTGCAGAATGCCTTAATCTCGTATTTTTCGCAAACCTTCATGTCCTCAAGCTTGGTGTTTGGCGGAAACATGAAATCTAAAAAATTTACACACACAATTAATAATTATTATTAAAACATTGTATATTATTTGCTTACGGAATTGAGTTAGATCAATACAGCTAAGGGACTGCTCAACACTCGAGCACATATTCCAGAACATTGTGTAGATGAACGTCACAATGACCAAAAAGCACAAAATCAGTGTCCACACAAAGTTAAGCAAATAAGTAATGCCCATTAACACCGCACAAGAAATGCGACCGCCGACGCGTGATCGCCACGCACGGTAGACCTTGTAGCGTGTTGCGCCCGTTGCTAAAAAGCCCACAAACAGTATCATAAAACCAAGAGCAGCCATGCCAGCGGCAATTATAACGAATATCATCTGCACAGCCTCAATCCTAAAATCATATTTGTGGAGTGTAAATTGGTTAATTGAGCAAAAGTTTTTTATTTTACTTAGCAGACTTACCAGATAAGACGCAAGTGGAACACCTGATCCATCATAATAACCGTAAGCGAAGCCCCTCGATACATTGTGCCGCAGAAGATGCCAACGCCAAGCAGACACATAAGTGTCGCTATAAGCGTTGCATACGGAATGCGCGCCATACATGACTGGCAACACTCGGCTGCAAGAACAACAATTAACAATGTTATGAAATGTAGTTACTATGTTTTGTTTTCGTTCAATGTACAAATTACATTTATGCTGCATGAAGAAAACTGAGTGACGAAGGTGCTATACATACATGTGTATGCATATCTATAATATACACATACATACATATTTTAACAGACACGATAAGCAGTATGTATGCATTGTGATACTGTGAGGGACAAGTACGAACAAAATTTTGTGTAAGCGTTTATGTTTGTATGTATGTGCCCGTGGTCGTCCTACCTTCACCGCCGCGCTCAGTGTACCTATCCAAGGAGCGGTCCGATTGGTAGGCACTGTGTCGCCGATTCTGGTAGGGATTATTGTTGTATGCACGAGTTAGCACACCACCATCATCTTCAAAGTTGGTTTCAAGTAGAATCTCTTCGCGTGGATCTCGAATGCGATCGCGATTATTGTAATTCCCTTTACCGGGCATATTGAACAACGGAGTATCGATCGATTCGTGCTCTTTTTTTTTTTTTGGAATAACAGAATTTGGTTATTTTTAGTTATTTGTCGATGTCACAAATGAAATAACTAATTTAAACGCTCTTTACGCGCTTACTACATGTTTTTCAATGAATAAAAGTGAATCACTCAGATGACCGTCATAAATATCGGTAGTAATAAAGCGCTTCTCTTAACTTGCGTTTGCACTTGTATGTATCTGGTGAGCCCTTCTCACTGAGCAGACAGTTGTTTCGCTCTACATGTACATATGTGCTTTTGCTCGCAGACTGCCTCTGTGTGAGTATTTATTTTGATGCCGTGGTGAGCAATTTAACGTAAATTTTAGCTTGAACTGAGGTGCGGTTGGAGCCAGTTTGTTTGCCCAGGGAGTAGCAAGAACTACTTATCTCTATCAAACACTCACACACACACACACACAAATATTTTATATGCGCCTCTCTTTCGGTATTGGGGAGAGGCACTGCACATTGGGATCTCGCAATCGTTATTTTGACCATCTGGCAATGGTCATTCGACTTCGAAAACGTTGCAGTCTTTTCTTATTCAATTTAAGTTTTCAATTAAGAGGTCATGCCAGTACGTACACACGCATACACATGCATATGGTACTTGGTTCAATTGGACAGAACATCAATGGATATGATCTGGAGATCAATGATAATTATGCATTGGAGAGCAAATTTAAATTCCCAATTCAAGAGTTTTTGGGATGCATCAAACAAAATTGAATTGTACAGCTAATAAGAAGTTTGCAATCTGTTCTGATTTAAAAAAATCAAATTAAGGAAACAATGGTATTTTATAAAATATTTTTGAATACTATACAAAAAAAATATAATTCCAATAATAAAAATAAAAAATATTCCTTATTGTCCTTAAGTTTGTTGTATTTTGTATAATAGTGACCATGATCTGATTGATCTGAAACAATAAGGTCTGCAATGTTTTTTTTTACAGTTTGAGAGTCACAATATAAATTCCATTATATTTGAGTCACTTTCTTAAGTTCCAAAACTTTCAAGTTGTATGAACAGAGTATTAATATTCAGTTGGTCTTTTGGAGCTCTTAGTTGTTATAAAGATTTAAATTAACCAATAGAATGCATGCAAATTAATAATAAATTGAACACTTACGCATTTTATGTATTTAAATGAAAGGTTTAGCCAAATTGTGAATAGAAATAGCAATACTAGCAGTTTTGATGGATTTAAGCACGACTTGGTATTATTTTTACTGTTATTTTGTTTGCATTTGTATAAACGTAGTAAATTTGAGTGCAAAAGCTAAATGAATGTGGCTAAAACTTGTATGCACAAAGCCAAACTCAACTCAAACAAGTTTTGAGCTGTGGCCCAGACTGTGCTCGACTGAACAAAAAACACTTGCTAATCACTAAGTTATAGTTAAGTTTTATGGTATGGTAATCCAGGTATAACATATTATGAACTTTGCTTTTTTTTACACAACATTTTATTTACTTTGCTTGCAAGCTCAGAAATAAAAGAAAACAAACTTAAACCAAGCTATGCAGCACTGACAAAAACACTGTCTTCGTATGTATGTACCAAAAATACTAGTGATGCTATTATTGTATCGATTGTGTGCCCGTAATATCGATATTTTTCGTATTATTATGGCGATATTTATACAGATTTATTTTAAATGAGTCAAGAAAAAAAATTTAACCGTTTATTAAAATTATTTATTTCAATTTATATATTTGATAAAAATTATTAAATTTCAATGCGATAGGCACTTTAACATTGCATAAAGTACAGCACATGTATACTTATGAAATAATCAAAAATGTATTTCTTTAGCCAAGAGCGCTTCAAAGAGTAATTTAATTGGATCCTGCTATCAAAGCTTACTACATATTTAGCTCTATTGATTACGGTATGCTTTCAAAACATCAAAATTAACTAATAATTAACATATATTAAAGGAATGAACATTATGAAGCAATTTTTATTAACATATGTATATGTATATAGCATACCAATTAATTACTAGGTAAAAAATATATATGTATATGTATATTCTTATGAAATACAAGGACTATCATATAATAATAAATGCTTGTAACTTTGTTCTTAAATAAAATAAGATTCACTCTAGATCAGCATGCGATTGTGCCAAGGTGCAGACGTTGTCTTGGACGGCATCGCATTGGAGTCAAACTTTTTGCTACCAATGAGGGGAGCACACTTCAACTTCATCTGCACCTGGGGAAGTTGTGAGAGTCTATCCCTAACCGCTATTGGTAGGTCGTCATTGTCTGGGAAGTGGGTAGAGAGCCCACTGGACTGGGTATATGTTATGCCACCTCCTTGCGCCTCGGGAATAACGGAGATCACTGATCCATCATAGAATTGTACTTGCACAATACCATGGGACAGCTAAAATAAAACAGGAGAACGGTATTAGACTCATAGTCTGGGATTGCAGCACTGCATTAGCCTACTTCTGTGGCTGTGCCCACTCCTGGGATGTTAAGTCGTTTTATCGGCACATTTTGTTGGGCTGCCAATAACTGAGATCCAATCATATCGTTTCCACTTCGCATCGATGCAATGGTGCTAATAGAGAAGTTGATTGAGCCCTGAAACAAAGATTAAACATTAATTTAAAAAAATGCATTAAGGTGATTCAGCTAGTTAAATTACCTGTTGTGATTTTGGTGTGGAATAAGCAAAGTTGGTTGTATCCCGTGGCCCATCGGTACGACGGTGAATGGGCATCACCTCATTAATAGGTCGTCTGCCAATTGTGACGGGAAAGCAAGTATTGCTGCCTGTTTGAGCAAGTTCTAATGCATTGCAAATACTAAGGCAGTGGGCAAAGCATTCATTGCTGTGGTCAATCAATCGCTTTGCCTCGGTACTTGTATGATCGGTGAATAGTACGCCGTGTCCATCATGCAGCTTAATACCTTCACTTGGGGATTTTGTTAACTTGGCACCGGAGTAGTAGCACATTTCGAAAGCGGCCATATTCTCCATTAAATGACATTTCGCTAAACTGCTAAAGTATGTTACCTTTGGTGTTTTGCTCTTCACCAAACTCACAAATCGAGCTGCATAGACATACTTCTTCCAATGTTTGCTCGGCAAATTATCATAGTTGTAGACGTTTTCATCGCCGACTGAATGAACTTCTGATGGTTGCTCCCGTATTGGCAGACCTCTGAAAATAGTTATACGCATAAATACATGCATCATCGAATGAATGTCTTTCTTTCTTACCTTCCGGGATCGGGTTGGTGTATTATAATACGTCGACCATCTCCGGATATGCGACAAACATCAACAATACGATCTTCGTTCAATTTGCTCTTGCATTTAATAAACTCAATAATAACTTCACCGTTTGCCACAATACTCATAATAGCATTTTTTGTCTTGTATCGCGTTGGTTGCAGTCGGAGCGTGTTTAATGGTGGAACAGAAATACATTCATTATTCTTTCTTTTTGGTGCACTTGCTGGCGTGTAATGTGCTAGGAAATGCCCTTTTTGAGTACTTTGGGCAATTCTCTGCCAGTCCATATCTGTGCTCTCCACTTGTTCCAATGAACTTTGTCGGTACAGTGTGTTTGGTGTGTTCATTTGTCGCTGATCCTTGTAATAACCAAACTCCTCCTGAATCTGTGGCAGCATTAGTTGCTGGGAATGTTGCTCCACTGAACGTAGCCGTTGGGAGTTTTTTGAATCATCTATTGAAAGAAGTGAAACAGACTCAAATACGATCCAACAACTTTTTTGTTATTTACTTACTGCTGGCAAATGTAACAATTCCACTATCGCCGCTAGCGATACTTTGACCATAACCGTCAGATGCTCCCGGCGTTGTATACGATATTCTGCTACCGCCGGCAGTCGTCATGAACGGGTGCCTGAGAACTTGCTCCAATGAGATGCGCTCGTGTGGATTTTTTCTCAATAGCTTATCGATTAAATCTCTTGCCTCATAGGATAGGTGATTCGGCATTGTATAGTCGGAAAGAACCACTTTATTGAGTGTCGACTGTACGGCATCAGTGTCAAACGGCGGTCGTCCCACCAGGAGCGTATAGAGCATACAGCCAAGGCTCCACAAATCTGCGGGCAAGCCGTGCGACATATGCGAAATAACCTCCGGCGATATATAGTTTGGAGTACCACACATGGTCATGTGCCTTTCGTCCGGCCGTTTTAGCTGTGTCGCAAGACCAAAGTCTGCAATTTTTACGTGCATATCTTTGCTGAGAAGTAGGTTCGACAGCGAAATGTCGCGATGCATGATATTGTGCGAATGCAAGTAGAGCAAGCCATCAACCACTTGGCGCAGGATTGAGGATGTTTCCTCTTCGGTAAAGGGTCGCTTCATTTGTTGATTCATGTACCGATGCAGTTCACCGTTATCCGCTAGCTCCAATACCAAATATACATAGTTTGCGTCTTGGAAAAACGTATGCAGCTGCAACACAGAAGGATGCTTCAGCCGGGAATGAATATCTACCTCTTGCCTAACGCGGTTTGACAATCCTGAGCCCTGTATTAGTTTTTTGTCAATCTGCACGAAAAATACGTAGCATAAGTATACATTACTTTATTGTGAAGTGCATTTAGTATATTTACCATTTTGATAGCGACATTTTGGTGAGTACGCCGACATTTTGCTTTGTAAACACAAGCAAAGCCTCCTTTTCCCAGCAGGTGCTGTACTTCGTATTCCTATGGACACAAATATTTATTAGAGTTAGGACATTCACCACCATCATTTCGGTATCTTTATAATAACCTCAATTGATTCTCCATAATTCCGAAATGGTAGCATAGTTAACTATGATTTATTTAAACACTTTCTTTCATAAACAAACATAAACAAGCCGAAAATTGTTTTAAAAAAAAGAACGCCAACTTGCCAGTGTTGGGAAATGAATAAAAGTATATTAAAATTTATTGCACATTCCTTTGCAGCACTTTGAAAACTCTAGTATCGATACCGCTACCATCGATATTTAGAATAATGATATTTTTATCGAGGCGTTTAAATTTAAAAACAAGAATAGATCGCTTTAAATTTTTTACGTTTCTCTCTGACTGATCAAGGAAAAAAAAAAAGAAAAATAATCGTTCGACATTCGGTAACTTTATTTTAACCCATATATGCGGTCGACCACTGCATTGATTTGCTTACTGTCTATGATTTGCATATTGCAATGAAAATCTTACTGCATTAGTTTCAACAGATTGCGTTTGCATCGTGTAAAGAATGATATTTTTGTATTTAACGATTGGGTAAACGGATTGACAGAACGATGTTTTTCTACTTGATATTTTGAAAAATACAACAAAGCAATTTGATTAACGCTTTGGGAGATAAAGGTCTTGTTGTTGGAACTTTTAATTTATAATTTTTTACAATTTTCACTTATCAAATTGCACTATTTGTGTTGAATTATTTTCAGTCTCACGCATATTCATTTTATTATATAGTTTATATAATTTGTTTAGACATATTTATTTAATCCAGCTTCAAGTATTGAAAAATATAAGCTTTGTAAAATATATGTATGGGTGTTGTTATTTTTAGTACACATTTACGTGATAAATTCATCTTGAACTTTACAATTTTTTATTTAAATACCTAACAAAATAATCATTTGAAGTTGTTATACGTTCAACATTAATATGTTGCTAAGCTAATTAATACTATTACTACTAACTTATTTTATCGTAATATATTTGTGTAAGTATATATACTATTATGTATAATTTGTATGGATATATATAACAATTTTTTAAATGTTAAAATGCTAACCTTTAACTGCTTCACAATATCGCTTTTATTTGAAACTTGGCGATAATTTCTCTATCTCTTGTTTACTAAAGATGCACCTCAAAGCTAAAAGAATTGATTTGTCAAATTTTTAAACGTTATAAAAGTCTTTGTGAATTGAATTTGAAACACATTTTGATGTATTTCGCATGCTTTTTATTGCCAATAATGTAAGATAGTATTACTCTACACATAAAAAAAAATAATAAAACAAATAATGCCCCATTAGATTATCTGTTTAAATATAGCGATAAGTAATAGCATTTATGTATATATATATATAAATATATATCTTAAATATAAATATATATTTAAATATATACATATATATATATATATATATATATATATATATATATATATGTGTGTGTGTGTGTGTGTATATTACAATATGATACATCGGTCAATTTGAAATGCTCAACTTGCAGCATTTCATCACTTTAAAAATGTATCTTTAGCTTAGGTTGGTTTTTGTTATTTGTTTTCTAAGAGATGACTTAAAGAAGAGTGCTTTGGTAAAGCATGTCAACCCGATCTGAGTCTGCCTGCCAACTATTTATAATTCGTTTCAAATTAGGTATTAACTTTGCCACCAGGCACACTCCGCCTCCCGCTGTTTATAGTCTTCCTCATCATTATAGTATGAAGAAAAGAGTAAATGCTAGGCATCCCCAACCATAGTGGCCCCGTGTTGCTGGTACTTAGCTGAGCAAATGACACCTGGTGGCAGCGATTCTTGCTGTTCACGCAACTGTCGACGTCGCTTCTTGCTCCAAAGCTCGTGACAGTCCTGCCACGTAGGCAATTGTGGTGTTGGCATTCTGTTAAATATAAATAAACGAAATAGTTTTAGTTTTGGTAGAAAAACGAGTAAGACACAAATTCCTTCCATGGTCTATGTGTATTATCTCTATTTTAAATGGCGATTTGATTGTACTCACTCATCTGGATTGATATTCTTCAGCCACGGTGATCTGAGCGCATCCTCGGCAGTGATGCGTTTGTCTGGATCCAAGTCTAGCATTTTATCGAGCAGATCAAGGGACGATGTTGGCATGAACTCAAAGTCTTCACGCAAACGCCGGCGATGCGTTTTTTTCTGCTTAAGCGTGTGAAAGAGCGGCAGCTTAATCACATTCGGCCAAACTGCAGGAATTGGCGATCCACAGATTTTCGATATTGTTTCCAGTTGCGCCATTTCAGCATTAGCCTGAAATAGTGGACGCTTCAGAAACAGTTCGCCCAGTATGCAGCCACAAGACCACACGTCAATGGACGGTCCGTAACGCTCTTCGCCAAGAAGTAGCTCCGGTGGCCGATACCAAAGGGTTATAACTTTGTTCGTGTAAGGACGCTCACGGTCGTCTGCATTGTACAACCGGGCTAAGCCAAAGTCCGCCAGTTTCACTTTGCCCCTAAAAAGTCAAAAATCAATTACATTATAAAAATATTCAACATTTAAATCAAGTTTCTTAAGGCATACTTGTTGTTCATTAATATGTTCGAACATTTTATATCCCGATGTAGAAAATTCTTTTTGTGGCAATAATTGAGGCCATCCAATAGCTGTTTCATAATGCTCGCATTATTCTCCTCGTTAAAATCAACCATCCCGGACTCGAGAAGGCCCATGAGATCGTGGTCCATATACTCAAACACCAGATAAAAGGATCCCTTATCCTTACGAAATTCAACCGCATCCTGTTTGTCCGTCACAATCTCGTGCAAATTGACAATATTGCGATGATTCAGTTGCCTTAATATTTTGATTTCGCGCACAGCCGTTATGGGAAAACCTTCCTTTTCGTGCTCCAAACGCACCTTCTTCAATGCTACCATGTCGTTGGTATGATGATCTCGTGCTTTGTATACCTAAAGAATAAATAAAAAAACACGTATAGTAATTGCATTTTAAACTTTGCCAGATTGTAAAATCACCTGTCCATAGGTACCCTCGCCAATCTGGGCAATCACCTCAAATACATCCACACAGCGTTCGCCCCAATCACGCACATTGTTACGCGAATCGCGTCTATTGAGTATCACTGGACGTCGACGAGTTGCAGACTGTGATGCATTTGAATTCCCACCCGGGTTCAAGCTGTTGCTATTGCCACTGAGCGTATCGAAATCCTCAGGACTGTCAATGACATCATCGTCGCCACTCAATTCCTCGCTGCCCGGTATAACGGGCGGCATAGGCAGATTTAAAAGGCTCTTGTTGGCATTGGCATTTAGATTCTTATCTTCGGTCAACATCTTTTTAGTTGACTTCGATGTGACTTTCTGAACCAATTCTGGTGGCGATGGTGTTGTCGCATTTTCAAAATCAGCAGCACTCATGCCCGGCGGCAGGGGCAAAGCCGAAAGACTTTTGTGTTTTTGGTTTGTGTTTGTTTTAAGGATCATTGCCATTGGGGTTGGTGAGGCATCCGTGACATCTGAACTACCAATTGTTGAATTCAGCTTAAGTGACTCGTTGTCTTCCTTGTTTGGCATTGGAATGTTGTTCAAGTCCAAATCCGTCTTACCACCAATTCCGTTAGGCGTCGCACTTGCCGATGATTGTGCTGCCGATCGGCTGTCAGCAACATTAGGTGTATTGCCATCTACCGAGGAACTGTTTTCGTTGATAGTCATTGCGCCGTTACTATTGCTGTTTTCCTCCTGCCTGTCAATAATCTCCTTAAGCGCCTTGTTACGCTTGTGCCGATCTTTTACCAATTCAGCAAATAAGCTTGTCTCGCTTATCTTTTTAATGTACTCATCACGCTTGTACTTTAGATCACGCGACGCTGGTGAACGTGAGCGCGATGCAGAGCTACGACTGCTGGCTGAACTGGGTGAGCGTTTCCGGCTGCTGTTGCGGTTATGCTGATGATGTGGTCTTGGAGACCGTCGATGATGATGGGAGGTCGAAGCTGAAACGCCCACAGGTGAATGCGGTGAAGATTCATAGTAACGAGAGCTGGGTCGTGGTGACCGCGAAGAGTAGCGATCGGAGATGCACATGCCACTGCCGGAGACCCGTTTGGAAGACGACCTCGTTGGGATTGGAGGGGAAGGCGAATGAGGTGCAACATATTTGTTATGTTTATGACCACTACTACTGCCATGTCGATACATATTTGAATTGCTGCTGCCCGAATGGGCGCCTCCTCCTGGCGATAGTCGACTGCGAGATATTCGATGATCGATGGGGCTCCTGCAAATTATCAATTTGACATAGTATTTTAGTTACTTTTTTTTATAGTTTAATGTATTTGCTTACTTGGACACACGTCTTGAATATCTATCCCTGCTGTAACGCTCATATTTAACAGCATGGTGCCTGCCGTGCTCGAATTGGCCCACAGAAGATGACAAAGATGCATCGCGACCATCGCTAAACTTTCGACGCTTATGCGGTGGCGTGCTCGGCTGATGATGATAGCGGTCCAATTCTGTAATACGATACAGTTTGTTGAATTACACTAAGAATATCATATCAAAACTTGTAATTCTTACTATGTATTATTATTTTTATTGACCAGTGCGTATTTTTACTGGCTGATTGGTTACATAAACACACACCTATTCGCTTTAACAGTTGTCAATGCTGTTTAACTTACCCGGTGATATGCGCTTCAGTTTTCTTGTGTCCATACTGCTACCCTGACCGACCACAGAACTACTTGAATAGCGAACTCCATACGCATTTGATGAGCGGTGATGAGCGTTTAAGTCTTCTTTCAGCGGACTTTGCCCGTAACGGGAGCTACGGGTATCACCCCGGACCCCAGTTCCTTGATGTGAGTGGCTAAGTGAATGTGGTGGAGTTCGTGGAGATGTGGCATACCGTTGGGTGGTGCTCCCAACGCCGGACCGGGATGGAGGCGATCGATGCCTATTGTTTGAAGACGCTTTGTTCGTTACCGTCACTTGCAAATTGCTGCCCAGCGGAGTGCTAGTAGTGGCAGCCGCAGTTTCTCCATAATAGGTGTTATTACTATTAGGGCGCCGGGCGGGTGGAGTGCCCACTGATATGGGACTGCTTTGAGTGTCTTTATGAGGCGTATATGGTGGCAGTGCAGCACTGACTGTGCGCTCGGTGCTTTTGCCGCGATTTGGTGCCGACGGTGGCGTATAT
Source organism: Scaptomyza flava (assembly GCA_030179655.1). Classification (NCBI taxonomy): domain Eukaryota; kingdom Metazoa; phylum Arthropoda; class Insecta; order Diptera; family Drosophilidae; genus Scaptomyza; species Scaptomyza flava. The sequence goes on from JARNME010000404.1 coordinate 18,621,511, forward strand.
CGACTGTGCCTGTCCATCAATGATGTGAGGTTGCTGTCCGAAAGCGAGTCAATGCTCGAATATGACTTTGTCCGCTTCTTCTTACGTTTCTTTGACTTCTTTTTTGATTTATGCTTCTGTTTATCCTTCTTTAGCTTTTTTCGCTTCTGGCGCTTCATTTCGGCTTCCAGTTCATCGGTATCGATGGTATCGCTGGACATGTATAGCTCCCGGTCCCACTGCAACTGATCTTCCTTTGAGCTCTTTGCCGGCGTTAGTTCGATTTCGCTTCGATGGTGACTTCCACTCTCAGTGACAGATGCAGTGTTCAATCTACTGCTGCTGCTGGCAACAACTGAAACTTGTCTCGACCTTGATCCCACTTCATGAACTAAAGCCATGTCGTCGCTCTCTTCAGTACGCCTCTTTCTACCGATTGCAAAAATACAGATTCCATAAATACAAAAAAAAAAAAAGGTTTCTGATTACCTGAAGTCATTGTTTTTTGTAATACGCAAAACGGACTCCGAACTGTGTTTCCTTGTCTGATTTTCCAGTTTACGGTTTTGACCTGCAGATGTTGCACTTCTTCCAGCTAACGCTGCATCCGAGTCAATTTCCCCAGCTTCGGCATCCGAGAAATCCTCCGAACTCACGTCAGAGTATTCTACAAGCGCGTTTGACGCCGCAGACGAGGAATGCATCTTTTGCATGCAAGCCTTTTAGTGCGTTAGCCGATCTGCAACTGTAATCGAACACGTTCTTGGGATTTTGTTATATTTTAATGGTTCACTTATTGACGTTGCTGTCTGCCCTTCTCGGCTTTGGGGTCTTTGTGCAAAGTTTTACAGCAAAACTCGCAAGCACTACCGATTTAAAAGCTGACATTTGAAGTGACACAAGGTGTTGCTTTTTGAAGTTATAGTGAATCTATGTACTATTAATGTACATATATGTGTGCACCAATGCGGTTGGTTGGTTGGCTTGTAATTTTCACTTTTTGATTATATTTACGTCGCTGCAGAGGTAAAAGCGTACTTGTCAAATCCACTTCGACGCGAATCCATTAACTAGCAGTATAAGCCAAGATAAATTGCTACAATTGGAGACACTCTTGAAAATATTTTGTATTGTCTTTGATTATGTTTTAGTCGCTAAAAATGAACAAAAAAAAAAAAAAGAAATTTGTCACTTGTCATTTTTAAGGTTATATTTTATGTGTGACCAGGCGCGGTAACATGCAAAATGCCATACTTATACTTTTTTCACCCATAATGCTGTTATATATATTAATATTTTATAAGCCTTTTTGAAGCAATCATATACAAAAACACATACCTTTGCGAATTTCACAGTACATTTTCAAAATACTATATGTTAATCCGGTCACATTGCTGACAGAAATGAGCTGTCAAATTGTACACAATGTAAATTGACATGTAGGTTTTTCATTTATGGATTACACATGCAAACATATGTACATATGACTTGTTTAAAACCTATCTTTAAGATGTAAAACACCAAAAATGTACATTGGCATACTTTTTAGCGGCAACAATGAACCCAACTTGAAGTTGCTTGTTAATACATGCATATGTATGTATATTTCCATATGTATCATACATGCACATACGTATGTATGTATGTGGGTCATTTATTTGTTCTATACTTACCAATATTTTTGGAATATATATTTTTTTTTTCGTTCAGTTCACTTTCTTATGTTTGTTTTTGATGCCGTTCATGAGTAAAGTTATTCCAGCACTCGCATTCACTTGTTGTGTTGCGTCTTACATTATTAAATAACACGTTTGCTGCTTTTTTAGACGAACGAAACACACATTGCGTGCTTTTAAATTAACGTATATAAGACTTATTTCGTTCGCGGTTTTATTTCAAAGAATTTGGAAACATTTAAGTTATGACCAAAGTAAAAATTACGCCAGAAAGAATTTTAATTTTGCATAATGGATGTAAAGAAATAAATTGTCATAAATTCTGCATGCGACATTGACCGAGCTCAGCCGATTATTGCAAATAACAGGGCTGTAGAGCCGATAAGAAATATACCCAACAAAGAACAGTTGATTTAATACTACAAATTCGATTTAAATTAAAATACCGTTTTTTCTGTCAATTATATACATATTTTGTTTAAATGATAAATAGCTTTATTTAATATAATGAATTTGACTATCTTTGAAAAAAAGGTTTATAATAAATATAATTCCATTTTAAAAGCAGCCAAATATCTTACGTACTCCTTAATAGAAAACGCACAAATTACCAATATTATGTTTAAATATCGAAAATTGCTATTGCTTATTCCAACTACAGTGTAAGTCATAGTTAATGAACAAAGGTGATGTCCAGTCACTAACATATAATGCAAATTTTGTCCAAATTCGGTTGTGTTGTTGCGCCAGACCAATATAGGCAATAGGAAGAATTTCGAGAGATTAGAAATCGCCACTACTTTGAGTATAATTAAGGTAACTGCAGTGAGACCGATTATCCTTATCTGACGAATATTAAGAAGTGCGGTAATACATAGCAGCATCAGAGTTATAAAAAGATATTCTGAAAAAATGAACGTGTGAATAATGTGAGAACGGATATATAAAAATGCTTAATCCTATAATACCTCCAATATTTTGTATTGTACATATATAAAAGCCTTTTTCATATAAGGCAGTATTAAAGTCATCTCCTCGCTTTTGCCTACACAACGCAAAAGATTCTAGTAGCAAGATGACGAGCGAAATCTTCCAATACAGCTTTAGGGTAGCAATATTAAGTGTTAAATACTTTGTTTAAATGTACCGATGTGTTACCTTAAAGTTTCCATTGCATATCATGTGTCGAAACGCAGCAGAATCCAAAAGAAGTGCATCTATTAAGATTATGAATTCTTCGTATTCTATGTATTTGTCAATGGGCTGCTTACATTTTCCCTATTGAATAGAAATTTTAAGTTAAATAGCCATAATGTTAAAAATACATTTTGTTGTCGGCTTATCCACATGTTCTTACACAGACAGTTGGTTTTAAAGTGTTGCTATATTTTTTTATCAACTCTCGTGCCGGGCTTCCGCAGTTTACACAAACATATTGTTTTCCACTTTCGCTAGTCATATTACGTTGAATGTATGTAAATATTAATAAGATACATTTTAACAAAACAAATATCGAGGCAATCAGCTGATATTTAAAAATCGGTGATATCGATACAAAAACAAGTTTCGACCCCTATAGCTTGCACTTTCCAATTGTTGAAAAAGTATGAAATAGTATAAAAAAATTATTAATATTTCATTTCAGTTGGATAAGAGAATTTTCAGTAGAAACAAATTTAATTTTTTTGGTATATTTTTAGATGTCAGACATTCGTTCAAAAAATTGTCAATCGTCCAGCGTAACTATCGTATAAGAAAATCGAATTTAATTTATCAGTCTTCGCCGATTACCATTAATTTCAGCCCCATCCCTAGTCGAAGTTTGGTGAGCATCAATTTGCATCAGAAAACGTAAGAAAAAAAAAAGTGTTCTTGTTAAAAGCAATATAACAACCGTATTAAAATTAGTATCAAAGCATCACTCGCGGTTCTGCCAATGCGTGTTAGCGTGATTGATCATCAAGAAGAACTAAAAGGTTCATGTGAATTCAAAGTTTACTAGTAGATATGTACATGTGAACATATATACGCACCTTTATGTATACATATATACTTATATACTTTTCAAATACTAATTCACGAATATGTATGTATGTATACGTTGGTAGGTGTAAGTAAATATTTATAAACGTTTGGTATGCAATGAAATGTATGTTTAAGTTGCTTAAGCTTAAATTTTGTAATGCGCAGAAGGCGTACAGCTATTGCGACATCTTAATTTTGTTTGCTCTACATACCTAAACACATGTACATATACATGTTCAAATGTGCACTCTTGCCTGCATACATACGCATGTATATCGATAGGTAACGTTTATCGAGGATATAATCACAATTGTGACTGTTTCAGGTCAGAACGTCTTGTTTGGTCAGATCTGATCAACTGTATGAACTTTTGCACATGCAAAATGAGTTCAGTAAGCGTTGGCAATGGGGCAGAAGCATCGTACATTATAGGTGAGGTTCTTGGACGAAGCCAAACTGTATGCCGTTATTATTTGCGAGGCATTTGCCGATTCGGTAACCTTTGCCGCTTTTCTCATGACTTAAGTGGTCATCCCAGAAGTGAGGAAGATGTCAGAAACATACAAAATACAAATACAGACATCAATGCAGATGCTGAGGCGGGGCCAGTGGTATCAGAAGAACCTGATGTCTTACCTAGCACAAGCCGTCGCAATTGGGTAAATGCCCCAATATTTGTGCCCAGTCAGAAACGCTTAACAAACGAAATTGCGAATGAGGATGAGGCAACTGGCAGTGCCGTTGTGCAAAGTGGAATCTCATGGGCCGAGATTGTCGGCGGACCCTCCACACATAACCAAGAAGTGGTCATAAAACAAGGTGATCCTCATTCCTTGGAAGAGGTGTGTCCATATGAAAGCCCATGCCCCTACGGCACGTATTGTCCCTATCGCATACACATGGAGTTATGCGAGATGTGCGACCAATTCTGCCTGCATCCCACAGACCAAGCGCAACGCAAGAAACACAACCGCGAGTGCTTGCAGCAGCATGAACAGGCAATGGAACTCTCATTTGCGATTGCCCAGTCCAAAGATAAGACGTGTGGTATATGCTTTGATACCATCATGGAAAAAGCTGGCCGCGAGAAGCGCTTCGGAATTCTGCCCAACTGCAACCATATCTTTTGCTTGGAATGCATTCGTAAATGGCGTCAGGCCAAACAGTTTGAGCATAAAATTACAAGGTAAGAGAATAATTTGTATTGTTTATTGCAGATGAGCACTGTCTAAGTTCATTAAGTTATAATCAAAAGTATTAAAGCTCTTATAAAAAACACTTAAATAACATTATTTATATATATTTATAAAAATAAATTTTTAGAGCTTGCCCTGAATGTCGTGTCTGCTCTGACTTTGTTTGTCCCAGTGCTTTTTGGGTTGAGACAAAGGAGGAAAAGGATAAGTTGTTAAATGATTACCGCGCAGCCTTAGGTGCCAAGGACTGCAAGTATTTCAAAAAAGGCGAAGGAAAGTGTCCTTTTGGCAACAAGTGTTTTTATAAGCACGCTCTACCCAATGGCGATATTGTAGATGTTGGTTTGCCAAAACGAACCCGAAAAGCTTATAATCAGTGCCAACTAATGGATTTACTCGATGTAAGTATTATATAATAATTCTATAATAATATATCGCTCAATTCGTGCATAATTTAAATAATGCCTTATGATATCAACATAACAGCTCACACTTATTTCTCTATAAATTAGAATTGCCTTGAACCGATTTTTTTTATTTGGTTGAAAAATGTTTCTTTAATGTTTATTTAATTTAAAATTATCTTTTTATCGTAGATTTATCTCTGGGAATATGTCGATCAACGCGATTATCAATGGTTGGATTATTATTCAAGTGATTTAAGCGATAGCTCCGATTTTACGGATGAAGAATAAGCTTATCGCGTCAAAAACAATAATATTATCGGAGCAACTTTAAGAAATGTATGCATAACTAAAAGTTAGATTCAATAACAAAAAGAAAAAAACATAAACTCTAAAATGCTGATATACATCTATATAACTGCATGATAAAAATCAAATGTGTAATTAAAACTAAGTGATCATTTAAGTACCAAAATTTTTGTTTACAAACAGAAATAAATACATATATATTTTTGCCCAACTCAACGCAACGAAATTATCAGCAAATTTTCCGCAAACGCAAACATAAAACAAGAAAAACCAAATAGATGAGGTTAAAAATTAAACTAATAAATTGAATATTGTAAAGCAGTTATTATTTAAAAATATTTTAAAATAAACAAAAGCAGGATACATTAAACAGTTAATTATTAAAAAAAAAATAGGTGATATAAAAATGTGTATACACAACTATGCCTTTCAGACTGAATTGTAAAAATAAAAAATAAGCGAATTTTTTATGATGTTTTCCACTTACTGTCCTTTAAAGTTTACTTTAAAATAAGAGATGCGCACACAGGAATATTCAGATGCTCATGCACATACAAATTTATACATATACTATCTAAACTTGAAAATGTTTTTGTCAGCCGATTCTATTGTTTGTATTGTTACGAAACTACTTATTACCTAATTAGATATTAAAATATAATTCAAACAATAATTTATATGTGTGTTATGTCCACATAGGTATTTTATGTTATATTATTTTCTGTTTACACGAAATTTATTTGAAAAAATCAACCGATTTAAATAAATCTTACTCCAAATGATATATAAAGTTTAGATAATCCAAAGCTAAAATTAATCAAATTTTGTTTATTTTGTTTGTCATTCCGCATAACATTACATTCTTTTTATGTAGAAGTCTCATAATAAACATGTATTTATTTAGAAATTTGTAACAATAACTTTAAAACCTAAAATGCTTTGTTCATGTCTTTTATTTAATATAAATGCAACAATCTATGAATCCAGAGTAGGCTTGCAGGGGAATCACTCCTAATTTTGGACCAACAAAGGCTTTTTATATATGTATATGTAGATCTGAAAAATATAATCCGTAACAAATACCTGGCTCGAATGTATAAAGCCTTCACTATTGCTATTGAACTAATTCTTAAGTGGCTAAAAATAAAACAACTACATATGTACATATATGCATATGATTAAATTTTTGGTGTAAAAAATAGTGTAAACTACCACATGCATTAAGTTTATTAATTAATCATAATATGTATTTTTGCGACATGCAACAAATATAATCTATACTGTTATCTTTCGAATTTCTGGCTTGTCTGAAATGATTAATTAAATTCCAATAATAGAGTAATTTTTAAATTAGGACACGTTCACAAATCGTTCAATATACATATGTATTAAAAATTAAAATAATTAATAGCTATAAACAAATATCACTTGTATGCCTAATAATATTATAACGTGCCAGTTTCCTTCCGTTCATGGATATTACAATTAATTGAAATAGTACTTAAGTTGCTCTAAAATGATATTTGCAGTGTTCAGTTGAATTTAAAAAATCGATAGACTACCTAGAAGACAAAGCAAACGAGCAAGTTAACAAGAAATGTAATATGTACGATGCATTCAATTTATAATAAATAAATTAATAATCTCGCATAAACGCATTAAGTGCGTATTTTATATTCTTTGTGGTATTTTGCTAATACCCAATTCACAATAGGGCGTTGCATGTGATGTACTCACAACATATCGATTTATTTTCGTGTCTAACGAATCGTTATTATCGATATTATTGTCTCGTCAGTGGCAAGCACTTCATTGATTTTGCGGAAGAAAAATAATTTGTTTTTGAAAATGTTCCAAAGTAGTGCTGCTAAACTTTTGGTGCCAGCGATGCGTGGTGCATTGCAAAAGCGATGCCAATCCGTCGTTTCTGGTCCACCAACGCAACACGTCTCTACAGCGGTGAATAATTTTTTTTTGCAATATTTATTCTCGAGGGTTACGTAAACCAAATCCTGAGCATATGAACGTGCATGCATTATGTGCATATTTATTTATAACATTTAATTATTTGCAGGAGAAAGTGATTCTCGGTGGTGGCATGTGCGCTGCATCCATGTTCATTCCGGCTTGGGTGTTATACCACATCCGTGACTACAAGGGCGGAAATTAAGACGGCCTGAATTGCGTTAAAAACAAAAGATAACACGTTGCTTACAAATGTAAAGTCAAAGTTAATATACTACATTAAACTTAACTACAGAAAGCGCTTAACAATTAATGTACATTTACATGTATATGTACATATATGTTTTTGAGTTGTTTCATTAGCCTCCCAAGGTGGGGCAAGTAAGGGATTTCGATTGGCCTAAGGCAGTTAAATGGCATAAAAATTTAGATTTCCCTGTGGTTATATATGTATTATTTTTATTAGAAGCATGAACATATTTTGCGCATCACTTTAACGATGTTAGCTCACTTATGATTTCAGATTAATGCAAATTTAAGTATATATACGTGAAGGTAGAAAGAAATTCACTTTTTCTGTTCATCCTTGCCATCGCTTTTCTTCTCCTTGTCCTTGTTAAGAGAACCAACAGCATCACGCACTGCCTCCGACTGAGGATCAACACCAGGCAGATTCTCAAGGACGCTCTGCAAAAATGCCGGATCACCAATTACTTCTGAGTAGTCCTCATCCACTTCCATTGGGGCAGCGGCATCATCAGTTTTTGGGCGTTTGGCCTGCTGGGTAACAGTTTCGTCAGCAGCATCCTGCATAGACATTTGCATTGCAAAAGCGATTTGCTCCTCTTCCGTCATATTGGCAAAGTCCGGTAAATTATCCTCCGGTGTCTCAGTGGACAAAGCCAATGCACGCTGCAACATAGCCTCTTCCGAGGTGGTATTGGGAAGAGTAACGCTCGTGCCTGCTGGGGCACTCTCAACGGTTGTCACTGCTGGGGCAGCTGCAGTTTCTGCACCACCAGCATTGTCGCGACGTTGCTCGCTCTCCTGGCGTTGGCGCTGCTCCTCCATTGAGACGCGCAAGGCTAGTGCCAGTTCCGGATCCTCATTTGGATCCACACCAAACTCGAATACGGCTCCACCGAGCCCAGCTGCACCCATGCCATCCTCACCTTGAATTATTGGAGACGACAACAAGGCGTCCGAAAGTGCCGAGCCCCTGGGAACACTAACCAAGTGGGAACCAGTGCCGTCTTTGCCGTTTAGAGCATTAATAAAAGCCGTCAGTGTTTCAATGTTGTTGCCGTGATCGCCAAAACTCACAATGTCCACGTTAACCTTCTCCTTCTTTAGACGCTTGGCTTGCTTAACAAGCTCGCCTTCCTCGTTGCTTATTGGCGAGCCGACAAATACAACAATTCGCATTTTATGGTTTTTGCCTTGACGGTGCTTTAGCACCAAATGGGCAATACGAATTCCAGTTAACAAGTTTATTTCGCCTTTTGGCTGAATCAAATGCATTTTCGAAAATATGCGACCGACATCGCTAGTTAGTGTGGCCAGCACTTCGACGGTGCTGGAATGGAATGCAAGAAATACAATTAATAAACAAACATATCAGTTGCTACGTGTTATCATTGCATACTTAGATAGGGTCATAAGACCCACATTATTCTCTGGATTAGATCTGAGCTTGGTGAGACAGACGAGATTGATACCATCTTTTTGTACATTTAACCGAGTTGGAAAGTAGTCCCCATTGCGCTGATAATCGCTGTTATCAAAACTGCGGCGAAACAATGCAGGTGCAATTGCATTTACAAAGTGAGAAAGAGTTAATAATAAAAAAAACTTGTATTTACCATATCATAGTACTTTCCAGGACCATTTTGTATTTTTGCTTGTCACTTTGCCACTGAACTGTAAAACATATCTGCCCAAACAGGGTTGTTAAATTCTATAAATAATCGAGCTGACATAAAGCTATCGATATTATTAGATATATGAAGCAGACATGATTCGATATTGTTTTAAAAACATATTTTTCCTGTTCCTTCGATCCATGTCGATTCTTTAAAAATAAATCTAACGCAATGTTCCTAAGCTATTTTAAAAAAAATTATTCGAATTTTATATGTGAGTCTTTCATATTTGGTAAGCTCACAAAAAAATTGCTCATTCCTAAATGGAACCAGACTCACCCAACTGAGGTGTGGTAGCCCTGAAAACATATGTTTTTGTCCCATGTCTGTCATGTGATATTCACACATCTTGAAAAAGTGCCTTCTTCGTGATCACTTATTTATAATTTTCAGTTTTCTGTTCAAAAATAAATCTGCTGATCACGGCAGACCTGCAGTATTACGCCTAAGTTATAGAAAAAGTGCCTTACAAAATGGTTGATCCTTGGGTTGCTCCTGTTGTTATCACTGGCATTTGGGCATTTATTGGCATCATTTGCCCCTTCTTCGCTCGCGGTCCTAACAGAGGGTAAGTACTTAATATAAAATTTGTCTAATATAAATCTATTAAACAAGCATAACATTTTATATATTTAGCGTGACTCAATGCTGCATTATGCTTACGGCTGTTACCTGTTGGCTCTTGTAAGTTTTTTTTTTCTTGTTGACCCTGAGACTTTTTGTTACATATTTAAATATGTGCCACATGCATATAAGTATATGAACAACTGCAGTTATGTATGTAGGTTTTGCCAATTCCATTAAGCTGTATCGTCTTTTTATATAGTTGGCTGTGCTGCTATCTGACACAAATGAACCCATTGATTGGCCCCAAACTATCAATGAACGAAATTATGATAATGGCCCGTGAATGGGGCAACGAAATCAAAGACACCATGGATGTCGTAGCATAATAAGACAATATGAAGTCATTCCTTTCTTAAATTGGTTAATATTTGTTTCATTAATTTTGTTTCCATCCCAAAATTGTATTGTTCTAATGCACTATTAAAAACTGTTCAACTTTGCATTATATTATTTACAAATGAATAAATCCCATATGTAAATATAAAGAAAACAAAAGTGTTATAACTTTAATGTGCAATGCAATGCAATGTGAACGGCTTAAGCGCTACCCGACCACTTATATTAATCTTTCATGGGACGAAGGGAAATAAATTTTAATTCAAAAGGAAAAAACTCAACTGGATTCTTAAGAAATCAAGCAAACTCAGCATGAGCAACAATCTATTAGTATATAAAAGCATTAACATGTCAACCAATCTTGGATTAAAGCGGTGGAAATCACACAGAATAAAGTACCCCGAGACATCTCTGATGCTTCATACTATCTGAGAAATTTCACGCTACTCAATGACTTTAATTTGCAAATAGAACAAATCAATTAACATTCAATTCGATACAATGACCGACTTAACAATCTTTTACATCCTTTGGCTATCCACTGAAGGTCAGACACAACGAGTAGAAAATTAAAGCGTCTTCACACAGGTAACCTCTAGTCTACTGGTTGTCATATTTAACTGACAAGTCTCTTAATTTTTGTTGATTTTTGTTATTAATGTGTTATTTTTTGTTGTCTTTCCACGATCATGACAATATTTTAGCACTAGGTCTTTTAGACAACACCAGCAACCTAAGGCAGCTACAAAGATTTTACGTCCTGGACCTGCCATATATAAAGGGCTTAAAATCACTGGAGCTGAATCCATCCGGTGATGTAATCATGAATGTTAATTAATTTGTTTATTGCCTTACAAGACAGATTGCAAATAAAACATACATAAAATAAAAAAATTCCAATATTTTACAAAATTAAAGAAAGTTGATAAATATGATAAACTAAATTTTGGAAAGAAAAGAAAACATGAGACTAATTCCATTTATTACAAGACATTGAATACACTTCATATTGCCGCTTTAGCTTTGAATTTTGTAATAAAATGCATCCGTTTTAAGTTTAATAAAAGTTGATTTATTTAGTAACTACGCAAAACATAAATCACTGAATAGTTTAAAACATATAATATGTATATATGTATATAATAATAATAAGTATGTATATTGATGTATGAGTGTATATGATATTATTGAAATATTTATTTACACTTTAGCGCTAATCAAATTTACAATTTGCTTAAATAAAATAATTCATTTTGATTAAGAAACAAATGAGAGGAAACAGCATTGCATTTAAATAATAGAAAAGAAAGGAAAAATAATCACAACAAAGATTGGAAAACAAAAAGCTAAACAATGGCAAATTAACTCAAAAACTGTGTGACTACATATTTACAGACAATCCCCACACAAATTCGACAACTTTTCACTTAATAAACTAACTCCAAATCCATTTTATCAATATTGAAATAGTTCCAGTTAAGTTGCCAAACAGTTTTGCTGGATGCTAACTGTGTTAATGACTTGTCATGAATACGGGAAACGGCTACGGCAACTCTTAATTTATGTATTTGTCGAGCCTACGGATGTAGTAGTTGACGATGTTGGTTGTGGTGGCACTACCGCTGCTGCTGGTCCTGTCAAATTGGTTTGAACCGGTGCAGCTGCTGGAGAGTAATATGTGGTAGTTGCTGCAGCGTTTGTGCTAAGAGCTAGCAATTTATAACAGAGATACACATTAGTTAAACTATGTATTTAGTGTGTAAGAATTATTTCTTACATTGGCGCAGTGCCTTCTGAAACTTTTCATATTCCACATAGTGCTTTAAACGCAGTTCGTCCTCCTCAATCAGCTGTCGTTGACGCAACAGTAAAAGTCGCTGATGTTGGTTTGTGCCCAAACGTGAATTGCACAATTGATTGACCAACGAGTCCAAATTATGCTTAATGTCCTGCAATCATGTTTATTTTTATATGGTTGTATTGATATTATATATTACGCATTACTTACGGATTGAATATCGCTTGGCAACAAGTGTGGATGAGTGGCTGCCAGTGACACTGGTTCCTCCGCAACTATAATACGCAAATAATTAAAGATAAATATTTATATACCTAAAAGGATTTCAAAGCAAACAAACCTTCAGCTACAGTTTGATTGTACAGCGGCTGCAGCACATGCTGCATTGGCTGGGCTGTCTGCTGTGGTCCTACAAGCGGGGCCTGTTGTAGCAGCTGACCTGTCATATACATGGACTGCTGTTGTTGTTGCTGCTGTTGTTGTTGCTGCTGTGGAAGTAGTTGATGACTGGCAGACATTTGTGTTGACATTCCCATTTGATGTTGCTGCATTGGTTGTCCAACGCCCATGGCCATCATTAGTGGTGAGAGCTGATGCATTTGGTTGGGCTGCGCATGCAAATACTGCTGTGTTGCATGCGGCGGCGCCTGCTGCTGTTGCTGCTGGTTTTGTGATGTAGGTAATGAAAATTGCTGAGCAGCTTGCTGTTGCTGTTGTTGATGCATAATTGGCTGCTGCTGCTGTTGCGGCGGCTGCTGAGGTATGAGTTGGGATTGTTGCTGTTGTTGCTGCTGTTGTTGCTGCTGAATCGGCATTTGCTGCAAAGGAATTTGCTGTTGTTGCTGCTGTTGCACAGCGTTGACCATTTGTGGATGAGTGTTTATTGGTTGCTGATGAAGCTGTTGCATATTTGAATACATGTGTTGCTGCTGTTGTTGTTGTTGTTGCTGCTGTTGTGAATGCTGCATTTGAAGGTTCGATGTCTGAGCCGTAGCACCAACTTGAGTTTGTGGCACCATAATGGCACCACCTGCTGGTGCAGCTTGCTGCTGGTAAATCAATTGAATGCCATTAATGGCCATCGGAACATTCTGTATGGGTGAACTAATAAGCTCAGTGGGTGTGTTGACAGCGCTGCCATTTTGTACGGCATTAAAGTTATGTCCGTGGCCAGCAGCAACGCCAGCTACCTGCAGATCAATCTTCAGTTGATTCTGTATAGCTTCATCCATGGCAATCTTTTGTTCCTGCACACGACTTACGCTAAAGCGAGATACTTTTCGAGCATTGATAACCGGCGCGGGTTGTTCATCAGCAGCTTTGGCAGTAGCCACGTATGTCGCAACGTTTGGCGTCTAAAAAATATATGTTTATAATAGATATTATACATAATGAATACATGTAAATTTCATTTGCTTTACCTCCTCAGTGTTATCTGCATGACGTAGTGCAGCCAATTTTTTCTCAAGATCGGCTATTGAGTTTTGATTTAATGCTCCATTGCTAGAATTTTTGGCATCGCCGCCCACACTTAAAGTGTTTGATAACTTATCCAGACTTTCTTGTTTGGCTAGCTTCTTATCAGCGCCGCTAGTCTCCACAATTGCTATACTTTCCACGCCCGTTCCAGCCGCCTCAGTGTTTATGTTTAGGTTAGGTGCTGGCAGTTGCATATCGGAGACCAAGCTATTGTCAATGGATGTGCGCCTCGAGTTGTAGACGGATGAGCCACGTGCCGAGTTTAGAATTGCGGTCGGCGTATTTTGTCCCATCGAAGCAGCTGAACTGCCGCCTCCCACGCTGCTTGACTTTGTGATCTGTGCATTGAGATAAATACAATTGCAGTTGAATTAATGATAATGATAACTAAAAAAAAAAAACAAGCGCAACACAAAAGTAATTAAGGCTGGCCAAAACAACAAAAAGCGTTAGTACATTAACAAACTCAAACAAAACAAAATCAACTACAAATACAAAAGTTGCAAAATATTCTTTTAAAAAAAAATTAATACCAAAACCAGTGCGGATTAAGATCGTTACATTTTTGTTTAAGGTCTAAAAACATTATTGTGGAATCTCGATTTAAATCCATGTTCCGCATATTTTGGTTGCTGACAACATCATGAGGTTAATACATAATACATTTAATATGAAACAAATGAACAGATGGTTAATGAAGGCCAATACCAAAAATGTTACCCTACTTAACATATAATTAGTTTGTTTGCACTTAGACGCCAACTTAAATACAAATATTAATAACAATATCAACAAAAAGCATTATTATGTGTGTGTATTAAACGATAGATATGCAAATCTACACATCTATATACATATATAAATAAATTGGAAAATTTTTATTAACAAAATCGCAAAAGCGCACACTACAATTTACGACAAAAAAATAAACACATAACAGGAAGAAGTTTGATTTTCTTTTTTTTTTGCTACCAACCACTGTCTCCGGACCTGTCTGCGTCGGTTGCTGAACGGACAACGATCGATGTGATGCGTTTGCTGGTGAGGCTTGATAATTGCTGGGTCGGTTATTAATCGAGGCAACAACGGCAGATGCGAGTGCATGAGCATGTGTTATGTTTTCTAGCTCAATTTTCAGTTGCTCCAGTGTATTGGCAGCACCCGGTGGCTGCGCTGCACCCTGTTGAGCGGCCGTCTCTTTGGATTTGTCCGCATTGGCTGCACAAAGTTCACGGGCCTTTTTGGCCGCCTTGCTGGGTGGCATCTCGAATGTAATATTAACTTCGCTTAAGTCATCCAAGCTTCTGGTGTGCTTCAAATCATCTACAATCTTCAATTGACGATTCAATGGCAAATTCAGGCTTCTTGGTTTGGCTTCGCTTCGTGTGGACTCCAAAAGCATTTGCACTCGGCTTATAGCCATGCTGCGTGCCTTTTGCTCTGATTGAGGTTTCTCCACGCAACCGTCCAGCTGCTGAAATGGTTCATTGCCTGTAGGTGTAATGGCACTATCCGGCATGTAATCAATTGAAAGCGATGTGTACTCCGAAGCGGTGCTGGTTTTGCGAGAGACCGAACCAGAGCCTAAAGTCACATCGTGGCTATGGTTGCCCGCATCTCTGGAGGCAGTCGAGGAGGATGACATGGTTGAAGTAGTCGTTGGTGGTGTTGCTGCATTTGGTAGCATTTCAGCATTGCTTTGGATTGATAACTCAGGTCCTCTGGTCTCACCCGTTCCGGCTTGTTCTGCATCGGCGGCTCCTCCGCCATTTGAATCTCCGCCTTGCGCTGAAGGCTCGAACATCTTAGTGATGTCGCTCGCGGTTTCATCGCGCTAAAATAATTGGTTCGTTGAAATTATATTTATAGTATACATTTTTACATATTAATGATATAATCAAGTTATATTTTCCATTTTTATACCTCAGCAGAAGACAATGAAATATTGACAAATTATAATTTTGATTTTTGGACAAGCAAGTTCTTCAGTTTAATGCAATATTAATTAAGTTTATAATAATCTAGGACGGTCTTTCTTGATGAAAGTAAATCGGACCATTTTTGGTTAACTCACTCTTAAGAAACTTGTTTTCAATTGGATCAAGATTTTCTTTTCTCTGCAAAGGTATTGAGTCTTCGGCTCGCCGAAGAAAGCTCTGTTTGCTGGTTTACTTTTGTCGTTTTGTCATAATAGGCGCGGGTGTACTTATAAGCATAAAATAATTATAAAACAAGAATACATTTCAAGGGAATATATAAAAACAGAGTCTTAAAAAATTTAATCCAAACGGTTTTTGAATAATACAATTACGTTTCCTATTATCAATTGGGTTTGAAATCAAATACATGTTGGTAATTTTGCTTATAAGATTACCAAAAAAAAAATATATTGTTTTTTTTTTTTTTTTTTTTTTTAAATATAAAAATCTAAATATTTTCTAAAAAAAAATGTATAATTTTTAATTTTATATGCCAATCGAGACTAAGCGAAGAATACGGTCTTTTTGAATGTTCTACTTTCAGTCAAAAGCAAAAAGAGATAGATGTCCATACATACTGTTTTAGGAAAATAGAAGTGCTTCATAACTTTGTTTTGCTTTCAATATAAATAAGGAACTTAAAAGCAGCTTTAAGCATGAATACATTTAAATACGTTAACCGATAATCCTATTATATAAAGAAAAAAATGTATGTATGTTATGTATACGAGATAATATAAGCCCTTAACAGTGCACTTAACACTTACAGATCTATGTCTTTGATGTGTTCTAAATGAGGAACGCTGTCGAGTTAGAGACGCGTGACGGACCTGTTTTGTTATTAAATAGTAGAGATGAACAACACACAAATCAACAAGTTAAACATTTAATCCTTTTACGAGATAAGAAAAAAAAAAAAATAAAATAAAGGGAAATAACTCGCATAAGAAATAAGGCAATACATTTTTTTTCGTTATTCCGTTGATGTTATTGCATATTTCGTCACAAGTAGTAGTTGAGAAACTGCGAAACTCTCTAATATGTTATATCCAATAATTCAAATCGGTATTCCGCAAACAATCGCGCTAGATTCCAGTAATGGTCTATCTGGTCCGGCTGTGATTAATTCCGAAACAGCATCGCTCCATATTGCAAATCTTTGATGCTTAAGTCGAAACGCTTTTTACATTCTTTTTGTTGTTGTTGTTGTTATAGTACGAAACAAAAAGAGTTACTAGAATTAGTTGCAAGTTAAAGTACCTTCTCAATGTTGCGGCGATAAGTGGTTGGAATTGGAATTTGTTGCGGATTCTGCTTCACTTGCTCAACAATATCGTTTATCATCTCCACAAACACGGTACTTTGACAGTTGGACAGTAAATCTTGCGCAATCTAAAACAAATTTCAATTCAGCATTATAACTGCATTGCCTGATTTAAACACATGATTGTGCTTACCAATTTGTTAGCAATTTCAACAGGATTTACATCACCAATGTCAAATTTAAATGTTATCGTTTTCAGCTTGTTCTCCATATGACAATTGATGACGCTGCCCTCATCCACACTAGTCACACTTAGTTTAGGTATGCGTTCGTTCCCACTTCGAGTGGACCGACGCGGTTTCTGGACACGTGCGCCAGCAGCTTGCTGTTGTCTTTGTAGCTTTTCGGCGTCTGCAGAATCAATGTTTTGCGTTGCAACATCAAAGTTCGTTGGAGGAGCAACTGCGGCCTGGTCTTGGGCTAAATTTGTTGTTGGCTGGCTTATGGGTATGTTCGGCAACTGTTGCTGTTCGGCTTGGGGCTGTGCTGGTGGTTGCTGTTGCACTGTTTGAGCTTGCGGTTGACTATGCAACAATTGCTGCAGCTGCTGTTCTAAGGGAATTTGCTGCTGCATTGGCTGCTGTTGATTTTGTAGGAATTGCTGCTGTTGTTGTTGCTGCTGAATTTGTTGCTGGATTATTTGCTGTTGTGGAGCATCAGCAACATTCGTAATTGGCTGAACAGTTTGTTGGTGCTGCTGCTGTTGCTGTTGAACCGACGGAAGTTGATTATATGAGGTCGGAATAGTTTGCTGGGGCATCGTTGGAGCTACCTGCATCTGCCCTTGTATAAGCATTGCTGTCGGTTGCTGTTGCGCCATGATTTGAGCACCACCAGCAACAAGTGGCTGATGTTGCATCGGCATTTGATGTGGTTGCGCTAATGCATTTGGAAGGAACTGCTGTTGTTGTTGTTGTTGCTGATGTGCAAACTGTTGCTGCTGATGCAGCTGTTGCAAGTGATGTTGCTGAAGAATCTGCTGTTGCGTTGCTGGTTGTTGTATGGGTGGTTGTTGTTGCATAGGTTGCTGTTGCATAGGTTGTTGTGTCATTGGTTGTTGTTGCAGGGATGGTTGCTGCATTGGTTGCTGTTGCATAGGTTGTTGTTGCAAGGGTTGTTGTTGCATGGGTTGCGGCTGCATTGGTTGTTGTTGCATGGGTTGCGGTTGTAATTGTTGCTGTTGCATGGCTTGTTGTTGAATAGGTTGTTGTTGAATGGATTGTTGCTGTATGGGTTGTTGTTGAATAGTTTGTTGAACAGGTTGTTGCTGCATGGGTGGTTGTTGCATATGTTGTTGTTGAATGGGCTGCTGTTGAATGGTCTGTTGTTGTAAGGGCTGTTGTTGTATGGGTTGATTTGGAATGGGTTGTTGATGCTGCTGTTGAATAGGTTGCGATTGCATCTGTTGTTGTTGTTGTATGGCATACGTCTGCTGTTGTTGCTGCGGAATCTGAACCTGATGCATAGCAACGGGCGCTTGTGCTTGTTGCTGTTGATAATATTGCTGTTGCTGCTGTTGTTGTTGCTGTTGCACCAGATCCGTTGGCTGCACATTGTTTTGCATAAGTTGCTGCAGTTGCTGCTGCAAAGGTATTTGCTGAACCTTTTGTTGTTCCACCATATGCTGCTGTTGTTGAATAATAGCAGTAGGTTGTTGTTGCTGCTGATGAGCAACTGCAACTGGTTGCACCTGCACTGGAACCTGTACCTGCTGGGGCATTAGTTGAGGTGCTGGCACTGACTGTTGTTGTGCTTGTAACTGAACTACTGGCTGCTGAACTACCTGCTGCTGCTGATTGCCCGTGGGTGAAATAACCTGGCCATGACCATTTGAAATGTCTTGCAAAGCATTGGCCGCATTTTGATATGAAGCCATCTGAGGATTCTGTATATAATGAACTGTCGTTTGATGTTGCTGCACCTGCGCAATTGCTGGAGCAGTTATCACTTTCTGCTGTCCTGCAACTGATTGGGGTAACTGTTGCTGTTGTTGCGGTTGCAATTGAGTGCCGCCGTTCTGAATGGAGTTGGTTGATCTTGGCAGCAGTTTCTGTGGATCGCCACTGTTTGTGGAGGCGGCTAAACTTGTCTCAGAATCGGTATTTAACATTTCAAGCTTAAGCCGTTGATTCCATTTAATGCCATCCTCCTCGTCTTCTGAATCATCGTCCTCGTCGTCCTCCTCTTCAACATTTGTGGGCAAGCTTTCGCGCTGCTTTTGCAATGCCAATTTTTCCAAGCGTGACTTCTCGATTTGTAGCTTTATTTGTGTTTGGCGCTGAGTACGTTCCTTGAGTAGCGACACAACCTGCACCTTAAGCAAACGTGCAACTGCACGAGAGTCATCCTCCGAAATGATATTCTCCTTCATCATATCTTGGGCAATTTGTTCATACTCATCATGTTGAATGTTATACTCGAATTGAATGGCTTCGTTTTCTTTGTGGCGCGATGAACGTTTTTTTGGGTCCATAAATCGCAATCGAAACTCAATGATGCTGATACTGGGATCTGAAAGGAACTGCTCTGAGGCAGTAGGTTCTACACGTATTCCAATGTCCTCATCAAAAAATTCAGACTCCAGCAGTTCGTTGCATCTGGGACGATCTTCCTTTTTCAGTTCAATGCATCGCTCTATAATATCCCGAACATTGGGATCTTCTACTTTGGAGAGGGCAGCTGGTTTAATACCCGAAATCACCTTTTTGTATATCTGGGCGGGACCTTTGCATTCGCTGTACGGATACTCGGATATGGCCATCTCCAACATGCACATGCCAAAGGCATACACGTCCACCGATTCATCATAGTGCTCCTCGTACATCTCTGGTGCCATAAATTCAGGTGTACCAATCACAGATTTAGCATGGGACCGATTTTTCAGTGTTGCCAGTCCCAAGTCACCGATTTTAACGCTACCAGTGGTGCCAGTTATAAAAATATTATCACATTTCAAATCACGATGAATTATAGGAAATTGACGAGTATGCAGGAAGTTTAGACCCTTTAAGATCTGACGACACCATGACTTCAATACCTTTGGGTGTATTTTCTTGAATCGTTTTAAATACCTTAAACACAAGTTGAGTTTTAACAATGTTTCATTTTATGTATCATTAGCCCACTTACGACTTTAAAGTACCAGATAACATTAGCTCGGTGACTAGTACGATGTTTTTCTTGCGTCCAACAGGAAATTCCCAATATGTATAAAATCGCACTATGTTTGGATGCTGCAATTTCTTTAACATATCCGCTTCTTCTCGGAATCGAGTGCGTTCACTTTTCTTCACTTGTTTATCCTGAAAAAAATATTTGTATTTAGTTGGCTTACTTCAAAGAGTGACCAAGAAATGGACTTGATCATTTTACATACCAGCAACTCGCACCAGGCAACCGGCACACCTGTTAGTGTGTCTAAGCCGCGATAAACGGTTTTAAAGGAACCGCGACCCACTTCTTTATCATATTTGAAGAAGCGTCCGCATGGCGACAACGCAACTGGATCATCATCCTCATCGCTTTTACGCTCTTTCGTTAGGGACGTGAGTGACGAGGTAGTTGATGTGGTATGCGCAGACGATGGCTGCTGAGACACTGACGTCTCTGTACCAGCAACGGTTGCATCTCCAGATATTCCATCTCCTCTCTCAGCCTGCTTGGACAAGTCCTCGAAAATCTTTGGTTGACTTTCATCGTGAAGTTCCTCGCCATCGTGCTTTTCCTCGACTTGAAAGCCAACACGCTTAACACCACTTGTCTGTTTATTGGCTGGCTTGGATGGCACAATTTGAGTCTTTTCAGTCTTAGCACTGCGCGACGCCTCTGTTATGATGGTCTCAATTATTCCAGCAACTTGATGATTAGTCGCTTCTGTAGTATTCAAACGAGTCGGTGTACGAAATGTTTCCTCTAAACGCTCAGCTTCCCGCGATAGCACCTCAATGTTGTCATCGTAATCGCGCGGAAACTCCGTTTCCAGCTCCTCAAACTGTAGGGGATTGGCATTTCTGTTCGATTGCTCAACGTTTTTGCGCACAAAACGTATTGGCTGGACATAATTGTTTGTCCCTTTTCCCATCTTACTCCCCTTGCTGCTGTTTGGCCCCTTGAAAGGTATTGAACCAGTCATTGATTGAGGGCCAATCGCCGATTGCGGCTTTACCGCGGGCTCCAGTCCCGTATCCGACGACGATTTTCGATTCTCACTCCTTTTTGGTTTGGCGTCCGCAGCAGCTGGAGACGGAGACACAACAGCTTTTGCTGGCATATCGTTGCTGTTATTCGTCGATACTACACCAGCGTCTTGAGTTTTTGGGCTATTAACTGCTTCTGACGGCTGCGCTTCACCATCCATTGTTTCCTCATTATGTTCCGCAACGGCCGTATCCGTTGCCTCGAGGTCAAGTCCCTCAACAATGGACGCGTTGCCTCGTGTTGCCGGTTCACGTGCTCCTTGCGGCCTTGTGTTCCTGCTATGGACAGACCTGCCAGTTATTGTGCTACTTGAAAACTGACGCACTAACCGACTCCAAATATTATTATTATTATTTTTGCTAAGTGATGGTGACGAGGCTCGAATTGGTTCCACTGCCGGTGCTGTTGCTTGATGTAAGTGAAACTGAGTGCTGGTGCTACTGATGTGTACAGGAGCTGATTCCTGTTTACGACGATTTTTGATTCTCTGTGCTGTGCTTTTTAATCTACAAGTCGGACTAATTGTTTTTCTTGGTGAGGCAGTTCTACTTGAAGCACACTGTCCCGATTTTTGGATTTTAGCTTCTTGCACAGTTTGCTCCTCACCAGAAATATCTGAGTTATTTCTGTAAAGAGAACAGAAACCGAGATATGTATTTTTGTTTACATGATTTTGTGCCTTAAGCGTGATTTAACAGTCGAACACAAATAAATGATGTGCATGTGCAATAACATATGTCGAATAACTCACCTTTGAGGTTGCGTGGTACTGGAAGTAGTACCATCTTCGCTGATGGTGCTTTCCTTCCGAATACTGGTTGTTGGTACGACCTCTCTATGTCGTACAAAGTCGCAAAGGGTTTGTCCAATTTTGCAATATTTTCAACAACCAATGGCCCAAGGTGGAATCTGCATAAAATTTTAAGTTTAATACATATGCATGCACATACATATGTACATATGTATGCACATACATACATACATATGCATACAAAATAGTTTTATTGTCCACAATTGATTGTGTTTCAGTAATAAGAAGAAAAGTCGTTTAATCGATTTAACTCTTGTTACAGCCGCAGTGCTAATGAAAATATTGTATATAGTATATTCCAAATTGTGCCTTTTGTTATGTTATGCATTGCTCAAAACGTAGGTTATTACTATTGATATTTCAATGCGCCTGTGCTCTAATAACATACATACATATATGTAAATATGTATTTCAATCGAAATACATTCATAAACACACACATACATAGATATCCATGTACTGTTTGTATGTATGTTTGGCTGTGCCACTGTGTGCATGGAACATATGTACTTTTTGCTGTTTGATTGCAAAACAGCTGGCAGGCACCCGTCGGTTTTTGTTTCTTTGGGTGTAACTTAATTATGAGTCACAAATCCCAATTGCATTAAACTACGTTTACTTCTGCTGACTTCTGGTTTTCTTTTCTTTTTTTTTATCCGATCGCGCAGTGACACACGCTTGTACGTGATTTCTTATTGATGTACTCACCTACACATGCAAATAAATATTTAAGTGCATGAGTACGTGCATACAAACATAATTGTAGATGTACAACTTAAATGTTGTTTCACTTTTAAATTGCTTTATTTATTCTGCTGGTTGTCACAATATGAAAATTATTTAAGTCGAACAATATGTATGCACTGATTATGATGTCATAGACGTGGAAAACCACCAAGCAAGTTGCATAGAAAACGCGATTTGTGCGTCTGTCCCTTGGACAGAATGAAAACATTTGAAAGCACTGCACTAAATACACAAAATTAATGTGCAAAATACATCAAAATAGTGGCACATTCATTAATTTTCACAACAAATTTACAAAATATACCGCCACATATGTAGCCGTCCCCGCACCAACAAAAGTAATTTATCGATAATTTGTATATGCCTTTGTCGATGTGTTGTTTTTTTTTTCGTTGGCATTTTAAGCTTATTTGTTGTGTCTACCTAGTGGTCACTTGGTATTAACTCACTATTCACAATCGCATGTTTGCATGGCACTGGTATTATTTTATTTCCGCAACAGTTTTGGACTATTAATTGTTCTATTTGTTACACAAGAGAAGCACTAAGGTTAGAGATGTGCGATACGGAAATACCTGCTACTTGTTATAAATATCGTAAGTTTGCAATATATATTTGCAATGGAAATTAAAAAATATTTTCGATATATATCAAATAAAGTTAACTTTAAATTTGTTACTAAACTGTCAATTGCTTGTTATTTGTAAATAATAACAAGTTCGTTATTTGTGCAAATATTAATTATTAATTTTTATTGTGTGTTACGATTTAAGAATATTTTTAAAGGAATTTATGTTATTTGAATAAATATGTAATATTAAAATTTCGGTTCTGAACAAAATTGCGAATACGCTTTGTGTGTAAAAATTAAATACAATAAATTAATTACACATGATTTTACGATAACCAAGCACATATGAAGTCATTGGCATTGTGAATAGTCTGATTTAGGCGTCACCTAGTTTATATTTTTGCTGTTATTTACACAAGATGACTTTATCTAATAAACAAGAGTGTTTGCTTTAGTTTTACTTGTATATTTAAATACTTTATCTAAAGCGTAACTAATTCTTCACTTGTGTGTGGGTGTACTAAAATTCACCAATTGATCAATTGATTTTTATTTATATTTAAGTGTTTTAAACTTAAGTTAATGTATTGTTTCATTCTTTTTCGAAACGTTTATTTTTTAGGTTTAAAAGTAAGAATAGTGTTATCAATTTTAAATTAATAAGAGTTAGGTGTGTGTTTGGGAGGGTCTGTAGTTTACTTAGAAAGATTAATTACTCACCTTGGCGCATAGTAAGAAGAAAAGTACATATTTGCAAACCGTTCATTCTTATCTAGCCTATGATTTTGTGTGAACAGTAATCTGCGGTCATCTAAGAGATTCAGTTAAGAATTGCGGTATTACGGGCTTGCAACTTAAAGAAAAACCGACGGCGTAAATTTCGTTACGCGTCTTAAGTAAAATGATCTGTTTTGAATGCTCACTTGTTTTGTAGTCACTTCTTCGATGTAAATCAATATATAGTTATGTCGGTCTTTCATATTGTACGTCTCGTTTGTAAAGCTTTATATAGCTGCTTTAGAGACGTCTAAACGAGAAAGATACACCTTTAAACTGTCCGTCGGAAATTATGTCATATTTGATAAAGCATAATCAAATTTTATTAATATTAAAATTTTTCAAAAAAGTGTTTTTGTAAATTTTTTAATTGTTTTTATTATATGATAAAACAAGTTTGCTTAAAAAAATTTTCATACCGAATAACTAATCAGTGTTAAAAAATCTTGTCTTAAAATGAATACAAGCAAACCTTTTGAAAGTTCAGACTACGAATTAGATGATTTGGGATGCCCCCAAATTAATTGTACCAAAATGGAGTTTACTCAATACATTCTTGGTCCACAGACACTTCCGCTCCATAAAGCGGTTATGGTAAGTTAAATTAAATTTTAGCTGAGCAAATTTCACTTAATTTCAATGGTGTCTGGACATTTATATTTTCATTTTCAGACTGGTGGAAATTTGTTTGTTTGACCTTTAGAATCAAAACAATCTTTCTAATTTTTTAAAGTTTATAAATCTTTGCATTGCACATATGTGTAGATAACCTAAAACTAATCTTTTATTTTAAATTTTCTTGTGTTACTTTATAGATAAGCATTATATTTGGTGTAATATTTATTACTGGCGTATTGGGAAACGTTTTAGTCTGCATGGTAATAATTCGACATGCGGCTATGCGAACGGCTACAAATTATTATCTCTTCAGTCTATCTGTATCCGATTTGCTTTACTTACTTTTAGGTTTGTTTACACACAATATATATTTTTATATTCTGATACCGAAGGGCGGGACTGATTAAGTGTCAAGTTATGGAATCCACGCCTGCTGGGAAATCGATAAAATCAATAACTGCAAATCGATAAATTTCCCACATTCTTACTGGCGTCCCCTTAAAGACAGCCCTTTCCGCTTTGCCCATTGCAGTTTCGAAATCAGAAACTTCTATATCTTCTCCAGTTTTTGACCAAATTCGGTAGCAACATAGCTCAAGACTTACAGATCTGCATCAAAAATTTGGATGAACGAACATACATGCCGCCCGCCTGTTAAAATCGGAAGTAGTCATATCTTTTACAGTTTTAAAACTGGAGTTACCAAACTTGGTGGCAATTTAGCTGGCGCCCACGTACTTCTTATCACCTGTTTAATACAGGTATCAGAGTATAGCGCAGTCGGTTACGTCCGACTGCAACGTTTTCGCTTGTTTTATTTTAATTATTTTTAAATTTAGGACTGCCGACTGAAGTCTTTCTCTACTGGCATCAGTATCCATTTGTATTCGGCCTGCCATTTTGCAAGTTACGAGCATTCATATCGGAATCGTTAGTATTTAGTTACTTAAATTAACTCAAATTAAAAAATATATAAATAAATAAATATATATATTATAGTTGCACTTATGTATCGGTATTTACAATTGTTGCTTTCTCCATGGAGCGATTTCTAGCGATATGTCATCCTCTACATGTATGTGCCATGTCTGGTTTTCAGCGTGCTTTAAGGATAACAACAGTGCTTTGGATTGTTAGTTTTTTAATTGCCATACCATTTGGTGTCAAGACAGAAATTCAATATTTGGACTATCCAATCGGTACGTCTTTAACTTAAATGGTATTTTTTGATAAAATCTGTTATTTTAAAGATGGATCTCGAATACTGGAATCTGCATTTTGCTCTATAGAGTCAAACTTCCCTGAAAAGTATCCATTGTTTGAAGGATCCTTTTTAATTTTCTTCATTATTCCCATGGTGCTAATAATAATATTATATGGTCGCATGGGCGCTCAGATACGATCTAGAGCCGCAGATACATTGGGTTTGTTAAAGATTAATATATTTTGAAGTCATTTCAAATAGAACTTTCTTATAGGAGTTCAGCAAAATTCAACGAATCGAGTGTCGCGAAATTCACAAAAGAAAAAGAGAGCTGTTATACGAATGTTGGGTAAGCAATCTATATCCACCAATGTATTAACCATATTTATCCATTATGCCTTTCATTAAACAGCCGCCGTTGTTGTCACTTTTTTTGTCTGTTGGTTTCCATTTCATTTGCAAAGATTATGGTTCTTGTATGCCAAACAAAATCTGAATTACCAATCTGTAAATGAATGGCTCTTTTCTATAGCGGGATTCGCATATTATGTTTCATGGTAGGTATAAGAACTGAATTTTACTTAATATTTTTGTTTTATTAAAAACCTCTTTTCCTTTTTACAAGCACTGTCAATCCAATTGTCTACAATGTAATGTCAAAACGATACAGAGTTGCTTTTAAAGAGATTCTCTGTGGTAAAAAGGTTGGGGCATATTATAACAGCGGATTAGCCAGAGATCAATCGAGCTTCATGCGAAATGATTCAAGCTTTCGTGCCAGTAAACGAGGTAGTCGTGTTCGCGCTGTAAGTAAATGACTTAATAAAATAATGTTTAACTTTTTAGTTACTTTTGATAACCTTTAGAATGGATTGAATGACTTTCCATTACTCAGCAACACAAACACTGTCATTTTAGTTGACAATAGAAGCTCACGTAGCCGCCGCAAAGAAAACAGCAACAGCGATGTACCCGAAGAAGTTGATATCGAAAAGGAGGAAGAAATGTGATTATAGACTAGCTACTCAATTTATGATTTTATTTAAAGTCTTATATAATAACTAAATAGCTCAAATAAGTCACAATATATACGCATATACATACATACATACATAAAAACGACGTTCACAAATAATTTTTTTGTATCATCTATGGTAAATCTCACAAATTAATTAACTCATTCAATGCATATGTATATATCTATAACCGTAGTATTTTATGAAAAAGTTAACTGTATTTCATTATTTGCATAACAAAAAATTGTATGGCACAAAAACAAAAAACTCAACGAAACGATCGAAGTGAAAGTTTTAACTATGCGTATTATAAATGGCCTGTATGGACATTAAAATGGTATTTTCTTTACTCAGCGTTAATGTTAATAATGCCTGCCTAATTTGATTGTCTAGAAGTAACATTATTGCCCTTGGTACACCCTGTAAATGACGCATGAAAGATTAAATTGCAGTTGAAATTGATAAGAGCATCTTCCTCCAGCTGTCAAGTTGACTTATGTAGATATAATATAGAACGTAAGAGAAACCGGAAAACTGGTTTGATTACTGGACGTGAGATTCGTTGAGAGATGAGATGAAGTAGCTTCAAGAACGACTCGTACATACTAATGAAATAAAATATATAATAATACATAACGAGAATACATTTTTTTAAATGATATTTATTTTCATAAATAACTTATTTTATTTTTCAATATAAATAAATATTTTGATATACTATATGAAAATGGGTTTCTCTCAACATGTTATACCCGCTTTGTCTGTGTTTTAGGCTATATTCAACTTGATGGTCAGAAGTATTTGCAGATGATACAAAGGCAAAAGAGAAACGAATATATTAGAAGAGTCTGTGCCGACGCCGTGCTTTGAATGTGCTTTGAATGTGCATTCATGTTATTTTTTGGCTAAAGTGAACAATCCGGTTTCATTGCATACGCATACACATTTACACTACTAACATCTGATTTCAGGCCGCTTTGTTCTGCAAAACAAAATATCTGCAGGCGAACAAACAACAACGTTAGTCGACGCAATTGACCCAGAGACGACAGAGCGTTCGCTCTCCATTCTTCAGCGGACTGAACGTCTTCAGTTAGATACAAAGATACCGCAATAGAGAGATCAACCAACCAGTTCGAAACAAAAGATGCTCGAGACAATCAAAGCTGGATATAACGTTCGAGAGTGTTAAATTTAAGAAAAATTCAATTTGTTTATTTCGAGTAAAAGTAAAGTAAAAGTTGAGAGAATCGACAGCTGCTTTGGCTTATTGGCGATTTAAATGCTTAGCGACAGTCGCAGCATTCAGACGGATAAACGCGCCGCGAAAAACTCGAAAATGTGTACAAGTCAACGAAACTTATCATTGCCTGCGGTTATGCTAAATGTGATACTACTTTTTAGCTGCATGCAGCTACAAGTGGAAAGTACACAACAACAACTATCCGAATTGAGCCTTGCAACGCAGCTTCGCAGTGCTCGTTTGATGCGATATTTAAATGAGCCACTGCCAAATTTCAATCACAAACGACGTGTTGGTGGAGGTCCTTGGCCACGTGTGCGCCCAAGTGTGGATAGTCTTATTCGTTCACCTGCCTGGAGGTCACCATTACCGCCACCACAGCAAATACGACGTGAATACAATAATAATAATTGGCCATATAATAATGGCAATAACAATAATAATGCTCCAACCAGATTCGCACACGCTAAGGATGCACCAGTTCTTGATGTGGGTAAAAATCAATTTTATCGCATCAAAGATGGCGCACAATACAATTATCATGCCAATCAATATACGACACAGAATTTTAAAGCATCACCGCCAAATTTTAATGCCAACAATGAACAAAATAAATATTCAATTTATACGCCAATACAACAATATGCAATACCTGTTGAGGCCAATAAAAAATTAAACCATGTCGATTCTGCCAATAAACAAAATCCAACTCAAATATTACAGAATCATAATCAATTGGGACAAACTTCAAACAGCTATGCTGTGTATGAGGATACAGAAAATAGTGTTAAAAATCCGGTTAATTTGGGTTTAAGCTATCAGCAGGCGCCAGGACAACTGCAGATGTCGAAGGAAGCTGAAAGTTATTTGCATTTTATGAGCACAAGTGATTATTTTTTGCCCAGACGTGATCCCAACTACAAACAGCTGGATGCTGAACGTGATCAACAAATCAATTATCAGCAACAAAAACTTATGCAAAAGGAGCAACTGCAACAACAGCAGCAACAACAGCAGCATTATCGACAGCAACAACAGGCAATTCAAACACTTCCCAAACGCCAACATACAGCAGATAGCAGTGTATCTTCGAGTTATAATAAACCAATGCGCGTCTCCGAACTCTTCTTTCAACAAGATCCTGCTCCTGCAAGCTCAGCTGTGGTTCGTGGCAGCTATCAGGCGGGTCAGAATGCCTTTGTCGTCAAATCGGATGGCAATAAATCTGTTAAACATATTTTATCCACCACATTAAGCTCGAAGATACTCCAAAGTCAAACACCACCTCCATCACCTGCTTTCACCAAATCCTGGTACAATTCTCAAAAGACCGAGAAACCAGAGCCATTGCGTTTCGAGTTTACAGAACGTGATGCCATCAAAGGATCTGCGAGCTATACAAATGCACCAAAAGCAACAAAATTCTACTATGAGTCGCAAACTTCGACACCTCAGACTATGCCCACTGTGAGTACGGCACCCATTCCCGATATCCCATACTCAAAAACAATGGATTCACATAACCCGGATAAAGTTAATAAGGTAAACTCAAAGCCATACTTTTTGGAGATTCTTTCAATTGTATAACAACATAGAAAAAGATGAAATTTCGTGCCCTAAGACTTATAAGACGGAAGAACACAACAACTTTCCACTATTAAACAAATGCCAAGCTCTCTGTTATTTGAGTAGACACGTTTTTTTAGCTTTCTTGAATATTTTTTACGCGCTCTTGAGGTTTGACATCAATAAAGATCGAAATCAATTTTAAATTGGTTCAATTTAAATCATTTGAGTGGCTCGCATTTTTCAGTTTTTCTGTTTGTTACTTTCACCACATTACGAATATTTTACTTAAATTATTTACCCAACATGCGGTTTTTTTTTATAAACATATTTCTTAAATTTCAGCGTCCACAAGAGCAAGGTCATTTAGATCCACCAATTGTGGCAACTGGTTCTGCCGAGGAACCAAAAAACAATGAAGCATTGTGTGAAAAGATTTGCGCAAATGTTTATGACGAGAATGATGAAATAGTATGTGGCTCCGATGGGTATATGTACACGGGCGAATCACAACTGGAATGTTATTCGTCCTGCTTAAATATTGGTAAGTAGTAATGCTTAATATTGAGAATTATGATACCATCGTTAATTCGTTGTGTTTCTTTATCTTTGCAGAGGTGTCGATAAAGAGTGTAGGGTCATGTGTATAAACGAGCTCAAGGTGTAATCTATTTATTTATTTATGTTCATAGTTGTAAATGGTTTAGCTCAATAAGTTTATTTATTTTTAGTTTAAGAAAAAATAAAGCATGTCATTTCAACTTATTATTATGTATTAATTTACCGTATAAAGATCCAAGAGAAGATAAACTGATAATAGAAAAACGAAAGAGAAAATTTGTATAACATAAGCTTAATGATCACATTTCTGATTTAAAATGTGTTCAAAACTTTACATAAAATGCATTCACTTTAAATATACCGCTTAGTAAAATTGTCATCGATAGCAATAGTGGGTGGTGGCTTTTCGATATACTTATATATCTAATAATCATCAACAGAAATAAAATAAACTAGACTCCACAGCTAGGTTTCTCTTTAATAATTTAAAACAATCCAAAGTTGTTTTTTTTTTTAGAAAAAAAGGATAATTTACTAAAATAACTTCACTCGCAATGTATCATGAGCTGAAAATTACAAATTTTTATGCTGGAATACCTATATTATTTAGGGTAAAGAGTATCGATAGCGCAACCATCGTTTACACTTAATGGCACGAAAGTATTGCAAGAAATGACCATCGATTCATCGTGGCCATAACAACATTAGCGAAAACAAAGCAATTTACGTACATACACAATTTTTGAGCAGTATTTATTATCATTTCGCTAGAAAAACGTCGCGAGCGTGTCAGCTATATATTTCTATATTTATATATATAAACCCAAATTACTGTTGCCTGTTGCGTGCGTGTGGAATTTCTTTTGCATGTTAGAGCATAACACAGCAAAAGAAAAACTCTACACAGAGGCAACTACGCAACACCCTGCGACCTCGAGACGCGGCCAGTGCAATTTATTGAGATGCAAAACTACGGCGTTGGGGCTGCTGCTGCTGCAGCTCCAGCCGTCAAACGCCGTACGGACAGCTATGAAGCTGCGCAACACCACCCACACACGCCAAGCAGCGGCGAGAACTCACGCTGCGAAAGCGATGAGGAATATGTAAACACTCGGATCTTGCGGAGACGCATGGAACTGCAGTCCACGCCTGTAGTTGCTGCCACGACAACTGATGCATCTGCAACAGCAACAGGTCCAGCAACAATGCAAGGTCATGTGGAGCAACCACAGTATCCAAGCGGAGGACCCACATCCTCGGCAGTATCGTATAATGAGGAGCGCATGCGTCGCAAATTGCAGTTTTTCTTCATGAACCCGATAGAAAAGTGGCAGGCCCGCCGAAAGTTCCCCTACAAATTTGTAGTGCAGGTATGTAGTGCATACTGTACAAGTACACAGTATCTTAATTATTGTCAGAATTTCTCATCTGCTGATCGTTTTTGTCATGTGATTCAGGTCTCGATTCACATACAATGGGGGCCGAATCTAAATCTGATATTTCTTTGTGTGACACATCCCTCTTATTATCACTTTAGCAATGGGGAAAATTTTAATTTTTATGCTTACGCTTCAATGTTTGCTTAGCATTTAAGCGTTCTCTAGGGGCAGCTATGAAAACCAAGACTATTTACTTTTACATACTCATTGTTATCTATGAGTTCTACCTCTACAAACTACGTAATACTCTAACTATAAATGCAAAAAAAAAAAAGAAATATAATCGCTTGATAAACAGAGAGCTCAAGTGGGGATTTTGTGTTCTGTTTTTGTGGTATGATTAATATGTATTTGGTTTGCTTGGCTAGGCATGGCCCGTGTGTATTGCACAAGTTTAAGTTGCGCTCGCCAACAAAAGTACAAATTTTATAAAGATATGATAGTTTGACGTATAAACAGATACACAATATGTAAACTATGCATGTGTGTGTCTTTTGTGAATTTAAAGGCAACGTTTACAGCCAATTATAACATATTATTTCTCTGAATGGAAAATGTCTCAGAGAAGTTTTGACAATGAATTTACCGTGGTTTTTCAAAACGGTAAATTCAGTTTACGTAAACACTCAAATCAGTAGTCTAATTAATATATATATACATATATAATATTATATTGATATGTACGCCTCATAGATGAGCTTATATATTTACCTCTTTTAGTGGACTAGTGCGATTTTTTAAGTATACTGTATAAATAAAAAAGAAAGAAAATATAACTTTATGGAAAACAAGTTTAAATACTCTTTCCATGCACCATTTTTTCTAGCTGTACCCTTCACACATGTGAAACAGGGTTTATTGAGTTTGTCATGAATCTGTAACGCCTTAAAAGAATGATGGGAGACCCCGTAAACTATATATCAAAATGATAGGGACGAGCTCAGGAATTGATTTCCGCGTGTCCATCCATCCGTCTGTCTGTTTAAACACGATTTCCGGCCAAACTGCTGAACCGATCTTTATGAAACTTTCACAGACTGCTTAGATCATGTCGGGTTTGTTCACTATAAAATTTCATCCCGCTCGGAGCATTCTACGACATAGCCACCATACAAATTGACCACATCGTACTATCAAAAAAAAAAAAAACCTAATCCATGTGTGAAGGGTATCAAAGTCTTGGCATAGCCAAAACTAACTATGCGGCACTTGTTTTTATTTATTATTAGGGGAATAAAGTTTGTTATAGTCAAATCATATAACACGAAATGATTCATGAACTAAATAGTTGCTCGAGCAAGGACAAGTTTAAGGGGTAAAAAGTTACTGGAAGATCTAATTGGGACAGTTAATTAAATTCGACTCAAAAGAACTGATGCGTCAATTTCACCATTAAGAAGATTAGTAAGTATTAAATAAAACTCCATGCATAGTTCTATGGTTGAACATTAAAAGAATTATATTTGAATGAATAAGTCTTCTCCAAGAACCCAGTTAAAACTTTAATGGGAAAAAGGAAGATAGTTCTTCTGCACAGGTTCAGTTCTATCCTGGTCAATCCAGTATTGCGGGGACCACACTCAAGATCCATACTCCAGGATGGGACGAACTAGGGATGTCATAAGCGTTTTAGTGGTGAAGGGATCATAATATTCTTTTGACCTTAATGATTATCGACTATATATGAGAGACTTTTAAACATTATACATTAGAAATGCAGAGCAAAACATGAGAAACTTTCTTGAACATAAATAAATCGATGCATATTGACTCAGCTAAACGACTCCATTATGTTGTTTGTTGTGTGCTGACATCCACACTTTTTCCATTATAACTATAAACATTTTGTTAGTAAAAATTGTGCCTCAGGTTGCGTTTACAAAATTTGTTAGGGAAGAAACTGAATTAATTACCAAGTCTTTGAAGGCTTTAAGCTTAAATAAATTATAACTATAACTAATTGTTTCCCGTTTATAGATTGTGAAGATAATTCTGGTGACAATGCAGCTATGCCTATTTGCCCATTCTCGATACAACCACATTAACTACACTTGGGATAATCGCATTGCCTTTTCGCATTTGTTTTTGAAAGGATGGGACTCATCGCGCGAGGTAGAGAGCTATCCACCTGCTGTGGGACCCTTTGCCTTATACGAGAAGTCCGAATTTTTTAATACCGTGCAATTCGCGGTAGATGGTTATGGCAATATGAGCCGCTCCATCGGACCATACTACTATCCTACAGCCAATAATACCATGCCGCCTTTGACGCTCTGCATGCAAAACTATCGTGAGGGCACAATATTTGGGTTTAATGAGTCCTACATATTTGATCCGCATATTGATGAAGTGTGCGAGAAACTGCCGCCAAATGTTTCCAGCATTGGCGTGGAGAACTATTTAAACGACCAAGGAGTTGAGGTTAATTTTGCATCACTGGTGGACGCCGAGCTGACATTCAAGATTAAAACTGTCAACTTTAAGGCAAATGGCGGAGCATTGTCAGCTCCCGATTGCTTTAAATTCGACGTATCTATATTGTTTAACAATCGAGACCACGATGGCCAAATGCTCCTATCCTTGGACGCAGAAGCAACGCGTTTAAAGTGTAAAGGAGATACAGATTTTATATCAGAGGCACGTTTCGATTCAATACTAAGAAGTATTCTTAACATCTTTGTGCTTTTGACCTGCGCTCTATCCTTTGCACTCTGCACTCGAGCTCTCTGGAGAGCCTATCTGCTGAAGTGCACCACAATGAACTTCTTTCGCTCACACTTTGGCAAGGAGCTGAGCTTTGATGGGCGTCTGGAGTTTGTTAACTTTTGGTGCGTAAAATGCATTTTATATTACCGAAACTAACTTTTACAATCAACTTTTTTACTTGTAGGTACATTATGATCATTTTTAATGATGTATTGCTTATTATTGGCTCAGCACTCAAGGAGCAAATCGAAGGCAGATATTTGGTCGTGGATCAGTGGGATACTTGCTCATTATTTCTGGGCGTTGGCAATATGCTGGTTTGGTTTGGTGTGCTTCGCTATTTGGGCTTCTTCAAAACCTACAATGTGGTCATACTCACACTTAAAAAAGCTGCACCAAAAATTCTACGATTTTTAATTGCCGCACTGCTTATCTATGCGGGCTTTGTGTTCTGCGGCTGGCTAATACTCGGCCCATATCACATGAAGTTCCGATCACTAGCTACAACTTCAGAGTGCCTTTTCTCGCTAATCAATGGCGATGATATGTTTGCAACATTCGCGACGATCTCCAACAAGGCCACTTGGCTCTGGTGGTTCTGCCAGATCTATTTGTACTCATTTATATCGCTGTATATCTATGTGGTGCTATCATTGTTTATTGCTGTTATTATGGACGCTTATGATACGATTAAGAAGTACTATAAGGAAGGGTTTCCTACCACTGATCTCAAGGCATTTATTGGCACGCGTACCGCTGATGATATAAGCTCTGGAGTATTCATGTCCGATGTGGATGACTTCGAGCAGACCAGATTTCTGGATATAATAAAAAGCGTTTGCTGCTGTAGCTGCTGTAAAAGTCGTCTAGAACCCGTCCAAGGCAACAGCGGTTATACTAGCCTATCGAGTATTATGAAATAGTTGTCTGCGCCATGGAATTTGTTTTTAAGCTTTGTAGTTTAGTTCAAATTGTTGCTAGCTTGTTGTATTTTGATTTTACATTATTTTTGCCAAAGTTTAGTGGACAGCAAGTGGTTAAATTAAAAAAAAAAAACATACGTACTAACAAAAATTTCACAAACATAAACTGCTAGCTTCTAAATAAAATAATTTATATCAATTACAAAATGACGAGAGTAGCCGCCAAGTTATATAAAGTCCAAAGATAAATTTGATTCGAAACTTGAGATATTATTGTATAAAAACCATAAACAAATACAAAGCCAACACAACAAAATGTGTGTGATAGAAAACAAAACAATAGAAATTATACTAAGCATGGGAATTGTATCGAGACCTTCCGTGTGAACAATTCATCCAAACGAGTTTACGTACAAATAAGAAAGTCACTGGATTATCCAATTATTGTATTGAATTGGATATTTCCATTATATTATATCTTTTAATGTTTACAATGAAACGTTTGTAAAATAAATAAAATAAAACTGTTGAATCCATTGAAATGAGCTTATAAAATTATTGTGTGGAATACCCGATACAGTACATTTTTTTTTAGAAAATCTAGAGATTAATATGTAAAGCAAAAATAACAGTTTGCATTTTGTTTTGCATATTTTTCATTTCTTTATAAAAATCTGGGTGGTGCAGATTAGTGCGTTTGTAAAACGACTTCTTTAAATAATGACCTTGATTTAAAACAAATAAACATCGAACTTTATAGGATTAAGGTTCAAGTGTTTTGATAAACTTGGAAGCAAAAAATAACTTCCTTAGTTCTTTTCTCATCTTAAAAGTATGCTTTAAGAACTTGATTTTTTTGTCGTAAAATTTTATTCTTAGCCCTATAAATATGCTTTAAGTTTTAGACATTTCTAAAACATTTTTTAGTTTTTTATTTTTTTTTTTGTTTTTTTTTTTTATTATTTTTATTTAAGGCATACTGGGCAAGCTAGAAACCCCTTTGTGTCCTTGGTTTCTCTTCATTCAGCCCTTATGGGCGCACCGGCTAACGAATATTAGCTGTAGCAATATAAATAACAATAACAATAACATATATACAAATACAATACAAATACGTCATCAAAGGAGATCGAGCCATGAGATCTTGTGGTTGGCGTGTATTGAGCCTCCTTGATGGTCGAGGTCTGGTAAAACTGTTTGCCAGCCGATTTCTATGGCGGCCAAGTCTATCATTATAGCGGCTCGAATGCTGATTTATTTCGTCGAAAACCGTGAACAGTTTTAGGTCCCTATGCAGCGTGGTATTCCGCACGAACCACCCGCAACCGGTGATGATCCTTGCAATCCTATTTTGGTCGACAGTGACAATTTACTGCGCGAGCATCTTAAACATCAATGAAAATTGGATAAAAGTTGAAAGCTAATAACTTTCCGTTGTTTCGCTTATTTATATTTATATTGAACAAGACCGCTTAAAAAAAGGCAGGTCCAACCATAATCACCTTTAATGATTATCGACCATTTCTTTTATGTTCCATTAACTATTTCGGAATCACAACCCCAAACAGAAATTGAAAGTCAGGTCAGCATTTTATGTTGTTAAATTTTATTTTAAATGGTTTCCTTTCGTCAATTACAAATGTATTTCATATTTTTTTGCTTCTATTGTTGTTTTATTTGCGCTTTGCTATATTGCTGCTTTCGTTGATGTTTTTCAACGAATTAAGTGACGTGCATCAAAATCGTTGCACAATCTACAACGCATTCTTTGTTTGTTCGTATCGTTTTGTATTTGCATTTTATTTCGATTTAAAAAATGTTGTTTTTTGTTTGTAAATAAAATAATATCTGCATTATTTGTGTTGTTAAAGTATTTAATGCTTTTCATTGCGTTCTTTTAAATATATATAAATATGTATTGTATATATAAAT
Organism: Scaptomyza flava; assembly: GCA_030179655.1. Classification (NCBI taxonomy): domain Eukaryota; kingdom Metazoa; phylum Arthropoda; class Insecta; order Diptera; family Drosophilidae; genus Scaptomyza; species Scaptomyza flava. Next base: position 18,658,841 of record JARNME010000404.1, read on the forward strand.
TGTTTTCTGTTTTTTTTTTGGTTTCATTTTTTTATTTGTTTATATTTTTAAATTACATTTCACAAAATACAATTCACAACTACACTTGACGTCAAGTTTCTTGTTTGTGTAACATCAACTAATCCATCAATCACCTGGCTATTTTCCACACTCTTTTATCTAAACCCAAATCCATTATGAAATAGTTTTATACTTTTAGTTTTTATTTACTTTTTTCGTTGGAAAAAATTAAAAATCGTATACATTCTCAAATTGTAATCAATTTTGTTTATCGATTTATAAAATGAATTTTCAATCACAAAAAATCAACGTATTAATAATCAAGAATATTAATCTGTTTATCTTTTTTTTTTTTTTTTACACTCGCCATTTACGTATATTCGTTACTCTTTTTAGCCTTTAATAAGTATATTTTATTATTATTATTATTAATAATGATAAAAGCGTTAACTATTTACGCTGAAAACTAAAGTTTAAAGTGCCAAAATCTTAGGATTTCTTTGCAGATTCCTGAAACATTCAATGCAAACTAAACGCTATTACTACTATTCATAAAGTTTTTCTTTATTTTGTTTAATAAGCTTATTAACAACATCGAATAGTACGCATATTTTTTATTGTTTTCGTTATTAATATGTATTTAAGTATATATACGTATACATATACGTATATATGTATATATATATATTAAACATTGTACGTCATGTAGAGAAATTTGCTAATTAGAGTTTAATATTTGGTTTTCGTTTGTTCTGTTGTTCGCTTAACTTGGAGAGCTTCGTTTTTATGATACGTATAAGTGTTGAGGGTTTTCTTTGTAAATGCTAAATAACAACAAAAATCAAAAAGTCAAAAAATAAATAAAGCAAGCGCAAATCATCTTTAACAAAGGTTCCAATAAGCTGAAATTTTTATTTACTTACATAATTTTTACGAAAAAAAAACTCAAGTCAAACGAAAAAAAAGAACTCATAAGATTGTTAATATTTTTTTGTTTTATAATTTTTATTAAAAATTTTTTAATTTTCTTGTTTTTTTTTTGTTTGTTTGTGTTTATAGAAATAGTTATAGTTGCTAAAACATTACACATAGAGTTGCTATATTGTAATATATATTTTATTTTATAATTATTTTGTTTTATTTCCTATGTGAAATTGGTTTCAAAATGCAAACAGTTAAATTGTCGCTTTTCCATACATAGTATATGTATATAAATTTATTATATATATTAAATAAAAATACAATAGTTTTTAATGCATGAAAGATATTTTTTGTTTAAATATTTTTTTTTGGGGTTTTGTTTACAACTATCATTACATAATACTATTATATAAATTTTTAACTTTATACAGTTTTCCTTTGCTTTTTTAAATGCAAAAATGCCCTGCGTTTGGCTCCAGCAGAAGTTGGCAAATTTTGTATGTTTATTTTATTTCGTAATTTTCTTTTATGTGGGAATTTTTGTAAAAATTAAATTCAGTTTTTGAGCGTAAATGCAGCGCTGCCTTCGACGCTAAAATGCAAGTTACTATTTCGTTTTTTTTTTGTTTTTTTATTTTTATTTTTATTATTTTTACTTGTATAGTGTAGTTTAGGATGATAAGTTACAAAAAATCGTTTACAAACTAGGCGCAATTTGAAAATATTTACAAAAAATAGTGCTGGATAATGCCTTAAGTTAGGATTAAATAATTTACAAACGGTTTTTTTAGCACTGTGCGCTCGCTCTGTTTTTGATACGGTGTGACAACCCTAAATGCGAATTCGAATTTTGTGTGTTTCGTTATATTTAAGGTTAAGGTTAATAGTTTAGGTAGTTTGATTAAAAGTTATTTGTAATTTCGAAATATGGCTCGTGGCTCTGACTTGGCAGTTTGGGCAGAGTTGTTACGCTTTTGCTCTCCTTTATATTCTTCATTTTTATGGTTTCTATGTTTTATGCAAACTATTTTATGCAATTTACTTATAATTTTTTTTCTCAGTCTATTTTGTTGAAGAAATTAATGGAAAGAACCAAAAAAAAAAGAAAATTGGAAAATGGCTACAGAACAAACGCGCCTGATATTGGTTGCTCAACTGTTTTGAAAAGAGAGCGACTTCCACTCTCTGGCATCTCTATGCTGTTGTTCGCTCTACGCTCTTTTGCCCGCCCGTTTGCTCTTTGTTGTTGTTGATTTTAAAAAGGCTTATGATTTTTTTTTTGGACTAGAATGTTATGCAAATAGTTTAAAATCTCTGTTTTGCACTTTTTCTAAACAAACTACAGCTACAAAAATTAATATGGCATTGCTTTTTAAACCTCTGAGAAAGTGTGACAGGCAATGGAGAAAGAGAGAGATAATATATGAGAGAGTAAGAAAAGAGAGAGAGAGAGAGAGAGAGGGGAACTGTTCTCTTACAACTGACTGAAGCTGCTCGTTGAGACCCAGTGCGCGGTGTCCGGGCGTACCATTAACTATATGGGACCGTAATCGCTCAAGGCCTGCCCAGGATGCTGGGAACCCGGACCACCTGGCAGGGTAACAACCACAGAGACGGCTCGCGAATCGATAACCGAACCGGGCGCTGTATTCTGACCCGCACCACCGCCACCACCACCAACACCACCACCATTGACATTGCCGTAAACGTTGCCGGGTGCGCCACCATTGGCGCCGCCGCCTTGTAACATGCTGCCAGGAGGAGCTCCCATGCCACCAACCGTACTATTGCTCATGCCCGCCGTGCTCATCAGGGTGCCGTGACCACCCAGCACACTGCCGCCACCCATGGTTGAAGCTCCTCCCGACTCTCCATGTCATACATGGCTGGCAGCCGGCTGCTTGAGAACGTGGTGGTGCAAATGGTGGTGGCTGGTGGATGCCACCGATGCACCACCAGCCTGTGTATACGGTGTTGCGAGCAGCGAGCCAGCTGCTGACCCTACTGGCATGCCCATTCCAGAGCCCGCATATGGATGTGGAATGGGTGGTCGCTGTTTGATAAGCGCCTGATTGGCACCAGTGCGATCTGGAGCCCCAAACAGTCGACGCCAAAAGCGTCGCCAACTCTCCAACGTCTTGCCCGACCAAATCCACACGCCTGAAGTGATGCCCACGGCCAGTGCCATGAAATACTTGAGCATAAGCACAGAGTAGAGAGGCTTCTTGCCGGGTCCCTTAACCTGGGCACACGGACATGCCAACGCCTTGATCCAATCCTCAAAGTAGGCCGCCTCGTAGAGATAACAGCCAATGACAATTGTTGCTGGCACGGTGTAGAGCACTGAGAAGATACCGATGCGTATCATTAGCTTTTCCAGTTTGTCAGCCTTGACGCCGGCGCCAACGCCACCCTGTTGCTTGATCACCGAACGAATCCTGAATAGCGATACAAAACCGGCCATGAGGAAAGTAGTGCCAATGACAAGATAAACAAACAGCGGAGCCAACACAAACGTCTTCAGATGATCAGGATTGAGGTTGCCTACATAGCAAATACCTAAAATGGGATCGCCATCAACAGCGGAAAGCAGAAGAACCGCAACCGATTGAACTGTGGGTATCAGCCAGGCAGCCAGATGGAAGTATTGCGAGTGTTTGGTTATTGCCTCATTGCCCCACTTAAGACCAGCGGCCAGGAACCAGGTGAAGCTCAAGACGACCCACCAAATGGAAGATGCCATGCCGAAGAAGTAGGTGAGCAAAAAGACCAGAGTACACGAGTGCGGACCAGTCGAACTCTCTCGTAGTAAACGTCCATCGCAGGCGATTTCTTCATTCTGGAGAAAGTTCCTTGAGAGGTATCCGACGGCAACCATAAAATAGCAGGCGGAGAGAAAGACAATGGGACGCTCGGGATATTTAAACCTTTCGGTGTCGATGATGAATGTGGTTAGGGTCATGAGGGTGCTGCAGAAGCATAGACCCGACCATAGGGCGATCCACAGGCCGGCGAAATCCTTTTCGTCGTTGGTGAAGAACGGACCCTTGCATGGTATGGCGCAATTTGGTACGCCGGCGATCCTTTGCACAGTTAGATTCATGTACCAGTGATGGTGCAGCATTGGCGACTGCTGCATTAGCTGTTCCTTCCCCAGGACGATCAGCGGCGAACGGCACGAGCAACTGCACTCCTTTGCGTTTGCCTTTTCTCCTAGGGGATTTTGGCAGTTTTTTGAATTCTTGCCCTTGCACTTATTCGATGTGGTCGATGAGCCACCTGAGCCACCTTGCTTCCTCTTGCCACCCGAGCCACTGCCAGAGCTACCACCACTGCCGCTACCTCCAGTACCACTGCCTGCCTCTGTGTAGGATGGTTGCTCCATGCACAGGTTGTCGGGATCTCCGTGCAGCGGTAAATGTTCACAGGCCATACGCTCTGGCCAATCGAAGCTGTACTGTTGCATAATGGGTGCGCAGCCGGATCGAGCACGTTCACAGACGCTGCGACACACAGGCAATGGCTTATGGTAATCCTCCAGGCAAATTGGCGTGTACATGCTGCACAGGAAGAACTTTAAATCTGGTGAGCATTTGATCTCTACCAGCGGCCAGAATTGATGCACCTCAAGGCCCGCCTCGTCTTGTGTTTCGTGATTCATTTCGTTGGGAAAGGACGTCATGTTGTAGCCGATGCCTCGGCACATGGGTATCGTGATTTCCTCGCATCGCGAGTTGGGATCTTTCGGTATGGCCGGTACTCCATAGCCCGGTGCTGGACTCACCTCCATTGAGTGGGACCCCATGCCCATGCCCATTCCCATGCCCATGTGACCTCCACCATTGTCTTGCATGTTGTGTGGACTGTCCGCCTGAACGGAGCCATGGCTCACTAGAAGCAATGTAAAAATGCTAAAAGCCCTCATATTATTGTGCTTCATTTTGTGCGTTGCTGTTAGCTTTTGTATGTGCTGTTGAGTGTTGAACTCGCTCTTTTCCTTTTCTTTTGAGTAGGTGTTACTCTCTCTTTTACTCGCTCCTGAAAAGAAACACGCTTTTTACTCTCGTGAGCGTTTGGAGGTATCCAAAATGCTTCGAGGATATTGTCTCCTGACACACTTCAGCGTCAAATCGTCAACGCTGGACAAACGGCATGATTGAGCTGTAATGATAAAACAAAGAAGAAATAAATTAGTTGGGGCAATATTCAGGCAACATAAGAGATGAGTCCTCAAAGCGAAGGGTTAGCTACTAGGTTAAGGATTTTATTTTATTATATCAAGAACTACAGATTTTTAAATTGATTTCTAACAGCTTTAAAAATAGCTCTGAACCAGAGCAGCTCACCAATTTAACTGAGTTTCCAAAATATATAGAGAGGAATAGGAAGAGATGAGAATAAATTGTTATATGCATGTGTAAGTTTTGCTGATGAGGCGTCGACAAGTTGCAACTGCTCTTTCCTGTTTAGTTTGGCTGTCATTTTCTTTTATGCTTCATTTGTTTCAATTGGAGCGACACTTGGGCGACATCAAAATGTCACATGTCAACCCTTCCGCCAATATTTGCTGACGCTGTAACTGACTGGTAACCCAAACTGGGCAATGGGCAATGGGCAATGGGCAATGGGCAAATGGGGAGTGTAACTTGCTGACCAAGAGGCGCATCAATCAAAATCAGTGATTTTTATTAAATTTGACGGCGTCTGCTGGTCGCCAGCCATGAAGAAGCGTTGATCAAAGTGTTTGCTCACACCAGAGAAAGGGCTAAATGGGGTAAAAGGGGTGTGAAAAATCCGAGGGAAGAGCTGACACTGTGATGCGTGTGATGAAGCAGAAATTAATTCAAGACAATTGCTCACTTGTGAAAGAACTCGCAAACAAACGAGCTATGGAAGTGTGTGCTGCAGCCACCCAGAAGAAGATTTTGGGAGGCAACGTTGCGTGACCGGCGTTGCCACCTGGCGTGAGACAAGCTTTGTAAACTGTGTCAGCTCTGGATATCGATGTCGATATCAAGATTCTGTGGTCATCATCAGCATCAGCATCAGCAGCAACATCACGGAAAACAAAACAAGCAAAAATGCTGTGAGAACTCAGGCGAAAATTGACAGCTGAACAAGTGGGGCGTGGCGTCGAAGTGGGAGCCAAAAGTGAAGGGCGTTTAAGCAGCAGAGATACTCAAGTAGCAAGTGTCAAATAACATACATATTTGTGGCTTTTGTGGGCAGAAGCAGCTGAAGCATCTGCTGCGTGTGGTCCAAAAAACGAAAAAAAAAAAACAACAAAAACAACACCAAGCAAGCAAAAAAGCTTTTAAAGCATCCGAAAAGCAAAACTGTCAACAGCAGCTGCAAATATGTCCTTGTCCGTGCAACGATGCAAGCAAAGTCCTTTTGTCAGACATTGTTGCTGTTTTCCTTCACTCTCGTTCTTTTTTAAATGAATGACATTTTAATTAATAACATTTGTGCTGTGCATGTCAACCCCCAGAAATGAAAGTCGATTGTATTTTTCTTTTTGGGGGTGAGGAAGGGATGGGTAGGGTGTTGGCCTGAAACAATTTTCGTGTAAAAGCTGTTTGCCAAGCACTTTAGAATAATTAAGTAAATAAAGCTGCCAAAAATGGGAAAATGACAAGTGATGTTAAATGGTAAAAATAAACGTTGTAATACAATATTACGATGTGGGCGTGGGAAAAAATGCAATAAGTAAGTTCAGCTACTGATATAAATTGGTATTGCTTCTAAAGATGCAATAGTTTAAGTTGATTTTGGATTTAAATTGTTCAAATTTACATACGCTTAGCATATGTTTATTTACATTAACCTAAATACAAACAAGCCATATGTACTGTGTACTACTTTCCTATTAAAAAAACAAAAACGTGAATAAAATGGACGAGAAGTATTTCGTAGTTTGGGTAAAAGGAGAAACACGTTCACATATGTATGTAGATCTGAGGTATGAAAACATTTGTATGGGATGGCCTAAAAAAACAACAACAAGAACGCCCTTATTATGGCTGCTGCTGTTGCTGTTAAACAGTATCAAGTGGCATGGCAAGGCAAACACGCTTTGCTAGAAATCCTAACCCAACTAACATAGTACTTGTCCTATTTCGAGGCATACCATATGTGTTCATAAGAAATCGCTTGAAAATAATAGTAATAATAATAATAGCAAACGTGCCTCTTTTGCAGCCAAAGAGAAAATGAGTGCATAAATATTGCTTTTAACGTCGAGGGAAAGAGAAAAACAGAAAATGTCTCAAGTGCGCATCGTCCGATCAAATGTCCATGGCAAGTGGTAGCTAAATATTGTGTATATACTATTTCTGTTTGTCTTTGCTCCGATCGTCTTGTCCAAATGCGTTTTGGTTGGGCACATATGGCATGTTTATTTAGTGATTTGATGTTTTATCGTCTAAAAAAACGCGACTCATATTGTTGATTTAATTGTTAACAAGCGTGCGAGCCGAAGCTTGTTACAACTAACAAATTATAGCCAACACAACACGGCAACAAACTAAGACCCACCGACTGAAGACCCAAAGATCCGAGACCCGGCACTGCATTCATTTTGCAAATCATGTTGTGAGACTAGAACTTTTTTTTATACAAAATCATGATGCCAACAAGTCTCAACGATGTTTGCACAAGCTCTCGAGTCCGCCAGCTCAGCTTGGCCATATTTACCCAAGACTTGACTGCAAGAGTCGAGAGTGGAAAGAGAGAGAGAGAGAGAAAAAAAAAGAGAACGAGAGATCGTTGCAAAGATCACTGTTGATGATTGTGGCAAGAGTGCGTGTGTGCGTGGCAAAGCACATTGAAATTGGTGAATGGCTGCGCTTCAATGCATTAAAGAGGCCAGACCAAGTCGAGCCATCAGCATCATCAGCAGCAGCAATGCAGACGGCGGAAGCTGTGACCGAAGTTGGTAGCCAGGCGGACAAAGCGAAAAGCGACAAGCGACAACTACAACTGTGCAACTTTGCTGCTTTAATTAAACAAACAAGGCGCAGGCGCAGCCAGTGCAAAAACATTCAACCAACAAGTAACAAACAAACAAACATACATGCTGGGAAGCAAATGGACGGACAGGAGCTAAGATAAACATGCCACAGGTAGCAAGTGTTGGTTTGCTTTAGATATGTAGAATGTGTGTTTATTGGGTACAGTTGACACTCTTTCCAAGTGTAAAAGGAATTACAATGTTGCTATTTTAAAAATGGCCAGGAATTGAATATTTTAATTAGGCATAAGTATAATTATCGATGATTATCGTTGCAATGCGTTTTTGTCAATTACAGTCGAAGTGTAGGTTTGGAAAGTTTTGAAAGTTATATATATATATCTCTTCACAGATTAATAATATTTGCTAACCAGAATCAGAAGCAGCTGGTTCATAAACCATTCGTTTAAAAAGCTATTATCTACCACCCATTTGTTGAAATTGTGAAGATGCTTGATAGATTCTTGATACTTATACTATCTACTACTTATATTATCGTATCGATTTCATACTCTCCAAAGAAAACATGTGTTTCAATAAGATAATTTACTATCCTGGCTAATGGTGCAGTTGATCACTGAATAAATAGGCTTTGATAATAAACAAAACATAAAAACTATCAAAGTGTTTAAGTGCTTGATAAAGAAAGTTACGATGAGTAAAGAAAACAACAATTGACATAATCAACTTTTAGTTAGTAAAACTGTTGAAAAGATTACCGCTAATCGATAAGTTATCGTTGGGATAGCAAATGGAGGCAATCAATCAAAACGTTCGTTCAAAAGGCCTTTGAACAAAACGATTGCCTCGATGAATGCTTGAGGAAAATGGAACGAAACGGAACGGCACGAAACGGAAAAAAAAACTTGCAAAAAACCACAAAGCACTTAAGCTTTTCTATGGATCGTTGCGCACAAAGAAGCGTTGAAGCAGCAGCAGCCGCAGCAGCAACAACAGCAACAAGAACAGTAACTTTCATAGAGCCCAGGTGCAACAGTGCCCCCCTCAATCAAAACAAAAAAAGAAGCAACACAAAAATTCAGTGGAGTTGGCCTTGGCTTCTGAACTGGCAAAACCGCGAAAATCAATTGCAAAAAAAACTTACAGCCAAAGGAACAAAAGCGTAGAGGGAGCGCTGCTGCATCAAGTGAGGGGTGGTAGGTGAAAGTTGATGGTCGCAACTGTTTGACTTGTTGTTGTTGTTGTTGTTGCTGTTGGCTCAACGTCGGCAGCATCAAAAAGCGCGTAGCGGCGCAAAATGAAAACAGTTTGACGGAGTCAAGAAGGCAGGCGACGCTGGGATAGAAGGGTGGTGGGGAGAGAGCAATGAAAACTGAAAAACTTTGCCCGGCAGTCGACCTGCACACTCTCCTTGCACCTAGCACCACACACCCCCGCTCTCTAGCAACAAAGTCAATGCAGACAAGTTCCATGACCTTACAAACGCAACAGAAATATATAAAAACACACACAGCTGGTACACAACACATAGAAAACAGAAAAGCCGAAAGAGTGCGAGCAAAAGAGAGAGAAAGAGAAAGCAAGTCTTGTGGGAGTGTTCTCCCTCGCAAAGGGATTTCGTCCTGTGTGGTTTTTTCCTACTCACTCGGTTGCTTTTGGCCCTAACGGCAACGTAATAAACAAAACTGGCTCAAGATTTCTCTATGCGTTCGCGTCCGCCCATTAAAATCATTGACATTTAAATGCGCATTTTTGTTTGCCGCCAGAGGGCGCCAGGCTACACTTTGCTACTACTTTGTGCCCAGAAAATTTGACGAGTTTTTTTTTTGCGGAGTTTGTGCATTTTGGAGTGCATCCTTTTTTAGCCAGAGTCCCGTTCTTTTAGCGCTTTGATGTTTTTTGTATGTGTTTGTTGTTGCCGCTTTTGTTGCTTTGTGCAGTGCAAACAAATTGTGTGTTGTTTGTGTGTGTGTGTGTGTGTGTGTGGCGCTCCCTGGCGGCCAAGCTGCAAAGCTTGCAACGGCTGGCTATCATTAAATGCTCTTTGGCATTGCATAGTTTGCTGTTGTAATTGTTGTTGTTGTTGTTGTTTGCGCTTTACAATTACATTTTAATTAAGTGGACAGAAGGATTCCTCTCTAGCTCTTTCAATATTTTGCCTTAACCGTTAACTCTATTGAGCTTTGACTTTGCTGATTATGATAATTGCTCTCTCTAGGGCTTTTTGTAGTGATGATTAATGTAATGCATAAATTACAGTTACTCGTATATACTACACTGGAATACTTAAGGATACTTTCGAGCGATTTGCTATGTTTCTTTGTAAAAGGCAAGAAAAAAACAGAATGCGACATAAATTTCCGTATTTTTTACCCTTAAGAAGCTTTGCCGAGGGGTTGATTTCTGTTTTTGCTGTCGTTCCAATTTTCGAGCTACGCCAGAGAGTGTTTTCTATTATTAAATTTTTTTGTTTTTTTTTTTTTGCACAAACGGGGGCTAAATGACACCGCAGAAAAAAAAGGACATAAGTGACAGGCGTTGAGAGTCGTTTTTCGGGATGGACTTAGAGGTGGTGCGAAGAGGGGAGTGGGAGGGGTGGTTGACGAATGCAGGACACAAAAATAACATGAAAATAAAATTAAATTTCCGATTTTTCTCTCTCTCTGTTTTGTTGTTGTGTTGTCTTGGCAAAAAAGGCAGCAAAATTTTGCTAATAACAAAACGAGCGCAGCTGCAGCAACAGGGCAGCAGGATGAAGCAGGGGGTCCTTTGGGGTTGTTGCTCATAAGTGGAAGGGATGTGGAAACGTCGGCTGGTTGACTAAATACAAAAAGAGTGTCAAGTGTCGCTAAAAAGGCAAAACATGCGGGGTATCATCCAACCCGCCACTCTCCTCTCTTTCTGCAGATTTATTTTTCATTTTCAGGAAATGTTGCAGGATGAGCAAGCGTTTTATTTTGACAGTTGTTTGGTCTGCCTTTGCCCATATATGCATTCTTTAAAAGTGGATCGGGTTGGTACACAAGAAAAACAATTAAAAATGAATTGCCTTTGCGCATTCTGTGCACATTTTGTCAAAGCACAGAGAAAGAGAAAGAAAGAGAGACGGAAGCTGTGCAACAAAAACAAAATTTGAAAGACAACAAGAAATTAACTGAAGGAAGTACCTAAAAACGTAGGAAATGTGAATTGAATGAGGTGGTTTTTATATGTTTTTTATATGGCGCATTCTTGGTGTTAAAGTCGTAAATTAGGAGGAGTGGCAACATAAAACCAAAATGTTGATGACCTTATAAGTGGACGGGGGAAACTGAGTTGAGGCAAGAGGAAGAGCTTGAAATTGTTTGTTATTCAATATTGAGCTAAGTATAAATTTTATAGAGTAATTTTCTTTATTTCGTTTCATCACAAAATTATTCAAAATATTTATTTTTCCCGCTCGTTATTTAAGTTTAAATATTTTACGACAATCGTCATTGTTTTTATATACATATATAATTTTTATTATTCCACATAACAAAAAAAAAAGATAAGTTTATTGCCATATTAAGAGCTGGCCATTTGTATGCTTGCATGATTTACATTTATGGCGTTTAATAATCGACTGCGTTTTTATGGCTAATTTGTGGTTGGTGGTTGGTGGTGGCCTACTCTTATACTACTCATATTGAGGCATTGTAAATGCATTGGAGCGTCATCAATTTTGAGTATAGATAATGTAATTGAAAATTGCAATTGTGTTTGTGTGTTTGTTTGTTTTGTTTTTATGGCAATTGAAGAAGCGCGAACTAAAAATGTTTGAATTCATAGTGTTTATGTCTGACATTGACATAGAGAGAAACTTGTTTTGTTGTTTTTTTATGACCCAACAAACGATGCCACATGAATGATGATGCATGCAACGTTTATGTATAAATATTTATGCCTATGTTTTATGTAGGGTTGACAATTAAGCGTGCCATGTCGCCAGTTTGTAGTAGGTCCAGGTTGTCGTCTATCAGGTCGTCCCATTTCTAGTTCGCACAAACATTTTTAGTGCCTTTCGTTGTTGCCGTTGTCTCCTAACAACTTATAACAATCTATTGCCAGCTCGCTTGGCACAAACGTATTAATTAATGTCTGTGTGGAAATTAAGTGAAATATATACAAACAAATATATATACATAAACATATATTGCGTTACGAGGATGCGTTGTTGTCATCATTATCATCATCGCTGCTGTTGTTCTTAGTTGTTGTCGTCGTTCGTATATGTGGCAAAATGTCGCTGACATGGATAATTAATGGTCTGTCAAGAGGGAAGTTGAGGTATCTACAGTACAGTGCAGTATGTATGTATGTTCGTGTTTTTGCTCGGGCTCCTGTCCTTCTGCTCCTTTAGAGCTCTTAATTGCTTGTTTTTGAGCCTTGACTAATCTGTCGGCTACTAGATTTTCACTATTTCAAATTACTTGGAACAACTAAAGGTAATTGAAAAGATTAAAAGCTTAAAAACGACTTTAAATTACGAAAGATTCTTCTAGTAATATAACTGTGATTGGTTAAGGTATATAAAATAATAAATTTCTTAAAGAGATTTAAATCAATGATTCAGAAATGAACCCTTTAGCCCTTTCTGGTTAAAATTTAAAAAATCTCACTGTTTACTGTATTCAAATTTGTTTCTTACTCATTGTTTGTTTACCTAACATAAGCTATAACTTCGTTTCCTATTTATTTGTTTAGTTCACAAATAAACATAACGAGCCTGGCAACATTGTTGTGGTTTTTTGGCTACATGTTGCTGCAACATTTGCTGCTTTGCATTAAATTTATGCATTTGAGAATGCAATGCAAACAATTCACTTGCAAAATATTATTCCGAGGCACATAAATTTCACATTTTAATAGTCAACAAAATTGTATTTATTTGTTTAGCAATTTCTTAGCAGCAGCTTGACTTTGAATTTAGCTATTTTGGGAAATTCTGACGTCTCGATGTCTGGTTTGTATTTCGATACCATAAATTTGTCGCCGTTCTTTTCTGTATAAAAATACGCATACACACACAATCACACACACACACACACGCGCATACTTCATCAGTTTCAGTCTTATTTTCTTGTCATTCTATTTTTTTTTCTTTTTCAGTGCTGTAACATTACGCATACGCCCTGTGGGCCAGAATCAGCTATATGCCTTCTGGGTGGGTGGCTTCCTGGCATTGATTTTTCTATACATTGTTTGTGTTGTTGTTTTCTTTGTATTATATTCATGTATTTAATGGCATTTCTAGCGTGGTTTATTTGTTGGCATGCGTGCGACCCAACAACATCGAGCGATAAACACGCGTCCCCCCCCCTACCCGTGCCCGTGCCGTCGCCGGTTCTCCTATTTACCCCCAAATACCAAATAAACGCCCTTTTGCCTCGCCTCGCACTCTCTGCTCCATGGCTGTCTCTCAGGCATGCGTTTAAGTTTTCAGTTAATGGCTTTTAATGGCATTCCTGTTGTTTTTGTTGCGTTTGTTTTTCTTAGCTTTGTGTATGTATATATGTATCTTGACTTTCTATTAAAAATCTTAAATAAATATCAAAATCAATTAGTTCGTTTCAGTTCGTTTCAGTTCGGTTCAAACGCATGGCGTCCCTAACACAACCACAATTCATATCCACAAATATAGATGCCAACAAACAAACAAACAAATATTATTTATATTTTGAAATATTTTTTTGCATTATATAGGACTTTGTGTGAGTTATAAGCTTTAGGCTAATCCCACAAGGAGAAAAAATGCATAGCCAATGACCATTAACAAAATCACCAAATTCCACAAAGTATTTTTCTTTTATGTAAATTTCGATTTCATGCAACTGCTCTTCACACCCCTCTTGACAACTCAAGTGTTGTTTTCTTGTGAGGAATTTTAATGGGGCATATCTTTCTCTTGTTTATAATTTATGACGCTGTGGCTAATAGCCAAATTGCCTATAACAATAATTTGCATGCATGCGTGTTTCAACTTTGACTAATTTCTTATTAAGCCAACAAAAATATGTTTATTCATATGCATATATATATATATACATATATATATATATACATATATATATATATATATAGTATATATATAACGATTTTAAGCTAACAGCGGCAATCTTATCAACACACGCGTCCATATATCACTCAAAGTATCAAGTGTATCCGATATGGTTGCGCTGCCAACAAAATCGAAACAAATTTATAACAATTGCTTAATTGAAAACGAGGGCCACAACACAACACAGCAACACAAAAATTTAAATTTATGAAAGCAGCCACAGCAGCCACAAATCGAACGAAAAATCATAAATAAATCGCTTGCTTATCGCTCTCGAAGCGGCATAATGTTGTGTTGAAATCAAAGTGAAAAATGCCGCATGGCATTTTCTATTTGGGAAAGTGGACGATGAGGAAACTGAATACACAAAATTGAAACCCTGACCGAACTTTGTACTCAAATGTCGCGCTGACTTTCTTTTTTTTCCTTTCATATCACAGAGCTGTCAGTTTTAATACAAAAATACTTGAAATCCATACATACATATATATGTAGAAAGACATCCGTACGGTGCCCAGGTCAAGCTAGCCGTGAATTGTTTTGATAAGCGGTGCTAAAGCTTTGGATTTTATGATTTTTTATGTGTGTTATCATTTTGCCTTTTTGGGTGGTGTCATTTTTCATCCAACGGATTTAAATGGTGTTGATAAATGAATGGTAAATGTTTCTAATCCAAATCGTTCATAAACATGTTGAAATATGTAAAAAATAAGTTTTACAGTCGTACTTCCATATAAAGAATCTCAAGGGGAAAGGGGAACAGACTCCATTGCAGAGAAAATTGGTAATATAAAATGGATTATTGATTGTACCAAATTGCGGGGTTCTGGAAATGAGCTCGTAATACAGTCGAACTTCCATATAGCTAACTTCCGTGTAACGAATTTTCATACAACGAAGTCAGAATCCAGAACCCTGCAATTTGATTCAGTCAAAAACCCATTCTATATAACGAATTTTCTCTATAACAAAGTTTTTTCTTGTCCCCTTGAGATTCGTTATGTGGAAGTTTGACTGTATATAAAACTTATACGGAAGGTCTGTATATGAAAGTTCGACAGTAGTTAAATTCCTGATACCAAGTTATAAAGTAAAATGCAATAACTTTGATAAAAATATAACTTTTAAGCTTTATCATGTGATTTCGAAACCACTCTACAAGCAATGACGTTATTTTTGTTACCAATAACCTCAAGAAAACTTCTTTTATTTAAAGAATATTATAATCTGTAAACTCTATAATTTTTAAACAATTTTGTATTGCTTTTAACTTTATGAGCGTTTTGGGTCTCTCCTACATTTTTGGCGCTATGGAATCGTAAATATTTTTATTGTATGCCATAAAACCAAGGGGAAAAAAATAAGTAAAAAGGAAAAGAAAGAAGTGCAATAGACTAGTCAATGCTATCAACAGTTTCACGCCTTCCTGTATCGCTGTATTGGCGCATGTTTTGTCTGCTGCAAGTTGTATCTTATGTGTACATACAATATTTGTATCTATCTGCTTTGGCCTTTGTTTATGCCACACATGTTACGCCTACGAAAAAGTCGTATAAAAAATCGTAGTACGTCCGTTAGCAATGTTGGCCTTCACCTCGCCTTCACCTCGCCTTCACTGTCTGCAGTGCCCAATGCTGGATGGATAAATGCATTGTGTGTTGGCTCGTCTCTGGTTGTTCCTCCATTTGCCTGCCATATGTGGCAGAAAATGCTAATGGGCATGTGGAAACTTTACTTTTCGAGCTCTACCTTCGCATTGCATGCTTCTATTTTTATGTTTTTTTTTTACATATTTTGTTCTTGTCAACAAGAACAACAAAAACAACCATGATGCCAGGGCGCTTGTCAATCAGAAAAATTATGCGCAGGTTCTTCAGCAGAGATACTAAAAAAAAAAAAAAAACAGGAGGACAAGAAAATAAACTCCTGCTGCTGCCGCAACGAGTTGCAGTTGAAGTTGCTTGGGCAATTTTATGTATGAAATTACTTTGAGTACATTGTAAAAACTCTCGGGAGAAGGAAGCAGCTGTGTTGCCAGACAGCCATGAAAAAGCCACGGTTAAAAAAATATGCTAATTGAAATCAAGGCGGAAAGCCAAATACTGAGCCTTCAACTTCAAAAAAAAAAAAAAAAAAAAAAAACATCTAGGAGAACACAAAACGGCATATCAAAATGCTAATTATCTTGCAGGAAAGTGTAATCGAATTGTGTAAATATTTATCGATCTTTTGAAAAATTACATTTTAAATTTCCATACTCAAGGGCATTTTAGTTGCCCACCAATCAATTTCATGCAAATGTTTTTTGAATTTTAATATAAATACAGCAAATATAATTGCCTATCGATATATTGGACACAATACTTGAGTAAAGTCCCCGTTTAAAGATACTTTAAATGTGCAGCGACATTTTGCACAACATTTTCTAAGCATTTTCAAGTACTTGTTAGAACTTTGCGTATTTATTTCTGATCAAGTAAAAAGTTGTACAAATTGGCCAAAAATTCACAGACGAACTCTCCATCCATGCGTTAAATGAGCAGCCATAATGGGAAAAAGGAAGCGGGGGGATATGAGTGGGTGAGTTTGGAATGAGATCTTAAGCATAGACGATCTCAACGACCAAATGCAATGAACTCTTGGCATCATCTTGTTGGGCTACAAATAGACTCAAAACAGCCCACGCTTCTCCTCAATGTGAATTCTTTTAACTTTTTGAAAAGAGAGAGAGAGAGCGAGAGAGATTGGAGGAGGAGGGGTGCAGGATGGTTGGCTGCAATCAGCGCACTTGTTCCTGTTATTCTTCTTGTTGCCTGGCTCTTGTTATTGTTGTAAACTATTTATGCATTTCGAAGTTTATTTGAAACACGAAAGCAAAACGCGCCCAGCACTGAAACAAATTCCACTATTCCATGGCATTTCAAATGTTGTTTTTCTCTTTCGCATCCCGGGCATCTTTTTCGTAGCTGTTTGTTGATTTTATGTACTGTTTTTCTTGCATCACTTCGTTTGTTTTGGTATGGGATGGAGGGGGTGGGGAGGTTGTGCCACGTCTGCCCTGCGGCCACATATGGTCACCTTAATTTGAACGCGCCCCACCGCCTCCCGGTGCCCACGCCTTTGTTTGGCCCCATGCTGCAAATAATTTATGCGTTTTTCCTTGAGTTTTGGTTTATTTTTTCAAGCGCATTTCAACAGGCAAAGCAATCAGCAAATCGCTGGGCGGAAACAGCGCACCAAGGGATGTTGAATGTTGGATGATGATGCACGCACTCTCGACTCTCGACGGGTGGTTTGACTCGAGCATATAGAACAACTCTCCCAACCCCTCCCCCTACCCCTCTACCCATTGTCTTGGGGCAGTTTTGGTGCGTGCTTCAAACGCTCAATTTGATTTTTTCTTTTCCTCAGCCCACTTTTCTTGTTTACATTGACGCCATCAAAAACGTTTCAATTGACTTGCCTTCAAGTAGCTGATGTAAAGGTATGAAAATATGTAATCCTTCACACATCATTATGCTTTTAAGCAAAACATTAACAAAAATGTACTCATTAAAAAGTACACATTGGAAATTTTTGAATCGAGAGTCATCCAATGAATTTGAGCACTAATATCAAATATAAATGTTGTATTGAATAGATTAAACAGTGTTGATAAAATATTTCTGCCGCTTTGTTTAATGTTAAAAATCTTTTGTATTTAACATGATAAGTAGCTATTCTTTTTTTCCAGCGTACCCTTAATCTTTTGATAACAAGTCTGTAAGGATAAACCGGATGTAAGCCATGTCACTTTTTTATATTTTATTAGCCCAGAAAGCAGGCTACACCAAAAATTGCGCGACTGATTTTATGGCAACTTGCCACACGCTCAGCTCGTAAGTATTTAATGTTTTTTTTTTTTGGCAATTCGATAGCTGGCTTAGCAAATCTTAGCAAAAACAGTTTTTATGCGTCATCGTTGTTGTGTGCCTTGACTCTTTTTGGCAACTTTCGACACTTTTTTATATTAGCCATAAAGATGTTGGTGTGCCGTGTGTTTTTACCGCCATTGTCAATTAATGTCAGGTAATGGGCGCACCAGATGTCGTTTAAGACATTAAATGATATAATGGTGGCAGAACTGAGAAACAGAAGTTTGTTCTGTTTTAAGGTTGCATCTCATGGGAAACATTTTGTGTCCACAACTTCTATGGAATTGCTCATACAATTACCTAAGAAACAGTCTTATTTATTTGCAGTGATGACTATAATGACGTGGTTAGCTTTAAAGTAAGATTTTTGTTGAGCTGAGGAGCAAAAAAGCTACCAGCATATATTCTCATTAATAATTTATGGCCTTAGTTGTCACTTAGAAAATTATGAATTCCTTAAAGGTTTAATTCTTGAGAAGAATTGTGTGCACATGCTTTATGATAGGGCAAAAATATTAATTCTATGTTAAAAATGTGTTTAATAAATCAATTCTGCTTATGAGTGATGCAACAATAAGCACGAAAACAACTTGATATTTTTCTCAGAATTCTCGAAAGCGTCCAAATAAAAGCTTTCTATAATAAATTGCCATGAATTGTCATTTATCTGAAAAGCTGACATTGGAAACTCATTAATTAAAACGCTCACTTGCCGCATCTCGAGAGCGCATTTTCCACTCCCTATTTTATTTTCAGACTCGCCCATTTATGCCTACTTCAGTGGCATTTCTAATTAAACGCCGAGCCCAATTCGCTGCACAAACAAATCGTAATCAAACAATAGACAACAAAAATATGGAAAATAAATATTTTTTGTGTTAGCATTGATTGACTGCTCGACATGGATCGTGATCAATTTTAACAAAGTCAGCGTGGAGGGGAGCATGGCAGAAAGCGGCACACAATTATAATTCAATTAACAGTAAATTTAAAACGTTTGAGATTGTGGCTTAAAAAAAAATAGAGACAAAACACCACATGCTGAGAGAATTTTTACTGTGTACTGAGAATTAAATGCGCGGCATGTTTGGCATATTTAATTAATTATATTTTTTGGTATTTTGTTGCTGTTGTTGTTTTATGACAATAACAAGGCAACAAATCAATTCGCCTGCGATCAGTTATGGAAATATATACCCATATATATATATATATATTGTTCATGTTTAATTACGAAAACATTTTGAAAGCGTCGTGTCTCTTGTGGCAACAAAAGCTGAATACTCTAAACAACTGCGTCAGTTGGCCAGACAAGTTTAGTAAAACGAAAAGAAACAGCAACAAAAACTATAAGAGGAGCGGAGGTAAGGTGAGGCATGCTAACTAGATTGAAACGCCTGCCACGAGTGAACACAAAATGAACACGAAAAAAAAAAAACACGAACCCAAACCGAGAGCTGAAGGATATTTTTGCATTTAAAGCAGAAGCAGCAGCAGCAGCAGCAGGCATTAAAGCACAAGTCTGCAGTAAATGATGAAGATGCCACGAAAGATGGGAGAGAAAAGTAGTGAATGCTTCTCTGCACTCAGCTGTCGGCGTGCAGAAAGAAGTCAACAGCTCGTTAACGTTAAAGTGGCAAGAGATATGCACGAGACTGAAAGCCAGGCCCAAAAACTCAAACTCAAAGCCTTCGAGTCGGTCTCAGACTCAAAGCAGGCAGCAAAAATGTGTTTCTCTCGCCGTTTTCGCCAACAATGGGGCAACAAGTTCGCGTCTGAGATGCGTCGCCCACGGCTACAACAACAACAACAAAAGTTGCCACAGCCACAGCCAGGATGCCACAATGTTTATTTTTTTTTTCAAGTGCAAAATTGGCGATGAAAAGTATCTGACGACTACTACGACTCAGCCACATGGTCAATTGCACAGGGTCAGGCATTTTTATTTTCACAATCTTCTCACCGCTCTCTCTCTCTCTCTCTCTCTCTGGTTGTGGCAAACTAAGCGTTATGAAGTAGCTTCAGAAGTAACTTGGTGCTTGTCTAACTTAGGGTCAAGTTTTTGGACACGAACTCGTTTAATGCAGCTTCACGGCTTAGAAGGGAAACTGTAAGTTTAAAGCAAGACAGATTATGAGTGGAGATTGTAGAGCATCAGGCTTTGGTTCTTGAGGGGTAGAACACGCTTCAAAAGTGTTTGGCTTGGTTTTTACTTTATGCCAAAAGACTATGTTGAGTTTTAATTAAGACAACTTTGAGACAGGAGTACTCGAGTTAAATGTTTACACTTAAGAAAAATGCACTTAAGATTTGATTTAGATATGACTGAAATGTGTGAGGGACTTACTATAATTGCTTACGAAGCTTATTTTTAGAATTCTCAATTAACTTACAATTTTTTCCATTCCGTTGTTGCTTTGTTTAGCGTTGTTCTTAGAATTCTTAATCCTGTCTTGGCATAAAAATTAGCTCAGCTGTAATGAGATGCAAAAAAAAGGAAGAAAAATAAGTATAAAAAAAACTCAATATACAATCAGGAATGAAAGCCATTTGGGCAGTTTGCCCAAAGTCGTAAAAAAAAAAATGTTTATAAAATTTTTAATTACAAAATATTAAAGACAACTTAATTATGTAATGAGTATAAAAAAGTTGAGGAGAACAACGTGACAAAACTTTATCCAGCTCAACTGATTTATGTTGTGTCAGCCAACCGAGAAAAAAAAGAAAATGGCGTGAAAAAAGTGGTAAAAAACAAAATGGACACACAAAAAATGGGGTGGAAAGAGCAATGCGACATAATTTACAGTCGAAACCAGTAGAATGTAAAGAATTTGGGGCAGAAAGTTAAGCGGGGATACGGCAAAATGTAAAAAAGAGTTGTAGCTGGGCTTTAGCCTTAGTTTAAATTGTGAGCCGAGTTATGTGCCGCCTAGGCAAATATGTTAATATTTAGCTAATGAATGGCACTAGGATTGGGAGGGGGGCACAGATAGAGACAATTGTGGTAGCTGTTGCCTGCCACACTTCAAAAAGCGGCAGCGACAAGCAAACAGGAAAGGGAGAGAGAGGGAGTGTGTTAGGGAGGGGGGTACACTTTGGACTACTTTAATCACGCCATGGGATTAAGGGCAATGCCGCCGAAGCCAAACGTTGCTGCATGATGAAGAAGTTGCGTGTGCCAAGAGTGGGAGGGGAAGAAGCAGTTGAGGCAACTACGCTTACAATTTAATTAACTTTTTTGTTTTGTTTTTTATTAAAGACGGCCCTTGTTATTTGTTGTTGTATTTGTTTTTAACGGCGCTCTTTGTTATATGTATATATGTATATATATATGCCATAATGCAAGTTTAATCAGCGCGCGACAAAAAATAAAGAAAATGAAGATGAAAATACAAACACAACGATTTGAGAGAAGAGTGTGTTGTCTCTCTGTGTGAGTGTGTGTGTAGGCAAGATTTGCCTTACCAAGTGTACTGGCAGATAAGTCCAACAACAACAACAATAGTATCTTTTGTATTCTACCCACACACACGGGTGCTGCGGTTGCCTTTGATTTTCTCGCCTGTCCCCCCCTCCTAATGGCAATTTGCTACGCGTAATCTCTAGTGTAGCAACGACAACAATCGAATGGAGTTTTTTTTTTTGTTGATAAAGTTAAGCAAACGACAACAAAATGACAATTTTTTTTAATTATAAACGGTTTGCGCGATTTTTCTTTAATTAAAAGATGATGAACAAATCGCGGACTCTTTTTGTTTTAAAAGAGATGAAGCAATAGTTAAACAATCAATAAGATCCCACTTATATCAAAGATATTAATCAACTTGCCCACAAGAAAAGCATAAAAACACTTGACTACATAGCTTTACTCGCCTAGGTTAACAATAGATTAACTTTGCATTTTCGTTTAACTAGCGGCACTTTTTTTGTCATTCAGATAAATGACAGACGCATAACTTATAGATTACGATCAGAGATGATGCGATTTTCATAATGTCATACGATTCATATAAGTCTTAAGCCAAACAAAAAGAGCACACAATAAAAAGATATTCCGAGAAATACCCAAAAGAAAACGAAATTCGATTCGAAAAATACAAAAAACATTTATAATTCAAAAGAAATCTAAGCAACCTGCCAAAGCTAATATTCAAGAGATCTTTTAGATTGTGAACTCTAATTAAATGGGCGACTCTGGGCAAGCACAGAATAATCATCGTTCATATGATGGCAGGCCAATTAATTAAACGCATAATTTATGGCTCAATGTTTTTTTTATTTTTTATTTTGCGGTCTGTGACAACGTTGTCAATAAAAAGGCATGCGAATGCGAATCATAAGCGCATTTGGCTGAAAAAAAGTATCAGTTTCCAAATGTTTAATTTATGACATTGGCGAAAATTTATGACTACAAATTTAAATGCTCGACACGAGGACGAACGGCCATGAATATGTAGTATTCTTTCCAAATTGAAATTCCAATGAAGCCTCAAGGAGTAGTAAGGCACCCAAACAAAAATAACAACAACAAGAATCATAACAAATAACAGTCATCGTCGTCGCGTCGTTGCGCCGTCGCAGGAAGCAACAGAGAGACAGACAGAAACAAACCCAGGCGCAGACCTTAAACAAACAAAAATTAATTATGTTTCGATGAGAAGCAGAGAGAGAGAGAGAGAGAGAGAAAGATACAGATACAACAAGCAAAAGAAACCTGACTGAAAATAAAATCATTTTGTTGCGTTTCGTTTCGGCTGTTTATAAGAAAAACATACATATATATATATATATATATATATATAAATATGTGTACGTATGTATGTATTTGTTTGTTTTAACGCGCTTCCTTTGCGCACACACACTGAACATGTGCAGCACATTCAGATGCGTATCTGTTGGATACATGTGCAGCATGCAACACAATGTACAGAGATACATGTATCTAAATTCATTATACACACACGTACACACGTGTCTATTTCTATCTATTTTTAGTGCATTACTTCAATTAATTTTGTTTTTTTTTTTTTGGTTACTTTTGCATCTGTAAGATTCATGTTTATGAATTATGTTGCATGCCTCAACTAATATATATTTCTTTCGCTCTCTCCTTTTTCTCCTTCTTATTCTCTTCGCGCAGCTTCATTTTAATTAGCTTGACAGTTTTTTTTTTTTTTTTTTTCGGTTCTCCTTGTTGACTTTCCGATGCCTTTTTTCGCTCTGAACTTTGTCTGTCTATCTGTCTGTCTGTGGTTTTTAAGGGTTAACAGCGCGTAGATTGATATCTTCAAGTTCATTAGAGTTGCAAGTTGCTTTAATTGGAAATATGCAGAGATCTTAAGCACAGCACAGTTGTTGTTGTAGTTGTTGCAGCCGCCTCGGCAACACTTGGGTGAGAATTAATGATGCCTGACTCTCGACTTCGACTCTCGACTTTCTTGAATTGCCTTTCCTCCTGTTGCAGGCAAGCAAGCACATCTCTGAATTCTGCTTAAACTTGGACATATCGCTAAATATATACGCGCATCTTGTGTAATATCATCATCAACTGCCCTTTTTGTATGCTGCACTCTTCGTTTTTTTCTTTTCTTTCTTTTGTTTGTTAACTGATTTCAACGGAATCGGCAGCCAATACTGCCAGCTTGCTTTGTCTTTTGCGCCCCCCAACTGTGTTGTTTTTTAATTAAATACTTTCTATATATGGCAAAGGAGGAATATATGTTGCATTTTTATACACTGTTTATCCCAAAAAGGAAACCAAGATTGTATAAAATCATACAACAGCAAAATATTAATGTCCTTTTGAGCTCATTAAATAGTTATCACCTGCTTTGATGAAGCCATAAATATTACTTAAATCATTTTAGTAAATATAACAAGAACATGTTTTTGAAGATATTCGCCTTTATCTTGTCATCATCTTAGAGCTCTTACAAAACATTACAAAATCCATTTAAATTTCCACTTGCTTGTAAGATTTAAAGTTGTTCTGTTTCTCCATAATAATAAATGCCCGCATGCCTTGTTAGTTTTCATTTTAAACGAATGTTTTCCTTAGCTTTTCTCTATCTGTATGTATTTGTTCTGCTTAGACACAACAAACAAAATTAACACCTAGTCGCAACATTTCTAGCTAAAGCCAAACACAAGCAATGCAGTGAGAGAGAGAGAGAGAGGAGAGAGAGAGAGGAGAGAGAGAGAGAGAGAGAGAGAGAGAGAGAGAGATAGGAGAGAAAATCATAAGTCAAATCCGTAACAAGGTGTCATTTGGTCGATTTGATTTTATTTTCTAGAATATCTGCTAAATGAATTAGAGAGATCTGCCCCCTCCACCCAAAAGTGCCATAAATATCATACTAAAATGTATGGGCTTCATAGGGGCAGAGAGAAAGAGAAAGATGTGAGGGGATTTCACCCACATGGCTGTTGCTTGTTGGATTTATAACTGACACTTTCGGTTTTATCATTTCTCATTCATTTAAATGCAAATTGTTCAACTAGGCGTATGCTCAATATTTGCATTGCCAATTAGCATATGTTCAAAAATAAAATTTTGACTGATAGCCAACAATTTTTAGGCCCGTTTAGAACATGTTTTATTTGACACACACACACACACACACGGAAAATGTTTCTATAGAAAAACAAAAATAAATTCTAGTTAAAAATTGCTCAATAAATGCTCGTTGATGTCGTTTCGTTATTTTGTATTTGTATATTTGATATTGTGTGTTTGTCAATTATGTTTGCCTAGCACAGTATAAAGGGGTAAACTGTTTTTCCGTTCCCCCGCTATTCTATTACCATAATTTTCTAGTTGATTTCTGACGCTCATAAATCATCATCAGTTTTGCAGACTGCGCCATGAGATAGCGTCAACGTTGTTCTTGGGTATGCTTAGGTAGTCGTCGCTTTAGTTTCTTTTTTTATGGAATTTATCTGCAGAAGAACGTCAGGCGACGACACGACACCATTGACAACAAAGGAGAATGTCGACAACTTTGGCGACACAGTTAGCAGCAACAAGTTTTGTTGTTTTTATAGTTTGATGTATCTGCCAGATACGAATCGTATGTAAAATTTATAGCTTGTTCGGTGTGTATATGTGTGTGTTTTCAAGCAAAACGATGCATTATAAATGCCTCGATAAACAATAAAAAGAATTTGTATTGAACAGAAAAACATATATAAATGGGAAAAGTTTGAAGGTGAGAAACGTGTTTAGTAAAATCTCAAAGATCTATAGTTAAATTAATTATTTATGACTCGTCTTTAAACTATAAAAAATCCCAGTTTTCTAGGCTTAAACGCGTTTAAAAAGTTAATTTCTAAAAGCAACACTAAAATTCCTTAAATAAATTATCATATCTACATTTCAGCTCTGTTTTTATATGTATTAAAATCAGTAACCAGTAAGGAATAAAAATTAAAATATATACACAAAAGCTGAACTTTAATAAAACTTCAAACTCAAAAGAAACTTTCCATAATAACGTTCACTATATCCAGACACAGATGTATATCCCACCTTAAGCCAAACAAATACTTAACTAATAATTGCAAAGCTAACAAACTTAAAAATCTATTAAACAACAGCTAAGAAAATGAATGATAAATAAATAAAAGGCCCACATAAACAAAAACAAAATTTACGTTTAACAAAATGCCATTAAAACGCAATTTGACGCCTTTATGTTGAACAAAGACAAATACAGGCAGCTCTTCAATTTAAATATGACTTTAACTTCAACTTTAAGAAATGTGCGCGACCAAATCCATTTGAAGATACCGAAAAATAATATATACATAAAAAAACGAGACATTGCAATTTCTAAACATATTAAGCAAACGCAAACATTCTTTTGGTAGTGGTGTCATTTATCATCGAATCTTGAGTATCTTGTGTTTTATTTTTAAATTTCATGGTATCCCAACTAATTGCTGGGCCTCTCATAAATAATCAAACCATTAGACGGCAAACAAGAATTAAAGTTGTGTGTATATTCAAATAAAGGAGAAAAACAAACAAGAAAACAAAGAAAAAACAAAGTCGAACAAATCGATGAAGGCACCAGAAAATTATGATCAATGCAATCATGTCAAATTGATTTCGAACCTAACCGCAAGCCATCAAAATACAAAATTTAAAAATTCATAGTAGAATTCGTGTAAGCTAAAGGTCCGGAGGCTAATAATATCAACAAGCAGCCAACGGGGCAAAAAAAAAAAAACTGAATGAGCTGCAAAATAAATCAAACAAACGAGCTACAAGAAAAAACTCTCTAACCATGGCCAAGACCAAGACCAAGAGGGGGAAAAAATAAGTCTTGAGTCTGAGTTCAGTTTGATGAATTGCAGCACACGGAAACATTGACTTGGCCAGTTTGTGCCTCAGTTGATTGACGATTTTGGTTGAGGTTTCAAACAGGGCTGACTCGCTCTTTCTCTCTGCGTGTCTCGCTCTCTCTCTTGCTGTCTCTCAAACTGCGGGCTCACGTTGCCGGCTTGTGGTAAAAATTAATCAATATGCTGTGGCTGCTGCTGCTTGTTGTTGTTTAATTTTGTTGTTATTACAAGCTGCTCATGTTATTCAAACAACAACACAGCCAGCAGTGAAGTCTTGAAGGGCATGGCCGAATGGTTTTATAATTATAAGGGTCGCCGCGTTCAGGTTGACTGAAAATTATCGGTTGTCCAAACTATAGCTCGTTGAAGGAGGGCTGTCCCAATACTTATACCTATATAAGTACGACTTGTATGTCAATAATAAGCCCAACAACACAGCCCAAAAGACAATCCTTGCAGCCCAATAATTAGAGTGGCCCAGAGTACTATAACCTGGGAAGCAACGCAATGCGCTTGTCGAGCTCAGTTACAAATTATATTACCAAGGCTACTCCTCCTTTAAGGAAAGTACATAGCTTCAAATTGTTGCCAAGAGCCAAGAGAGTTGCCTTAAAGAAGTCTAGCAGCAAAAAAGTTGCAAGATAGAAACAATTACATATATCTGTATTGCTTACTTTAAGGTTGCACTAGGTTCATTCATGTACGTGATTTAAAGTTTGTGTAGAATACAAAATAATTATCGTTATGAGTACTTTAATTTCGATTTAGATATAGAGAGCAAATTCTAGTGTTTTGTACTTAGAATTACACATTTCATACCGGATTTCTCGCTAAAAGTGAACTCAATGATCAGAAACTTAAGTGTTGTAAGGTTCTGACAATTTATGCTTAAAAAATATACTTAACTTTAAATTGGAACAAGAATCAAGAATGAATTTTTAGAATCGCTAAGGCCATATTAATTTAAGTGAATGTAAGGTATAAACCTTACCTAACCTAAGTAAACTAGCAAACTTTATTTGGTCATGGAAACAATTTAAAAAGTACTTTTAATTTTTAAGAAATTAATTTTCATCCAAAATAAATAAATAGGTTATGTATTAAAAAATAAAAGTTCTTTCTTTAAGAATAAAGTAACTTAATCTGACTGAGTTCTTTTCGCTAGAATAACATAAAAGTATTTATAAATTACGCAAACAATTGAAAAATATTTCCAATACTTGTTAACACAATTTGCAATTTTTGCTCGCTGGCAAATGCAAATTATCCGAGCACAACAAAATAATAATAAGTAATAATACAATCGTATCACATTAGTATGCTCATTAGCGCTTAAATGACAAACAGCTCCTCTTGGTGGAATCACAATGAAAAAAATGTTTAGCAGGATGCCAAAATGACAACTTAACTCTATTGACAAGTCAACTGTCTGGCTGACGAACTGATTGGCTGAGTGTCAATGCGCTTGTCAATAAATTTTGTACATATTTGCAACATAACAAAAAAATAAATAAAGAACAAACAATCAAACTCCAACGAGATAATCCGCACAACTAAGCAGGAGGCAACCAAAGGCGAATTGAACAAGTCACCAATAAAGTAAAAAAAAGTCACAAAACTTATAGCCAGGCCAAGAGTCAGGCTGAAAAGCAATAAAATAAAAAAAACCCAGCCATCGAACAAAAACATAATTTATGATCTTTCGTAGTCAGGTAGCAAACGAGGAACGTTTGTAAAATGATCACCTGTTCCTACGATGCTTAAATGGTTCGGTTCATCGGTTTCATCGAACCAACATACAAAAATAAGAAAAAAGAGGAGCGGTAGTCGAAATCTGCGGGCGGTAAAAGCAACGAGCCAAAAACTACTTGTAGTATGACAAAAGTCAAAAAGGAAAGGAGAGTCTCGTCTTTCTTGTCTGGCATTTGAGTGTCGCCACAGCATGGAGTCTCCACAACAGCAGGCGCGGTTTTTGTTTCGGATTTGGGTTCGGGTTCGAGTGATCCTTGCTTGTGTGTGACAGTGTGCAATATTTCGAATTGCAACGTGCGGGTTTGGCAAAAAAAAAAAAAAAAAATAACAAAACACAAAACTCGAACAAGAGAAAAAGTTTTTGCGCCGCATGTTGCCCAATGCTCAGTGAGGCAGCAGCAGGCAGTCTCTTAGTTACTCTGTCCCTTCTACACTCTCAACTCTCATTCAACTGTTGTATGTAAATTGATCTTTTTGGTTTGCTTTTGCGCTTGGCCAACACCTTTTGGTCACTTCCTTTTCGCTGTCGTTTACTAACCTTGAGCGCGTCTGTTCTTTATTTTATTTTACTTTTTTTTTATTTTTTGTTATATTTACTGAAAAGTTTATTGAAATCATTTCGTTCCTTGCGCAAAAACCAATAAAAACCGTGTGTGCCATAAAAATAAACGACAAAAATAAGAGGTTTCGTTAAATTTTAACGACGACAACAAGATCGAGTCCATGATCCTCCAGACCTGTTGCAAGTAACATGGAAAAGGTGTCACGTTACAGATAATTTATGACCACAAAAACTATAATTTTCCAAATGCCAACGACACGCAATGCAGACAGAGACCCGCATATCACTCGACCAAGACCAAGACCAAGAAAAAACCATTTGAAAATCGTTCAAAGCAACAGGAAACAGACATGCAATGGGTTTATCTCGTTATATTCAGTCTTGATCTGCATCTGGAGTCAACGGGCTGATGGCAGATTAATGAGCTTACAAATCTAATCCAAATGACTGATTCAGGTAGTCTTCCTACTCTCTTTTAGCCACCTGTAGACAGCGGTAGCATTCCCCACTTTTTCACTTGCCAAAGTTGCCCCCAATAATATTTTTGTAGTAGTCGTCTGGTAGTCGTCGCTTCGGCAGCCAACATTGACAACAAATAATGAAATAATGTTCATGGCAGCAACGCACAGCAAAGATAAGATTTCAGTTCTCTTTTGACAGCAATATTGATTCGAAACGAACAAAAACAAAATAATAAACGAAAATGCTCCGGTACTGCTTTAAGGTTAAACACCAAAAACCATCTACTAGACCAACAACAACAACAACACTACTAACAACCAATTCATCGTTGACGCCGCCGCAATTTTTATAAATTTTTTTTTTCATTCGTTTATTTCACTCTTTGTTGGGTAAACAAAGCCCCATGTCATGGTTGGAAAAACGAAACTAAACGGAATGAAATGAAACGAAAGGTGAGCAACAATCAATGGTACGCTATAAGGTAGGAAATCGAAACCAACAACAACAAAAACATCAACAAATGGACTGAGAGATAAGGCGCAAACTAAAATAAAAAAAGAATCAAAGAACACGAAAATTTCTTTTTATACACAACAAAACGAAAATATTATCGAAAATGTATAACTGTTTAAGCATATGAGTGGAGGAAAATGGATTGAAGCTAGTCTGAAAATTAAGCTGTGAAGGGAAGATTTCAAAAGATTTCAAAATTAAGCAATCAAATTTCTTAACTTTCAGATTTGTCTAACAAGAATATTTATCATGGATAAAATTATGTTCATAAATTCATTTATGGATTTAAAATTATCTTTGAAGCAATGTTTTGGAGTTGATATTGATGTATATTTTTTATTTAAAAAAAAACTAATATTACATAAAATGATGTCGTTAAAATCCTTTTAGTTTTATATTATATTGAGGAATTTTGTATTTTAATTTAAAATTTTTAAATGAACAAATCTACTTAACAACGATAAAACTCGAATGAAAGTTTTAGAAAATTTTTTAAATATATACAAAGGTATTTTTAAATGTTGACACAAGGCAAATGATCTAGCGTTAAAGAATTGAAAGCAAACTTGGCAAATAATTCTCATTGGCATCAACCAGCCGCCTATAAGATACAAATGTATCTGGACTAAAACAACATACCTGACGTTATTGCTGCTGTCATGCAGGCAATGCGATTTGCTTTTGGCTAGATGGTAATCCCAAACTCTGGTTAATTAAAAAAAAAGGCGCCGTGCAACTGTCCGAGTTAATCCGATTTCATGAAAAACACACAACACAAACTGGTGTGCAGTTGCAGATACATTTAGTGAGCACCAGCTACAGTACTCGGATCTGCTGCTGCTGCCTGTCGCGTCTTTGCAGTAATTGGACTTTATTTTTGGACAGATTTTTTAATTAAAATTTCATGTAGCGGCGGCAAAATGTTGTTGAGTTATCTACAGCCGCAACACTTTCGGGTGACACAAATACACTCAAAACACTCAACAATTCGGATAGGTGTCAGGCTCAAGTAGACAAGCGACAGGTCTGCGCAGTCTTGGGATGAAAGATGTTTGTTTGACTCTTTTTATTTGGAGTCTCGCGTAGCGCCAAAAATCCAATTTCAGTTGACGCTTGTCGTCGTCATCGATCACAGATCACCCAATACTACTAGCAACAACTTTTTTTTTGTTAATTTTTATGTGTTATTTGTATGGAGAGACACTCACACGCACATACTTGTTAGATAGATACAATTTGTATTTTCATAACTCGTTTTGCCTCTCGGCCAGCAACAACAATAATAACAAAAACGAGCACATCGCAGACAGCGAAGACTTCGACGCTTCTTGTTGTGATGCCCAATTGGCGGCTGTTTTATTAACTTTTTTTTTAAATTTATGACAGCCCTTTATTTGTTGTATTCGTATATGTATGTATCTCGTTTATTACAATGGCAGCATAACAAATTCATTAACAGGGAGTTAAATTTTTTCGTTTTTTCACAACACAATAACAAATATCGTTTAGCTGCAGCTTTTACCGCATGTTTATGCTGTGTTTTTGCATGCTCAATTGATTAATTGAAGGTTTGAAAAGGTGTAATTAAGGCGCACAACCAAATCGCGCAATGTTGAAAATAAAAATATATCAACGTGAGGTTCACACCGAGAGCAACAGAAAACGCGAACACAACCAAACGCTGTGATCGTTGAAAACGAACTGAGGCACTGAGCGCAAAGCAAAGCAACGCTGCTGCTGAGCTCAGAGAGCAACCAAGCAGAGCGAGTCGCTGAGAGCAAAAACAATAACAAAGAGGCAGAATGCGCGCAAGTGCTCAGTGCACCGTTTCAGTTGTCTTATAAGTAGCATGCGATAAATGCCTGTCATGCAGAAAGGGTAAAAAGTGTGCAGTGATTTTAATGCAGTTAGTTTTGCATTAGCAGAAGAGAGAGAGAGAATGTCCTTGGGTAATTAAAGTTTGCAAAAACTGACTAACAATGTTTTATTTTATGTTGTAAACATTTTTGGCATTATTTTCCTTTCGTTGAACTTGCATTTTCTCAACCCCCAAACAATTAAACAACTACTGTGTGTGTGTTGACAAATCTGACTAGATTGACAGTTTTACGTTACTCATTTGCACATGTGGTACATTTCGCAGCAACCCTCTCCATTTCCCTCCCCCACCCACCTCCTTTCGTAACACATTCATTGCCAGCCACAGGCATTTTGTCTGACATATTTTCAGGTTTTTCACTCTCCCGGCGTGCTCTTGCTCTCTTTTTTTATAGTGAATGCCTGGCAATTTTGAAATGACAATTTTCCACTGTGAAAGGAACGTGCGTTCCTCCAGCATGCACCCTGCTGACTGTCTATGTTGTGATGTCGGTGGTGGATGAGGGGTCTAGACTCTAGAGGCTAAGACTAATGATTGTGGCACGTTTCACATACAGGG
The DNA here is from genome assembly GCA_030179655.1 of Scaptomyza flava. NCBI lineage: Eukaryota > Metazoa > Arthropoda > Insecta > Diptera > Drosophilidae > Scaptomyza > Scaptomyza flava. Next base: position 18,690,800 of record JARNME010000404.1, read on the forward strand.
TGCTCTCTTCAAAAAATATTCGCTCTCATTAGTCAGTGCAGGCAGTATACTCATTAAATGCGCCCGGGGTCCTATCAGTGCATGATAATCACATGAACTAACTCAAAAAGAAAAACACTACGTTAATTGCAATCCCTTCTTGTGCACGCTGGTTGCTCTCATCGCTCCCAAATTGCTAATGAGCGCACGTTCCATGCGCACTCTCTAGTTTTAAGCTCTCCGATTCTCTCTCTCTTTCTGGGCTCTCTCGCTGTGTGTTTACGGACCGGTTTTTTAGGTTTTTATCTGCTAAGGGTCTTGTTAAAAGTAATTCGTAACACGTTGTTACCAGATAACGCCGCCAAGCAAGCAATGGGTCTTTGCCGTTGCGCTCCTAACGAGTTGTTGCCTTCTTCACTTCTCTGCTGTTGTTGGTGCTGCTGCTGCTTCTTCATCATCATCATCCGTTTCTTGGCTTGTTAGCGTCTGTTGCTGCTAAAAGAGCGATAAAAGTGCCGGTAGGGAGTGAGAGAGAGAGAGAGCGAGAGAACAGAACTTATGATCAAGGCAGTTTTAATGGACAGGCAAGCAAAGCAAGCAAGCAAGCAAAGCAACGTTTGGGATCCAGGCTCACGTTTTGACTTTTGGCTTTCGGACGATTCGTTGCCCGGTTCAATACACCCTGTGTAGCTGCAGGGTGCCCCCGAACGCAGTCCAGCCACAGTTGTGATCGTGCAACAGAACATGATTGGGTTTGTGTACGAGCCGGTTTGGCCAAGCTAAAGAAAGATAGAGAGAAGTGACTGAGCGAAAGAACACCACATGTGGCAATTGTTGTTGTTGCTTGTTTGTGCTTGGAAAGGCTATGAGTGATTTTGCCTAGTTAGGGAGTCCGGGATGTGCAGACATTGCAAAAATCTCATGTTTATATGCATTTCGATTGTCGCCGTTTCGCCAAATGAAAAAAAAAAAAAACCAAGATGCAACCAGAATCCAGACACAACAGCAAAGAGGCAAGCAAATCGTGCGCTTGGCCGCTAATGAACTTACAATGCATTCGTTGTTTGCTTTTTGTTGTTGAGAGAACACGGAGACGACAGGCAAAAGACGTTAGGATGTTTTTTAGCCAACACGAAAACACACCCACACCAACACAAACAATGTTGACTTGATCTGTGATTTGCAAAGTGAAACATGAACTCACCCCATGATTGACCGACGAAAATCTTTTGGGTCGTGCCTCAATCAGTTTGGCCGTTGGGCTTGAGCACAGGACAGAACGTTCTCTGACAATGTCGATGTGGATGTAGGATGTGAATAAATGTCCATGATCATGATCAACAAAACTAACAAGAGGTGTTGCTTCTGTCGTTGCGAAAACGAGCAACGAACAACAACAACAGCAGCAATAACCATCTGGCTCGTCAGACTCGACTTAAGTTGCCTGATCGTGATTTTCCTGGGTGGCAGTTGTGGCACAAACTTGGGTGTAGTAGTACCTTTTTTCCTATCTCCCTATACCTTTGTTTCATGTCCATTCGATGATCGGTCCGAACTGATTGTCTGCGCTTTGTTTGTTTCTCTCGTCGCGTCTCATCGCCCAAAGGGAATTCACCTTAACTACCAGTCAACAAAAAAAAAAAAAAAAAAAAAAACAACAGCAACAAGCAAATGGCGAGCCAATGCGCCCAGCGCTCTGTCAATGCTCATTGAAGCCACCAGCCAAGAAACTAAACAGCTCACTTCGCTGAAATCAGGACAGACAAACAGCCTTAGCCTTAGTCTCAGTCTTAGCCATGTTTAGGTTTGTGAGGTGCCATGCTGAATGCTCGCTGGGTGGTTGCCTTGACTGCTGTTCAGTTCAGTTCAGCTGACGAATCAATTGAGAGGAGGACTCTTTAGTCCAGTTGCGCCAGTCATGCCAATTGACAGTGGATTACAAATGAGCCATCAATTTAAAGCTCATAAATCGTCCAGCAAACATGAGGATTTCACTGGAGTTGCATTCGAAAAACACACAAACCCATCAATCTTTTGTTGGCTGCAATGAGGAATAGATGAAGATCGATCGGATAATAGCAAGTAAAAAGAAACCTGTTGTTCAGATTAGCATAGGATAATCGCTTATTACCTGTAACTTGAGTTACATGATTTAAAACATGAAAAAAAAAAAATATATTGAAAAGGAAGTTTTTGAAGAATTCTGAAGAAAAAGTTAGAGAACTTGTTTTGCAGATATTCTCGGGAAGAAAAGCTAAAAGATCATCGTTTAAATGAGCTGAGATTGCCGAAATAACAAGAGTCAAAGATTATCTTCATAGTGTCACAATTTCAATTAATTTATTTATGCGACAGCACAGCAAATTATAAATAGAAGTATCAATGTCATTATTGAGCAATATAAACAAGTAAAGTATTCTCTCTGTATGTTTGTAGTAAGTCCTAGCATTCCGATCGTGCCATTTAGTGTGCGTGTTTTTTTTTGCTGATTGTGAAATCAACATTGTGTCGGAGAATCGCAGTCACAGACAGAAGCGGAGATCAATTAATGTGGCACTGCTACAAATCCAATCTTTTTTTTTCCACTTATAAACAACACGATTTATGGCACTGATACTTGGCATTATTACAATAACATATTCTTATTATTAACTTATTATCATTATCGCAAAGTGTTCGAATAATAATACATACAAAAAAAAAGCATCATAATTGTCAATCACGCAAACATTATCAGTAAAAGCTATGGCGATACGTATGAAAATATGCTGCTTGAAAAATGCAGTCGGATCATAATAAGCCATTAAAATAATTATGATATAACAGCTCGAGCAACAAAGTGCGAGTATTCCCCAGCCCTCCCTCCTCGAGTAATGAGGGCAATAAACGAAAGAGAGACGAGCCAACAAATAATTCACACCATTTTACAGAGCCAAGCAGAGCTAATTATTGCTTTAGCTTGGAATCCGGATAGTTGGATTATCGGATGGGTAAACTTTTGTGTGTGTGCGTGAGTAGTAGATAAACGAATGTCAGACCCAAGTGCGATAGATAACCCGCATAGATAATAATGCAAGAGTAACCCAAAAAAAAAAAAAAAACGATGACAATATTAAAATTTATTGCCTGCTAAATTGACAGTCAAAAAAAAAAATGTGTATGGGGGGCACAAACACAACCTTATTGGAAATGCCACGTTCCATGTGTGATATCGCTATGCAAAAGTGCACTTGAAAAAATTAATTTAAGCCTTGCACTCGACTAAGGGAGACCAAATCAAGCATTTTATTTTGTAACTCAAAAATTATTGGAAAGGGATTGTTTTTAAAAATTTAAGAGAACTTATACAATCATTTGGTAAACAATTTTGTTTTCTGTGTACGTATTCATTAGCATACAAAGAGTGGCAATATTAATAACGAATATCATATACATGCCAACGGAAAACAAATTTGCTAACCAGTTTGGCAAGCTTAATAGAGTTCGTAAATAAGCTCACATTAATTATATTAGTGGCAAGTCCTTATTGTGGTTGAGTTGGCCGCATATACTGGTCAATTCACTTAACTAGTTCGCTTTGCCAATTCATTTAGCCAAAAATGCGAAGAGCATGTCGTTGAAATGAAAAAAGTTTCGGGCAACTGTGCGGAACAATTGCAGTACACCAAACAATGTGCAACATAGCCCCTCGCCCCCACCGTTTGTACCACATGAGTAAGGCATCCAAAAGGGCACCGAATGCTGCTGAGCTAAAAGCAAGAAGAAAAAGAGTGGTTCAGTGTGTAGAGAAATCAACCAACTGTAGCGGCCAAATCGAGCGACAACTCTGCTAAAGTTAAAGCCAAAGCCAAAGCCAAAACTAAAAACTTTTGCTAAACAGATACATTTACAGTTGGGGGAAGGAGTTGTTTTTTACCCAGGGGTTAGACGGCTTAGGGGCTCTGGGGTTAGGTCGTGGCTTCCGCGCCAATGCAGTTTCAAAATCAGATAACAACAATAGAGAGCGAGCAAATGGCAAAATGGCACAGTCACAAGAAAGCATTCCAGCAGCAGCAGCACTCGCTAAGTTTTTTGAGAAACTCTCAACTAAATGCAATGCAGTTTATCGGTCAGAACAACAACAAGAACAACCAAACAATATCGAGCTGTATGCCAGTTGGAAAATTATATATCAACAGCACAAAACTTTCAACTCAATAAAGAGGGGAGCTAGAGAGAGGGAGAGCTGATCGAGAATAGTTTTTTTGTGGGGGTTAAGCATCTTGTTTTTACATTAACTCGAATTGTTTGCAGTTTGCACTCAGTTGCTTGTCAGTTTGTTTTTATCGAGTTGTAAGTGTGTGTGTGTTTTGTGTGTTGCCAACCCATCCAAAAATATTTTTATATGTATCTAGTGTGCAAATTTTCATGCTCACATATTTTGTCGTTTGCTGTTTTGCCATGAGTTTCTTTTTTTTTGTTGCTTTAAAATAAACTTTTTTACAAAGTTTACAAATTTCTGTTTGTGTGTGTTTGGCATTTGTGGGGGCGCAAGTTTTTGCAAAACCGACAAAATTTTGCCATTTGATTGCTTTTTCATTGTTTTCAAATAGATGCTTGAACGCTGCAATGCAGCCGCTAGAATAATTTATCATAGTGGATTGGGGCTAGGTAGATATTCTACCGAAGTGTAACAATGCAAATCGATTAAAATCATATTTATTGCGAGTTTTTTGGGTGTGGGTGCCGAAGATAAAGTTTTGAGAACTTTTCAGAAGTCATCATCGTTAGAAAAATATTTATACTTAAAGAGATTTATTGAAAAGGTAAAAAGTTATAACATTTGAAGGTAAGGTAAAAAAAAAGGTATGGTATGGTACGACAAGGCAAGTAATAGTAAGGTTGAAATGCAACTCTGCATTTTGGTTGTATAGCAATGGTTTGATTATTTTGAGCCCACTTCGCAGAATTATTCAACTAGACCTTTTTTTTATTATTAATATCATACATAATTTTTCTTATAAACTTGCGACAAATGGAATAAATTAGTATAAGTGTAAGCTGTGCAACGACTATAGCTCAATCTCTAAGAGACCATAATGATTTTTTTATATAAAATATTTAAGATTATAGTTATACACAAGTATATAAATAAGTAATTTTTTTTTTTAATTAAAGTAATTAAGAGATTTTTTTAAAGATATGTTAAAAATAAAAATGGAAAAAGTTTGGATTAGTTAAGAAAAGCAGGTTAACCAGTTAGAGCAGCGCAGGCAGAGCAATCACAACAGATTGGAAGAGAAGAAGAGTTTGAGACAGATTTGATAAATCAAAGTTTTTCTTACAGTTTTGATTTAAGTAAAGATCTAACAAATTGTCATGGCTTAAATAACGCAAAAAGCTTGCCTCAAAATAAGGGTATTTTACAGCTTTGATTATCCATATAAGATGAATAAGATAAGATTTTTAATGGTATGTCTGCACATAGACCTAAAGACACAATTGAAAAACTAGCAAAATATTTTGCACAAGTCTTGATGTAAATATTGACGGATTACCTTTATTTAAAAGCTCCAAAACTCAAATGTGGCCAAGTAAGCTTTAATAATATTTTTGAGACGCCTATATTTGTCCAAGGGGTTTTCTTAGGCAAAACTGATTGTTACGCGTTTTTAGATACAGTTTGTGCAAAATATTTAAGTCCGATTGAAAGCGGGCTAGATGAACTAGACAAGAACATTGAAATTCGGGCAAAAGTGTGCGATGCTCCCGCTAGAGCTTTTGTAGCTGGTACACCAAAAAATGTATCTAGGCATGGCTGCACAAAGTGAGTTCAAATAGAGAAAAAGAAGACGTTGTTTTATTTAATTACAGGTGAAGACTTTATTTAAAGAAGGTAAATTATCTTAGCCTTATAGGAAATCTGCATTAGCGAAGATGAACAGGCAAGTTCCATTTGCATCGAGTTGATTTAAATATTTTTCATAAGTGCAAATGAGACAAGGAGAAACATTTCTCATAGGGTATTCACAATAGCTTCATTTAGTTTGCTCCGTTGTCCCGATCATTATTTTTGCTTCATCATTGGAGAGCAAATGAGGTTTCGCCAGTTTCTTTATATACTGGAATAGTTGTTTTAAATGATGAGATTCATGAAGATTCATATTACCAGTATCTTTTGCTTCTTTAATCCTTAGTTTTCCCGATCTAATTGGTCCAAATAGTGCGTCATTTAATATGCACAAGCTTTTACATTAATGGATTCAAAGGGCAAAATGGCTGATCTAACTTCAGGATCATCCTATTCATTTAAAAGTTATTTACAACTTTTCAAATAAAATGAATGGTTTAAATTTATAAATATAAGTTTTTATATATTTTTAGGGGTGGCATTTATGTTCAATTTAAAAACAAATTTATCACAATGCTAATGTTTTATATGTATTACACTATCGAACTCGATTTTGATATCGCAGCGATCCTTGTAAGCGTTTTACAAAACGAAGTTATTAAATGTTTGCTTAATATGAATATTATTAAGAAAAAAAATTTTAAATAAAATTAATTCATTAAAAATTATTAGAAAACAACAGAAATGAAGTCATGGTGGCACAGCTGTCTGTGCAAGGAAAATAAAGGAGATTGAATGCTTATTCCATCTTCCGGCAAAAACAACGGATGAGTTTTCTGTCTGTTGAGGAGGCGTTTAAGACGTCCACTCAAATGACATTCCTTAGTAAAATAGAAACACATTTAAATAGCATAGGTGTGATCTCGCCCATGTGCACTATTTTTGGCCTAGTTAACCGAACTGCAGTTAACTTTTATTTTTCGCTTATTCAGCACAGTTTATTTTTTACAAATGCCATTAAGTTTGCTTAGAATTGGAGTCAAAAAGACAGCTGCTATTTCAAATCATTTGCATTTGCACAGCTGTTTCACACAAATTTCGAAGACACTTAACACCTCTGCTATCCGTAACAAACATTTAAGTGGAAGTCGTCAAAGTTAGAAGAGAAGACGAGAGAGCTAGAGTTATATCAAATATGCAAACACACATTGACCTCGGGGCAGACGAAAAACAAAAATTGTGGCTTTCAAAGGAAAGAAGACAAACAAAGCGATAGAAAAAGGTTAACCGGAATAGGAAACCCAAACATCCTGTAAGGCATTAGAATAAGTTGCAATCGCGGTGTGCTGCCAGCTAATTGTCAAGGTCAAGCTAAAGGGCCGGCCATAAAAGCAAGAAATAGCGAAACTCACAGTCGTAGGGTTAGGTCAAATACTTAAATGACCCTTAGCAAAGCCATAAAGTATAACTTTAAAATAAAGAAATCGAACATTGAAAATGCCTTGGCTGCACTTGAGCTCAATTTGGAAAAGAGTCGCATTTGATTCAGATACGTTTTCTGTTTCTGCTTCAGTTTATTTAGCAGCCTTCAATTTATTAACCTCAATATCAATTGTGGCATATAAATTACGATAAAAGTAAATACGCGTTGTGCATATTTTACAAAAAAAAACAGAAGAAAATACCAAAACGAATTCAAAAAAACCAAACCAAACCAAAGACAAGCAAAACGAAACGAATTCATTTGGACGCAGTCAGAGTTGAGCTCACAGGATGTAAAAAGGATTGTGCAGGCAGTGATTTTCAATTTAAAAAATTGCACGCAAAAGCGCCACAAATCAAAGGAATTGACTTTGCTCGAGGCAGGGCAAAAAGGCAAAGAGAGATAGGTAGAAAGAGAGTGAAAGAGAGTGAGAGATTTTACAATAAATTTCAATCTAAAAACTTAACTAAAGGCACAGCTTCTTTTTAGTTGTTCTGTTTGGTTCAGTTGGGGCGTGAAGTTCCCCTCCTCGCCACTCTCTAAAGTAGAGTAATGCAAAATGCAAAACAAGTGTAAACCCTCAGACCCAGGCTGGCCCAATACACGCCGCAATAAATCTCAATTGAAATGCTTTTTGCTTTTAGCTCGCTTTGCCAGAGAAATTCACTTCAGCTTCAATGGACTGCAAAGGCATGCTGTGATGTTAACTTTGATGCGTTCAAAAGAAATCAATAGCAAATAGTTCATATAAAGCAAGTTCAAATGCTCAACGGGCTCGGGTGTATTCGCCTTAGAAGATACTCTATGGAATTTATAGAATATTGAATGCCATAACTAAAACGGATTATCTCATAAAAAATTGATAACGTTTCTCAAGATTTTAAGTACAAAGTTTTTTCAAGTATAAAGTATGAGTATTTATCTAGTTTTATTCAAATAACAAAAAACTGTTTTCCTTTATCGAGAAATATTTTTTGAAAATAATTGTTAAAAAGATTGAAACGTTAGAAGAAGAAGTTCATGTATAATTAATTTATACTTAATTTACTTATGTTGCATATTAGTTTTGTGCGATTTTATAAACTTTCAAACATATTTTATTACCTGAGCATTACCTCAATTTGTAGTGTAGTCTTATATACCCCGTTGATACCGATTAAAATGTTTAGATCTCGCGCTTGTCGAACACTTTGAGCAATTGACGGTATTTATAATTAATAAATGCTCAGTCCGAGGGGTTAACGAAGGAGCAGCAGCTGAGGCAAGGGGTAGGTGAGGCGCTGATTAGTGCTTGCCTGCATTGCAATGACAAAGCAATCAAAACACTTGGCCAAAGCCCATCAACAGTGGCCAATTAAAATGCACAAAGCCTGCAAAAGGCGCCCTCTATCGACCGCAAAAGCCAACTATTGCACTCTGAGCAAAAGAGAAGAGAGTGTGTGCATGAAGCTGTGCATGTGTGCGTATGCGTGTTTGAAGCAATCACACCAAATAAATCATTCAATGCATTTACACAAGTTTTCATTCGGCCATTTTGGGCACCAGCAACAGCAACAACTGCAAGGGAATGAAAGGATTGTGAAGAGAAGTTTCCCATTGCGAATTATTCATGTGGCTGGCTGGGCGACTGTGTTGGGGTCGGAGGTGTTGTGGTTTGTGTAAGAGGCAGATGCTGCTGCTGCTGCTGCTGCTATTGGAAGGCTTATCTGTCATCAACCGCACACAGTTTAGTGGCTGCAAAGGAAATTACACGACTTGACGCAAAAATGGCGAACGGAAGTTGGGAGGCGATAGATTAACGATTCACAGCTAAATTGAAGGTGTTGCAGATGTGAGCAAAAATTATGAGAGTCAATATTTGAATTGATTTCAGCAAACCGAAGCGAACGTTTGAGTTTTGCTTTGTTGGCCGAGTAATAATGACGCTTGAAATTCGTTAACAATTGTTAGAGAACTGTGACCGAAAACAAAAACTATAACTAAAGCGTTTTAAATCTTCGAATTGCATTCAATGCATTCTGTTTCTTTTCTCTCTGTCTGGCAGCTGTGAAAATCCAATTTAGAGTATGCCTAAGCGGATGCAGTCCCTGACATTAGTACATTACAAAGGACAAATGCATGATGAGGATGCAGGTCAGACACATACACACACATACACTGACACAAGTATTAGAGACGGGTCAGTCAGGTCATGACAACAGTCGGCATCATTAGAGCTGAGCTCGCTGACAGACATGGATGTCTTTCGTTTGGCATTTAAGTGACATTGCATTACGACTGCGGTTGGTCCTGCATCCTGTCTATCTGTCTCTCTCTCTCTCTGTTTGACATTTTGTGCTCATGGATTTATAGAAATTGTTCGCTGTTTAGACAATATTATGGAACCGTCGTTTTCTTTTAATTTTCTTTATACTTTTTGAGAAATTGTTGACAAATTGCTTGCTATTTTCTAATCAATTTAGGCGATTACCACACAGTTCAATAAACCCACAACTGTCTGTCATTTCATGTCTGTTGGCGATGAGGAAAAACTTTTTCTATTTCGCAAAATTGGCTTCAAACGTACAAATAATTTGTCTGAAAATGTGCAGAAACACGCTACGTCAAAAAACGAAGGCGCATTTACCTTTGAAAAAATAAATAAATACCAATACATGGTAAAATAAGGGGGGGAAAAATATTTACTATTTTTATTAAATTTTCCTTTTGGCATTTATGCAGCTTTTAACTGCAAATCATGCATAACAGAAGGAGGGCGGGTACGGTTCGTGGAGGGAGACTGAGAGGTAGCCAACCGCATTGGCAGCCGTCAAAACTTGTCAATTTTCCATATAGTTAAGCAATTTCGCATAGCATGTGATATGCTGCTGGCGCAACGGGTTGGTGGCAAAAGAGGTGGCGAAAGTTGTGAAAGTAGTACTTGCAGCATACAACAACAACAACAACCACAACTGCAACTGCATGCAGCTGATTTGGCATGTGATTTATAAGAAATTGATTAAATGTTTGACATGCATTTGTTGGCTGTTGAGAGAGAAAAATATTCATACATATCAAGCTGCAACCCCAATAACTGATAAGAATGTTAAATAAGAAAATTTTTTAAGCTTATAACAAGATTCAATATTAAATCGCTAAATACAACTTCAAGGTTAGAAGATAAACTTTATTTATTTAATCAATAATTGTTAAAACTAAAGGAAATAATTTCAATTAAATAAAAAAGTAAATTTATTGATTCAATTTAAGACAACTTGATAAACATTTGAGAATGAAGATAAAAACTTTAAGGCCTTAGTATAAATCCTTAAAAACATAAAAATAAAAGACACTGATAAATATTGAAATATTGTTCAAATTTAAATAATTGTTGAAAATAAAGGACATGCAGTCGAATTCCCATAGCACGAAATCAGCTCTTAAAGAAGAACCAAAACGAGTTTTAAGCACTAAAGTGTTAGTTTTGATCGCTCGTCTCCATACAAATAGTATAGCCCATAATTGAAAAATCCACAAAAAAAAAAGTTGTATAAATGACACTGATAACTGATTAATATCGATAAGCAACAGAAATTTGTTAAATTGACAAGAGCTGATATGCTGATTTATGATATGTATGCTCAATGCTCTCCACCGTTATTGACAAGCCAAAATGACAGATAAGGCATTCATGCAGAGAGACAGAAAGACTCAACAACCAGCTTGCAAGCGGCAAGCAAAAGGGGCACCTAATCTTAATCTAAGCGTCAGCAAGCAGCTACAAAATGTTGGTATATGTCCATATATATGTAGTTGCAACTGTGATATAAACCGTTTGATAGCGCAACCTGGCGACACCCAACAACAACGACAACGACAACAACAACAAACAACCACACAAACAATACAGAGCACCCGTGCAAACATAAAGCGGCAGCAAACTCAAATAAATCGTTGAAAATCGAAAGAAATGCGCCATAAAACACAGACACACTCTGGGGTGGGGGGGAAACAACAAAAACGCGTTGACAGTTTTAGGCAAGCTGTCTATCAAAAGCAAAGAGCCAACGATTGGTTTAGGGCATGGTTTTGAAGCAGTCAACAACAACAACAACTGCAATTCACACCTTGCCGGGGCGGACCACCACCGGTTGTAAAATGCGCACAATCAGTGCTTCAAATCTAGCAAAATCAACAATAGAATTGAATTGAACTGAGTTCACTACGAGAGCGTTGAGAAGTCTCGGCCACACAGCAATTGCTATTGAAATATAATAAAATATGATATCCGAAAATAAATAAAAGACATTATAGAGCAGGCAAGAGCTTATAAATTTTTTGTAATTTTGCTCAAAAGAATTGAGATAGAAATTCTTGAAATAACTCAACTAAAAGATTAGAGAGTCTCCTGTCAATACTGCAGATATTCATCCCAAGATTAGTTGTTCATAATGGAATTAAATTTATAAAGCGAATTCCGTATCCTTATTTTTTGCAACAAGTTTTAGTTTGTCTTCAAAACAGCATTAATGAAATTTCATAAAGCAAACGTTTGATATTGTTCATTTAACATCTTTAGGTCTGCAAATCCGTAAAACTCTTAGCAAGAGCATAGATATTCGACTTTATCAAATATGATGATAAACAGCTGAGACATTTATGACAAAATTCATCGGAGCTAAAAAGAAAACACACAAAGTACAAACTAACACAAGCAATACGAACTGAATGGCATTTGAAAGATAAATGTTTTATATAGAATTGTGTATTGTTTAGCTAGAGGGAGAGACGAACCGAGCAATGCAATAAAATGAAATTCGATAGCAAAACTAATAAAGTGCAATTGCAACTGTAGCTCTTACGGCTTTGTCGCTGGCTTTGTCTCGGTTGGGGACCACCAAGGTAAGCGACGCCAACAATCGTACATAGTAGTATTTTTTCTGTTTACCTTTCAGTCGTGGGATAGATACAATGCAATGCGTTCTTCCCAGCACGCACATAAATCAATGCACACTTGAAAGATACGAAAAACTTAGGAGCCACAAGGCTGGGTGGGCGTAGGAGAGGCAGACATATAAGCTGTCGTCAGGCATTTTGCAGTTTGCCATTGCCGTTGCACGGTTGTTCTTAACGGTTATCTTAACACTGGAGGACCTGGGTTGAGTAATAGTCGGTGGTTATATTGTTTTTTGTAAGTCGGAGGCCCAATCGTTGATAACGAGCGACTCGCCAGAGAGCGCCACGTTGACTACTAAAAGCTTAGAAATGAATTTTAAATATTTTATCGATGCGCTGCGTGACTCACTTTGAAAACCAAAGAGACAGCGACAACAAACACGTTGGCGACTACAATTCCCCGGTGGACATTCACCATCCATATTCACACATATTGACAACGCTTCGGTCGCATTTTCATCAAATGTAAGCCAAGCTCACCGCAACCAGCGGCAGACGTTGCAGTGAAATTCTCCCCAACTCCCAAAAAAATAAAGCTACCCAAAATACTCACAATATATATATATAGTATATATATTTCTAACAGCAATATAACTATATGTGAGTCACGTACAAGAGCGGAGCATGTAAATGACTTGGGTGACAAACAGACTAAGGCAACAACCACAACTCCGACTGTCTCTTGCCCCTTTCCGACCTTGTCAGCAGTCAGAGCTTGTCACATTGTCTCAAAGCACCGAAGAACAAGAATTGGGAGAAGGAGTCTTTTTCGGGTTTATTTTACTTTGCGCATTCGTGACACGCGCCAAAACACAAATTTTTCGATTTATGCAATTGAGGAAATGGTTTGAACAGACTCAACTCGGAGATTGCTTTCCCACTTGCCCCTTCTCTCTTACTACCTCTTTTTCTTCCTTTCTTTAAGTATATTGTCGACCGAGCCTTAATCGTTTTGTGGTAAATGCGAAATTAATAATTAAGTAGGCGTGGAAGTTAAGCTATCGCAATTGCCACCAAACCTTGAAAACTTTAGGCCGAGAAATCAGAAAACCCGGTAGGAGTTTAAAAAACTTGAGTAATTTTGAAACAATTTTTTTTTTTTTTTAACAAAAATTTACTAAAATAATACAAAAATCTTGATTTGAGTAAATATATAGATAAAAACAGAAATATATTTATGAAATGAATAGATAATGGAATATTAGGAAAACTTTAAGTAAATATAAAGTTACGTTAACGTTATAAATCTTCACGTTATTAAATTTAATGAATTGAAAATACATGCACAAAAGCATTAATTAATATGTTATACTTTGCGTTGAATTAGTTTAGCATTATTCATAGTTTTATCCTCAATCCATACATAAAATTTATTTAAACTTTATATAACTCTTTCAACTGAACACTTGAGAATTTATAATTTGATCGTGTGTTTATTGTTACCCAACCCCATTTAGAACCCACACACGTTGAGGTATTTATGTGGCTGCGATGTCTCATAACTTAAAATACGATTTGTGTTCTGTATCTTTTCTTTTGTATCTGTAGGCAATGCAGGCATGCCATGTTAGGGTAACTTGAGAACGCGGTCCAGGCATTTATTTCATTAGCACGCCAAAGTCGCAAGGGGACGAAGTGGAACAGAAAGAACGTCGCCCAGACGACAAAACGACGATAATCATTAAAAAACTAAGGAAAATGAAATGAAACATTCGTATAAGAATAATCATCGTAATCATTCGACTGGGTCCAAGCTTAAATGAGACTCCCAACTCAAAACAAGGCGATGCCCCGCGTGCGATAATCCATGCGACATCGAGTCCCCGATTCTGTATCCCAAAACTCCTCGCTGGGTGACAGAGCGTTTGTAATTTATTTAACTGCATTTTTGTGATTTCGATTTCCGAGGAGCCAGCAGCAACAAGAACATCGAATTTGTATGTGTGTGTGTTTGTAGATGCTAAAGATACGCGCCCATTGGAGAAGCAACAAGATGCTGGTTTGCCTGGTTCCCTCATTCTCTCCCCCTCTCTCTGGCATCGTGTTCGCTGCAGGTAAAGATGCCAGCCTAACGATAAACAGGCTATGAACTGAGTGTGTGTGCATATCCTTTTGTTTGTGTGGCAAATATAAATATTTATGTGGAAACAGCAGGCGTTTTGTCAAAACATTTGTGCAAGCCGAGAAAGGAGACAGCACTCCAAGAAAGAAAGACACAAATCTTTGTTTTGATTTTCTTACAAATTGCTTACCAAAAAACAACAAAACACAAAAAGAAATTATTTGTTTGTATTTATTCTGAGCAACAACACGCGCATTACAGATTAACATTAAGTCATCCTACTCTGCGGGTAAAAAGAGTTTCGAGTTTCGCTAAAGCCAGGTGATCCGACTGCACATGCCCCTGTCTCTGTTCCTCTCTATATCTAGCCCTAACATTCGTACCAGTTGTTACGCCTTGCAAACGCAAAATGGGTTTAGTATGAAAAATGGCAGGGCTTAGGAGTGAACGAGGAAACGAGCGAGCGCCTTGACATAAGGAGCGCTTAATCCTTTCGGCTGGAATATACTTCGTCTATTCTGTGTCTCCCGTTAGCGCTATCTGCTTCCTGCTTTTTGCTGTGATGCAGCTGTCTTTTTAATTTATTATGTCCTTTAATCGTTTCGAATCCAATTGTTTGAACAACGTGTGTTACGCAACATCAAAAGGGTAATTACAAGTTATACTATCAATATTAATGTAGTTCACTTTTATTACAGTATAGTAGTTAAGTTTGTTATGAGCATAAGAAAATTATGTTATTAAAAATATATAATATTTAATAAAACAGTATTTCCTTTTATCTACCAAACTTAAATCAAGTTACGAATGTTTTTCGGCTAATTTTTTAATAACTTTGCTAATTTCCGAAAAGAATAACATTGATGAAGATAATTTTCTCTTTTGACACTTCACAGGTTGCGAGTGGTTTGTACGGAACACCACACTGCACAAAGGTCTGAAACTGGCCGCGGTCTGCAACGAGATCAACGAGCACTCGAGCCGCTATCATGATAGACTTGGGCGACATAGAAATCGGCTGGCAAACAGTCTTACCAGATCTCGCCCACTAAGGACAACCCAAGGATCTCATTCTTCTATCTCCATTGATGACGGTCAACACAAGCTGTTTTTTTTATATTGTTGAAGCTTACTATTGTCAGCCGGCGTGCCTAATTGAGCTGAATGATTAGAAACTAAGGACACGAAAGGTTTCCTGGCTTGCCCCTAATGCCAAACAAAATGAAAAAAGAAACGAAAAAAGTTTTTATCTAATTTCTTAAGTGTATTCAAAAGTCGCATATGCCGTTAAGCATCAGTTTAATGCTTTAACATTTTTTTTATTTTTTTTGGGGGGCCAGCGGCTTTGCGGTCGACTTGCCGCATTATCCTATTTTATTTACTGCTAATGTTGCGCTTTGCCGTCTAAATCGCATTTGCAGTGATTTTTTTTCTCGACATAGCAACAACAGCAGCATAAAACACATCATTAATTTAATATGAATGACAGAAAGAGCACGAGAGACTGTGAAAGTAAAGAAAAAGTTGAGTATAGGGACATATCAAATGAGCCAAAAGTCAAAGGACTTAAGTAACAAAAAAAAAAAAAAAAAAAAAAACAACCAACAGCAACAACTATACAGAGAGGAAAAACAACAGCGAAGCACAAAAATTAATTTAGCTTAATTCGTCCACGAAACGTAAGTTGGAGCGTGCCGAGGGAGTCAAGTTGGGGCTAATGGAGTGAGACGACTACCCAGGAAAAAGAACAAGAAAATATCCACAGGCAACAACAACTTAACTGAGTAGCTACTGAAAAGATTCAGCATGCAGCCAGCCACATGATTCTTGTTGTTTGGGCTGGTCTTGGGCAAAAGGAATCCTTTAATCCCATTGCCTCTGCCAGTTTAATTATGTAGTTTATTAAGCGGAAATGAAAAAGCGAAAGCCAAAGGCGGAAACGGAAACCAAACGACGCAGCAGCCAACGGACTCCTCCAAACGAAATACTCGTATTTATACAAACATACTTATAAACAACTGCTCACTTAAGTGGGAAATACTATTTTGCATAGACAACGGGTAGAAAGATGCGAAGAAAGGTTTCTTACTTGTTTTTAGGTAGCAGCACTCAATAAACCAGACAAAAAGTCAGAGGCGCTGCAAGGAAAACAAGTAGAATACATTAGAAAAGAGGCAAGAAAAACAAAAGGTTTAGGGTTGCCATAGTTTCAAGGCTGAGTGCCCGATATTTATTGTAAAAGCTTAGAGCATTTGAAAAATATTTTGTTGACTAGATTTAAGCTTTGGCTTTTTTCAAGCAGCTGTTTGCTACGTGAGGCAGGCTGCAATTTTCCAGCTTTCGTAAATTGCCTCACAATCAGCATAAATTTTGTCTGGTCCTTTCCAAATTAGGCGGCACATATTTGCTGGGGCGTGCCAAGGTAGTCATAGAATCCAAAAACAGCAGCGACCATCTCAGTTCGGAATTAAAAGGCACACATTTGTGCTAATGAGTTTTGAAAGGGATTTGTTGTTGGTTGGTTTGTTTGTTTGTTAGTGCCGCCGTAAAGGCGCCGGTTCGACCTGCTTAATGTTTGTTCTAAAGCCAGCCAGCCTCAGCCTCATTTGCAACTTGCTACTTGCCTGACCAGCGAAACAGGTCAGTTAAGTTCACCTGCTGCACAACCCCAACCCCACTCCGTAGCATAATCCACCTACTGCTCAGCTTGGCTAGTCACGTGTGGCAACTACTGCCAAAACCCCTGCCCTCCTTTCAGGCTCCTACTGGTAATTGAGTTAAACTTTTGTGCCCTAGTTAAATTGAGATTTAAGGCAGCGATTGCATCACAAGATGATGATGTTAAAGCCTCTGCTTCCTTCACTCAATAGAAACTTTTAAAACACCCGAACACCCACAAACATACACACGCAATCACAATTTTAAGTTTGCCCCCATATGACGTGCCAAAGCCTACCAAAAATGTCGGGAATGATTTGCAGTTATCCGTGCATCAAATTTTGTTGAAATCTATCTATCTTTAATTTGCAAGCAATACAAAAGAGAGTTAAGTTAATGTTAACACCAATTACACAACTCTACTTTTCAAATAGAATAACATGGTGGTCTTTGACAGACAAAACATTACAGAAATTCAAGTAGAAGTTAACAAAGTTTTCCCTCTTTACTAATTAAAAAAATATTTACATATGTACATAAAAAAAGATCTTTAAAGAATAAAAATTGTTACTAAGTGAGCTTATTTTAAGCGACTATATAAGTAAAAGATTTAACAACATCTATTACAACCAATGTGGTGTTAAAGTTGGACAAATTATAATAAAAATTCAAATTTCATGACAAATCTCTTCGCATAAACATGGCACACACCAAACGCCTTGCATTTTGGGCTTTGGTTTAGTTTGGTGCTCTGCGTTTTGGTAATCCAAATATGGTAAGTGCTATATTGGTTTGGTACAGCTGTGAACTATTGCCAGACACTGTGAGTGTTGGAGAGTGCCAGAAAGCTTTAGACACTCGCATACAATGGAAAGTGCATTTCCATTTGCGAACGAATGGGCAAATGGGCGGACGGGTGGTCTACATTCACATTGAAAATCCGAATACCAACTAGGCGCACTTCAAATGTTATTGAAATATTTATAAGTTAGACACCAGGCAGACACACACACACACACACACAAACACAAACACATAACCTCAACACTTACAGCAATCAAATGCACACAATAGAACATTTTCAATAACTCTTTCGACGCCGTAGCAATGCCATTAAGCAGTTGGAGTTCCGCTCGGTTCTTGCTGCTGCCCCTTGCACACAGTTACCAATACAAACAACATTTTTTGGGCTACCTTTGCTGCACTTGAAACTCGCACAGACTCTACTCTGTTTATTGTCTGTCTTTATATATATTATTTGTTGTTGTTGTTTGTGCCCCACTGTGCAAAAGTGTGCACGGGCTTTCCAATGTGCACTGTGCAATGTCAATGGGTAAGCCTAAAAAGAGACAGCAGGACTTTTAGAGAGGGAGTAAGTGTGCTATGCAACTCAAGTGGCTATCAATCGTTGCCATTGCTGTTTTCAGTTTTCGAATTTTTTAGTTTGCGTGTTGATAGAATTATTTGCAGTTCAAACGTTTCTTTTTTTTTCATTTTCTAATTCGAGTTTATAGTTAGCTCGCTGCACTAGCTGCACTCAGCAATCGGTTGTTGGCGGCTTCATATATGAATATAGACGAGCATTTGATTGCTATGAAAACATTGGCAAGTGTTGGAGTTTGCCCAACGTCCTGTTTTTTCTTCTATGTTTTTTCTGCTAAATTACTAACGAGTTTTTCACAGTTTGGGGCCCGCAAAATAAATGCAAGTCACGTACTGAGCGAGAAAGAGAGGCGGCACGGGATAAAAGCGCGCTTCACAATGCCGCGCAAGGACATTGTCAACACAAAAGCCGCCGTTGACTGTCTGTCCGTCCTTGTTATCCTTTGCTATCCTTGTCTTGAGCGTCGTCACTCAGCACTACGCTGTTTGTTTGTCAACACAACCAACGATGGCGGCAACAACATTTCGAACCCTTCACACAAAAAAGCAGAAAGCAAGTCCTCCTCCACTCAAATTGCGCAAATCCTTTTAAAGGCAAAAGCAGCCGCCGTCCGTTGATGCTCTACGCGCTTTTTACACCCAAACCACCCAAAAACCTCCCACTCTAGTGTGTCTATGTGCACGTTTAAATACGCAAACAGCCGACGAGGCTACGTGCTTGGAAAATAATTTAAAAGCTCAAAAGGTGAGCAAAGCAGCAACAACAGCAGAATTGAGCATAGGCACGTCCTAACAACAACAAACAAACTCACAACAGCAACAACGCCAAACAACAAAATGGCGTAAAAAATCCGACAACAGCTTTGCTTTTCTTTTTTGTCTCGTGTCGCGTGTTTGTTTTAAAAATTTATGAAACTTTTTTTCTTTCAGCAAGCAAAGCGGCACACATCAAAAGCGCAAAAGTCGTGCGCACACTGCAATCGGCGCCAGCTGGCAAAATCAGCTGAGCAATTTGCATTTTCAATTTTCAAACAACAAACAACGAATAAACTGTTGATGACAGCAGCAGCCAATTTGCTAGCGAGAACCTAACGAAGCAATAATCAATTATCAATAAATTTAAGGCAAGCTTCTGGCCACTCCACCAAGCATTCCGCCCTCCAGGGAAAGAAGCTAACGTGATGGCTCTGATTGAGGACATAACGCGGAGGCGGCGGGAGCTTGTCGACTTTTATCTGCTTCGACGCCATCCTTATGAGCTGTCGTCGCACTTGCTACAGTTGCATCAGTCTCCTTTTCATTTGCTGCTTTCAATACTCACACCCATTCTGTGCTTTAATGACATTTTAATAACACACACACGTAGACAAGGATGCGAAGAGAGGGAGAGGCGAGACAAGATATTGTTTATGCGTGGCAAAAAATTTACGATTGCGAATTCACAAAAGCTATCTTTTAAAACGGACATTGAGTCGCAGAACTTTAATGAAGTTAATTGGGACAATTCAAAATGAGTATAAACTTTAGTAAAAACATAAGAACAACTTTCGAACACATACTTTACTAATAGTTCTTTATGTTTAATTGAGATTCATTCCAATAAACTCAATTTGTTTTTTTTGGAGGTACAGAAAATATAAATTTAGCAATGTTTATGGCAATCACATGGAAAAGTCCAGTGTTATTTAATATATGTATATGCAAAAACAAAAAATTTTTTTTTCAGAAAAGTTTCAAAATAAAGATTAATTGAGTCAAAATAAGACCAATAGCGACTTATGACCATGTCAAACACCGTAATAATAAGAGTAAGTTTTAAATAAAATTATCAAATAAGAAATTATATATATCAAAATTGAATTGGCTAAGACTAGACCATTATTTGAAAACAACTTTTAAAAGATGATAGTTTCAACCAATAACATGTTTTTCCCATTAAACCATGGCACGCATTGTATAAAAACATAATTTTGGCATAGCTACCTGCTAAACGCGTGGAACTAACAGGAGCAAATTGTTGGGTTTTGACCCGCCCTATACCATGTTCACAAAGCTTAAACAAGTTGTGAACTTTAAATGGTGCGTTATGGCAGGCCCGACACCATGTTCACAAAGCTAGAACAAGTTGTGAATTTCAAATACCATGTTGATTATGTATTTGTATGCAACTCTACTGAGCGTGCAATATTATTTTTTGCCGAAAATGTTCTTAAAGTTTCAATTTTCTAGTTATCCCTACTTATTTGAATGCCACATTTTAAGATCACGTCGAAATAATATGGCAATATAACTCAGCAACTGCGATGGCTCGTTAATAGGAGGAGCACTTTGCCGCTGAGATGCAAAAGGGATGTGTATGCTCACTGTATTATCCAAATATGGCTTTATGGAATACAGAATTGCAGCCAAATTAAATTATAAACTTATACAGATGCTGCAGAATCGGGTACAACAATCCGTTCCTCGTACGTACGCAGTTCCACAATTCGTAGAGACCTTAATCTGCATACAGTGGAAGAGCAGATTGGTAGACCTATGAGTAGGACAGAGAGACAGATTCCTGTCTATTCGCAATAGGTCTGCACCCTGCTCGCTCTTTAAGACGACTTAAACGGCAGGGCTTTGCCAAGACGATTGGACGTCAAAAAGACTGACATAACTAATTAGTCCTTATGCTGCGGAATGGGGTTTGGTATATTTTTTAATTTTCCTTCCCTGTGTTGTTAAGGTACTTTTTATGCCTGTACAGGTTCTAAACTCAATAATTATAAAAATATCTCCTTACAATGAGCATTGTTAATTTGTTCATCATGTACATTAAAATTTGCTTCTACTGTTCTCAATTGTAACTCTTGGTATTATTCCGATAAACGTATACGCATAAACGCAATCAAGCAGTTAGAGCAACACCTTAACACCTTGCTGTAGTGCCTCTAGCAGGCAGGTAAAGATAGCTGAGCGCACTCAGCGCGACTTTCTGCCCTGCTGTTTCATCCTTGACTGCATTTCGGCGGCACTTGCTTTAGCAGTTCTCGCTGCTTACTGCTGCCTGCGCCACTGTCTTGGCTCTTTTGCAAATTACTTTGCAAAAATAAAGAGACAGTTGCCCTTGCCACAGCTTGCAGAAGCATCCATAAGATATTCGCAAACACTCGGCTTGCAAAGCCAGGGTAAAGAAACAAGCGAAGTTCGGAGGAGACTTGCGTCTGAGCGCATTTGCCTACCTCGTTGCATACACAGGATATTTGTGGGAGCAGTTTCAGTCATTGCCGGAGCCGGAGCCAGAGCCGAGTGTTTGCTGTTTGCCATCGCCCGCTGGCATTTGAGAAATGGCGTCCTGCATGCAACTTCTCAGTGGGTGGTTGTTGGGTGGGTGTGGTGTGGTGTGTACGTTGCATATCCTAGCTTCATTTCTCAGCTGTCTGCGCGCTATTCGCTACCAGGATGGAGGAGTCCCGGGTACAGGCAAAACAGCAACGTAATCACCTTTTGCAATTAATTTAAGTGGATTTAGTGTGCAATGGTTTTGTGTTTTTGCCACACCCCCATGCTCGCTCTCTCGCTTTTGGCGTACTGAAAAATAGCTGACTAAAGGTGTTGATGAGCTGTTTTTTGTTGCAGTGTTGCCGGCAAATGACTTTGACTCAAGCGCAGCCAAATGTGGATTTTGCTCGCCCAGGATGATTATTATGGTTGCCATGTCTTAGATTAGACATTTACAAACTTTAACTGTGTGGCAGCACTTTTATCCTTTTTGTTTTAAGGCTGCATCAACTTTCCACTAGATTACCTTATAGGAATTTAAATGCAGTTGTGAAAAAATTATAAGCTCATACTCTTGGAATTTGTTTATTTTGAAGTTAATCGCTTGTGTTGGCATTTCAATGGAAATTTCAGCTAATGCCTGCGCAACAGTGAAACTCTTTATTCTTGTACATATTGTATGCGCCAGCTGCTGTTCGGTTGCATTTGATTTATTTACTTGCTCCGATGTTTTGAGGCATTCTACGACATCTCGTTTTGTGTCGTTCGGCATTGTTGTTATTATTATCATGTCGAGTTTTTTGCTTCTGCTATTTTATGTACATTACAAATTCACATAGTTTTTATTGACTGGAAAGTAAATACAAATAAATAAACAATTTGTGCTGCTGTTGTTGCGCATACGACGCGTTGTCTCCTCCGGTTGCTGCTCTAAGGCTTGCAGTTAATTTGTAGAGCTCACGTTTAGTTCATCCCCTCCTGCTGCTGTGTTTGTCTTAAATGTTTACACTAAATTTTCACAACTGAATTTTTTCGTAGAAGTTTTCAATTGTAGCATGAGAGTGGATTTGAAGTGTGTGTGTGTGTGGCAGGGAGGTGAGAGGGACGCGCCGGAACAGTCCTTGTTTACATAGCTGGTCGTCAGCTCTCTTTCTCATTACGAATGCAGTCGCAGATTGCAGCAGCCCTAATCGAAATTTACATAAATTTTTATGAGTTCTTCTTGGTAAACGAGAAACACGAAAGATGAAATTGAAAATAAAAAAATAAAATAAATAAATCGTTCCCCACGACTCTGGACCATGACTGCTTCATTTTTTATGCAAAACGTTAGTAAACAGAAGAAACAACAACACAAGCTCCAGTGACTGACGAACTAATGAGTTGTGCCACTCAACTCCAACTTCCAACATCTTCTATGAACCCGCTCATATTATCGATCTTTCTCTCTCTCTCTTTTTTTTTTTGCTTGCTCGCTAAACTGCTGCCACTTGAGCATTGCAATTCATCAATTTATCAAACGTTTGCACAGCCAATTCAATTCAATGATAGACCGCCCGGACAGACTCCAACTAGTCTTCAGCACAGAACGCTATCATCTACTTGCCGTTCATTTTCAGTGGCTATGCATTCTGTTTGTTTCTTTTTTGTGCAAATCATCATCATTCTTTTGTATCGTCATGAAGTCGTTTGTATCTATCAAAGCACGCTGTGGAGTTGGGAGCGTCTAGTGCTTTCAAGTGACATGTGGCTTTCCTTCTTTCACATTTTGTTTTTTATTTCAAAGCTGCTCGTTGCAACTTGCTTAAAAAAGGTATAATGTTTTGTGCAAATGCACTGCTTCTAAGATTAATCGAGCCAAAATAAGACCTCATTTTAAGTATGACCATGTCAAACACCGTAATAATAAGAGTAAGTTTTAAATACAATTATCAAAAAAGAAGTATATTTTCAAAGTCAAAATCTAATTGGCTAGGACTAGACCATTATTTTGAAAACCACTATCAGCCAAAAACATTATAGTAACACTACTACATCACATATTTTAACCATTAAACCATGGCACGAATAATATAAAAAAAAATCATTAATATGCTGCTCGTTGCAACTTGCTAAAAAAGGTATAATGTTTGGTGCAAATGCACTGCTTCTAAGATTAATCGAGCCAAAATAAGACCAATAGCGACTTATGACCATGTCAAACACCGTAATGATAAGAGTAAGTTTTAAATAAAATTATCAAATAAGAAACTATTCACTTAAATCATAAAGGCCCATAGCCAAAATTGAATTGGCTAAGACTAGACCATTATTTGAAAACAACTTTTAAAAGATGATAGTTTCAACCAATAACATGTTTTTCCCATTAAACCATGGCACGCATTGTATAAAAACATAATTTTGGCATAGCTACCTGCTAAACGCGTGGAACTAACAGGAGCAAATTGTTGGATTTTGACCCGCCCTATACGATGTTCACAAAGCTTAAACAAGTTGTGAATTTAAATGGTGCGTTATGGCAGGCCCGACACCATGTTCACAAAGCTAGAACAAGCTGTGAATTTTAAAAGGTGCGTTGTGACAGGGCCGGTACCATGTTCACAAAGCTAGTACCAGTTGTGAATTTTAACAGCCATGTTAAATATTTGTATGGAGCTCCACAGAGCGTGCAATATTATTTCTTATTTCAATTTTCTCGTTATCCCGACTTATTTGGTGAATGCTTTAAAATGAAAAAAAAAGACAAATCAAAAATATATTTTTTTTAACAAATACAATAACAGTGTGATTGTTGTAATAAATAAAATTTGTCTATGACTAATGTGTTATTAAAAAATAGATTATTCAGGGTATCTCCTAGTCGAGTATCTCACTTGTTTTTTGTACGGTTTCTCAGTTTTGTAGTCACATTCTTATTGGTTGCTCTAACGGCTAGACTTGTTTTTAGTGCATTTTGCCAGCTGCTGCCGATTTGACCAAAAACACAAGGTTTGGATCGAGATTTATGGGGCTTGGCATTTGACAGCATCGTTGAGCATTGCTAAGCATAGGGATAACGCTGTTTTCCATAGCTAGCAAGCGTTTTAAATTTGTTTTTTTTTCTTTTTGTCTCTTCGAGTTTTTATACGTTATCGAAATTTCTTGATGCATGATTTTGCATTTTTCTTTTCACGCAGACAATTTTGTCATAATCAATCTGTACTTTTATCGACTTTGGCCATGCACGTGATTTTTCAACACTTTTCTTTATGTCTGCCTAACAGTTAATAAAAGTTATTATCTCATTACAATTATTAAATTTTAAGCTTCAAGCTTCTTTAAGCTGGGAAAACACATTACTCGTTCAAAGCCTAATCATTTTTGCCATGATTGTTTCTGATGCACGCATATACATATAAAAATATTATAAATTCAAATTTGTATTTGCTAGTCAAGCATAGTCAAGCTTCATCGTATTTCTTATATGTGACAATCAGAATATTGTACTATAGGGCTGCGCTATTCTGCTCCCTTGTTGCACATAGTCAAACATTACTAATTTGCTCATTTCAATTTCATTAAGTTAGCAGCACTGTTTGCATTTTAGCATGCCAAACAGTCTTTACCATTTTCCTAAAGGGGAGTTGTAACAAACAGTTCATGAGACATCTCTAAACAGCACTCTGATGCTTAGCAATAGTGATGATGATGACTGCTATGAGAATGACGATGAAGATAATGATGTTGGGGCTTGTTGTTGCCCGCTGTTGGCCAATATTGTTGTTGTCTACCGAGAGGCAATAACAAAACAAGAGTCAAATGAGCTGCAGGCAACACAGATAGTAACAAGACAACGAGAGAGAAGTCTGCTGTCTGCAGTTAACCGAAAGGATGTGAATTTAGCGTCGTTGTTGAAGTTGCTTTTGCTATAGTTGTGGTTGGCAAGAACCTTTCGTCGAGCTACCGTCTATGATTTCAGTTCAAACTGGGCATATTTGCAAACGAAGCCAAAACCAAACAACAAGAAGAGGAGCCAACGTAAATTCAACAAGAAAAGACCGCAACCTAAACGCTGTTGATACACGCCAAAGTTGGCAACCAAATATTGTTGCATCAGGCGGAAAACAAAAGGCTTGAAATGCAACAAAACTTATTGACTAACAAAATTCTCTGTAAATTCGTAAGCAAGTAGATATGAAGGCAACGAATTATAAAAAGTATTTGAAAGCATACAGAATATGATTATTTTATTTTGAAAACATATTTTTACAACACAAAATATTTTTATGCACCTAAAAAAATTATAGTTTATAGAAAAAATTAGAATACTTCGAATTTGCTTCAAATGCATTTCAAATTCAAAAATCTCCTGAAAGTTTTGTTTAAATCTGCTCACTTGCTTGCATTTCTTATGCTTTAATATTTGGATAAACTATTTCTTTCATTCGATACACCTCTTCTAGTTTGAGCGAACATTTTATAAACAGAGTTCGTGAACAGGTAGAGGTTGCGGAGTGAGAAGAGATCCGCATAATTGGCCAAGTGGTTAAGGCCTACTCCATTCGATGATGCTCCTGGTGCTGCTGTTGCAGTCACCACCTGGGCAACCACACAGACGAGTCAAAGAGTCGAAAACAAACCGAATCAACTTCAACCCTAGCTTCCTCTATCGCTGCCTTTGCATCTCGAGACGAGTTTAGCTGTGTAATAATTTTATTTTTAGTCATTCTCCTTGTATTCGTTCGTTCGTTCGCCTGCTGCCAGACTGCCAGGCTGCCCGTTTGCCTGGCTAACTGGGATAGCTTGTTGGCTGGTATGGATGCTGGCAAAGCATATAACGACTTGCCGCTTGTGTTATTATCTCAGGGCATAAATTTTATGGGCAATATTCACAGCTCCACCCACTGTTGAAAATGTATTGTGTGTTCTCTGCCGATCTCTCTGTGACTCCCATTCTATCATTTCGCTCTGTTTATCTCTATACGCTAGCAAATTGCTAAAATTATTTTTGGCCCATAGGCCGGTATCGAGTCATATACATAAATTATGCTTAAGCTGGCCGCCAGATGCCCGAGCAAGCAAACTGATTTGCTTGGTCTTTGAGTCTCTCTCTTATGACTGACAGCTTCTCACAGTGGGTGACGAATTCACAGTTGGATCTCGATTCGGATTGTTATACAGTGCAAAGCGTTGCAAATCACTTGGCGCCACTTTGGGGACAATTGCCATAGCTGTGGGAGATGTAGTAACTCGCTCTTAGTGTGCACAAATCTTACACTTGGTCTCAACACTGCGACTTTTTGCCACATCAGCAATAGATTGCAGTCACATTTGGGGGCGCAGCAGCTTGACACAGTCACAATTTCAAATACACGTTCAACAGCTGTGGTTTCTTTTCAGTTGTTATTTATTTTTTTTTTGTTAAACCGCAAAAACAAGTTTCTATTACAAATTCCATAAGCAGCAAGGCATTGAGACAAAGCTGAGCCGTTGTTAGGTGTCAACCTCAGCACTCTGTTTGCTTTTTTTTGTTCTATTTATTGTTTGGCATTTATTTATGTTCTCAAATTCAGATTTCAAAAAGCCAACACTTAACAAAACAAAACAAAAAAACTATTGCTAGCAAATCTGACAGTTTAAGTTTCTTACAAGTGGTACATAGCATTTTTTTTTTCATATTTCGTTTTTGGAATAGACAAACTCTTGGAGCAACTACTCGCAGCGAGTCATCAATGAAGTTGTTAAAATCGGCGACAAGGGCCACTTGGGATTGACGGCTGCGAATGGAGAGAGACCGCAGTGGGAGCAGCCAAGAGTGGCAGACCTTTTTTGGGCTGCCAACTTCAAGTGAGAGTCTCCAGAGACAGCGATACAAGTTGAACTTGAAGATTAACGGCACTTAAGAGTGACAAAAAATGAGAAGATATTGCAATTGTAAGAGTATGGCATAGTCAAGTGTATAAAATGTACTTATACATAATTCGTTATTTTATTTTATTTAATATTCATATTAATAATTTTTTTTTTACTCCTAGGAAAAGTTGTTTTATTGTTTATTAATCACAATCACCGTACTTACAATTAAGCACCTAAATATGACAACTTGCTGCCTTTAGCCATTCAACAAACAAGAGCGAAAGATTGTCAGCTGACTCTAAAAATTCCTTATACCATAACGCGCTAAGCCATATCCCTACCCAAAAAAAAGCCTACAAGGACAAGCGGTCCTTGTGACCAGCACGTGGCCATAAAGTGTCGGCAATTCGAGGCTAGGGAAACCGGTAAAAGCGGTTCTCTTGAGCGTCCCTCCATTTCGTGCTGGGGTCGTCATATTTTATGCCCAAACAGTTAAACGAATGCACAAATACACAAAAACTCACACAAAAAATATATGTATAATAATAAAAATAAAGAAAAGCTGGAAAATTGCTTGTAAAACATTTTGTGTGTGTGTATGTGACATTGACAGTGGGTAAAAGGAAAGGAGAGAGGGTGAGCTAGCTAATGGGATACAAGGAAAAACAAGAGAGCGGTACATATTTATACCAAATCTCCGGGCTCGGCTACACATTCCCATAAATCACAAAAAGCATTTCAATTTTTTTCTGCTCAGCTGTTTTTTTTTTTTTTGCCGACTACATTAATGCGCCTACACACACAGAAAATGCGTGAAAGTAGTGGGACGGCGGGAAGGGATTTCAAGGGGGTCTATCTATGGTATGTAACTGACAGCCTATTTGCGCCTCGGCAGCCATCGTCACCGCTAGGAACTGCTGCTCTATGCAACAACAGCAATCGTTGCCGGCTCCTGCCAGGCGGTGGCTTTATTTTAAGCTATTTATGATTTTAGCGCAAAATACTCTTCACTCGCAAAGATATGTTAGTTTTGCCAGGGCATATATGCATCAAAATATGTGTATTAAAAAAAATAATCTAAAAAAAAGTGTTAATAATTTCTTTGATATTTAATAATTTGTTTAAAAAGATTCTCCGAAAAATAATTGAATATTATTAACATGAGTTAATTGTTTTAGAGTCTTATAAAGATATAACTATTATGATATATAACATATTATCAGATCGTTATTATATCATGATTCGTGTAACCAAAGTAGAGTATTTTCATAGCAGCTAACATCCTTTTTGATTTGTTTTATTTCATTTTTTTTTTGCTTGTTCGACATTGCTTGTTTTATTTTTATTTTATTTGCATGCTGATTTTTCCGGGACACAGTTTGGCAGCACAGTGTTGTTTATTTTGCTGATGCCGAAAGGAACACAAGGGGGAACGGGTTGAAGGCTCGTGTAGACTCGCGAATGTTTAACAAATGTGTGACATTTTTGTGCTTGTGTGTGTGTGGAGAAAAGGGAATGGGGGCTGTGTAGGCCTCTTGTTTGCGCCTCACTCTCGCGACTCATGATTGTCAACTGTGGCGCTGTCTGTTTGTTTGCTCTTTGCACACGCGTTTGGAATTGATTTTTATGCTGTGATTATATTTTCGAAAAGGTTGACGATGAGCTTGAATCAAGGCTGCGACTGTAACAGGGGACGGGGCGGTTGAGGGCTACCGTTTGGGGTTGTGGGACACCCTACACTGTTTGTTTTTTTTTCAGTGCTGCAACAATAACAAGAACAACAGCAACAATGAAGTGTCGCCAACACGCTTTAAAAAATATAAATTAAATTGTGCGTTCATGTTGTTTTAATGGGCTGCCTCATCGGGTTGTGTGGTAAGTGTAGGCCAGACACTGTGGCAGATGCTGCATGGCTTGATAGTCGACGGTTTGCTACTTTTATGCGCCTTGTTTAACGATCGGAAGTCATATTCATAAAAATATGTCAATGAATTGTGAATAATTTATGGCACAACATAAAAAAAACTTGACGCTTATAAATAAATAACAGCGCATAAAATACTGTCGCAAGAGTTTAACTGTGCGACACCTGATGCAGGCTTTTTTTTTAGAACCTATTAAAAGAAGCTCTTAATAATGATTAAGCGACTACAAATTATGCTATTTTTTCAATGTCGAATACGTAGCTCTAAATTAAACTTTTAGGGCAACAAGTAAACGTTGTAATAACAGTTTTTTGTGAATAAGAATTGAACTTTGGTTTTGGAATATGCATTTAGGACTTTCAATTTTTAAGAATTATTGTTGGTTTTGAAAATCTTTCTTAGAAAGAGAATAATAACCTAAAAGTTACATTTTTAAAGATTTGTTAGAACACAGTTCAACAATCACATTGGTGTTAAAAAAATTTTTTAAAAAATGAACATGAAAGCTCCACAAGAAAACATAAAACTGACCTACATTTTTAAGGAATGACTAAGGGTTTGGAAAACTTTTATTCAAAAAGATCATAAATAACGAAATAGCTCTCCCAAAAAATCCCCATTGCTTTTGTAAGTAATTATTTAACGTCAACATACTCTGGTATTAAAATATTCGCAAATAACGTGACGAATACATAGTATTTGATAAAAGTTCTGCGCGGTTTTTGTAAAAGTATGTTAAGAGACGATGCATTTGCTAAATTAGATTTGGCTGGTTGGTTGGTTGGTTGGTTGGAAGGCCTTGCGCTCAATTTTCACAAGACTGAAATTGAAACAGAAACACTAACTTAATTGCAATTAAAGGCGAGCTAAGTCGAGGACTTGAATCCAATGAACGAGCAGCAAACCAACGACAGCAACACCTAACATGAAATTGAGCCACTGCATTAGACTTTCGCAGGCGAGCGACCTACTTTCATAAACACACCTAAAACTCAAACCGATGCCAATGCCGGAGCCGGACCTGAAGCCGGTTCCTGGCCCGTTCCGGACGTCAGTTAGCCATTCAGCGAGCGACCGACATGTTTGGCCAAAGGCTTAAATTTTCAAAACGAACATTAGAAAATTTGCAAATTACATGAAAACGAAAAGGTAAAGAGTGCGGCTAAGTTTTAATGAAAAGTGCGCATGGAAAAGCAAAGAGTAGAAAACTTGTCAGCCAACTTTGCTGTTGCTGTTGTTTTTGTTGTTTTAGCTGCCAGGCGTGCCTCTTAGGTCCGGAGAGCGCAACTGAACCAAGCCAGTTTTTGGGACGACACTGGCTATATTGTCAGGCGTCGATTCGACTTGGCATTAAATTATGGCCCAGCTGAAGAGGCAGCTAGCGAACGGGTGTTAACTTGGTAATTTTATGCCTGAGTTAACATTTAATTTGTGTAAATGATTTTGTGGATTTTATGCGCGCTATTAAAATGCCAAGTCAAAAAGCGAGAGGGGGTCGAGCGATAACTGAGACATTTTGCTTAACTGTGGTATTTTGATTGCAGTGAAACAAAAAAAGTGTTGGCCCAAGGAAAGGGTATATGTGCTATGTCTGAACTTTAAGAGTAAATTTTTTTTTTTAATGCAAAACCATTTTATTAATGTCTGTAGAGACTTTTAGTAGTCGTATTAGCATTTGGCAAATGCCTTGGATATTCTGGGAAACGAAATCCGTTTGATCGCGACAAACGTGGTATTTTGTTTTGGCAAAGTGATTTGTAGCAACAATGGAATCTATCATTCTACGTGTTGCTGGTTGAACTGCAGTTTCTTGAAGCTCTTCTTATTGGTTATTAGCAAGACGCTTTCGTGTTTCTCGATAACGCCGAGTTGCCTCAGATCTTTACAATCGTCTCTCATGGTCAGCAGCAACTGGATCAATGTTATTTAGTATGTTATGATTTTACAAACTTTTGCATATTTCCTAAAAGCTCTTTGTCAAAATGAAAACTGTAGAAAAAGTATATATGTAGTTTCAATTTCTTGTAAAGCTTAAAGCTCTGGCTTTTGAAACTTTTTCAGTCAAAAAACCTTTTTACGTCTTCTTTGTTTATAGAATGTACCTCAGCCCTAAGACATATTCACGTCTAAATGAACAGGTTGACAGGCGGAAAAGACAATAAATGACATTGATATAATTGTACTTACTGGCAATAGCGAAAATGTTTGAGCATCAACCTGAAATAAAAAAACATATAAAGTTTTTAGTATATTAAAAGATAAAAACGTATTCTAAGTTTTGATTACAACAATATTTACTTCTGTGTATTATGTAATCATAATGTAATCCGCTTAAATACTTAACTCCCATATCGTGCATACGAAAGGTTGACCGAGCTAGGAACATTGTCATTTTTGTTTGGCCTAATGCGTTGCTCATTTGAAACTCATTTCAAAATTGTACATTTTTATGCCTCTTTTTGCTGCAGCAAACGTCGACGATAGTCGCTTTACGGCTCGTAAAAAAAACTTTTTTGGCGCCGCACATTATGAAAATTTCTTTATGACAAGCGAGGCGAGAGTGAAGAGCCAAAGAGCCGCTTTAAAGAGTCATCGTCAACAACGACGACGCGACAAAAGGCATAAAAACTGGTAACAAAATATTTGTGTTGGCCATACCCAGTGGATACGAGTGTTAAAGGATGTATAGGTGTGTGGTATATTAGGATTTTTGATTAAATTTTGAAAAATTCAAACTGTACACATTTATGTAATAATATTTTAGAAAAATTCTTTAAACGTTAAAGTCTTGTTTTATTAACAATTCAGTCTCATATAGGGTAACTATTAGCACATCATAGATATTAAGTTTTTGTTGGCTTAAGCAAAAATTTGTGTTTTTGGTCTTTAGTTTATGCATAAATTAACATGAGATTTATGTACCCGTCCACTTGAAACTGAGCCAAGTGCCCAAAAGACAGCGCCTAACAAGTGGATGAAAAGTTAAGGATAGCCAAATAATAGTCGAACCAAAACTTCTTTTTGGCGACCGTTTTTTCTTCTTCTTCTTTTGCGCTTCAGCACGCGTCTGACATGAGAAGAAGAAGCAGCTTCTGACAGGAGATGCTTGAGGATATATGTTTCAAAGTTAAGCACAACTCTTTTACTTTTCATTGTTTGTATGTTTAACTTGGCAACTTTGAAATTGCGTCTTCGTCTTCAGACAGACTTTAAATAGTGCTGGTAATGAGATTTTTCATTAAGACAAAGCAACAAAATTTTATGTTCATATTTAATTCACTTTTTAACAAGATACGAAACATCATACGAAACTAAAAAAAAAAAAAAAAAAAAAACAATAAAAATGACAAAAGATGCGTTTTATATGGCGCTGAAAGCGTGCTGACCAAAACGGAAACTTGTTTTTAATTAAAAGCCTTTTGCGTTTCGAATCCCAACTGCCGTTTAAACGATCTGACAATTCGATATGAATATTTAAAAACGCATAAATAAAAACAAAACAAAGCTGTTGGCAAACCAATTGAGCTACGAAATTTATGAAATGCGATTCCGCGCAAATCAAATCAAATCAAGCATAACACAAAAATTGACTTGTTTAGAAAATGTGTCAGAGCATTAGAAACAAGACGATACATATCAAATGCATTCGCATTTCTTCATTATTACAGTTTCTGTTTTCGAGGCATGCTTTAGATTTGTTTTTATTTAACTTGACCGAATCGAGGTTGTTGAGGTTTGGTTTGGCTTATAATTTGTTTTTCTCGCGGAAGTCACGTAGCGATTGCACAATTTGAAAATGAGTTTTGTCGGTTTTACACTACCAGAAATCATTATTAATGCCGCCTCGGTACAGCACTCAACGCCAAACATTCTACATTCTACATGCCACATGCCGCATGTGCCACATGAATGGCTGTTCATTCTTTCTTCTCAGTTGCGGTCAATGGAAGCCGCGCTACAGGAATTGAGCAATTTGCACGTCTGGTTAGTCAAAACAAAGTAAAACAACGAGAGCCCAGTAGGCGTACACAATGGACAATTGGACATACTAGTATAGGGACCATCTAGAATGCAGGAAAAAACATTGGGGTAACTGCAACTACGAGTTCGAGTGCAAGTTCGCTTACCAGGTTCGTTTCCAAGAAGTGCCATAAATTCGTCAATTATGACGGCTGGGCATGCGGACGCTTTGGATATTGAAACAACAGAGCAAAAGAGAAGTCCCAGGGTGTGCCTACAAATATACTATATGCTTGGACAGATTGACAGCTGTCATGCATTGAGTGACCAGTGGTCGGCAAAAAGGCAGCCAGAGTTTGCTCAACCTATTAATTGATTAAGGCCTGTAAAATATGTGCTGTTGGCGTATATACATACATATTTTTTAAGACCGGAATGCACTAATGAAGAGATTTTGCCTTGAACAATTTCTTATTATGTTAAAATCTATTGAATATGTATTTAATATTGCACAACAATCAAGGAACAACAAAATGAAAAAAAAACTAACGAAGTAAATACACTTAAAGTTATATAAGATTTTGCTTAAAGGTTTTAATAAGTTCTAAAAACATATAATTTATCATGAACATTATATCAAATTTTATAAGGTTTTAAGTTAAGGAGATTGGCATCACGCCTCTGATTATATTTTGTTTATTGTATTTAAATGCAACAAGTGAATATTAAATAACGCTTTGGCATTTAAAAAAATATAATGAATAAGTAATAAGCATTTTCTTCCAACAATTTACTCCATTTCATGTTGTTTTACAACAGAATAAAATTTTTTTCTTTTAAGCTTTCTGATAAAATAACACACATAATAAACATAACACATTAGCGTTTAAAGCTGGATTTATTTAAACCTTTTATGTGCTTTACTCAAACAAGTAACGAGAAAGACATGCTATGCATAAAATATACTTAAAACAACATAAGCTAAAAGCCCCTATCATTCCTAACAATAAAAATGAAACAGAAGAATAATTCCAGAAAGATGTTGAACTGCGGAAGAAAAAGAGAAAAAAGATCATCTAAGCCATTGGCCCCCGCTGCCATCATAACAATTTCGAAATGTCTTTCTAATCCATTTACAATCCATTTATGATCTTATTTCTAATCCAATACACACATCCCACGAAGCAAACCAATTCTCTCACAAACGCAAGCGAAAGCAACCAAAATGCGGGGCCCATTCCACTCAGCAGCTCAACCTCCTTCCCTTCCACAATTTACCAATTGCAAACACGTGTGCGGCGTGCAGTCAACGTCACAAAACTGAACTGTATAAACTGGCAACTGGCAAGAGGAGGCGTCATTTAATTAACCCGCGAACGCAAAGCAGAGCCCCATCCAACAACAACAACAACAGCCACAACAATATGATGAGGGCACGGTCTGGTCTGGTCGGGTTGGGTATAGTCCGGTTCGTTTGTCTGCTTGGACGCCTGCGCAACTGTCGCGGCCGCTGCTCGACGTGTTTGAATCGTAAAACGGTAAAGTTATTTTTATGCGCTTTTAATAGACTCACGCTTAGAGAGCGGATCTGTGCTGGGGCCGCTGACATTAGAGGCCAACCCCACCAACACTGACTGCATCGTATTTCATGTTTATGAATGCATTTTTATTATGATGATTTTGTTTTTTTCTTTTTCTCCTCTACTCTCCCAACAGCTATGCAATTGTGCTTTCAGTTTCAGTTGCATTTTGATGAGTCTACTTTATGACTGTTGATTTTTTATGGGCAGGGAAATTGGATTCGAATTAAGATTGCGCTCGTCAAAGTTAAGCTTAGCTAGAAGAAAAAGTGAATCTCAACAAAAGTCATAATAAAGTTATAAAAATTGATTTGCGAGGGTTGCAACGATTATAATAAACAATAATTACGTTACTTTAAACCGCTCTAATAGTGAGCCCTTTGTGTGTGTTTGGGTTTTATGATTTTATTGAGACATTTAGACCAGTAACAAAATTTAAAGCCAACTGCAAAGTGGGGTTGAGCTGAGAGAACTCCATTTTCCAAGCAGGGCACAGAGCAGCAGTAGTCATAAATCTTTTGAGCTACCCGAAAAACATGCCATAAAACACATGAAAACTGTGTAAATAACACAGCCAAAGGGATATGCTTGACTAAGAACACGATAGAGACAAGGAATGGGAGAGTGAGGAGAGCAGAGCACCTTTAAGTTCTCTGTTCTGCGCTGCTTTCTAGTCGTCGCCGTTTTTGGCAATTTATGTGCGAAATATATTTTTGTTCATCTTAGTAGCAAATGAAATCAGGCATTGCCCATAGAACTGGTGGCCATTAATTTATGTAAAGCACAAATTATGATTGGAACAGGATGTATGTAAGTAGGTCTGACTCTGGCCGCAACTGGCAGCCCTCCAACTAGGCCTAATACCAACTTTAACAGAACAGTCAGGCAATCATAAGCAGCAGCTGTAACGCGATGATTATGCAAGCTGCCATAAGCAGCATCATCATCATCAGCATCATCATCTTCATGGCTGGTGAGCTGGGTGAAGTTGGCGTAGGCTGTGGCATTGGGTAAAGGTTACTGCTGCTGC
Source organism: Scaptomyza flava (assembly GCA_030179655.1). Taxonomy (NCBI): domain Eukaryota; kingdom Metazoa; phylum Arthropoda; class Insecta; order Diptera; family Drosophilidae; genus Scaptomyza; species Scaptomyza flava. Next base: position 18,726,724 of record JARNME010000404.1, read on the forward strand.
GGCTGCTTTTTTGGGGCCGTCCAACAGTTAAGGGTAAGTGAAAAGCACCGCAAGAAGAAACGACTTTGGTTAATGGCGCAAAATGTTCGCAGTTGGCAGCGCAGCGTGGCAACGAAAAATGATTTATGGCACAAGGAAGTTAATTTATTAATTTCACAACGCTGAGAATGCAGCAACATTAGCATCAACAGCAGCAGCAGCAGCAGTCGTTGCCACAGGCGCGTTTAGGGATTAATAATAGTGTATAGGAATCCCGACATATTTACAACCGGACCCTGCGATACTCGGGATCGCAGTCGTAAAGTGACAGCGCGGCCAGCGTTAAATTAGAAAGAAAAAAACCGCTAAAACAAGGTCACAGAGATTACAAGCGGGATACCAAAATTGGTGGAAGGATGATGATGGGCGAGGGTTTTTTAACGAATGTAGCTATAAAGTTGCAATGAAATATGATGTTTGTAAGAAAAGAAATACTCCAATTTATATTTTCTTAAATTCAATAATTTTTCTAATATAAGTTATAAGCGTACAGGTTTTATATATCTATCTTAAAAGCATATCCTTAAATTATGCACCATAAAAGTTTTTTTTATTTTTTATAAATTTTATACATATTAACAATCTAGACGTTTCTCTCTCAGAAATGTAGAAAGCTTTTCAAATCGATAGTGATTGTTGTGAAACCCTTTAGAAAAGTATTCCATTTTTAAAAAGATCTAAATTATTTCTTATGTTGACTAGAAGGTCAATTTAAGAAGAAGTCAGGTCAGTTCGGTAAAACACTGTGTAACAATAATGTGGTTTGCATCAGATCAAAAACAACGCATACGTCAAATGGGCATTCCCCTCGCACTCTAAACGTCGACTAATTGATGGAAGCGTACGCTCACACACAACTCAATAAAATCAAATTTAGCTCATTAGCAACAAAAATTGATTGCAATATGTTTGTTTCACTTTGATCTAAAGGCACTTAGACTGCTCGGCCATAAATCGAGCGACCGCCTATCGAAGCGAAGCAAACTGTGAATCGGAACTGGCATTGGAGCTATATAAATATAGATATATATATGCGCATGTGTAAGTGTAGGCCTTAAAAGGGGCGCTGAGTGAGAGATCCAAGAGCTGATGGAAAGAAAGCGCATAGAAATGGCTTCGGAGGAAAAATAAATGCCACAAGACGTCTGATTTTCTAGTCAAAGTCCCAAACAGCAATTGGATCAAATTTAGCTTTTGATTAATTGCATAATCCCAACGGTGCGGTGCAGGGCTGAGGCATTAAATTGTTGAACTTTTCAATCGACAATTGGTTTGTGCTTATTAAATCATTATCGCACATTCTGTTTAAATATTTCATTTGCATGCAGGCGTTGAAAAATGGCCGCGTTGACAAACAATATCATTTGAAGATTGCGAAAAAATAAAAAAATTTAAATCAAAAGGTTACAGAAACGTTGCATTTATATTTATTCTTTGCTTACTTTTTATGAAAGGCGCCCATGAAAATGTCAGCGGGTATGAAAGCGAAAAATGAGACGGAAACTTTAAATGGGTGTGAAAAACTCAAAGGAAGATGAGAAAATTGTCAATCAATGACGCTTCTCATCTTAACCTTGCCTTAACGCCAGGAAGTTAAAAAAAAAAAAACACTTATGTGAGTCCGATCACACGAGAGATGTGTAAGCATTGAGAAATTGATTATGCAATTTCTAATGCTTTCAATATCTTCTTTTCAATTGAAACAAGTCAGAAGGCTCTAGTCGGGAGAGCACGACTAGAAGATACCCTGAACCCAGTTGCAATAAATATATTAAATTTATATAAGACTTTGGTATACTGACTTAGCTTCAATCGATTAAATTCGATATCTCCAGTGTTTCTTATCCGATTTGGACGAAATTTTCAGAAAAGTTCTATCATTACCCATTACTTCAACCCTCATTTATAGATTTTCCAAATTCGATATTTTTGTTTTCGATTTTATGTGTATATCGGAAACCAGAATAGTAATCGATAATTTGAAGCAAACTTGCTCTGCTCATGGTATAGGAGAATTATATACAAAATCTGAAGTCTCTAGCTCTTGTAGTCTCTGAGATCCACGCGTTCAAACAGACGAACAGACGGACGGACAGACGGACATGGCTATATCGTCTCGGTTGTTGATGCTGATCAAGAATATATATACTTTATGGGGTTGGAGATGTTTCCTTCTGCCTGTTACATACTTTTGCACAAAACCATTATACCCTTATTTACCCATTTTATGGGTTAAGGGTATAAAAAAATCGAAACTTCCAACATTGGAGTTAAGGAATAATAATAATTAAGACATTATCACCAATTATAAAGAAAGAAAATTTTATTATTGGTGTTATTGTCTTAATTCGATTCGATTTCGAAATTCCAACCCATTATTCCCTATTAGAACTAAATATAATAATTACCGCGCCGAGATATGTCGTTCAACACTTCATATCTCCCGCGCTCATACTAACAGCAGAGCTGCGTGGCTCAACCGCTGCTTTCTGCATCTAAGCGCAAAGACAACAAGAAGAGTCTATTGAATAGAGACATGTAACAATGCTGTCAGTAATTTTTCATAAAAAAAGCTAGGTAGGCAAAATATAACTTTAAAATTAGCTATTTACCTGTAAATTTACTCACGCTAATACCAGTTGACTCATACAGAAAGAAGCTATATTTTGATAATCCTATGTAATATATGAAAGTTTGTTGGCAGCACTGTCATGTACATTCATCGTGTTATGTTCGTTAGCTTACGAGTAGCAAGATTTGATCTATCTCACCTCGAAAGATTCTTTGTATATATTTTAAACAATATTTTTGCCCTCCCAGCCTATACATGTTTACACATCAAAAAATCTATATGTATTTTATGAAAAGTGTAAAAAATTCTTTAAGATGATAAGTTTTCATAATTGAATTTATTGGACTACAGCGAAAACTTAAAACAACTAAACCATTATCTATTTTATTCTATTTAAATAGAAGACATTTTAAAAATAATTAACTTCAAGCCAAGAGCTTCAAAATGTTTTTTCTTACAACCTATAATATATTTTCGCCATAAAATTGGTACGTAAATAAATAAATTTAGTGGCCATAAAAGCCATCAACATATGTTTTTATATGTTCGTAGTATTTTTTTGCTGCTCTTTCAATTTGAGCGGCAGGCATGCTACATAATAAATACGTTGGTCATAAAAATACATCATCAAATAAATAGTTGCCGTGTTGCACACACAAAAACAATGCCAACAGGCCCTACAAAAACGATAATACTTTGACTTTGACTTTTTCACATGGCAAATAGCGAGTAAAATAAATTGCATCTACGCAACTTTTGACTAGGTGCTCGAAATCCAGAGCTTATCTCTGTCCACACCAGCAGCGGCTGTAGCTGGCATTGTGGAGGGGAACTATACTAAAAGCAAAAGGCACAATGAACAACCCTTAAATCACATTTTGCCTAATTTTTCGCTGTCAAAAAACCTCATTAATCTTTTGGTCTGGCTGGCAATGGCAGTGCCAGCGTAAATGGAACAGGAAAAAACATACGCCGCTCGGAAATTGCTATATACGAGGGCGCCAAAGCAGCCCAGCCCAGACACACACACACAAGCACACACATAAGCACACCCAAAACCAAAATCCGCTCTCACCTTAGAGAAAATTGTTGCTGCCCTTGAAAAATGAGCCGCTCGTATGTCAGGCAATAGAAACGAACGAACAAAATGTCAACCCCCGAAAAGAAGAAAAGTTGGTCGAACCAAAAGTCGAACGTGTGTAATTTATTTAAATTTAAGGACAGAGAGAAGACTCTTCACAGTAGTACTATAAATGCGGCGACAGTTTTCCAAACTCAATGAGGGGGATGATGTCGAACCCCTTTTTTGTTTTACTTGCTGTTGGAGTTGGCACACTTGAATATTGATTTCTTGCGTAATCTTTGCGGCACGCCTGCCGGCCAAGTTTTAGCTAGCTCCAAGCTCCAATAGTGGCCTTTCTTTCCCCCGAATCGACGTTTCATATTTATTAATGAGGCGCATTTGTGTTTGGAATTTTTAATTGGAAGAAGGTGACAGCAACAGGAGCAGGAACGGAGCTAAGTGGTAAGTGTAGGGTGGTTGGGGAGCTTTGGATAGATGGGAGGCATGCCAGGAGGCACAAATGTAATTGAGTAATTAACATAAATTATAATACATAATTTGCACTGTGCCTTTTGCCTAATTATTGTTAGGTAAATTAGATTTTTGGTACCGAAAGTTGCGCCAACTGCTTTAACATACATAAACGAACATGAGAAATTATTGTATAGCTTTATTTATACTCGTATTTGTTTCCAACGATAAGCTAAATGTGCTTAAAGTTTTCGCTCAAAACTTGGCAAACTCTTCTTGGCTTTCACAACATTGTTGGCAATCAGTTTGTTTCATGTACCCCCAACCCTCTTAGAATATGGTTTTTGAAAACCAAATCAAACCTAATCAGCATCAGCACAAAGTCTTAAATGATGTTTACTGACACAGCCAGCAAAAACAATCGACAGGCAACAGCAGCAGTGACAAGAACAGAAAATCATCTATGTCAGCTTTTTGCAGCTAACTTAGGAGTGAGAGGAGATAAAAGGAGCAAAGAAAAGAGAAAAAGCAAAGGGTATCAATTTAAAGTCGGTGTGAAAAGTATATATGTATGCACATGTATCGGTTGTCTTTATAAAAAGGTACAACACGACGTAAAGAATTAACAAATTTTATTTAAAAATTAAATAATTTGCTTTTAGGTACACACAAAAATTATTTTGTTTACCTAAAATAAAAAGTTATAGTTGTAGTAATAAAAATATATATACCTCAGACGACAGCGATATTAAAATTTTCCACGATTTTTCCTAAACTGTACATATCTGCTCTCTAAACTATTCATGCGCTTGGCATGGGATTAAAATTATCCCTAACACCTTAAAAGTGTGTAGAGCATTTAAAATGCTATCAAAATGTATACACTTTTGCAGACATACAGCCAACAACAACATTCCACATAGCTTTCATTTAGAGTCAGCATCAGAGGCAGAGGTAAAAGCTGTCGCAGTCTTAATGGGAGAGGGAGTCATTTGTCAAAAGTTAGCAACCCTGCCGCCATATTGAATTTAGCTGTATTCTGTCTGGGCTCTGTTGAGCCTGGTTGAGTTTGTCTGCTGCTGCTGTTGATGCTTGCTTTTAACCCACCTTGTTGCTTGCTGCTTCGCCTGCTGCTGTCACACACATCAACAGCAGCAGGAGCAACAGAGAGGCTGCTGGGATTTCCACGTTCCCTTACACATACATACGAAATCGTAATATGCATACACACAGAAAATGGCAACTTTGTGCATAATTTTGCGCCTTGTTGTCATGTTTCATGTGCTCCTCATAGCTCCTCTTGCTCTAGCTTGGTTATACGTTTGTGTGCGTGTGTTTTGTGTTGTGCCTTGTAAAATGTAAATAAATACGACGAGGCAGCAAAATCATTTTTGTTTGGTTAGTTATGGCACTGCGATGAGGTTTATGCGTGGCAACAAACTTTGCAAGTTCTGAGTTATTAAGGTGTTAGATTTTTTAAGCTTAATATATGCTGCTTAAGAAGTTCAAGTGCTACGTAGTTTATGGCTTTAAATATTATTACGGTAAAGAGGAAACGTGTAAGGATAAATTGCGGGTATCTCCATAGAACTTTATTTAAATGAACTTAAGCAAATATTTAAAATAAGCTAACCCTTTTTAATAACATATTGTAAATAAAAACGAAAATATGTTCCAACTCTTAATTTGTTTTTCTTCTTAAATCATATTATGCTTTAATCTTATTAAGCCAATATAAGCGAAATCCTAACCTAAGGGTACCCTCTGCAAATGAGGCAGGTAAAGAATTCAACAGACGATACCTCACCATGAAAACAGAATGGCAGCTGATCTTCCGAACAACACTCAACAGCGAAAAAAAATTCCGATTTACTCAGCAAATTTAAACGCTTTTGTAAGTTTTCTGAATATTTCTGCCGCACATAAACAAACAAAATGTCATAACCGCTGCAAATCCCACAAAATTGAGTTATTATCAGTATAATAGAAAGATTCTTAAGCCCATATTAAAATGTTTTTCTTTCTTTGTTTAAAATTTTAAGACATGAAAATCGTTTATCCCGATATCAACATTGCATAAACTTGATTGAGGTGCGTGTGTTGTGGAATTGCCTAAGCCGGTTTATCGTCTCATTGCTTTGCTTTAATGCCTTCAATTTCGACTCAGTATGAGAAGGGCTGGCTCCCATAACCATCTCTCTTCTGTCCACCCCCCAAGTGCTGCGTTGCTTACGCAGCTATCATCAACAATAATAACGAGAACACAAAGGAAAACCTACCAGCCCCCCCCCCAATACCAACCACAACCCCACTTTGCTCTAGCGCCCAGTGTAAGTTAAGCGTCAAAAGTTTTGATAGCTTGTGAGATGCCTACTGGAGCGACTTCTTCGACGGCTGTGAACTCGCTCCCTTATTTGAAGGACGAGCGACGAGTGAACAGCATTTTTCATTTTTAGTTGAACAAAAATTTTTAACACAAAACTTTTATGTAAAATGTCTTGCGAGATAAAAGTTTAAATTGTCAATTGAAAATGTTGTTGGCAAAAGTTTTTTTTGATTAATTTTCACAGTGCCGAGCATGGTTGCTAATAAAGACGAACAGGGCAAGAAAGTGTGGAAATCTTTCCTTCCCCCTTTCCAGACATTGACATGTTTAACAATTTGAGGCACAAGGCAGACAAACAATTGAGCACATTAACGCGCACAGATACAATGACAGAATGAGACAAAATGTTAGGGCGACAGAGAAGTAAAGAGAAAAAATCGACTGAGATTTGCATGTGAATGTGTTGAAATAGAATTTAATGGAAAAAATAACAATAAAATGTGAAGAGCAAATAAATAAAAAATAAGCTACAAAGTCTATTGAAAAGAAAGAGTGTGTGAGAGAGAGAGAGAGTGGGGGAGAGGGAGAGAGAAAGGAATTTGAAAACATATTAGATACCAGAGAAATAAACGTTAAACGCTTCTGGGAATCCTTTTTGTATGACAAGTAGAAAAGCTTTTTAGACGACAGTTAAAATTGAATGAAGCTGCGGATATCATTCTTTTCAAATCAAATATAATTTAAATTATATATTATTATGTTTACATTGTAGTCTTAACCGCATTTCTTCCAAGCATTCTTTATTCTTTTGCCTGCTCTTAATATGTCTATTTGCTTTTCCTTTTCATCAAATTTCATTTGTCATTGCCAATTCTCTCTCTCCCTTTATCTTTATAAGCTGGTTGTCTCACCCTTCTTAGTGATTTACTGTTCGAAAAGCCATTTTGTACAATTTCCACACGATTGATTTCGCAAATTTTCGCCGCAAGTGCTTCCCCCAACCATTCCTCTACCAAACACTTACCCATCCAACACAGTTGTACAACCCCTCTGGCTGGTTTTATACACTTGTAATGCCTTTTACCCTGTAGCCACAATTACCTAAAAAGCCGATCCAATTGTAGACGACACCCTTCTGCACAACTCTCACATGACTACTAGATACTTTGGACTCTAAACTCTGGACTTATATCGAGGTACAACGTTGACGCTAATGCAATTAAGCCGGTCCCGCATTGCCTGCAATTCATAAATATTTTATTTGACCTCAGCAGTGGACCGAAAACCAAACGATAAAAAAAGATATATATATATATGTATGGTTTCAGTATATATCTCACATAGACATTGCGTATACGCCAGTCCAAAGCAGCCAATATGCTTTGCTACGTTTTTTCGGGGTCATTATAACTTAACGCCCTGGCAATGTTAGGCAAATTGCTTTTCGGACCAGCCCCAGGAATGGTATGGAATGGAGTGAAGTAGAAAAGGAGGAGTGGAATGTGGGTGCCGAGGAATCCAAAAGGACACTGTTTGCCAAGGATATTAGTGCTGCATGTGCTTCCGTTTGGTGTCTCTGTCCTGTCTCCGTTTTCTATCTTTCTTTGTGTATGTGTGCTGTCCAACCCCTGAAGCTTTGGAAACAAATGGCGTGTGGCAAGGGAAAAGGCAAAAGCAATGGCAAAAGGGTTAAAAGGTGCGGTTTGCCAAGCTCCACGCTTCACGTTCCATGTCGCGGTTCCGGAAACAACCACCTAAAATGGACACCAGCTGCATTTGCTTTGTCTTTTGCTGTTTACTTTTCATAGCGTTCGGGTTCCGTTTTCTTTGCTTTGATGTGCCACAAATTAATTGCCTACAATTAGGCGCTCTGGCAAATGTCACTCACTCACTCACTCTTTCACTCACTCACACTGTCCGTTCAAAGTTGTAAGCATTTTTGACACTTACCGTTGTTCCTGTTTGTAACGGTAGCTTAAAGGCTTGTCTAAAAAATCTGAAAGATAGCAAGAGAAGAGAAAATACTGTTTGTTAGTACAAAGTTCAAGCACTGGACAAAACACATGCCATTACAGCACTACTTGTGTAGACTTGTGGAATTTCTGTCCTCTGTCACATGCAGAGACACCAGCAAAAATACTTACAAAAAACCGAAAGAAACTTTCCCGGAAAAACTTTGCTTGTACCCTCGACCAAAAGATGCGACTTTTGCTAATGAAAAGTGTCTGCCGTTGGCTCTTGAAACAAACTTTTTCATTGACTCGTCCCATAGTGCCTGGACAACTAAAGCATCGGAAGTTACTTTCTTATTTTTCTTTTTTTTATTGAAATACATAAAAGTAAACGATCGAAAAGTAAATGCAAGTACGAAGTTGTTATACTCTTATACTTTTTTTTAAGATCATAAATGTTTTACTTTTTTCGGCTGTCCTTTTTTGCTTTATATCTATAGCACTCAGCTAGGGTACTGCTTAAACTTTTTCGTGCCAAACAGAAATTACATTCACAAACGCATTTGGATTTTTATTGTTGGCCCAAAGGTCCAGCGACACACACTTAATGGCCAAGCAGAGCTCAACGAGCGTCGAGCACAAAGCGCACTGACCAAAAGATTTATTATCGAATGTCATTTTTGCTCGCTTACTCCTACCCTTATATTTATGTATGGGTGTTTCTCCACCACTATCCCAATTCGAAGTCTTGGCGCTGAGCTGCCGCTAAACATTTGTTATAATCAAAAGTTCTTGACTATGCGCTGATTGCGCTCTATGCTTTGATTTCTCTGAACTTTCGCAAATAGTTTTGCCACTTTTGCCATCTGCTGAGACTGCGCCTCTCGTATGCGCAATTTATATGGCTTAACAGTTGACAGTTCAATAAGCCGCATTCACAACCACAGGCTGTCTCTGACTGTCGTTCGCTGCTCTTTAATTTTCATAAATAACGTACAAAACAGAATAAAGTTGTGGGCCAATAACTATTGGTAGCTACCTGAGAGGCTTGGTCCCTAATTACGCATACGCAGCGTGTTGCGAGGTTAAATAAGTTAAACAAAAGTTCCTTAACCTACCAACCAGCCAGCCAACCATTTCAATAACTTCTGTTGCAGTTCCCATATAACTACGGGTGGATTTCGCCATAGACAAAGGCAGAGTTGTGCCAAAAAATATTGCCTTCTACCATATATCGTTTTAACATAATATCTGTGGCGAAATTAACTTTATGAACTGTTGAGCAAAACGAGGCAGGCAAGCAACGTACTAAAAATAGAAGACAGTCCTTGGAGCTGTGCGCCGCGCAACCTGCCACTTAAAACAAATAACAAAGTTTTGCTTAACTTTGCGGCACAAGTCGCAAGTCGATGGGCTCGGCCCCAAATCCATTGCAATTCTTCTTGTCTACTGCTCCTCAGGAGCTCCTGGGCCACAGTCATGCCCTGTCAAAATTATGGCCAGACACAAAGCAAAGTCGTCGTCGTCGTCGTTGTCGTCTTCAACGAAGTGGTGCGGCTTTGTCTTGGGCGTTGCAGAAAATCATCTGCAGTGTATGTCTGTGTGTTTGTGTGCTACAGGGAAAAGAAAAGCATTTTCCCCCTCCGGCTAAATTACGTATGAAAATGGATTCTATTAAAAAAAAAAGAGAGACAGCTCACAACGGTAAGCAATTTTGTTTACATTTTGCCATCAACAACAAATTGATAGCTGTGAACAACAATAACAAAAGCAAAAATAAAAACCTTCATGAAACAACCGAAAAAAGCTGTAACCAATTTCAAACAAATCTGAAAATAAAATGATTGTACCTGAGAAAAGTTAAAAGTGTGTGAAGTTCTAAGTCAAATATAAATATAAAAACTATAGGCTAGAGTTTTTCCAAGACCCGATTTAAGATCTGCCCAAAAAGAAGCTCAATTAAAACAAGTGGAAACGTTGCAGTCGGACGCAACCGACTGCGGCATACTCGATACCAGTATTAAAACAGGTAAAAAGAGGCCTGATTGCAAAGGGGTACGGACTGGGCAGGGGTGTACGCTGCCTTAAAGATTCTCCGATGCAGATGAGGATGCCACCAGCTATCTTCCTTCCAAATTCGGTGACTCTAGCTGAAAGTTTGTAAGAGCTGTTGAAAGGGGGGCTGGGGGCGGTATGGTTGGGCGTGGCATCCAAAGTTTTGATGCAGATCTGTGTGGAATGTCAATTGCTATCTTCATACCAAATTTGGTGACTCTAGCTCGAAAATTGTAAAAGGTGGGGAAAGGGGGTGGAAGGGGTGCGCGTGGCTCCAAAACTTTGATTTTTTTGGGGGTCGTTGCAAGCTATCTTCCTGCCAAATTTGGTGACTCTAGCTCAAAGGGCAAGGCTCCAAAACTTTGATGCAATTCTTTTGGGGTTGTTGCCAGCTATCTTCCTACCAAATTTGGTGGCTCTAGCTCCACTACTCTGGAAGATACACGCATTCCGTTTTTGACGAAGCGTTGGGCATCTGGGGCGGCTAGGTGGTATGGTGGGCGTGGTATGCAGTTTTTGGGGGGTCATCATCACCTATCTTGGCACCAAATTTGCTGGCTCTAGCTCAAAACTGTGGAAGATATAAGCTTTCTGATTTAAATGCGGGGGGGGCTGGGGGCGGAATGGTGGGCGTGACTCCAAACTGTGATGCAGTTTTTGGGGTTCGTTACCAGCTATCTTCCTACCAATTTGGTGGCTCTAGCTCCACAAATCTGGAAGATATACGCATTCTCGTTATTGACGAAGCGTTGGGGCAGCTGGGGGCGGCTAGGGCGGTATTGGTGGGCGTGGCATCCAAACTTTTAATGCAGTTTTTGGGGGGTCATCATCAGCTAAATTGGCACCAAATTTGGTGGCTCTAGCTCAAAAACTGTGGGAGATATAGGCTTTTTTGACTTTAAAATGCGGGGGGGGGGGCTGGGGCGTTATGGGGGGCGTGGCTCCAAAATTTTTGATGCAGATTTTTGGGGGTTGCTAGTAGCTATCTTCTTACCAAATTTGATAGTTCTAGCTGTAAGGGTGTGTGAAATATGCGGATTTATCGTTTTTGAGTTATCGAATTTATCGATTTGCCAGCCCCCTAGTTATCGTAGAACCCCAATCTTGACCCTTTAATTTACTATCCCATAGATAAAGAGAATTGGAAAGTTTCAAGTCTCTAGCTTGAAGGGTGTGGAAAAAAGTTGCGTTCATACAGACGGACAGACGGACAGACACCATGACGGACATTGCACAAACCCAATATACTCTTTACCTTCGGTATCGAGTATAAAAATGCGTCAAATACTTTTATTAACGTATGACGACTTTAACCTACGTATATTCATAAGCAGTATAAACTTTTTGCATAAAGCTATTATTAAGCCTTAAATCTACCTAGAAATTGGCTAGTCTTACAACACTGTCTAACAGTTAACTACTAGTCGTAAATTTTTAAAATATTTCCCTAAGCCATTTGCAGGTGAGCCCAGCGTCTAATAAATAGTTTGGCTTTCTGTCAAAGGAGAAGAAAAAAGTCATCAATTGCATTTACTGAGCCACGTTCTCAGGCACAAGCTAATTGGAATATAGAATTTGTAGGAAGAGAAGCTCGAGAACAGCACGTTGCCCCATATCACTTAAGGCCACTAAAGAGACGTCAATAATTTGGGACTGAGTTTCGGGGCTTTTTAGCCAATTGCAGCTTGAGGTAATTGCGCTGCTTTCAACGCCCAAGCAAAACAATAAGCGTTAACTGAAAGGGCCAGGCACAACAACACCCACACACTGGCACTCAAATGGCGCCAACTTTGGGCCAACTTCATGAATTTTCAATGTATATATGTATATGTATGTACGCACTAAGAAACTAAGGCAAAGTTAGAAACCCGGAACCGTCTGCTCGCTTTCTGGAGGCCTTTTTTGTGCTGACACATAAAGATGTGAAGCTAAAAACTGGAGTCCTACTCGATGGTGCTTTTGGCTGTCTTCGTCGTCGTCGTCGTCGTTGTTGTCGACAACCGACGACTACTTAGAGACGCCTAAACAGCTTCATTACTTTTATGAGGCTGGTTGGCTGGCTGGCTGGCGGCACCGGCGATGGCTGCTCGCATCGTTGGCTCCTCGCCCATTGTCTGGGGCCATCGTCTGGCCAGGCGCAAATTTGTTTGTGTAAATTAAATGAAACGACTGTAAAAATGCCAAATAAGCTAATTTGCGGTTAGTTTTCCACAACGAACACACAACAATATGCACGCATATATAAACGAATGCCATAACTTTAGCACAGCGTTCCAGTCATTATCAATCAAAAACAAAATGGCTGCCCCATCAAAAGTGTATGAGGCGAAGCAAATCCTTTCTGGCAGCATTGTCCGTTGGTTGGTCGTTGTTGTTGTGGTCGTATCCCGTTGGTCATTTCGCTGTGGGAAAGGAAGCCAAGCTGCATGTTTAATGCAGACAGAAGTCTGTCATGCTTAGTTGTGTGTGTGTGTGCGTGTGCCGGGCCATGAATATTTTATAAAAATTTAGTTAAAGTGCAGCTGGTGCAAATGACAGGCGGTAGGAGAAAAAGTAGTAGAACAGATAGATAGATACTAGCGAAACGATGTGGCAAAGCATAGTTTTTTATAGACAAGAAAAATGGACTGGGCAAAAGAATTGAAACCACTATTAGCAATGCAAACTGACTTTTAAATAACATTTAAATGCAAGTTTAATGACGATAAAAGGGAATGAAGAAATTTATTGATTCGTTTGAATGATATATAAAAATCTGTAAGTTAATCAAATGTGAAATTGTATATTTAAATTCATGTCAATTATCAATTACCAAATGATGACAAACAGATACTGTAAATTCAATCTATATAAAAAAAAAGCATATTCTAATGCTAACTTATAAAATAGTATAAGATACTTTTGGCTAGGTTTATACCCCAATCTAAGATATATTAGGAGTTTGGTAAACATTTCTCACGGCTGTCGTATCTCAAATGTTATAAATACTCGTATCATTTGCAGGAAAGAGATGCATATTATCTGTAGAAACTAGATAACAGGGAACAATCTGAAGAACATTTGCATGTTTCATAGGTATATATACTAAATACATGGCTAAATGATTTCGCTGCTTTGACCCAAACCAGTAAAAGTATGCAAAATATTTTGTTGAAACACATCGATCAAAGTGACAAAGTAAGCAACATCAAAAGAAGCAAAAAGCTGCAAAAACAAGTCAATATTTGCAAAAAATATTTTAAATAATCATACGCATTTTGTAGGCATTTTCATTGAAATTTTATAAGCCAATTGGCGGAATACCCAATACACAAAACTTGTATGTCAACCTAGCTGGATAAGCGGCCTAGAAAGTGCAGGGGGAAGGGTCGTTGGGAGCAATCTCTGGACACACTGTTTTGCATATCAATTTTAAAATCAATTAGAGCTCACTGGCACGCGCCAGCTGCACAACTTTTTTCATTAAATTTTAGCGATGTAGGTAGGTGACGAGGAGGGCCAAGGGAAGTGAGAGATTAGAGAGAGGAAGTATGAACCTATTGGGGAACCAAGCTCAACCTGAGTGCTAAAAGTTTTACGCTCAAACACAAAAATTGTATAATTACGAGCGTTTACATAGAGTTCCCACTGAACATATTCCTTTCTCTCTCCCTCTCCCTCTCTCACTCTAATGCTTTAACAGTCCGCTTACAGTTTTCTTTTCTACAAACACCAACAACACTTACAACATCAACAGCAATCCACACATCCTTTCAACGTCGCCTCTCAGTCGACGGTTAGCATCGTTGGTTTATAGAAAAAAATTTGCATAAAGTGCGCATAAATTATGCCGTGAAAAAAAAGTTATAATACCATACTTACAGTATAAAGTTGGACCGAAGCAGAGAAGGAGGATAACGAAACGCAACGGTACTCTGTCTGCCTGCCACCAGCCTGCTATCTGTCCAATACACCTATCTACTGAAGTCAGTTCCAGGTGTGCGTGTGTTTTCTGTATATGTGCCTGGGACGCATGTGACAGAAACTGCGCAACTTTCGTCAGGGATTCAGAGAGCAAGAGAGGAGGAAGCAGAGGAGTAAGAAGGGTAACCAGTCGCTATGTTGGGTCTCCACTGTTTACACTTAAGCACAAAAGCAACAACTGCGACGAGCAACAAATTTGTTTAACAAAAATTTTCATAAAATAATGCAAAAGTTTTTAACGCTGCTCTCCTATAATTCATTCTGGGGCAGCTGTTGTCGCCCACTTTGCTGGCTGGTTTACTTTGTGACGAGGCAAGCTGGACACCCGAACACCCCAAGCATCCATTGAAAACTAGAAAGTTGATTATAGCAGAATGTTTATCAATTCATTAGAGTGCCTTGGCAATAGAAATTGTTTGCCCATCAAGCCAATAACAAGCAGCTGTGAGCTCCCTTTAAGCTATTGGCGAGTTCATTTGTCACTTTTCCGAAATACTCAAACAAAACTGAAAAGTTTTGCGGGAATATACCTTATAATTTGCAAGCTGTTTCCAACTCACCAACAATAATGATATCAATAAAGATGTCATTCTGCTAATAGTAACAAAATGCAATCGAAAACAAGTAACAAGGCTCTAGTCGGGAGAGCCCGACTAGAAGATACCCTGAACCCAGTTGCAATAAATATATTTAATTTATATAAGACTTTGGTATACTGGCTTAGCTTCCATCGATTAAGTTCAATATCTCCGGTGTTTCTCAACCGATTTCGACGAAATTTTCAGAAAAGTTCTATCATTATCCATTACTTCAACTCTCATTTTTAGATTTTCCAAATTCGATATTTTATTGTTATCGATATTATGTGTATATCGGAAACCAGAATAGATATCGATAATTTGAAGCAAACTTGTTCTGCTCATGGTATAGGAG
Organism: Scaptomyza flava; assembly: GCA_030179655.1. Lineage (NCBI taxonomy): Eukaryota > Metazoa > Arthropoda > Insecta > Diptera > Drosophilidae > Scaptomyza > Scaptomyza flava. The sequence continues at coordinate 18,742,098 of JARNME010000404.1, forward strand.
AACTTAAATACAAAATCAGAAGTCTCTAGCTCTTGTAGTCTCTGAGATCCACGCGTTCATACAGACGGACAGACGGACAGACAGACGGACAGACGGACATGGCTATATCGTCTCGGCTGTTGATGCTGATCAAGAATATATATACTTTATAGGGTCGGAGATGCTTCCTTCTGCCTGTTACATACTTTTGCACAAAACCATTATACCCTTATTTACCCATTTTATGGGTTAAGGGTATAAAAATATGATAAACAAGAAAAATTAGACTATCCCTATACCGGCTACTAAAAAAGTTTATTTGTTTATCGACTTCGACTAGTTTAGGGGTCTACGTTGTGTGGTCTTGAAAACATACCATTCACAGCCTTTGATAGTACGCACGGATTTGTTTTGTGATTTTTGCACTCTTTGTCTACTTTATTCAGAGCCGATTCCCTAAAATCGCAGCTTATTTAAAGTATCTCCAGTTTCTACAATTGATCCGTAGAGACAGCTTAATTTTCCCTTTCAGCAGCCAGGATAGTTCTTTCAATTTAGCGCATCAAGTAGCCACGACTGAAGTAATATTCCGCCTTAAAGTGATTATTGTGTCAAGGATTACCCTAAGGTATTTGGCATGACTATTTTGGAGTAGAGCTTGACCGTTGAGTAATGAGTAATTTAAATACAACTTTTTATTCAATGATATTGTTCTTTAATAAAGTATATACGGTTTAAAGAAGATATAAAACTTATATGAACACTAAAAAACAAAAGTTAATAGACACAAACAAATTTATAAATTTTTCACTAAGTAAAAATGGAATAAATTTGGATAAAAAAACACAAACATATTTTTTTAGTTAAAGTTATTGGCGTTTGTTATTTTAATTCATATTTAAATTTTATTAATTTTACAAGAAAACATTGAAATTAAATCCCTCATTTCAATCATAACGATCCATTGCACACAGATTTTCTTAGAATTTTCCTTAGCAAACATTTGAACACTTGTTTCTTGAATATCCTTTGCCCAAATTTAACTTATTGCTTGGACGCGCATTTATTCAGTACCAATCTAAAATCCAATTAATTCATTGTCTAAGCTTTCTCGGGCTCTAGCCAAATACTCACACCTGTCAGTTCCAAGAAGCTGAAGTCCACTTGCACCTTAATTGAATTCGTGTAATTCGTCCGTCTTTTCTCGGCCTGCCTCGTCCTACTTTATCTTGCCTATTATGCTTTTCGCTTCTGGCTGCGCTTAATGAGGACTGACAGGCGACAAGCGTAATTAAATTTTATTTAAGTGTTGCATGCAAATTTTACCTCGCTTTGCGTTGCATTAATTTCAGAAGGCGAAAGACATGAACTAGCAGGCTCGGCAGACACGGCCTGTCTGTATGTATTGCGTTTGGTTTTTGTCTCTGATTTCTTTGGGGCTTATCTAATGCTATAAGGTTGGGGTTAATTTATGAGCTGGCCCAAACCGCGGGCGGTCAACGTATAACTGTTCTTATGGGCCACTTGGGGTTTAATTTCTCACACGCAAAGCACCGCTTATTGATTTCACCCTCAGACGTTGCGCATACGACGCGTCTGCCGTGCCTTTTTTTTCACTATTGTGTGTAGAAATAAAAAGCTACATCTTCTGCTGTTGATTATGATGGAAAATGTGCACTGGTCACAGACTCCCTTTTGTGATTTTGCTTCCCTTTCATTTCAGACAGCTGGCAATGACAATGACATATTATCATCATTAACACTTTCCATTGTCAGTTTGTGAGTGTGTCTGCAAGAGTTTTTGTATTGTATAAGCTTTTTTTAATGTATTTCTCTCATCTCCAATTTTACTGTTATTTGTTATGCGTTCTGATTTTTGCCATAAGCAATTTGTATGCAAATATTTTAGTTGTAAATAGTTTTTGCATTCGCCAAGTCTCGACATGAAAAATAAGTCAAGTGCAATGGCAAGTGGCTTGCAACGACTGTTGCTTCTGCCGCCGCCAGCCTCCTTCTGTCAACTGATATGCAGCGGTCTGCCAGTTATCACTTGCCCCGTTTGACAACTGTCGCTCAATTGACATCGAAATCCATTTAGCTGCTGCAACTGATTCATAATGACTGCGCCTAACTGACGCCAACAACAACTTCTACCACAACGCCCACTACTTTTTGTAAGAGCTAGTCAAGCTAGTCGGCAAACGCTTTTAATTAGCCAATGGCCTTTTACATGAGCCTTCATTTGCATAGTGGGTTGAGTGGAGGATCAAGAGCGATTGGCAGAGTGGGAGTTAACTGTTACTCAAGACTGTTATTATTTGCAATTAATATTTTTTTTACAATTATACTATGTTGAGCTTTAGGTCCAATAAATATTGCAGCTTTAATCGAATGATTAATACATAAAAGATTAAACATGTTTTCGGAATTAATTAAACTTATTTTTGTTGATTTGTGATTACGTAATGGTAGAACAAATATTTTTATGGTTAAAAATAAAATATTCAAGCAATTTTACCTGCATTAGTTGATTGTAATTTGGCTAATATAACATTTTACAGAATGTATAAACTGTTTAAAAAAAAAAAACTAATTATTAATGTGCTGGTTTCATTAAATATTATTTAATTTCTGACTGTTTGATACTAATAACTTTACAGGGAAATGCATTTTTCTATTCACAGAGTGGTTGATTTGGTGTTCATGCATAAATGATTTTCATGGTTGTGAAAAGCATTTGATAAAAATATAATGAAAGAAGACTAAAAATATTTTTTCATTTGTCAAACTATTTTTTTGTTCACTGTGCTTTCTCTTTCAATCAATATTTTTGATAAGTTCTCAATCGAACAACTGAAATTATCGTTAATAATCACTATAAATATCAAATAAATTAGCTTCCACTTTTAATCAACTTTGGAAACTGCTGCAATTACTGATTGCTGCTTTATGAAACTAATTTACGTTACAAGTAAATTAAAGTAACGTTGATGGTGGATTTTTGTGTTAAGTCGATTGATTCCTGTCTGCTTCAGTGCATAGTAATTAAGAGGCGCTTGAAATTGTGCCCCACTTTATCAAAAAAAAAAAACCAAAAACAAAAACAAAAACTGTTTTGTCAGTCGGTCGCTTGTGGCTGTGTGTGTGTGTGTGTGTGTGTGTATCTTTGGGTCTAGTGTATCTCATTACGCCATTGTCAGCAATAAATAGTCAAGCACATAATACTTATAATTTACTTTGCATAGAATAAAAAAAAACCAACTTTGGCTATGGCATACATATGTATGTGAGTCGATGCTGCGATGCTGATGTTGAATGTTGGATGTTGATACTCTCGTCGTCGTCGTCGCTGCGTCGTTTTGTTGTCGTTGTTGTTGTTGTTGTCGCTGCCCCCGTCGCACTTAGTTAGATTTATGGCAAAGTCAGTCGAGCAATTTGCGTGGGTAAACATGCACTAAAACTCAATTTAGAGGCGGATATATGTATATACTCAATGTACATATATAGATATATGTATATAATATGTAGTTACAGTGCCAGCAAATTGTATGCTGACAGAGCCAGAATATGCCAACACCAACAACAACAACAGCAGCGCAATTTAATGCGATTTAAGCAACGCAAATTGAGCGGGCCACTTGAATGCTTGTCGCAATGAATGAATAACTGACTGCATGACTGGCTCCAACAACAGCAACAGTGGCAACTGATAACGATAACAACTAAGAAATATATCTCTCTCTCTCTCACTCTCTGTATCTCTCTCTCTCTCTATCGGTCGTGGTGCCTGCCTCATTTTATTAAATTATACACTGCAGATTCTCAACTCGGCGTACACCAATTAATCCCAACTGGATTTGGCATAAAGATAAGACAACGAGTATTTCGCCTCTATCGTTGTCGTTGTCGTTGTCGACATCGCTGCAGGGCAATCTGCCCAAAAATCCAAAAGGCTCACCCGACACCACCAAACCCTAGACATAGAGTCGGCCATTGCGATTCGTTGCTGTTCCCAAATGTGTCGTTTGACAATATTCAGAGAGCATGGCTTGCTAACTGAGTTGGGCGGCCTCTAAACGGCCTCCATTTTCATGTTCCCAGTCTGCCACTTGATACCAGCAGATAAGTCATTTTTATGTGACACTTTGCCTTAAATATTTCGCATTTCCTTTTTTTCTGTTTTCTGTTAGCTACTTTGCTGTTGTTGTTTGAAAGAGCAGCAGCACTTGCGGACTACTGACTATAGGGCGCAATTACATAAGGCAGAAGACTCACGTCCTGCCAAAAATTGCCTATGCCTTTCTCTCATTCTATCTCTACTGAGTAGGCAGCTGGGCAATGACACTTTATCGTATACATATATGTACATATTATAATGGAAGCAGCAGGAACTTTAATGGTTTCAGATTAACAGTGAAACAGTTGGTTTTTGATGAGATTAAGTTAAATAAATGCTAAAGAATTGAGTGAATTTCAATAGAGCAAGCAAGAAAGTAAATCTATCGATTTAATCATATCATAAAGACACATATTAACCTTTAAGTTAGTAAGTTAAGTTTAAACGTCTAATATCTTTAATCTTTCGATCTCTCTCTCTTCCACTAGCTTTTTATATATTAATCTTTTTAAACTTCACCGCAATCCATTCAATCCCATCTGCTACCCATTGTAATCGGCAGCAAACGCAGTGCGAAGCATTCGCACGTCAAAGTGGCCGACGCACTAACTGTCAAGTAGGTCAAGTGGCGTGACAACAGTCACATTTAGAGCCAAAATAACTGAAGCTGGCCCAAGTTGGGCTAACATCATTTGCCACTTGCCACATGGTTTGGTTTTCTGCCGTTGCAGCAGTTTAGCATTTGAATTTGGTCAGTTTTTGCAACTTGTTGGTTGGCTTTTAATGGACTTGAATTGACGCGCTGCCTCGCATTTAATTGGTGACTTTTGGAGTGCGTCGTCGCGTTGACCAAATTGGCCACAGCCCGAGCTAACTGGTTTTCTTGGCCAGAATTAAGCAATTCATAATATAATTTTATTTTTTTTTGTATATTGTGGTAGCTGGAAAATGTACTCGTAATTGAATTGAGTGTGTCTTTATTATTATTGTCACCAAGCACTGTGTGGGCAAACATTTCAACAGCTACGCTTAATTATAAGTCTTTCTCTTCTTATGTTCCCGTCGATATGGCTTGGAGACACTTGAGCCCATAAGCTGATCCCCATAGAAATTCAAACAGTCAACACAAATTATGATTGTTATTATTTTTACGCATTATTTATACACAATTCGTTTCTGGTCTTGTTTACATTATGTCTACACCTCATACCTTCAACTACAATTCATCTCCAACAGCTTTAGACTTTGGTTCCACACTCTATGTGAGGTGTCTAAGCCGCAGCTTTGTTGCCCGCTCACGTCCGCCCGGACACCATACACGACCTCGTCATTCTACAATTTTCGAATTTCTCTGTTTCTCTCTCTCTCTTTTCCGTACGCAGAAACGTTTCGGGTTACATTGAAAAGGGGCAGGTAGTGGAGGGATCAATTGACAGCAGCTCAATTTAGTCATGACTCGTTTTTGTTCGATTTCCAAAGACTCGATAAAAGTATGTGTGTATAAAGAGCCTCGCCCGCACTCACATTTGCGTGGGCAAATTGTTTTGATAATTTTTTTAAGAGGCTTTTTTCAGAATAAGTTCGCTGTTGCAATTATAAATAATCATATTGAAATTGAGCCTTACATGCGAGCACTCAAAGCTTAATTAAACTGAGATCTGTTTGAATTCTATGAATAGAGATATCAAAATGATTGAAGTGTAAAAATTATGGTTTGTATTTCGATATCTAAATAGAGTTAGTTTGCAATTTGTGTTGAAGCAGCGTTTTAAAGTAAGAAATATTCATCAATATCAACCAAACTTAATCAATATTAATCAAAATATATTAAAACTATTTATTGCTGAACTAATTAGCAAAAACCTTTTAACAGTTTTTACTAGTAAATAATTTATTTAAATTATCTATGGATGTATTTTGTATCGCACATGCACTTAATTGCCAGGGCTGTGTAATCAAGTGTTGGATGACAATTTTCTGCAAAATAATTTTACATACTCAATTGCATCTTTTTCAATTTTCATTGCAGACATAACCTCAATTATAGCAGACCAATTTTATTTTTCTGTTTGATTTTCACTCAAGTGGTTTATATTGACAGCCACTTATTTTGCATATGCAAATATACTATATGTATGTGTATTTGAATGTTGTTTGCTCTATTTGGCTTTTTCAATGCATAAATACATGCCACACCCTAACGCGTGTGTGATTTTATATTAAAATATTTTTGATTTAAAATGTATTTATATATTTTACATTTTGTTTGACTTTTTCAGTTGGTTTCAAATTGCATTTGTTTGCTTAATGCTTTTCGATTTTTAACAGCATAATAAATAAATTGCCCGCTCGACTGCACTTCAGCAAAAACAAATTTATGAAAATCACATTTTCACAAAAATGTTTTACCATTTTATACAAAGTTGAAATTTCTATAATATGTATGCATGCATGTTTGTATGTATAAGCCACACGATTAACAACAGTTAATCAAAATAATTTTTTGACACTGCTGCTTGTTGGTATTTGGCTTTTATCGCTGCCACATGCAAATCGCATTAAGCGCCATTGGTCAAGGGGACAAACGGCGGGAGCCTGCCTGTCATTTTCATAATTGGCCAAAAAACCAACAACGAACCGCACAACTATTAGCCAGGCGCACAAAACTGACTGAGTGACGGACTGACGGACTGACTGACTGACTGAAAGAACCTATATTCGCGGGGTGAAGTGGAAGAGGGAATGTCAATGGCCATTTTGGTTGGTGGCCCGTTATTAAAATTTAACGCCGCAAAAGCGTAAAATTGCCACATTTATCTGGCAATGTCCTTTCCCCTGCGATCCTGTGTGTGTGTGTGTCGACATTCTGTACGTGGCATTAAAAGTTTTTAAAATAGCACAAATTGACTTTTGATGTTTCGCGGTTGATTTTTTTTTAATGGTGCGTAAAAAGTTTATTAAATTTTAAAGCAATTTTTGGAATGTTTTTTTTAGGTGCGTCTATATCTGAGTTTTGTCTCGTTTGTTTGTGTGTTTGATTTCCATAAAAATAATTTTTCAATTATGCTGGCGACACGACATTGGTTGCAACTTGCAACTGAAATGTACAAACAGTTGGCAACACATGTGGCAAACAGTGTGTGGAGGGAAAACAGGGTAAAACGGAGAGGCGGCGTCGAGTCGTCTGTTGCTGTGCTCATGTAATGAAGTTTCAAATGAAGTGCGACAACTAACAGAGTAAGCGACACTAAAAGGATTCACCATAGCTGCGAAACGGGCGCACAACTGCGGTGTCACATTTTGTGGCAATAATGTCGACAAAAAGGAGCGGCAGCTACACCCAGGAATACGGTAACAGAAAGCGGCTCCTTGTTGCAGAGCTTCATGCAGCGCACATGGCAACACGACTATTGCAATTATTTGGCAGCAAGTGTTGCTTGTTTCAGCCGTTTTTTTTTTTTTTTTTTTGGTGGGGAGTACGACAACTTAAACCTCCTCTTCACCCTTCTTGACAATCAATGCAGTTTTGATCTTTTTGCTTGTCAGTTTTCATTGGTGCCGAGAAGGCGACTCCCAAAGCCGCCTGTCTGGGTTGCACTATGGCCGACAAGGAGATTGTGAAACGGGCTATTAACGCAACTTTTTCAGTTAGTGTTTAAGGCAAGTGCTGGAAATGATAGCACGAGATTTTTTTTTCAAGTTTAAAATATAATAGAAAAGTTTTTAAAACAATGTTAAAGGGTGTCTCTAAATATTATTTGTTCATTGAACAGATAATCCAGCAAATGCAACAAATAAATTGACATTTACATTATTTAAAAGTTTTTAGTTGTTGCGCAGAAGCCAGGTTTAAATTCTGCATAATTTTGGCAGAATATTTTAATAGCCAGAACTGTTTCGCAATTGCAATTTAAATAATTTTCAGATTATTTAAAACTAAATTCGTTAATGTGTTTTCGCTTAGATTTTAATTCAAATTGCTGTCGCTCTATAATTTCGGTATAAAAGTGTTGCTATTTTCAATAAAACCATCAGCGATTTGCATAATAAACCTGACAGAAACAACATCAACGCGTCGCTTTAAACAAAAACTCGCATTAATATCCATTTAAATATCTCAAACAAAAAAACCAAAACAAAACAAGTTAGAAAGCTTGAAATGCACGGCTTAAAGATACTATTATACCAATTCATATATTTCGTACTTTTCGTTTTGTGTGTTACAACATTTTAAAAACTTAAACGCATCATTTTAAAATGCGTTTAAATGAAGTTTCAATTTTTAAAATACATTTTCTTAATCAACCGAGACTTTTTGCTTAATAACTTCTATACAAACAATATTCCATTCGTGGTCAAGAGATGTTTTAATGTATTAAAACTTCTACTTAAAGATTTTACAGGGTATACCACTTTAAAAAAACTATCGAAAAGCCCAAAAATATGGAATACATAAAACGAATTTATTTAGTTAGCACCTTTTGGTTGTTTGCGTGCTCCGTTTGGGGCAATAAAAATACCAACAACAGACAAATAGACAATTAATTATGGGCTACAAATAATAACAATAAAAATTAATAAGCATTAATGTGAGTTATGAAATCTTTTTTTGTTTGCAGTAAGTAGCGTCTTCTTCGCCGTCTACAAGCAGCAGCAACAAAAGTTTTATCGCATTAATTTTTATATAACGCGTAGCAAGGCAGCAGCAACAAATCACACTGCCAACAAGCAAACAACACAAAACAGCAAACAACTGCAGGTAATTATTATTTATATTAGGTTATACTTCTAGGTGCTTAAAAAGTGGGTGTTGGAAAGGGGGTAAGTAAGCGTGGGGTCTAATTTTCAGTACGCGTTGCCAACTTTTGTGCTTATCTTTGTTGGCCAAAAAAAAAGCAGGCACAAATAAGTATCAACAAATTTTTACAGCGTCGTCGGCTTTTTGTCTTTGATACACACACAAACACATCGAGACATCCAAAGTGTCGTCTGAGGGAAAAAGAGGCAGAAAAGGGGAAAGCAGCGTTTGATTGGAATTCACACTGGCATCAAACTAAAAAAAACATAGGCGATAGAAACAGAAGAAAAAAAAAACTAAATTGGCACTGGCACAGATCAAAAGGTGCCGTCAAAAGTGTTAGGCGACAAATAGACTCGAGGGCTTCTCATATTATTATTATTACTATGTCTATTTATGCAAATGTTTTTTTTTTTTTTTTTTTTAGGGGAGCCTTGCATAATTATGTTTGATCGGGGCTTAAACTGTTTTAATCGCGTCGTCTCATCATTATGTTTTTTTTCAGCTTTCAATTAAAAAAAGGCGTCATGCTAATTATTGACATTTAGCTACAAATGTGACAAGTTTAAGAACCAACAGTTTTCCATTTACTGCTTGTTGTTGCCTCTTGTTGATGTTCGTAATTAATGCATAGCAATTACTCCACAACAGCTGTGGACCAATTGAACTGCGAATGCGAATTGCAACTGGCAACTGCCAGCAACACACAAAACCCTCAACTCTGCTGCATTTCACTCAGAGACATGACATATGTCAAGTGTCAGTTGGGCAGCTGCTGCAGAAGAGAAGTTACGTCCAGGCCTACGGCTGACAAATTAGGCAAAGGTAATCGTTATTTGAAAAAGTTTTCAGCACAGGTGGAAGTGAAAAATATACATACATATTGAGTAATTGGAATTTCTTCGCGTTGCAAAACAATATTTGAAACAGTATTTGAACTAGAAAATAGGATGACAGCAAAGTGACTTTAAAGTTTGTTACACTGTTTTATTTTAAATAGAAACGTTTATAAACATGCTATTATTTATGTATATAATATTAATAGTGAGAAGTAATTGTAATTTTTACAAATGCATCATTCAACATATAAAAAATCCCTAGTTGGCTATTCTTCTTGTTTTTTGAATGATCCATCAACACAAACCTGTCCATCTTTTATTCGAATTCCAAAAACTAATTAAACTAAAAGCTATGATGCTAGTTAATCACTCAGTGCCAGCTGTTTTTATCATCTGGGCTCTCAGGCATGCATATTTATAATTTCCAAATTAAACGATTTGCAAAGTGTGTGGTGGCCAGCGTGGAGCTGACTGCCTCTCTGCTGCAGCTACGGAGCCATTGAGCCATTGAGCCATGCAGCCAATCAATCAAATTCAGCAGCTCAACAACAAAAACAATCCCCAGTACCTTGTGCTGCTATGCCCATGCCTAAAAACACATCATCCATCCCCTACTTTAGTTTAAGCTGCCCGCTTGATTACCGTTCAAATTTGATTGATTAAATGCCGTTGTCAACCGCGTCGCTTGAATCAAGTTCCAACTCGGTCTCAGAATCGACTCGACTCGTCTTCCAAGTGCTGGCTGTCAGCGCTTTTGTCAACCGTTGTCGACAACAGGCAACGACTGGGTCTGGAATAATCCCCCAGGGATTGCAGCGGATACTAGGATATAGCATCCCTAGCATGCTGGATACTGTGTAAAAAAAAACACATGCTTGCATTTTAATTTAATTACTTACAGCATCGAAAGCAGCAGAAGAGAAGAACAACAAATTTACTCCTACAACAATTTAATTGATTAATAAGGATTGTCAACCCCGAACATTTTTCGATGGGATGCGGGGTTATTTTCCGTTCACAAGTCGCCTCGCTTGGTAGGGTGTCCCTCTGTCGTAGTGTGACAAGGGTTCCCACTCGTTTCCAGATGGGAGTCAGATGTAGCAAAACGGAATGTGACAAAATTATGGGCTTGATAATGGCACTCGAAGAAGCCTCATGAGGTGTCCCATTTTTATATTATGTCAACTTGAAGCACAAGCTGAGGTTGGTAAGTAGAGGCAAGTGGGGAAACAGAGCTGCCAGATAGACTCATAAACATATGAATAATATTATAAGAGTGAAATGCTTAAAGTTAATAGGCAATATTTTGGAGATAGAGTTGCCAGACTTTTGAACTTTGAAATAAATGAGTGCGACATTTATGGCATTCGAAAAACTATTCAATAACTTTATCGAATTTTTATTTCAAGATTTTTTACGAAATTGCTTCTCAATTTAAAATATATACTGTAATACTATTTGTCATTTATTTAATCAATTCTCTTCATAACTAAATAGAAGAGTTGCCACCTCATCTTAAAGCAAAAAAAGTATAATAACTTTTTTTTAACTTTTATCATCGTAAATCTCAACCAACTGACAATTGGTTGAGTTCTATGGCACAATTCAGAGAGTGCCTCTTCATAAATCTCAGAGCCCAATATGAATGCACTCAAACAAATAAACTAGCAACTGTTATCAGTGGCAGTTGCGTCGTATTACAAAATCAACCAATATTTTTCAATTGCTTGTGAAAGAACAACTGAATTTCGATGTAAACATCAAAAGTCAGATTAAGCTACTCTATACAATGCATAAGAAAAAAACGCTAAAGCCGCTTGCTAGCTAGCTAACTGAATCGAGTACGGAGAGAGAGACCCACAAATTGAATCTAATCGTGCGGCTATCTACGTGTAATTACAATTAACTTGAATGCGTGTTTGGGGGAAGAGAGTGAAAAACTAACGAGCAAAAAGATAATGAAATATTTTTCTGTGCTGTACGATGATTGTGTGGGTTGGAGATAAGCCCACAAGTAACACAGGGCAGGTTCACTGCATGCGCCAGAATGTGGCGGATAGATTGGGTAGCTTTTGTGGTAGCTTCAACTACTCCGCCTCTTCCCTCTACAATAACAGTTTCCATTTTGGTAATCAATCATTGTCAATGCCGCCTGCTGTTGTTGTCAATGCGGTTTGAGGAGTTCATTTTACGGGGTGAGAGTAAGAATTTAAATTGCCAGCAAGTATGTGAAACTAGGGGAGGAAGAATTTTCTTAACGGGACTTTAATATTTGCTCGATTTAGGGAGGGCGCTAACAAAGGAAGCCGAAGCCTGTGAAAATGAAAATGAGGCCAATGTATAGAAACTAATAAAAATCAAAATGAAATCAAATTAAATAAGTAAGCAACAAAAGTGTGCTAAGAGAACCAGCATAAAAAAAGAATAGACATAAGATGACAACAACAATAAAGCACAGCTATTTCAGCAGCTAGAAGAAAGGCAAACGATAAAGGAAGACGAACCTAAATTAAAGCAGGACTCTGATAAATTTCTAAAGCAGACACAATGAAAATTACAGCGACAACCATCGAGAAGCAACATAAAATGCGTACAGCTAAGGAAGAAAAAGAGGAAAAGTCAAAGGGAAAGCCAAAATGAAAAAAAAGAAGGAAGCAAGCGGAAGGAAATGCCATTATGACGTAAATGTGCTAAAATAAAACAACATGGCGGACAACGACAACAACAACAACAACACCGATGGCAATGGCGAACCGTGTCGAAAGCAAGAAGCTCCCCGTAGCGCCCAGAGAGCATAGTCCTAGTCCCTTATAACAGTGTGTGTGTTTGTGTGCGTTTGGGGCTAATGTCAAAGTCAATCTTGGGAAAAACGCGTAGTGCATAAACATACAGCCAAGTAAAGAAACAAGGCAAAGGCAACACCAAAGCCAAAACCAACCCCCGAAAATCATTTTGGGGACGACTCGAAACGCAAAAAGAAAAAAAAAACAACAAGAAAACGACAACTCGATTTTTCTTCGAGCATAAGAAAAATTACCAAAATTAAAGCAAAAGAAAAACAATTGTCTCGTTTCCTTACTTTTTTCCGACGTTCGTTTCCTGTTTTGTTTTTTTCCTACACATGTGCCAGGGAAGGGGTTAAAACTCTTTGGAGAGCAACAAGAGAAATTGTTTAAAATTGCCAACTGTAAAGTGGCAATGAGCGTCAGATGAAAATGTTAAACACGTTCTTCGAGTTAAATTTTGCTTTTGTTTTTCGTATTTTCTTTTATCTAGCGTTTCTGATTTGTCTAGGCAAGAAGGCAAAACAAGCCGCAACAAAAGCATAAGAATCGGTAAACAGACGTAAACTTTATCAAAAAAAAAAAAAGCTGAAGAAGTTTAAATGCTCTTGCGTTAAAGTTTAAGAAGGAATTCATTTGTTATTGATCCGTTTTTATGTACAAAACAACGTGGAAAGCGCTAAATTTCTCCTTTTTAACTTGAATATAGTAAAATATTATATTTCCTATTAGTAATAACAAACCAATACTTCCAGATATCATCTATACCAACATATAATTCATTTATTTTTATGGTAAAAATCATTTACACTATCCAATTTTAAAACCAACCTTTTTTTTATCAAAACAAAAACTTGTCAGTTAATAAAAACCTTTTTTTACTTCGTCAATTTCTACATGGTATTTCTTCTATTAAGTTTTCTTTAAAGCGTAACAAAGTCGATAACAAAGTTATCATATAGAAACGAATAAGGTTATCGCAAACAGCTGCAAATAATACTAGAGCAATGTCTGCAATCGTCTATTACATTTGCACCTTTCTGAGCTCGCTCTTCTAGCGCCTTGTCTGCAGGATTTTCCCTTTTTTCCGAAGTCAGCGTCGTCGACGTCGTTGTCGCTGCAGTCGACACTTTGGGGGTGGTTAGATAAAATGTGGAAATTGTTGAAAACGTTGCGAGACTGCTTGGCCTGGCCGGGTCTGGCCTGTGTTGGTCTGACTAAAGCCTGCATCGTTATGTGTGTTGTGCGCCCAGGGTCGACGGACTTGCGACGCTTTTGGGGGTGGTTGGAAGGTGCGATGCAGACATTGTCAATGGTAGCTTGCTCTTGCCCCATGTGCTTTGTGTCGGTGTGTGTGTGCGTGTTTGTGTCTGTGTTTGGCCATGTCCTTGCTTCGTACGCTTGCTGGCTGGCTGGCAGGCATTTTCAAAAAAATTTTCCTTCCTCGTTGTGTTGGTGAAAAACAAAATAATAGCAACAACAGCTTGAAGAGTGGCAGCAACAATTTTGCAACTCATAAAAAAGGAAATTTGAACTTGGCCTGATGTATGTAGTACGTCCGGACCGCGACCGGAATCCATCACCCCCTCCGCCCATAGAAAACTGCCAATGTGGACGACCACTGCGGCAAGTGCCCAACTGGCGAAATGAAAATACCAGCCAGACGGTAGCTCCAATAGCCAACGGGTGGTTTTGCAGCTCAGGCGTACCAATAATAGCAACAACAACTATTACGGGTATTGTGAACAGGGAACAGGACAAGCAACGAATTTCGCTTGAGAGTTGGTGAAAGTTGCCCTTGAATGGTGTTTCGGGTTATTTGTGTTCCTCTTGCAAAACGTTGCGACCCCCGTCATTCAAGTCTATATTGGTCCTTTCTTCTTCTCGCTTGGTATCCAATTGAGTTCGGGATTCAGTGTTTGCAACCAAATTGAAGTCGATAAACATGAAACTAGCCTAGGCACAATCAACAAACAGCAACTGGACACAACTACTGAAACTTTATTAACGTTTAGAGAACGTTTGATGAGTTTAAAGAAAATTTAAAAAATTTGATAATGTGCAGAAAATTTGAGCACAAAATATTTTAACTTGTCAAAAGTATAACCAATTTGTAGTAAATGCATTTCAAAAAACATATTAGTGAAAAATTGTAAGGATAATCAAAAAAGCTTCGACAGTTGTTGATTTCTCACATTTTGTATTTTGTAGGGAAATATTTAATCAATTAATAGAATTTTTAGTACTTAATATTTATATTTTTATTTTTTTCAAGGATCAATAAAATAATAATAAATAAGTATTTTAATAGCTACAAGTTTGAATTTAACCCAAATCCATAGATTTAGATTCAAAATAAATGAAAATTCTCTTCACGTTTGTGATTAAAATATATTATAAAATGCGCTAGAAAACTTACCAGCTTAAAATAATGTATATTGAGCACTATTGAATTAATATTGCATCAAAAAATCCTCATAAATATTTAAACGTCGTTTATTTATATGTCTGTATATATATATGATTTTATAAAAAATTGTTATTGCACTTATTTTATGTTAACAGATTTAACTGTAGGTCGTATACGTTTTGGATTAGCACGGCACGGAACGGAACGGTTGCATTTGCTGATTAATATTATTATTTTTACATTTTTAGAGTTAATCATAGAACTTGGAATTATAATTAAGATTTGATCGGCTGTAAAAGTTTATTTTATTTTGACTCTAGAAATACACGTGATTATTGATATATAAAAAGCCGGCAAGAAAAAGAGAGAGCCGCACAAAGACAAATGCGAGACGCACGTGGCAAAACACACACCAATGCACAAACAAACAACTCGACGACCAAGAGCCAACAATAAACAGAGAACTACAAATGGCAGCCAGGTGTGAGCATAGTGACCAGAAAAAAAAATACTATAGTAGCAGCCAGGAAAACCAGGCAAACAGCAAAGAGCAGTAAGAGCGGCAGGCTAAACAACTAAATCAAATCGCAGCCAAGTGGCATAGACAGCTGGCAAATCTCCCTCAATTCCCCACCTACATCTCCTCCTCCTTGCCACCTTTTAACGGTGCCCAACAATTTCCAGCCGCTGCCCGGTTGGCTGCCTCTCAATGGGCTCTGGGGCAAATATTTTAAATGCGCAGATTTTTGGCATGTTTTAGTGGCAGTTCACGTTTTGAATTGTTGCCATCATAGCAGTTGGGTAACAAATGGGAGCTGGGCATCGTAAACAGCAGCAAAATACAGGGCAACTCGTTCCACTGACAATTTAATACAAAAAATGCCAAACATTTCAAAAGCGCCCAACCGAATTCCAACCTAAGGCACAAAAAAACAAACAAACAAAAAATGAATTTGTCATGCCTTATATTAAATGTTTGTTGAAAACAAAACGAGGAAATATTGAAAAAACACATTTGATAAAACACAAACTTGCTGCTAATATATTGAAAGCGATGCCCCAACAACAATTAATGGGAGACTTTGGATTTAAGACAAAACTTTGGATTATGTTTTAGTTCTAATTTTTCTTAAACAAAAAGTTAATCGTCATTTTTATATTCATAATTTTGACTCGTGCTAAAATTCTTTACTGCAAATCTCAAGGCATGTAAATTTTGTATGCATGATAGAATGTCTTGAATGAAATATTCTAATCTTAAAGAACATTATTATTATTAAAGAATATTTTCTCAGATTTTTCAACTTTTAGCTCGTTTTTTTAATTAAGTTTGTCTGATCGTTAAAAAGTTTTTGTGCAATATTTAATAACATTTTAAGTATGCTTAGTATAAAATTCAAATATATTATGTTAAGCATTTTTATCGCTTACTAAGAAATCTTCAAATCAGCGCATACTTTTAATGCTATGTGTATGCGTTTTAAATTGTTGCTGTTTAAAGCGTCAGCTTTACCCCGTGTTTGGGTTAGGAAAAGGATTCGTGCGTGTTCCTATTGCTGTTGCCTTTGCTTTTGCTTTTTCTATTTCTATTTCTGTTTCTGTTTTTGCATCGCCAGACTAACTCAATTAAAGGCACCAGACAGAAAGTGGAGTGCCATAGTGTTTGTGCTTGCAAGCCAGCCAGCCAGCCAGCCAGCGTGCAAGAGAACGAGACAGAACAACACACACTGATATACCATTAGGCAGGAGAAGCCCTTTTAGCATGAAACCTGCTGCTGTGGCTGACAAGAAAATATACATTTTATAATTTCGAAATAAAAATATTTGCCGGCAATTCTAAATTGTCGTTTTATGACTGTATGTGTGTGTGCTGTTAAAGCGTGCGGCAAATAGCAGCGAAAATAAAAGCGTTTCTACATAAATGTATCTAGATACTTTTTACAGTCATGGCAGCAGCTAACAACAAGAACAACAAAAAGAAGGCATGTCTGGCACGTATTTTGCTGTGTTGTGTCTGTTGTTTGTTGTTGCTGTTGCAGTAAACTCGTCTCGTAAATATACTAAAACGACAAAAAAAAAGGTGGGAAATAAACTTTATTTCATCGTCTGAGCTGACGACAGAGACGTCTACGTCTACGTCACCGTCGACATCAACGTTTGCATTTCGCTCTCTTTGTGTTGTTTGTGTTTGGTGCTGTCGCTGTGAGTTTTGTATTTGTTTTGTTGAAGTGAGCGCAACTGTGTTTTTCGCATTTTCCTTCAATGGTTTTCCTTCACTTTCATCATAAAACAGCTGCGCTCACAAGCGAACAAACTTTTTGCTATTTAGATACACACACATAAACACACAGAAATAAACACACACGCACGCACGCACAGACACACACACACACACACACCCACCCACACAGAGAAGCTTTGTGTTGGGTAGCTTTTGCCGTTTACCGTTTTGGTTGTTTTGTTTATTATTGATTTCTTTTAGCGTTGCGCGTTCGCCGCCGTTCGGTTTACAAATGCCGCCAAAATTGCAATCAAATGCAGTTTTTATCAGTTTTACTCTCTCTTTCTTTTTTCTTGAATCGCTCTCTGCTGCTGCTGCTGCTTGGAGGCCACTATTAACTCCCACACGCGATGCTGACGCTGACTGCGCTGCTGTTGTCTGCCGACCGTTAATTAAACGCGCGACTTTTTTTTGTTATTGTTATTAACACGTCGTACGCTTTGTTATCAGCATTCGCCGCCACCGCTGCTGCTGCTTTTTTCGCGATTCACATTCGCGCATTCTTTAACCACACTGCAGGCAACGGTCGCTGCTGCTCTGCTGCTATTTGCCGCTAATCGCTTTTGGTTTACTGCCGCGTTGCGTACTTTTTCCGGTGATTTCCACTTGCTAACTGACATTTCTGGCGACTTTTCCAAGCGGGCCCACTGCCAATCCGCCGCCTTTCGTTTGTTTGTGCACACATTGAGCAAAAGAGAGCGAACCCGAAAGAGAGCGAGAGAGAAAGAGCGCCAACAGCTGTCTACTGCGCCGGTCACAGTTGAAACTATTGCAAATTTTTGCGCCTAGTGCTGCCAACTCGCTGCATTTTTCGACCGTTAAGTTCGAATTGGCGAAAGCAATTGAACATATAACAAATAAACGTGCTAAAATATATAAGAAATTGTATTGAAACTGCGATTATTTACAGCTGATGTGAAATTAAGCATGTTTTAAGTTTGATACATAATTTAATATTGAGCTGGGAACATGGGGAAAATGAAACATTCACCGCGCATGAGCTTTGTTTTGGGAATTGATTTGAGTTTTCTCTTCTCTCTCGCTCTCTGAAAAAGCTACACAAACCAAGTACACAAAAACAAAGCGTCCCCAACCCCTTGCGACAGCTCGAAAGAGGGTGGCTAAACAGAAGCAATGTTAGTACATACATTGTAAATGGCATTTCCCAAGACCTGCCGGCCGGCTCACTTGTGGTCAGCCAGTTTGGCTACCTGAAGGGTCGAAATGTTGTTGTTTTTGTATTTGTTCTTGTTGACAAATGCCACTGACATTGGTCAGGATATCGGACAATGAATTACGGCTATACAATCTCTGAGGTTGATGGCTTAATATAACTTGCCACAAAATGAACTCAAACTCTTTTATTAATACAGTACAAATAATATTTTATTTTTTTTATTTAAGCTTTACATACAAAGAAGTTATCTTGGTAAAAAAGTTTTTCAGCTAAGTTTTTATTGTATCTTACTTTTCTTTTTTCAAGAATGTGCTTTTTTTCTAAATCAATATTTATAATTAATACATAAGTACTTATTGTTTGATGTTTTCTTTTCTGATAAGTTAAATTAAAAGAAAAGAGCCCTCAGTAGAGCTCTTAGTTATTTTGGTTATATGCCCCGCTCTGCTCTTTCTTTATACCCCCTTCTATCAAAAGCCCTCATCAATCGTCATTGGCTAAATATTTTTTCAACAATTAAAACCATTCATGCATTGAAATTTGTCGAAATTGTGGATCACCTGCGGTGCACAAGAATTTGTTTGCATTGCAATTAGTAAATTTGTTTTCAGAAAGAAAAGAAGGGGAAAAAAACGCACGGCAAAACGACTCGATATTCTTAAAATGTTTAAGAAATTTTAAGATTCTTTACCACACGCTATTTTATGGCCAAAAGCATGTTGTTTACCGAAACATTGCGACTGAGAACCAGCAAGATATTGCAAGTGGAAGCAGGGGAAGGGGGTAATGCAACACAACGGGGGCGGCACTTAGTTTGCCATTTTTATGAGGCGCTTCAAGTCGCGGGCGTGAAGAACTAAACACCATGTGAAGTGTCGAGGGAAATTGAGTTATCCGATTGCAAATGAATGAGGGGGATGGAGTGAAGGCAGAGTAGTTTGGGGCATTGTTATGGCCCCCTTGAAGTGCACTCAATCATTTTGTCCGATCTGGCACTGGAGTCTGGTCTGTTTATTTAGCATTTTTACACACGCCACAAATCTGTCCACAAAACGCAGTTCCCTTCGCTCCCCCCCTAACCCCTTTCTCTGTTTATTTTTCTCCCTATTCCGCAACAGCTCATTTGTTTTTGTGTGTGTGTGTGGGTGTGTGGGTGGAGTGGCCTCTTCAGTCATTATGTATATACATATATTTGTTAATCGTAATGATTTGTGCAAATGGCGTTAAATGATATTTGACATTTGTCAACTGGAATATCTTTTGGACATTCTGTGGGCGTATCTGAAGCTCTCTTGACTTTGATTTAATTTGATTGCTCTCCTAAAATGTTAATGATAATGATGATGATTATTTGTCTCTCGGCAAGGAAATGCTTCATTGTCATCATTCGCTCGAGTCGAAATTAATATTGATGGGTTTGAATCTCCTAGAACTTATTCCATTCTCAATTTATTTAATGGTCAAGCCACTCGCAGCTGGCAAATGAGCCATCAGTTGGCGCTTTAATTAAACCAAAGTCGAGTTATTCAATTAATATTACAAAAAATTATAAACAATAAACAATAAGTGCTGTGGCCAGGCCGGAATTCTATGCCAGCTGAAAACGATGTTTACATTAAAGCTGTAGCGCCGGAAATGCGAGTATGATGACAATTGACAGCACTTTTTGTTTTGTTTAATCCTTTATTCAAGTTGAAAGTGTAATAGGGGCATAAAAACTTTGGTAATCGATCCGCAACGCATCACTATATGATTTAAAGATTCTAATTTGGCTGTGCATTTTTTAAAAAACAATTTTTCTTTATATGTTTTTAAATGGTATTTTATTACTTACAACTTTCTTTAAATTTCTGACTCCTAATAAGGTATAGTATACTTTTTTGTAATTCTTATGAGTTCAACCCTTTTTCATCTTTAGATAGAACATTTCCAATTCGTATTTATTAAGCTGCAGCTTACCAATTACACAGTGTTTTTGTATGCATTATTTTTTGCTCCCTTGCTGCTTTTAACAATTTCTACTGATTAATTAATAACAATAAAAATTGAAGCGAAAAAAACGTTAATGATTAAACACAGTGGCTGCAAGCAAAAGTGCAACAAAAAACTACATATATGTATTGCATATAGTACATACATATGTATATGTGACAAGCAATTTGTTGTTGCTTTTGATTTATAGTGGGAAATGTGAATAAAAATCGTAGCATACTCTTGGGCATGTGGGATAAAATAAAAACACTGCAGCCGAGCAATAAATCAGAAAATGGCCAAATGTGGGTGGGTCAGTGGAAATGGGCGCGGCTTGGCCTGCAATGGTTGTTGCAATTGTTGTTGCTGTTGTTGTTGTCACCATTGCCATGGACGCAGCTTTTAAACAATTTGATTTTATTGCATGGCAAAAATTCAATGAAGCGACCAACGACCAAATGACAAAACGTCATAGCGACAAACGGCTGACAGCAGGCGCTGAAAATTTGCATACAGGAACATACGCCACACACACAAACACACACACAGAGCCAACATGTTAATGCAAATAAATTGCCTGCTGACTTTATTTAAATTTCCCATAAGACACACATATGTATAAGTAAGGGAGAGAAATTCTTTCTCCTCCTTTGTGCCTAAGCAGGCAACGATGCGGTAAAGTGTTAGACACCGAGCAGGTGGAACATGTGTTGTGTATCTGTGTGTGTGTATGTGTGGGGCAACAACTGCCTGGCGGCAGCAGCTTTTTGTAATTTTAATTTTGATTTTAATTTGTGTTGAAATATTTACATAATCACTGACTGACAACATGCTGCACCTCAGCGACAAACAGGACTCAAACTTGAACGATACAGGACTTAGTTCAACAGGAGTTGCTGCGAAGCAGCTGCTGCTGCTGCTGCTGCCTGCTTCCAAAATGTATTAAACTTTAATGAAAAAGTATAAGCCCTACATAAATGATTTAATAAGAACACACACGCCAATGTGTGTGTGTGTGTAGGTGTGTGTTGTTTTTGTTGTTTTTGCATCTCATTAATGGCACGCACGTTAGCATTAAGCATTTGAATTTAACTAAATTGCGAACCGAAAAGCCGCTGTCAACACAATAATCTGGTTACCATTTTTCATCGCATAAGCGCAAAAAGCCCACAATAGAAATCAGATTCTGAAAACAATAAAACAAACAAATACTATTGAGTAACTGCTGTTAAAACATTCTTGCATGCAAAAGCGGATTGGGAAAGGTTGACTAGCAAAAATTAAAGCAAATTGTATTTAAATCAAGTAATACAGTTTTAAGTTCTAGCTGGAGTTTTAAGTTCTCAATGAAGTTATTATTATAAACTTGATAGAGAATTTTGGGCTTCCTATTTATGAAATCAAATATTCCAAATAAAAGTTCAAATATAAAAAAAAATATATATAAATACATACATCCAAAAAGCTAGAGACTTGAAACTTTTCAAACACATATCTTTATCTATCGCCGGAACAGATAAAGTTTCAAGATTCTTCGCCTACTGGGGGCTGGCAAATCGATGAATATTATATATATATATCAAAATCAATAAATCGACCCTATTCGCACATCCTTACAGCTGGAATTATCAAATTTTGTAAGGAAATAGCTATGGCATCCCTCAAAAAACAGCATAAAAATGTTGGATCCACGCCCACCCATTCGCAATAATCTGCATTAAAACTTTGGATGCCACGAATTAAGTACAGCCAACAATACGAAGAGTGTCCTTCGCGTTCCTCTTGTTGCTTTCAACTCATCTCGAATATAGTAACTACCGCAAATCTGACATTGCTCTGTACTTTCCCCTCTTTGACAACCTTCAACTATGCCTATTCTAACTGTGCTTAGATAACGACAGCTGCAACAGAACGAAAAACACTTGCAGAAATATGCAGAAAAGTATATCAAAAATGAAAATATAGAGGCGAAAAAACGCATATTTTTAATTAGAGCCTCCTTTGAAAAAAAAGGGGGCGTATGTGATTTAGAGGCCTGTGCAATTAACTTTGACAAGAACATCAAGAGTGCAAGTAGAAGAGGCACTAAGAGAAAATACGTATACGTACTATCAAATGAGAGGGTGGGGGGAAAACTGCAATCGCTTTCACTTGGCAGCAGCAAAGATCAAAGGAATGCAGTTGCTCTCTAGCGGCATATGCCTACAATGGGGCTCTTTATATAGCGCTTCAAACTGCAAGCTTCTAGCTTCTTCGAAAACACAAAATATAACCGAGCGCTTAAAACGCAACTCCAGCAGCAACAGCAACAAAAACAACAATATTAATAACAATAACAAATGGCATCAAGCGCTCAACAACTCGACTCAGGCACAGAGAGAGAAAAGGGAAAAAGAGAAAGATATGCGAATAAGTGAATGAAAAATTTTCATGAATGGAAATGTAACTGCCGCTGCTGTTAGCTGTTGCCAGAGATAAAAGCCCAGTGGAAAGCCATAAATACAGGTAGCAGCATTCTGAATGGCTGGGTAAACGATGCCAAGTTGAGCATTGTGGCAGTGTGGGGCCTAAGTGAATTGCCGCTTGCCACAGGACAACATACACAGATACCAACACACACAAACACAAACATGACAATGCCAAACTCAACTCGACTTCTAGTGGTTCCTGTGCCTGCAACAGTGGAACTCTATTGCATTGTTTAGATGCTGCTAGTTGCTGCTAGTATGTAGTAGCTGCTGGCAAAAAGCCTTTGATTTATGACATGTGCGTTTCAATTTTGATTGTGTTTGTTGCTATTGCCGTGGCAAAACTTGTGTGTAACTCAACAGTGGAGTGAGTGGTGCGTGCTGAATACTGTTGAGTGGTTGGTTAGTTTGCACCATAGGTACAGTTGCGTCATTAACTGGCTTGTAATCAACGAAAAAGTTGTTGCATACTTTTGTGGGGAAAAGAACAAAATCCATGCAGTGTTGCATTTGCAAGATATGAACGAGACAACGTGATTTTGGAAAATGTATCTTTAAATTAGCTTATGTTTGCAATGCAATTCTGTCATGGTTGTTGGTTAGCATTGAAACGTTTCTCTTTAAATATTGCAATATACAATAAGAATATCTTCTTTATTCTGGAACAAACTAGTTTTTCTTATGTTCCTTTCATATATAATTTTCAACCACACTATTAAGAACAGAGATTAGAATTTGAGCTCAATTTCTATTGCCTACTATGACTTTTATTAGTATACTTAACTTAAGAGTATACATAACTTGCAATGTATGCATATATGCATACATATAATACTGGTTCAACAAAGAGAACAAAAGTGAGTTTGGACAGCTGCAAATATATATTTAAGTGGATTAAATTCCTTCCAACAAAATATATATTTTATTTGACAGAAACCCATTGTCTTTGTTATTTAAAACACACAAGCATATTTATTTTTATAAGGGTATTCCTGTTTCCAGCAAAGTCAGAGAGTTAGAGCCATAAAGGAAGCCGACAAGGCACAAACGGTAAACAACATTTCCCACAAATCTCATGTTAATTTTTGTGAAAAATGCAGCTCAAAAACATTGACAACAACAACTAGAGAAGAGCCTGTGGAAATGCAGTTGCATTCTTAAATGGTGGGAAAAGAAGCAGGAAGGATCCTTGTGTAGATAGGCATGCGAGCTTTGAACTAAGGGGCACACACACATGCACCACCACTCTCCACTACTCTCCGCAGGCGTTCATAAATTGTGGCAGAATGCATTTTTCACAAGAAACGAGACAAAACGAGAGACCCGAGAGCAGAAGGCAGAAGGCAAATGCAACGAGAGATGCAATCTCAAGTGGTTATCTCTTTTGCGTATGGTAAGAGGTAAAGCCCTCTAGGCTGGAAGGGGCAAAGGGTTAACCCTCTGGTCCTGTGGTCCTGTGAACACGCCGTGCTGGCAAAGTCAACATCAAAGTTCACGCCGACAAAGCGTTGCGAGTAAATGTTTAATGAGCGAGGTGGAGCGGTGGAAGAGATTGTAAGAGAAATCCTGTAGTTTAGGAGTGGAGCAGCTAAAAGTTGCTCTGGATGGGCGAAGCAAGCAGGCATGCGACTCCTTCAAGCCGGGTAGCGAATGCCAATTAAAACAAAAGCCAAAAAACAAATGCACTTGAAGTGAAAGCTGAAGCTGGACGAAGCTGCCGGACGAAGGAGGGGCAGTTGGGGTGTAGAAGCAGCAGCACGTTTGACAGTGTCAAAGGCGAGCCTACCACGTGAAGTGTTTGGCAACATTGTTTGGACTTGGGGTAGCATACCCCAAAACCCCCTTAATCAACCGGGTACGCACTCCAAGCAACAGTTCTTCTTTGAAGTCAAAAGGATTTCGAATGGTAGGGTAACTGTTAATTAGCTTCTCTTGATGATGGGCAAGTACTGCAACAACAGCAGAAGCAGGAGTACCTGAAATCAAGTCAAAAAGTCACAGCTGCTTATCGCTCTAGGCCACAATGTGCAGCAGCTAATCAGATCGGAGCAAAGTGCAAACAAGAAAACGGAATTGGTAAAAATCAAACGTACAGAAAGAATTAAAAATTAAAAATTAAAAAAATTAAAGGTAAGCTTAAAACACAAATTGGATTTTGTAGGCAATTAAACTACAGTCGAACTTCCATATAACGAATCTCAAGGGAACAAGAAAAAACTTCGTTAGACAATATTCGTTATAAAGAATGGGTTTTTGACTGAAACCAATTGCAGGGTTCTGATTTTTGACTTCGTTGTATAGAAAATTCTTTATACGGAAGTTCGTTATATGGAAGTTCGCCTGTATATTTCTTATTATTTTATGGATTTAATATTTAAAACTTAATGCGTATCGTACTCAACAATACTAAATCGATGTTTATGTAGATATTTTTTGGTGTTTTAGAATAAAACTTTACATTTTAAACACTAATAAGTAGGCATTGCTCTTAGCTGTACAAATCCTATGAAAGCAAAGTATATATTTTGTTAGTTAAAGATCGTATCTCCAATAGAGAACAAGCCAACAAAATTTGTAAGAAAAATACAACTTTTTGGGATTTTAATTTTTAAACATAACAACATAAAAATATTATTACAAGCGATTGAACAACGAACAATATAAAAATGAGTGGTGAGTTTTGTGCGCCTGTAAAAGTCTTTAAATTAAACAACAAACTTTTATCGTCACTAGATCAATCACCACGTACACCCCAGACTCCCCAAGGGGATCCCGCAGAGAGTCTGCAAGGTGGGCCTTACAAGCAATCCAAATCTACGAACGAGTCGTATACCAACAAATACTTGATGACTTCTCGCAATCCAATAACTGGCACTGGATTAAACGGTGATGGTGTTGGTGGTCTCAAGCCCAAGGTAGCCAAGGACCGTGGTAAGCATTGAAATCGTATTCAGATTATCCTTACTAACTATTTAATCACAGCTGGTAATCCTCTTACTGGTGAGGGCTACTTACAGGGCGATGTTAATGATTATCAAACGATCAGTAATCCCAAGCAAGTCTTTTTGCCAAACTCACTTTGAGAATAAAATATGTAATTGATAATTAATTTATAATCTTTTGCAAGCTTATAACACCAACTGGCTCACAACACATAAAGAAAAAATCTAATAAAAAATTGTTTGCGTTGAATTTCTTGTCTGGTTTCTATTCGTTCATGTAATAGAGAATTTTTTTAAAGATTTAATGCCGGGTTATTAGATTCTTATCTAGAGCCCATGCTCTTTTTAGTAGCTTTTAATTATGCCTGGCTGACAGCAGAAACACCAACAAAAACAACATGCATGGTTCGCTGTAAGTTGGAGCTGCTTCGGAAGTGGCGCCCAGCGATATGTGACAGGCATTTAATTTGATTTATGGCCAGTGAATAGTCCTGATTAGAACGCGCCCACCCAACCATGGGATTAAACCGAATATGTGAATGTGTATGTGTAAGTGAAGCGAATTTAACTCAATTTCACATAAATCAAAAAAATTTAGCCTTACCCAGCCTCCCGAGGCAGTATATACATATATATGTATGTACCTACATATTCGTATACTCTATCTTACCCCATCTCCTTAGCTGCTTTTAGCGCACCTTGGCACTAATCGTATTTCAATTGTTAAAACGAATTGCGAATTGCGAATTGAATGAAGTGCTGACATTTGAGAGCAACAAGAGGAAGTGTGGAAAAGGAGGATAAAAGATACACACATGTCGATACGTACCGGGTGTGTGCGTTTGTGTTTCAATTCCCCCATGAGCAATCTACACACAGAAAAATGCCTAGCTTATAATGCATTACAAGAACAGAGAATTGTGTCTTAATGTTTATTCAAGTCGTAGAGTTATACAAAATTTTACAAGTCAATCTTTGAAAAATCACTGTCTTAGACGGAAAATACTAATTTATTTTTTTTTAATTATATTGGGAACATAGCGTTTCCACGTATGATTTTTTTTAATTCTTATTCAAAGAACGAATATTTCTTTTATAGTTTTAACTATCAAATTACGCCTTTTGAATGTTCAACAAATTATGATTTTGATTCAATTGCTCGTAAAAGTAGATCTTGCATTTAAAAAGTAGAAAAAAGTTTCTTAAATGTTCTCATATTCTCAGGTTAGATTACAAATACGTAGCTTCGATTTTGTTATAATGTACAACAAACAAATTTGTTTATTCCAAACTTAGCTTGCCACGTTTTATAATATAAGCGAACTTCTTTCTTTGAGTGTTGAAGTTTTCTTTAGAGCATTGTCAATGCGATTACCGTTGAAGTCGCATTCGAAGTCGCAGTCGAGCTACAAGTTCATAAAAGTAACGCTCAACGCTGCCAACAATGAGCGAATTTAGGTGTCAAACGGCAGGTGGCAATGGCAGGCAAAGCCAGAGCGGAAATGCCCAACGTTTGCCCACGACTGCAGAGATGGACATGGAGATGGAGGAGTTAGGGGACTTTGGGACTGGGACGCGTCAGAGACAGATGATATCTTAAACACCACAGACTCACACACACACACACACACACACACAGATACACACACAATCACACATGACTACACACAGAACGGCAGCAAATGTTATCAGAAAACCAAGCGCCTGGGTTTGCTGTTGTACAATTTTTGACATGGGTCCCCAAACAGACGCCAAACAAAAGGGGCCAACGAACAATCGCATGGGTTTGGGGTATTGAGATAGATTTTTGTGGTAAGTGAGGGAAGTACATTTTTATGTGTGGGACAGTGCGTGTGTATTGGCAAACCGCAAGAACATCAACTGATGGCAGATAAATTAAATTTTGCGGTTCTAAATGGGCAATCAATGAGGCGATCCCAGTGAATAAGTAAAGGTGCTCCTTTTTTTCAATACCAAACAGTTAAATTTAAAAATTTAACAAACGTTCGCCCGACTCCAAGCAAACAAACAAAAAACAAACAAACACACACCTCAACAAAATCGCTGACTGCAATTTTGCAAAACTTCAAAGGCAAGAAAAAAGAAGTAAAACGCCCCTCGCAGACACACACAGACGTTAGTTTTCCCAGTCAGTTTCGAGAGAGTTTCCAGCATCCCCAGCGAGACGAGTCCCCAACTGTTGCCGAAAAAAAAAAAATTAAGAAAATAAGTTGCTAGCGAAACTTTTACTCGCCCTCAAATATTGACTCAAGCAGCGCTACTCGATGACTCAAGTACCTCAATTGTATACAAAGGCTATGTATATATGTGTGTGTGTGCGAGTTGTTGTTGTTATGAGTGTGTGTACTTTCAACACCTTGATGTCCTGTTTGTCTGTTGTGGGTGTGTCGTCAATTCATACCTGTGTATTGGTATTTATTGAGATGCCAGCACGCCTAATCAAACAGACATCTCTCAAACGTTTTTGACAAAAAGGAAATGAGCAGAACTTTATATATACCCAATATATATTGTATTGTTAAAGTTACATGTGTAGGCCTTTACTGACTAATTTCAAATAATTCTGAGATTTGTACTATGTTTAATCTTGATAATTTGTTGTTATTTATTGTTGATCAACGAGATAAGAAATTAAATGGAAATACATAAATTCAAATGCTCGAATGACTTCTACAAAGTACATATTTTATTTAAATGAAATCAATTAATTATGCTCGGATTTATTTATTGTAGCCAAAAGGGACAATATAAATTTGTCGTAAAGTGTGTAATGCATTAAAGGCAACATTTCCGACTTTATATGGCATCAATTGTTGTTTTGTGTGAAGTAAGAAAATATCAATTTGTATGTTGACCTAAGAAGTTTGCTTTGTCTTTTGCGACATTAACTTATGAAAAGCCTTTAAATACTTACTAATCTTACTGTGTTGGTCACCAACAATATCTTTACATAACATAAATAAAACATATAAAAACTATAGTCTAGACCCTTTACCCCACATAAGTTATTGCCTTTTTTATGAGTGGGTCAATAGCGTTTCATACAATTTGCCCAATGAAAGGCTCTCGCTCAGGTGCCTGCATAACTTCAATGGAACACCTAGAAGCAAGATATTTATTAATTAACTATTAACGCTGACTGAATGACTCTGTCTGTGTCTGGCAATGCTGGATTCTGGCTCCGGCTATGTTGCTGTCCTAGTGAGCATTGATGGTGATAAATGGATGTCTGAAGTGCAATTTGCATGCGAGTTTTAAAATCAGTCGTTGCCACAACACAAAATAAAACACTGGGGCAGCTGCCCCCGGTGCGAAGGAGCAGGATACGTTGATGAGCATCATTATGGCTGGACTGTGGATTGTGCTGCTGCTGTTGCTGTACATGACGTCGATGGATGTCCGGAGGAGTTGACAATTATGACATGACGAAGCATTGCATTATTGCCTGCTGGCTGTCGGGATTAACGCCATTTTAATTGAATTTTAATATTTCACACACACATACACAATCGCCTCGACTCGACTCGACTCGAAGCCGGAACTGTGGCGAGGTGCCAGCGGCAGGCTTTGAATTTGTACAAAACCGCAAGTAAACGGGATGCCTCTCGACTATCAAGTGTGGATAAGCTGAATGAGTGTGTGTGCACGGGTTGGTAAAGTGGGGTTTGGAGTGTGCAATGAAATAGTCATTATGAAAATCTGTCGTCGTCAAACATAATGGCCAGCCATGTATTAAATTAACAATTGGTTGACCAAATGTCTGCTTTAATGGCGATATGCAAAAGCCAATTATAATTTAAGCGCATATCCAAAATGACACTAACGGCAAAACCAAAAACTTTTAATACTTGCTCAATCATGCAAGTGTCGCTTTTATATTTATCGATAAATTTGTTGAGCAACACAAATTGCTCACTTAATTGTAGTGCTGTATATAACATGAATTTTAATTCCTTGCTTCGTCAAGCTGTCAACAATACATAAATTTATAAATTTGGTAAGTTTAAGCTGATGAAAAAAATGCAGCATGTACATTGGTATTATTGCAGAGCGACTAGATCGATAGATAGCAATACAATGCCAAAAGCACCAAAAAGAGCTCTAACTGTGGATGAACGCATCGAGAAGTTGGCGCAGGGAATCGAAGAGTTGGAAAACTTAGTCAAAGAATATAAGGCTAAGTACTGTCGCGATGAGGACTCGGGTAATTCCTCATCTGAAACATCATCTGAAGCATCCTCTGAAGTATCTTCGGATTCAACGTCAGAAGATGAGGACGGTGATAAATTCTATGACATACGTTTTAAGGCTTGGAAACGATCCCGTAAAGCATAATAAAGCATACGACAAATTAAAATATACAATTTGAAGTTATGCAATTATCATTCAAATTTTTTCAATTTACACATCAACAAATATGTAAACACGCTAAGAAAATCTTGTACACAAATGTTATGCATATCTGTATCAACACATTTACCTACATATGTACATACGAATGTATATAAAATAAACGCTAGAAGGTGCACACACACACACACACAGCAATCTGATCAAATATGTTTTGGCTCTGGACAACAAACAGGATCCACAACCATCGGCCATCGCCCATCGCCCAACACCCAGCGCTGAGTGTGCGAATGTCCAAATATTAAATGACCATTGTGACAATCACCGACAACTGACTATAAAACTGTCAACTATTGATGACGTGACTCGGATGTGGATGGCCGAAAAGCGGCAAGTGCCGGTGGTTGGGGAAAATGTGCAATGCAGCGTGTTCGTCTGCAATCAGTGTGTGCGAACGCAGTTGGCAATTTCTTTGCTTGCTTGCTATATGCAAATTTAAACGAGTTTCAATCACCAGCGGCCATTGTCTCTGACTGTCATTTTCTCTCTCATTCGCTTTCTCTCTCTCCTTCGCACGTTGTCACTTGTCTCTGTCAGTCGAACTGTGCGTATGAGCTATGAAAAAGTAATTAAATTTAAGGGCTGCAATGACGATGATGGCGAGAACAACGACGCTCCTCCAACCGGCTAGTTAGACAGAGCAGCAAACCAACGAACTGTTATATAAAAAAAGTGTCATTATTAACGCATTGAGCGCGGACTCCAAACAAGCTGACAGCTGTGCCCAACCCCCAATAGGGGAATTGTGTGTGAAAAAATATAGAAGTTGGATTTGGGTTTGGGTAGTTGACACTTTGCAAAGACAAAATGACATTTATTGAAATTTCATCATTAGAGTGGTAGTTTCCATACAAAAATAAAACTTTGTCAACTTTACTACACATCGAACTTATTTAAATCGACAAGTGAGGAAGGATTGTGGTCTCTGTCATATTAGCAGCATGTTATCAAAAACAGAAAACTTGACAACCCTGGCCTTGCGATGCAAATCAGTTTTGGCATCAACAACAATTCGGTGAACAGCATAATATCCCCAAGGATCAGAAGAAAAAAATGCGTGTTTCCTTGCTTTACGTCATTTGCATAATTTGAAGAAAAAGTTCTTAGACAGTTTGAAGATGCAAGATGACACAAATCAACCCTCAAAATCGACAAAATGAACAATAATGTAAAAATAATATGCTGCAGGCGATGCTCAAACATCAAATACGTGTTAGCTAAATTTGTGTTTGAAAAAACTTCCGAAATGGGTTTCACAATTCTGACGAGTTGATAACATTCAGTTCTCATAAAGTGTGCAGTGCTTGGATCAGTAAAATCAATACAATTTGGCTGAAAATAAATTAAGAAAATATAATTGCATAAAAATGCAGTTCAAAAATATTAAAAAATTCTAAAATTCTAAAAAAAAAATTTTATAAATCCATATATAACATGTTGATTTAAAAAGGTATAAAACAATTAAATAAATAACTTATTGAGAGAACTGAACCTAAAATACCCCTTACCCAAGTTTTTACCTTATTGAACAAATAGTTATGTGCTTTCGTTTGGTAAACATTTACTTTAACTTTAAGTAGTTCTTGCTCCCTCTTGAACATTTTCATATACAGGGTAAAGAAAACAATAATAACAATATAACAAGTTTTTTTCTCATTATTTTAGATGCTATCGATCTTAACTGTTGTCCGACTCTAATTCCATTCTTCCCACTCCTTGCAGCAAACAAACAGCCAGTCAAGTCAACCCACCCACCCTTCTACATCAAGCATCAACGTCAACAGCAGCAACAACAGCAGCTGAACACGCCCCTTTCAACGGAGTTCTCTAGCGTGTTTTTGGTTTTTGCCTGCGGCAACGATTTGGGGAAAACGGCTTAAGGCCGCCTTCAGCTCGTAATCAAAAATGCAATGTTTGGCTTGGTTAAGCGGAAATCAGTAGATTGCGTCGCACACTCGCTTGTTGATATTAACACCCTGCCCTTCAATAGCCTAGAGAATATAGTGGGGCGTGGTGAGGGTGCGTGAGGTTAATGAAACGTCACAGATGATGACGACGTTGGGCGAAGATTTCAATGATATGTCAAAACTGAGTGATGCTGATGATGGATGGACGACGAGCCAACACGGTTGCCATCCTTTCGGCTGTCTGTGCCCACCACATGCCAACCGCTCTCTATGCCCCTTGCTCCTTGCCCTTTTGCCACATACATCAGACGCCGCAACGCATAAATTTTAGGAAATTTTGCCAAGTTGAGTGAGGCATTTACATGGGATTTTCTGCTTTAACAGAGTTGGGGAGAGTACATATTGCAATTGGAGTCGGAGTGTTAGAATTTGAGAGTTGGATAAAAAGCAAACATCCGCATGGCGACAATATCCGTTGTCGTCACTTAGCATTCACCCGCACCTCATATCAAATGCAATTTTCATGGGCAAATAACATAATCAGGCGAGGACCACTGCCAAGATACCCTTGTAATCAGGCAGCAGGTAAGATATTTTCCAACCTTCTGTCTTTCTGTCCTTATGTTAACCGCAACGAAAATGTTTCAATTTGCGTTTGCCAAACGTAATTTTTGCCATATTGAAATTTGATTTGCGCCCTGCTTTAGCAAAGTGCAGTGACACTTTTTGCTCCTTGACTATTTGCGCAAAACTTACCCAGAAAATGTATATGTATATATATGTATGTAAGTAAAGAGGAAAGAGCGAAACTCGCAATTGAATTTCCTTTTGGCAGCTGCAATTTTGAAAAATTTCATGTGGCAGTGGCAGCTGGAGCATAATTTTTAATGGCATTTCAAAAGTCTCTTTAGAAAATGAGGCGAAAGTGATTTTATTTTTGCCAACAACATGACAAGGCATCATTGTAAATTATCAACAAACTAGAAAGGGAAGAGGAAAATTAAATGGAAAAGGTTTTTGTGCTTAATTTTATTTTGCTCAATTTTCTGTGTCGACTGTTTAATAACTAGAATTTAAAATAAGTATTTTATTCGCGTGATTACAATAATGTTGTTCATTGCTCTTTAACATGCACTTCTGACTTGGCTGCGTAAGTACAAAAGAACTCAGAAAAAAAAAAAAAAAAAAATGGGGCCAGAGAAAAAACAGTGCGAAAAGTTTGCCAAGCGAAAAGGAAAAGCTGCTCTAGCTAAAAAGTAAACGCCTTTGATAAGCAAAAGTGAAACAGAGCCACAGAAAAATGTAAACAAATACGACAAACATGCAAACCAACTTACATCTACTGATAAAGAAAACCGAGTTGGCATGTTTGCATGCATGTGCTTATGTGTGTGTCAGCCAAGCTCCCCTCAGACTGGCGACGTCTTTTAATGAAAGATGACAACAACAACGTGTATGATAAAAGGTTGTCATTAAAATTGCAACGGTTACTGTAGTCGCTTTATGAGGGACGGCGTTTGGCGAACGCGTTTGGGTCATAAGTAGGTTGCTCTTTGGCAAATAAAAGCCAAATGAATGGCTATAAAAATCATATGCAAGGCATTGAATCAAGATGAAAGTGGAATATATAATTGATTCAAGCAGGTAAGCTTTTATGTCTCGATTGTGCGCAAGGTTTGAAATATGAGCGGCAACTTATGCACAGAAAACAGCTGTTCTTGTCAGTGTTGTACAACAAACCGAATAACTTAACAGTTCTCTGCTAATAACATGACGAAAGCTTAGCCAATCTTTTGTTGTGGCCCGTAACAAAACTTCTAAAAAAAAAAAAAACTTACATACTGCTTATGGGTATTATAAATTAATTAATTAATTTAGTATTAATGGACACATGTTGTG
This sequence comes from Scaptomyza flava, assembly GCA_030179655.1. Lineage (NCBI taxonomy): Eukaryota > Metazoa > Arthropoda > Insecta > Diptera > Drosophilidae > Scaptomyza > Scaptomyza flava. Next base: position 18,776,100 of record JARNME010000404.1, read on the forward strand.
CATTTTTTACCCATATATTTTAGCTGAATAAGGTGAGGTTGATAACTAGAATAAGCGTTTCGATGGCTCTGCTTGTGCTTCGGAGCTTCCATCCACTGGACGTGCCAGCTCTATAGAGTTGATTCGGATCATGGTGTTTGGAGAGCGCTGAAAATTAATACGCATGTACTGTTTCCTGCGCTTCTTCTTAAAGTGTGTTTTGGTGTGCGTAAGTGTCTTCTCGATAATGGTAGCCTTAACCGTAACCAGGCCCGCCTCCAATATGGGTCGGCCAATCAGTGTAAAGTCACGTGCTCCAGCCAACAGCACTTTGTCTAGGCTAATCTCATCACCTATCGTTGGCGGCCAATATCCCTCAACTAAAATTATGTCGCCGGGTGTTATTTTAAACTGCTTGCCGCACAAGTGGACAACGGCAAAGAGTCGGCCCTGCTCCGACTTGGCCACTTGCTGGTTAATTTTTTCGCAAATTGTTTGACACTCCTTCTGGTGCTCTTGGGCAATAGCAGACACATTAATTGTGGCTGGTTTGTTTTGTTGCAGCAATGTTGAATTAATGCTAAGCGCACGCATTGCACCTACAGTCGCCGGGGAAGAGGAAGAATTTTTAATGTTATGTCACTGCGCTCAAACTGGTTGATTTCAGCACTTACCAGTTAATGTCGTGCGTTGAGCTGTATGGCGTAGCACTTGGCGCACACTCTGCGCTAGCAATGACATATTTTCAAAGTGATTCTTTTAGAATTGTCTCACTAAAATAAACACAAGTGTGCCGAATGGAACCGATAATTCTAGATTTGGCACCACAGCCTCACATTGTAATCGTCAGTGCTGTATAGTATGATTGATAAGTCGTTTTGCAGCACTTATTACAATACGTGGCTGACAAAATGCTGGCCGCTATGTTTTTGTTATCGATGCTCATCAATCGAAGTTAGCGTCGCTGCGCATGTCATTGTTTTAAATTGTAGCGGAATTTTACTTGTGAATCAAAACTAAACAAAAAGGAAATTCGTAAAAACGCTTTAAGCAGAGTTAGCGCTTTGCACTTTAAGGAAAGAAGAAAATATCAAAGAACACAATAGAATAACTACAACAATGGAAAATAATATGTTTCGCGATCCGGCACTGGAACGCCATTTTACGGGACACACGGGAAACATAACTCAGCTGCGCTTCAGTCCGGATGGAAATCAAATTGCAACCAGCTCAATGGACTCCACTGTAATTCTGTGGAATCTAAAGCAGGCTGCTCGCTGCATCCGCTTTGCTTCCCATTCTGCTGCTGTTTATGGTGTCAGTTGGTCGCCTAAGGGAAATTTTATAGCTTCGTGTAGTCACGATCGCACCGTCAAGATCTGGGAGCCAAAAGTACGCGGTGTATCTGGTGAGTTTCTGGCCCACAGCAAGCCAGTGCGCAGCATTGACTTCGATCACACGGGCCAATTGCTGCTGACTGCTTCAGACGACAAGGCAGCCAAATTGTGGCGTGTCTCCAGACGTCAGTTTATCTCATCATTTGCTCAGCAAACCAATTGGGTGCGTTCTGCCAAGTTTAGTCCCAATGGTAAGCTGATAGCTACTGTCAGCGATGACAAATCACTGCGCATTTACGAAGTAAACACCGGAGAATGCGTGCGCACATTTACGGAAGAACGTGGAGCGCCGCGCCAAGTCGCTTGGCATCCATGGGGCAATATGGTTGCCGTTGCATTGAGCTGTAATCGCATTAAAATATTCGATATTATGAATAGCCAACTGCTGCAGATGTATGTCGTGCATTCGGCCCCCGTCAACGATGTGGCCTTCCATCCAAGTGGAAACTTCCTTTTATCTGGTAGTGATGATAAGAGTCTACGCATTCTGGATCTGCTAGAAGGCAGACCCATCTACACGCTTACAGGCCACACCGATGCCATCAACGCAGTTGCCTTTACACAAGACGGCAATAAATTTGCAACCGCTGGCAGCGATCGTCAGGTATGTCAGCTCTTGTTACCAATATGGAGTGTATCTTACAAATTTGTTATGCATTGCAGCTGCTTATCTGGCAATCTAATTTGCATACTTACGATGCCTCGCAGTTTGACGAAAAGTCTCTTTCATCATCTTGTTGCGACACCAGCTCAGCCTCTAAGTCAAGTCTTGGTGCCAACTCAAAGTCATCCAATGATCAGAGCATTCGTATCGACCCGCGTGAATCGTTGGCCTATCGTGCACTGGATGAACACTTCCAGGTGGTTGATAGCGAACACACAACAAAACAACAGACACAGGCACAACAAAACGACAGACACATTCCCAAATTTCACTCTCGTGCTGATCCGAAACCACAGTCCATGGAATTAAAAAACATCCATAATATGCCATTTTTTTAGCTAGCTTCCATCACACACACACACACACACACACACAAACTGCGAAACAATCTCCAAGTCCATCGCATAACCTGCAAACCTTCTACAGGTTTTGGATGTGTCTCTGGAGTCAGAGTCCTCAGCCGATAATTGCCCTTGTGCCGCTCAACTTGACGAGATTATAATCCACTTGACACAGTTAGACGAGCGCATTAGTCGATTGGAACGACAACAATTTGATTGAATGAACACCAATGTGTATGTTTCGTTGATTGCTTATATATGAATAAAGTTATTACATAATTTTGATAAACGGTGATTTCAAATATTTTAAAGATTGTATTTTCTTAATGTCTTTATTATTGACTTGTAAGCCACAGAACAATTAACTTTTAACAATTTTGGTCTACGCACTTACATTATTAGTCTATACCATACATAGACTATGGTGTTAGCATGTTTACGCACCTGAGACACAAACCTGGTTAGTGCGATTTAAAACTCACCTCAAACAAAAAATATTGAAGCATACTCTTAGGATCAATAGTAATTTTATAAATGAAGCTTAGCTAAATCTTTAAAGATAAATAAAATGCATAGTGCCCTTGATTACTGCCCTATTGAACTGCTCTGGTAAACGATATGAATTGGTCTTAAAAATAATTGTTATATATTTAGCTTAACTCATTGAACTACTTACGCTTGTAGGCTTCGTATCTTTAAATTTATGTAAGCTAGATTTAAGTCTAAAAAAATATATATCACTAACAATACAATAATTAAGTTTAAATTGCTTATAGTTTTCGAATAATAATTTGATTAAAATATGTCTTCGTTAAATTTAACAAATTACAAAACTGAATGATTTAAACTTAGATAACTTAAAAGCATTCCAAATATTTATCAAGTTACATATATTAATTTATGTTTAAGGACAATGACCAACGTTGTCATTGTTGCCTTCGAATAGTATTTGCCTTTTGGCAAGTGATCGAACTGTGAAGCAGTTCATTCAACTTCGAACTACCTGCTTAAATTAGTAAAGGTCCCTACAACTCGTCATCTCTAATGATCCTGCCCTTGAAGTTCATTGCCTTTGCGAATAAATTGTCGCTTTGTTTATTAGCTAATTATGCGCTCGACATATTGGCACAAAACGTTGCAGTTTTGAAGATACCGAAACTGAAACAGAAACCGAAGCAAACAATTTAGTACACATGAGAGACAGAGATAGAGAGAGACCTATAAACACAACTCAAAACATGACATCGGATTAAACAAACGAGCAAATTTGCAAATGCGAACGCAAACGAAAAGTGACAGGAGTGCAACTGTGAAAATGCAAAGGCACCAAGGATATAAACAAACCCAAACCATCAACATACCCACAAAATTGACTCTTGAGAAATTAGTGTGACAAGCGTAGTATTTCCACCTGTAGAGTTCGGTGACTTAGTTCATTCCTACCTTCTCTAACTGTAGTTTGGCAAAATGCAGTTATAGGTTGCTGAACTACAGAAGAACCCTTTTTGGTCAGAGTATCGCATAGAAAAAGGTCATTGTCATCTCAGCAGGTTCAACAAACTGTTATTTCGTATGTTTTTTTTTTGTGTTTTCAAATGCAAAGTAAAAAAAAAAAATTTTGCATTTTCAAATAAATAAACTAATGTGCCAAAGGGCTAAATGAACCGCAAACTGAAAAGTAAACGAAAATTGGCATACCCTACATTTGGAATATTCGACAAGCGGGGTCAAGTTGGACTACAAGTTGGAAGTGCAACAGGAGTATAGAGATCCTGATCGCTGGCATGTGCCACAAACGAGCCGCAATAAGCGGTACCTAAGACCCGAGAGCACCCTCTTGCTAAGCTTTTGCTTTTGCTGCTGCCGGTGCTGCTGTCGCTCCTTGAGGGCTTTTGTTGGCTCGTGTCATCTGTTGAATTATAAAATATTGCAAGGAATTAATTTGCCCTACGAACGAACACGAACCTCGAAGTCGAATCTGGCACAGCAGCAGCAGCAGCAGCAGCCGCAACTGTAGCAATAAGAACCGACCCCTACTACTACATCTACCATCCGACCATCCCATAGCATTTACTTTACCATTTACCTAACTGAAATGAATGCATCGGGTTTGCCATCATCTACCGCTATGCTCAGCTCGGTGACTTTTGCTTATCTCTCTTCTTCTCTGCGCGCATGCGTTGCGCACCTGTCGCTCGATTCTCGATCCGCAGACAAAATGAAAAGGTGCGCTTAAATTCTTATAATGACTTGCGGGGCTGCTGCCAAGAGTCGAGAGTCCTCGTTCTTGTCCTCATCGCTTTCTGTGTTGCATCTTCTGCCGCAATTTGTTGTCCTTTTGTTGAGCCGTCTGTTGCCTCCAAATCTGTCTATAATCTGTGTTTAGGCCATGCACATTGATTTGTGCTCAAACCAAAGAAAAAACACCTTGAGCTCTGTTTCGTTTCTTGGTCTTCTTTCTCTACTTCCCTCTCTGCACTCTTGGGTCTTCTTATTGGCTTGCACCTTTTGACAGTGGCACATGGCAAAATCCGTACCATTTTGTGTGTTTAGATTTTGTCATTTTAATTGCTGCTTGTGCTTTGGCTTTTGTTCTTGGCGTTGCTTTGCGTTTTGGTTTCGGTTTCGTTTGGGTTTTTGCACCCTATCCAGCTAAAACCTAAGCTGCTGATTGGCCCATTGTCTGCAGGTTGGTTTTTGCTTTTGTTGTTCATGTTTCTGTTGTTGCCAATTAAGCTGTTTAAATAGATTTCGCAATCTTCACTGTCTTATGCCTGCCACTTGACTCGCGCTTCCTTACCTGACCTCACACCTCTGCCCTCTCTCTATCTTTCTGTGTTATTCATCACCTTTGGGGGTTGCTGGCATATTTGACTTGGATTTGTCATTGCTTTCCTTTGCTTTTTCAATGCTTTGCATTCAAATCGAACGAGCTTAAGATTTTCCAAAGTAAGGTAAGGCTAATCTCTAAATGGCTGGCTGACTGACTTGGAAGACTGGGAGACGACAACAACTATTTGCTTGCGCTGACTTCTCGGCATTTTTCTGGCTTCTGATTTGGCCAGCGAACTTGCTTAACTGTTTCTTATTGCATTTCCCGAATGCAAAACAAACTATTTAACACTATCTTTTTAAATTTTTTGAAAGAAATAAGTTATAGCAAGAATATTCTTAAAAATTTTCGACGACATAAAATGCGTTAAAAATCAGAAAATCAATAGTGATATTTTTGGATTTAATTGGATTACTTAAAACACAAAAAAGTGTCTTTTTTATTGCGACATGTGCAATAAACAGCTGCCACTGAATAAAAACCAGCTCTTCAAGTCAATCTCTAACAATCCAAACTCATCCTGCAGGTGACAATAGATATTGCTGTTATCATAACTTACCAATTTCAAGCAAAAGGAAAACGCATTAAATCGAGGCTCAAAAGAAATAAATGAGAGCAGAGTCTTTAGGCACAGGCACAAGCTGAGGCCCAGGCTCAGACTAACACACAGGTTCAGGCTCATGAAAATTGGGTCATTTGGCCTGGCCTGAAGCCGTTGCCGCCGTCGCCGCAGTCGGTTGTAATATCGATCGATGAGCATGACAGGTGCAGGCGTACTTACAGCAGTTGTTGTTGTTGTTATTGCTGTTTTTGTTGTTGTTGTTGTTGATTTTTCTGATCGTATGTACCTCCTTTTGTTTTTTGGTTTTGTACACCCTAGCAGAGGGTATTACAGTTTTCTGAGTAACAGACATTCATATTTTTTAATGAAATTTTATGTTTAATATTTCATTTGATAAATGCATATTTCGATTGCAGAAGAATTATCTTAAGTCAGAACTAAAATGTAAATTAAAAACAAGTAAATCAAAAAAAAATTTTAAAGACATGCTTTTATACGCTTTCTTGCATAAATATGTAATCAATAGTTAAAAATCGTTTATATAATATTAAAAAAAAAAACATAAAAAAGTATGTCTCGGTTGGAGATCGAACCTAAGACCTTCGGCCTACGAAGCGGCAGGCTTCCCTTCATGCCACCTAAGCTTGTCATATTTGACAGTCAAATTAGTAAGTTAAGCAAAAGGGAAAACAGTTTTTCGTGGTTTTTACATGATATTACATATTTTAGCGTGCCAAAAACTTGTAAAACATGTATTGTCATCTGAAACACATCTTTGGTGAAAATTTCAGAGCTCTAGGTATTCGGGTACTTGGTGAAAATTTGATTACAAGATTCCGGTACAAACATACAGACAGACAGACAGACAGACAAGTCAAGTTAAATAAAAGCATGTAAAAAAAACCATCGATCAAGATCTTAAACTTTCCTGTGTCTCTATAATTATACTTCTTGAACTATTTTGTTTTATTAATTTCTTTAAAAAAAACTTTTAGACCTTCTGCACTTATCAGCAAGGGTATTAAATCTTCTACCTGCCTTACCGAGCTGTTCTTTTTTGTTATTATTGTTTATACTTGTGTTTTTGGTGTTGTCATTTTGTTGTTCTTTGTATTGTGTTTTTGGTTTTTGGCAAGCATCAGCTTGCGGCACACTCCCTCAAGGTGCATGGGCCTAGATTAGACGTAGATTGCAGTTCGATCTTTCGATCTTTTGCTTTTTTGTGGTTGCCTGAGAGATTTTTATGACTGCTGTTGTCTGCTGCTGTCTCAGTGACACGGTGGCATGGTGGCGTGTGGCCCATGCCAATTGGATCGACCGGTCGCAGTGGTGCTGTGTGTTGCAGTGATGTAGTGTTGCAGGGCTGTTGTAATTTGCCTGAGACTGGGAGCAGAATGGCATATGTTTTTGCCACAAACCGGCTTTGAGCACGCGTCGTCTTCGTAGTTGTCTGGTGCGCACAATTATTGAGCCAGGACGAAGAGACAACGATGACAACGACAGGTTCCAGCAGTTTCAGGATTCAGCAGGTGCTGCGGTGCCACTTGTGCGGCTCAAAAAAGGAATCGGAATCAGCGCCTGCTTACAGCGAAAGGACATAAACATAAATGGGCCCAGCCGCGCTCAATGTAACATTGCTTCTTCTTCTTCCTCCCGGCTCCTGCTTCTGCCCGATGCTCAATGTTCGTTGCTGCTTACAGGTGCCTTTTGCCACAGCCCTCGTCGGTGTTTTAATTGTGCCCTCGCTTAGGTTCACCTGCAGCAGCCTCAAAGCAGTCCAAGTCCTGACCTAAGACATCTTTTTTTCATGTGATGGCCTCCACGCACATACCAACATATACATACATATGTATATGTTTATACACAAACATATACATATGTATGCAGCTCGTTCAATTCAGATCCTCGCGCGATCGCTTCACCTTTTAGCCGCAACTATTATTTTTATTAATAGCCAAAGTCGAAGTCACCTGCCCGGGCACCTTTTTCGGTTACATGGCTAGGGGTAGCCGGAAAACGGATATATGTTGCGGGCTCTAAGGCTCTTAGACTGTGTCTAGGCTATTTTCAAGACACTTCTAAGACTAATTCCCCTTAAATTTCACTTGAGATTCTTTTTCTTCCCTTTTTTTTACAGTTTGGGGTTGCAGCTGAGCTCAGCTTTTGTTCAACTGTCGCCTTTAATATGTTTTTTAGATATGGGGGCTTGCCGTTTATTTGTATTTGAATGCTGTACAAATTCAAATGGCATGACAAATTATGTGGGCTCAGGTGTTAGCTGCTCAGGGGTTAATAAACCTAAAGCCACCATATGTTAGCCACAATCTCCCCCGTTAGGTACCACTCTCTTACCTAAAGCTGCACGCCGGCTTTTAAAAGTTATCTGAACATCTTTGTTTTTATTTTACTTGGATGAGCTTTATAAAGCAATCTTGGTAATTTTAAAATAGGTAAGTTTATTGTAATATTTTGTAAATTTTCCAATCGGAAAATGTATTTTCTTATCATTTTATTTTTTACTTACTTCTTGTTCACAGTTAAGAAGTACAAACGGAGCGATCTTTTTTCATTCCTATAATGAACATTTTCTATAATTATAATATGAAATATTCAATGCTTGCCACATGCATAGAAAATAGTTCCTCGCTCCATTCATTTTTTGGACTACTTGATAAGCAATTTATCGCTTTGTCGGCACTTGACCAAGGTCCTTGAGCTGAATTGTTTTGCAGCCACCAATGCAATTGAACTGCATATTTCTGATCGTCGCCGTATGTATGTATGTATGCATGCTCTCATTTATTTTTTGTCCAATATTTTGTCAATTTCGATCAATTTGTTGCATGCCACAAGAGGCACAAGAGCAACGCACAAGTGGCAGACTCAGCGGCTCAAAGTGAAATCCTTTCCAAATGTTTCTTCGCTGATTTTGATTGCGCTGCACAACGATGAATGGCGATAATGAGCGCGAAGGCCCCAAAGTCGGTGATTTGTAAACTGCCAAACTTAATTTCGGGCGTTTTAAAGTGCCGAAAAACGCATTGACATTCGGTTAGCACAAATTGCGATCAGCAATCGTCGATGATCGCTCCCGATCGCGATCTTGCTACTTGTCTTTCTCACTCTCAACTCTCGGGCGCAATTAGCTCGAACTTCGAACACTTATTGGCGTTTTGACGTCCCGGCGTTCTCCTCTCCCTCCCATCGGAATGGGAAAATGCTGCTTGTAACGCGGCGTTTTACAAAGCGCATTCCTAGCATTCTGCAATGAGCGAAGATCAAAGATCACCGCGGCACCCGAAACAGGAGCAGTTCCCTGTTGCCAGGAGGAGGGCCCTGTGTACCTCCAATTGGGTACGTGCAGAAATTTAACTATAAAATCAGGTTTTCGAAGAGACACAAAAAAACAAACATATTTTTTGAGTATGTCGCACAATTTGTAACAAATCGCTTTGCCACATGAACTATGGTTTTGAAACAAAGGGAACGACCTTGATGATTGTAGCTAGATTGACTTATTAAAACAACTATCAAAGATATTTAGTTAAATAAAGAGTTGAATTTGGAACGTCCTTGAGAGAAAGCGTTTGAAAGCATTGTAATTTGAATAACTCTTCTGGTTCAAAACAATTTTTCAGTCAAGCTAGTTACTACTGCAATGAAAAGCATTTTTTTCCAGACGCAAGCAGCATATATTAAGAACATTCCTTACATTTTAAGTTATAGGCCTTGAAGCTTTTGTAGCCATTCTGACTGTACTCAAACCTAGATAAAAGAAATTCAATCATTTTTTTCCACTTATACTTATATCCCTGTAATAATAATAGTCATATAGATAAAATATGCATTTTTCTTTTAGCGTTCAACTTTATTTTGGTCAGAAAAATACAACTAAACATAATTAATTACAAAGAAAATAAATATAAAAATGTTTTAAAACTAATAAACTAATGTATAGATAGCCATAAAGTATAAATAAGGGACATTTTTAATAATGCTTAAACAAATTTTATAAATATAAATATTAAGTTTATTTAACAATGATACAGACAAATAATTTGGAAAGGTGTTTGTTTTAACTACGTTTTTTTTTTTTGCCATATTTTCTTATTATTCTTGTTGTTGTTGTAGTCTTTGGTACTTTTAGCTGCGTTTTCTTTGCTTTTTACTAGGCCAATTTTAAGATTTGGTTATATGGGATAAAACAAATACAAAAGATTAAAACACATTAACTATTCAATAAATAATGTAAGCTTAAGTTTAAATTATATTAACTTATACAGCTAGATATGTTTAGATCGACATATTCAAAAAGTCTTGTGTGTGTGTGTTTTTTTTTTATATATACAAATCTTAAACCTAAAATTGAGCAATAATAATCGAATCTTAGCAAAACAATTAGTGCGGTCTCTCTTAACAATACGTATATGTATTTTGGATGCTTAAACAAAACAAACTTTGGCTTTATAGCGACGACTTAGACGACCAACTTCTTAACTGGTTTCGGTTATCGGCTAATCCTACTGGGACTGGTGTGTTTATCTCAACAAATGTTTAGTGGTTATCTACAGAATGTCTCCAACTTATCCATTAGCAACTGCTGCTGCTGACTTCCATTTTAATGGCTGGTGGCGTCAATGGCCCAACTGCCTCCTCGTGGCGACTCTCGCGATGACGTCGCAGATCCACCTTGCGCTGGAACGATTGATCACAGAGTCCACAGCCAAAGGGCTTGTATCCCGTGTGTTTGCGCATGTGCGTGATCAGATTGGAGCTCTGGCTGAATGCCTTCAGACAGACAGTGCATTTGTGCGGCTTCTCGCCTGCAAAACGACAAGAGAAATCAATAAACAATTAATATAATGAAATGCACAGAGTTTATTAATTGTACGATTACATGTTGGCACTAATATTTTAAGCAATTAGACAAATTGAAAGCTGATAAACATCGAGAACGACGCGTCGCTGATTTTAATAGTAGCCGCAAACTTCTGAGTTAAGGGTGGCTCAAAATCACTTGAGGGTGGCATGCGAACAGACAGTTGACTGGACTGTTGACTTGTAAAACAAAATACTAAATGTGAAAAAAATATCTCAAAGGGAAGGAGCTGAATAACTATGTATATATTAGAATTTGAATAAATCTTCTCAAGCTCTAATTCTTAACAAAAAACTTCTCATTTATTACTTATCATTTTATTTGAATAGTTTGTGCTTTTGCCAACTTGCAGCACACGCCGTAAGTCAATTTCATGTGGGTCAATAACAACTGTGCCAAATCAACTAAGACTATTTCTCTTATCAAATATGCTAATATCATATACTCTTACTGAGCGGGAGATAGAGATTGTTCAACTTACCCGTATGTATGTAGGTGTGCTTCTTCATATCTGACTTCTGATGGAATCGCTTGCCACAATACTGGCAGGGATATGGCCGAGTATCGCTGTGTATAAGCAGGTGTGTCGACAGTGTTGAGGAGCGCTTAAATGACTTGCCGCACTGTTTGCACTGTAAGAAAAGAGTACGATTGGGAACATATTTTACTGTCTATGAATATTTGCACAGAACGAGTCACAATAATTTGAAAAAATGCTTTAACCCAAAAAACAAAAATCGCTATTTGAACAGCCTGAAATTGAAACAAAGCATCGAAATTCGCGGCAAATAAAAAATCTCAAACAACAAAATAATGTGTTTGTGCCAAATACTTATGAATTAAACTAGATTTGTGAGTGTGCAAATATTTGGCAGACAGGTGACGAGAAATATAGGGTAAAACCCATAAAACGAAAGAGCACCATGAGTTTAACACAATATTATTGCGTTTATTTTTAAGAATCAGCTAATCAAATAGCTGCTTAACTCAATGTTAAATCTCAAGTGAAATACATTTCTCCACATACACATATGTAAAGTCTAGCAAATGATATTAACATTTATATGCATATACATATACATTATTTGTAGGCCAAACACAGCTGTGGGGGCATTGGATACCGAGGACTGACTGTATCGATTCTGGGGGACTTGGGAATCGAAAAACCGTCTGCCCCGTAACATCTTTACATTAAGATTAAATGTTTGAACAGTTTGCGTTGCTGCAACATGCAAGTAGTATCTAAACACTGTAGCTCCCGTATTGACACAACTCAATCCCATTCCCAACCCATCCATATACCTTAGGTGAGCTGGCCTAGCAGTCCAATGCTACGTGTGTTACATTTATTAAAAAATAAATGAGAAAAAAACCTTTCGAAAACCTACGCATACTGTCAATTGACACAAGTGCGTTGCTTAAAAACAAAAAAAAAGGAAAAAAGCCAACAATTTCTTTATTGTATTATACTTTTACTGTTTTTGGGATTTTCTATTTGTAAATTGCATTTGTAGCGTTATGTATCAATGCCTAGACAGAGCCCCAATTAGTTGGCCCATTGTTATAGCCTTTCTGAGCCATAATGTCAATTTGCTCAACTCGGCCCCAAAACGGAAGTTGGCAAAACGCGCTCTCTCGCGTAGAAACCCCAACGTGACTCAGACCAAAAACTCAGACTCTGGGTGGGCACAGTGCTTACACCATATACATCCATATATCCATGTTCAAACAACAGATGTAAAGACTTACAAAAATTATAAATGAAAAAAAAAAAAAAAAAACGATGTCCAAGCAAAGAAAAATAATTTAATATGCTGCGCCTGCGTTAAGGACTTGAGCAACTGTTTTGACCATATGTCTGCGCAGTGGAAACCCTTCATGGCTATCACATTTCACATGAGTCCAGGCCAAAAACTTATCCCGTCGCCGCATTATATGTGTGAAAAAATAACTAAATAAGAAAACAAAGCTGCCTGTCGCGGGTGTTGAAGTGCCTTTGATAAAAACATAAACTGACAGCGGGGGTAGTCAGAGCATGACCATGTGCCTCCTCTCCCTCTCTCATTCACTCTCTCTCTCTCTCTCTCTCTCTCTTCCTCTCTGGGTTCGTATGTCAGTTGTGGTCGTGTGCCCTTTGTGCCTAATGTGGCAAAAAATATGCTTAAGAGGCCTTAAACATAACGACGATTATGATTGAGCCCAAATTTGTACATAAATCTTCGTGAGGACGAACCCTTCGGCAATGCATCGAAAAATAATCAAAAATTGTTTGATTAACTAATTGCGTGATTTCAATTGTGCCTAATTGAATTTCCATGAAAGTGTTTAGTTTGTACTTTATTACATTATATGTACATATATATTATACTCGATGTGCCACTTTTCCAAATTGAAATGGGTGGTCATCGCAACCTGGGTTGATTTGCTCTGTCTATCGATAAGAACGAGCAATTAAAACGCGACCGGACCTTCAAAATAGGAAACAATTAACACGGGGGACTACTTGTAAGTGGGCTAACACGCAATGTTTGATATGTTTTGCAGAGGCTTATGCAATTTATGTGGATACTACTGGATATTATTTAAAGGGTTTTCAAGTGAAGGATTGAGTGCTTAAAAGAAGAACATTCCCTAAATGTCACGTGATAGAGTCATTAAAGACAAGGACAAAACTTTGATAAACTGCAGATTTGAAATAGATTTCTGACAAATACTTGAAACAATAATGAAAGATGGTCTTTTTACTCATCCCTAACAAAAAAAAAAATCATCTTACTGACTCTTGCACTTCCGTTACTAGTTTTTGGTTTCCACTTTGATTCTTGACTTGAATAAATTCCATAATAAAAAAATAAAACCGAAGGAGAAAAAAAAATTAACTTCCCGTCTGCTTACCTGAAAATTTCTTCCACTACGCTTCTCCTCGCACTCGCCTTGATACGATGATGAGGAGGACGAACGACGCGCAACATCTGTGGCCGTTGAATCAGGATGTTGCTGCTGCTGTTGCTGTAGATGCAACTGTTGTTGCTGTTGCTGGGTCGTGTGTTGATGTTGCTGTTGCTGGTGTTGATTACGCATATAACCAAACTCGGCGGCTGCCACAAGACCTATAAGAGCTGCTGCCGAACGGTTATTGTCCTGTTCGGCAGCAGCCTCGGCCTTAACCTGCTGCTGCTGTTGATGTTGCTGTTGTTGTTGTTGCTGCTGTTGCTGTTGCGTCTTTAAGTGCTGCGTAAGCAATTCCAGATTGTTGCCAGTTAGACCGGCCATGAAGGCGCTACGATGCGCATACAGCTGCTGCTGTGCAGTATCAAAGTCCAGATCCTGTGCAACATTTGTCTGGGGAGACACCAGCGAAGATAGCGGCGATTGCTGTGAGGATATTGAGGCAGCCGAACGTCGTTCGTATTTAAATTTACGCACTATTGGATCCACATGATGTTCATCGTACTCCTCTGGTGAGGCAGCAGCTTCGACTTCACGCCGGGACGATCTTTCACACATCGAAGCTGGTGACCAAATTATATTCCCTTGAGATCGACGCTGCTGTGGAGTCGTCGAGTTGGCCGTCTTTAGATTGACTGCTCTCAAGGGCGGAGGCGTAGCATTGCTGAGCTTACTCAAATGCAACGGTTGCTCAGCATCACTCAGGCTGCCTCCACTCAAACTTCCACTGCTGCTGCTACTATTGTGATCATGATCATGATCCTGATCCGAATCAGTTCTAGCTCGCTGTTTAGTGCTCAGATTCAATGGCATTTCCTCATCCTGCTGCATCAGCAACATTTGCTTATTATGTTGCAGCTCTTGGTCTTTTTCGGGTGTCAGCGCATAATCGCGATCCTTTTGGTTCAACACAATCGAGGCAGGCGATTTGGGCGTCATGGGTGTTAGAGGTGTGCCTAGTGTAGAGGCCGAGGAGAGCAAAAACTGTGGCCAGAGCAGCGCACTCGAGTAGAGCAGTGGATTGTAAAGAAAGGGCAGATCTGTGAGAGGTGTATGAGAAAATGTCACAAAACAATTACACGATTAATATAGAAATTCCAGCCAAATCTTTTATCCTTTGGCTATATTTTTTTCTCAATAATACATATTTTAATTCTCTTTACAAGTGCATGTTTAATTTAACACCTTTAACAGATACTTATCGAGATTGAAATTGAATCTTGTTAAAAATATAAAAATTTTAAGCTTTGTATCTTACAGAAAATATTTGCTGATATTTTGAGAAGTTCGATTACAGTTTAACAATGAGTGTGATATTGCTATGCAAAATCAACAGTTTAAGTCTAAGATCTTGTAAAAATTTTGCTTTTGCGACTGTTCTATTCCCTTCTCTCAAACAAAACACAACTACTGCACGGTCATTCTCCGTTTTAAGTCAACCAAACTCACCTCGGTTATTTAATTTTTGAGCCGCTGCCGATGCTATCACAGTATTAAAAGCCGAAGCTCTCTGCATCCATTGCTTGTCCAATGATGGACCCGCGTAGCCGGCTGGACTTGGCTGTGAGTGAGGCGATGGTGGCGGTGATAAATGATTCATTTTGGCCCTGAACACTTAGCGCTTAACTTTGGTCTAAATGCACTTTAATTCACTTGGCTAATAGCCCAAACAGTTTAGTTTCAATTTTGTGTCATAAACTCTTAATAACACTACACAAATAGAAGAGGGATTATCTCTCGTGTTTGATTTTAAACTGATCTTTAAATATAAATTTTCTGTTTTCTAAGTTTTTTTTTTTGGTAACAGATCTTCAACAACTGAAACTTGGCTCACTGTGAAGAGACGTACACGTCTGTATCGCTCGGTGCTTCGCACCTGACTGAATCATTGGCCGATTGTGCGGTTCTAAATTGAGCCAACGGTGAAGCGAGTGCCAGACAAAAGGCAACTACTGCCAACAACAACAACGACAGCGACTTGGCCCGAAAATCGAGGCTCTGTGTGTGTTTGAGCCGAATCAAAACGAACCCTCATTGTATTCGTATTGGTATCTCAATGTTGACTTTAGTGGTGGCTCTTGAGCCCTTTTTGTATGTGTTTCTCTCTCTCTCTCTCTCTCTCACTCCTTTCCATTACCTTTCTCTCTCTCTCTCTCTCTCTCTGTGTAGGTTGCCAACTCTGGTTTTTCACCTTTGGCAGCAGTTGGCGGCAGTTGTTGTTGTTGCTGTTGTCTTGCATGTTGTAAGGGTCAAGACACACAGTTACGCAGCCAGAGCCGGAGCCCTCTCTGCCTCCTGTTCCTCCTCTATCCTCTATCAGTTGCTTTGATCGTGCGCAGCTTATGTTGTTGTTGCTGTTTTTGCTGCTGATATTTCTGTTGCTGTTGTTGTTGTTGATGGCAGCACGCGTTTCTCAACTAATTGGTATGCAGTTAAAGTTTGGCGGGCGTTTGTTTTTGTTGCTGTTGTTGTTGTTGTTGTAGTTGCCGTTGCTGTTGCCGTTGCAGTGCTGCCTTCATCCCGCTGTTCTTTTTGTATTGTAACTGTTACAGTTGTTGTTGCTGCTGCTGTTGCTGTTACTGGCTCAACTGACGCCAACTGTTGGCCAGCTCAGGGATTGGGCTTGTGACTCAGGTTAGTTGCAGGCACATGCATACAAGAGTGTAGCAGGCAGTCGGCTGAAGGATGTTTGCATTGCAACGAGGGAGTGAGAATAAGGCAAACAGTAACTGATCTGAGTGATCCGAGAGTGTAAGCGGTTTTCTGCTTGTTTAGGGAAATTATCGGATTAACAAATATTACAAATAAATATGAGTTGATTTGAATATTCATTTGTTTACAGATTTTTACCTTGATGCTGTAAATACGATAAGAATCTATATTTACGTAATGTTACTAAATGTACATTTCGCATAAATCTCAAAAGTAAAAAGTATCTTAAAATTAAAGAATATTCCGAAAATATATAAATCATTCACAGCTAAGAATTAATTAATTTTCAAAAATATTTTTAGAACAAAATAACATTGTACTACACGGTAGTTTTGTGGTCTCTTTGGAATGGTATACACTAATGTTGAGTTTATTGTAAGCGAAAAAAAATATATATAAATCATCATATTATTATCATATATCATGTATCATATGTATGCATATATTTATATATATATTTATAGCACATATATAACACAGGGAGCAATAAAATATCCAAAATGTTTTACATGGATATAGTGTAATAATTTTATATGGTCATACTTAAGTTTACTAAACTGAGGCCTTGAATATATATTCATCCCCTAAGTGAAATAAAAGGATGTCGTATTCTGATTGAAATTAATTCAATTCATCATTTTGTAAAGACTAACTGCCTGCAAGGAAAAAAAAAACTAGAAATTTTTAAATTCTTATCTGAATATTTATGATGTACCTTGCCGTTTTTTCCTACATGAATATTTATTTAGTTTTATTTGTATAGTATAGCTTATTTTAACTGATGGACTTTGAAGCATTTGGTTACTACTCAGCGCGCATCAGTGGTATGAAGATATGGGAAAGTTATCGCTAAAAATGTTTTGTCATTGAAATTCTCTACAGCAATTAAAAATCATAGTCCCATCACCTGCTGCTTGATAGCATTCCTTTGCCTTAAGTTGCACCTTTTCATACGAGAATACTATCCACGTTTTTCCTTAGTTGTTCGTCCTGATCGCTCCCTGTATTCAACTTGACTCGCTTGGTCGCCTCTTGTGCTAAGTAATTTCCAGTTATTGTTGCTTTGGCCCACACCTGTCTAGGTTACGCCTGACAAGAAAAAGAAAACGCGGGCACACTTCTGGCGACTGTCATCTATATACATATATTTAACGATCCTCTTCTGGGTTCCTTCTTTGCCTTTGGCGCAATTTCCTTTTTCCCAACGCCTTTGCATGATATTAAAGGACATGTGCACGCCATTACATCAGTCAGTCAGTCAGTCAGTTAGATGGTAGGGAGAGCTGGTTGACACCCCCTAAAGAAATTCCACGACACGAGCGTGTCACAAGCCACAATAGCTCTAGCCAAGCATGCCATAGACATAAAACGCAATGGGGTTTATAGTACCGATATACAGCTATATCAGCCCCGATAGTCATTCATTATAACTACTACGATGAGGGCTGTTAGTATTTGGTTGGTTGGCTGGTTGATCTCCCTCGTTGCGCATCAGAGCGCGCGGAAAAGTGTGCCTCACATGAAGAGAGAGTGTTCCCTACACGGGATTTTCACATAGAGGGTTTGCGGTAGCAGCAACCGCCTGACGGTTTTTGTAACGGATTCACCTTATGCCAGACGCGCGCACATTCATCATCGTTTGATATGCACAGGTAAAACCAACAACTGAGCAAATCGTAAATAATTTCCATTTGCTATTTACTGTTTTTCTTTCTATTCCATTTTAATTTTTTATTTTTTCAATTTGTATCTGTCCCTCTTTGTATTATTTATGTGAACGACACATTCCCAGTAACACCCTCAGTTTTGTTTGCTTTATTGTGCCCCTTGCATTTGCCTCTTTGCCAAACAAAAACAAATCCCGCATTGGCTTCTGTTTCACCTCACTAAATGCCTTTACACTTGGCTGCAATCGTGACTCGTGGCACGAGCTCTTTTCTGATTGGTTCAACTCAATGCAATGGGCGTTGACTACCTTTCCTCTTGGCCTGGTCGGGTAAACGGGTTTGTTTTGGTGTGCTATCTGTGTGCAAGTTTGTCTCTCTTGCCTACTTGGCTCTTACCAGGCATGGTGAAGGTGAGTTTTTAGCTTGAGCCAAGTCTTTACAAACCGTTACTCGCAATCAAATTCATTTGATTTGAGCTAAAAGAACTACAAATGCTGATTAAATATTTGTCAAAGCTAAAATTTATTTAAGATTTTCAGTATGTTATGAGTCATAACTTATGACTAAAGAGTGGATCATACTGGTGTTAATGAAGTGTTTAATGCATGCATATCAACGTTTAGTATCACTTCTTAACTATTCATATTATATAATTTCAATAAAACTAAGTCTTAATTGATCCTCACAGCTATTTTTAGAGAATTATATTATTTTTATTATGTATTTTACTTTTTTAAAATAAACGGAAACACAATTTTCTACATGAAGTAACTTTCTAGCTTAAAAGCTTGATAGTTTTTCTTTTTTTTTAATGAAACTTTCCGAGCAGATCATCAAGCAACAGTCCGAAACTATCTTGAGATTAATAAATATAAATACACATTTTTGCTTTGAATAAGTATAAACTTTAACCTTTACTTACATTTTTAAAACTAATATAAAACTGTAATTGGTGAATTTGAAATTTCCTAACATTAAAACCTAAAATCTTTGGAATGCTGCTTCTGTCCTACGCACTGCGATCTTCACTGATTTATCGCACAATCTGCGGACATCTTTTAAGTGGGCAACCATTTAAGTGTATTCTATTTGTCTCCCAGTGGGTGCTGGCAGTTTTCCCCCTTCCAACTTCTGGGCAATATACAAATTCTTAACAACAAATCAGACGGAAATCTGTTATAAATTTATTATTATGTAGATGCCCGGCCTGGGCTGGGCTGTGCTTACCAACGAGGAAAGACTTGCTAAGAGGCGCTGTAGCTACTGGTTATGAGCACGATTACAAGCAGAACATACCGAAAAAAGCGAGGCTAAATGGATCCTGGTCCTGGTAGCAGTCACTGTCACTGTTGCAGTTGCAGTTGCAGTCAATGTTGTAGCGTCGGTTCATATCGTGCAGATTGTTGGCAATTATTAAAATGATAATTGCACAAATCTGGCTATCAATTGACGACCATCGAAGACCTTAGACCAAGCGAGACCAAAACGAGCAGACCGCCAGCGAAAGCCAAGCGAAACAAAGCAGCCCAAAGCCAAAGCTAAAACTCACATAGATCCAAAACGCATGCGCAGCGGTAGTCCCAGCCTCAGTCCAAGACCCAACCTGGACTTGGTCTTGTTGTTGTTCCTATTTGCTCTGTGTCTTGCTGGTCTTGCGTCTTATCATGTGGCGTTGGTGCAGCATTGCAACGTTGCAGCATTTTGCAAACGTTGACAATTTGGTATTAATTTAAGACAACAGCAACAAGCCTCCCGGGCAGGCGGACAGTGCCACTGGTGCTACCCACAGCCAGCCCACTTGGCCACTTGGCCGCCCCACAAACAACAAGACGGACATTTACATGCTGCTGCTGCTGCTGCTACTATTTTTGCTACTGTTGCTGCTGCTGCTGCTGATGCTGATGGCGAGCTGAAAACAATGAAATCTGCGTAGTTTACTGTTGACCCGAGCAGAGTAAGAAAGTGTTACCAGATAAGTTTAAAAAGTTGTATATTAAATATTTTTTTTTTTTAATTATTAATATTTTATTCAGCTTTACTTTCCTGCATATTTAAAAATATTAAAGCCGTTTTCTATAAAAACAATTCATAATTCATTTATATTAATTTGTATAATAATAATTATTTATTCCAATCTCTTATGTGGTACTCATTTTTCAATATGTATATCCTTTTCCCTTGCCAGTTAATTTTGTACTCTGATACCAAGGTAGATAAAAGAACAATAAAAATATTTAAAAGGAATAAAAGAAAACCATAACAAACAAATGTTATTTGCTGATTTTAATTGAACAAATTAAATGTTTAAGTTTCATTCACATTGATTCTTTCGAAGTTAGTTTTAATCGTTTGGTGCCCATAAAATAGCAATGATTTTTTAATCAAAAATTATAACAGTTTATTAAACAAAAATCTTAAATAAAAATCAATTGAAGTTATTAATGCAATTCTTACTTTCTAGCCTTGGTAACACTTTTCATGCTCTGACTGTCGTTACAGCTGCGCACAATTATAAAACAAAATTGATAAAATTATTGTTGAGCGAGCGGAGAAAAAAAGAGGGAAAGAGAGCGAATGGCTATGGGAATAGTACGATGGCGATTAGCTGAAAGCCAAAAGGTTGAACTTACCCACTGACCACCACCGCAAAGAGCGCAGGCGAAAGCTGCTAAGGAAGCAGCTACTGTTTCTGTTTCTGTTTCTGTTGCTGCTGCTGGCTCAACGCATGATGAAAATCAGCGACTCAATGTAGCAAGAGGCAAAGGAAGTGGAATTGGAATCGGGTTCGGGTTCAGGTTTGTGTGGTTATGCTTTGGGGTAATACGACAGCGCAGAGCTTTGTTGTTGTTACTTGCTTGCTTGTAGGTGGCTTTGCATTTCGGTTGAAATTTATTTCAATTTCATTTGATATTAATTGCAAATGGCTTTAAGATTGAATTCCAATGTTACCTTTTTTGGGGGCAAGCTTACAAATGGCCCGAACTTCTCACTCGACCCCTAACGACGCATGGGGCATGTTGTATTTGTTGTAGCATTTGTTGGTGCTTGTTAGCCTGCGCCTCCATTTGTTTAGCGCTGTAACACTGGCGCCACAAACAATTTGCTACAAATAAGGCACCGACCTAACCAACCGTGGCAACCGAGCTGAGAGCCAGGTTTTTATTTTTTACTTCGCCCGCACAAATCTCTGACAGTTGAAACTAGCGCTGCTGCTGTTTGTCGTAATTAGCAGCAGGAATAGTTCCTGCAAAACTTTAACTGCAACTGCAACTGCAAAGCTGCAATTGTTATAGCAATTGGTTAAAGTATTTTGACCATTTTTGGCTGTGCGAAAGTTCAACGGCTGCTGCTGCTGCTACAAGCTTCGATGCTGACTTTCAAAATGGGCAACCCACACGCTGACACAATTAAGCCAAACACATGTCGCCCCAACGAACAGATAAGCCATTTATTAACTTTTCACAAGACTCTAAATGATGCCATAATCTCCGCATACGGTTAGACATATAAGAGAGCCAGCCTTCCAGCTTTCCCGGCGCTCAACAAGATGCAAAGATATAAATAAGAAAAAGGGACAGATTGCCCAGCTGCAGATATTTAAATACCCTAACAAGCTAAAATAAATTTAAATTAGTTATGCCATTCATAATCTTTATTAGAATGGTGCTGAATTCTTAAAGTCCGACTGACTGCTTTCAATGCACAGTCCAAACGGTTAGACAGAGCAATCGAACTTATTCACGAAATGATAGCATATGGATCGTAAGTGATCACTAAAATGGAATAACTTCGTTACAGAGTAAATTCGTAATATAGAAAGGGGTTTTGATTGAAACAAATGTCGGGGCTCCTGAAATTCGTTGTATACACAACTTTTTCATATGGAAGTGCAATTGAATTAAATTTTATGATTCAACTCTTCTGTGTCATCACATTTGATATTAATTTGTTGCAACCTTCATGCCATTATTAATATGCTCTGTTAAGGGGCTTAACGAAAATGTTAGTTGAACTACAAGTATTGTTTTTGGGGGGGACCTCCACGGTGAGCTCTGTAGCCGCTTGTCAACCGTAAAGCTTAGGCAAGCCAGGCTCAACAATTGAACTGCAATAAAACAATTTACCCAATATAGCGCAGCCCAAAGAGCAATCGCAGTGACTATCCAGCTAGCTATCCGAACGAACCAACTATCCAGCCTTGGTACATGGGGTACCTCTCTCTCAACATTTATCATTGAAATGTGGCGTGCTGCTCTACGCAGTGACTGCGGCGTCGCAACGGTGGCTTTGCGGCACCAAAACGAGACCCGATCACAGCACACAGCAAACAGCACAGCGTCTTCGTCTTCGCTTTGACTTGGCGGTCGCTTTGCATATGCTCTAGGTTCAGTTCCAGTTTTCACTGTTCAGTAGCAGTAGGCAGTAGGCAGTAGCCCCTGCCTGTCGTCATCTCAATCGCTTTTGGCTCTGGGGCGGGCGATAAACTAGGGCCCCAAGTCGCGTAAGTCAGTGTCAGCGATGCCCATAGAAAATCAATTCATTGAACTGAACAGATTTCTTGACTTTGCTTCCACTCTCTTCACCCCGCCCCCTCGGAAGACCGATACTTACCTCTTCTTGAGGAACTCTCCTCGCATCTTTATAACAATTGTTAGTCGGCGTAATTTGCATATGTTTTGGTAGTTGCGACAAAGGCTCTCATAATTGCTTGATTTAGCGGGCCATTCATGAGCCAGCGACGTGGACCCAAAATGCCGACAACAACAACAGCAACATTAACAACAACTACAACAACAAAGATGACAAGAACGGCGCCAGACGCATCCGACTGCGCTTTGTTTGTTGGTGTAAATTGCAGACCAGTTAACATCAGCAACAAGAACAACAACAACAGCAAAAGCACAGAAGGAAGTTTACTTACTCTTTCTCCACGTGCGCGGGTGTCTCTCGGTTGTGTCGTGTAAATTGCCAGGCAATTCATAAATGTCAACGCGTGCTTGCTTTAAAAATGAAACTAGGCGGCGACTGCTACATGGGAGATTTATGACACAACAGCTTAAACTTGTGGCAATTAGAACTGTTAGTTAGACTAAAGTCAAATATTATGTAATCTTAAGAAGTTTCATGGATTTTTGAAGGAATGTTTAACATATTAGATGATATTCTTAACTGAGAATTGAGAATTAGTTTTTGATTTACTTAAGAATTTATAATTTGAATTTATATACCGAAACATAATGCAAATAACTTAACGGATAATTGAAAAGTTACAACGCTTAATTACAACTCTAGTTTGCAGGTTGTTTATAGATATAATTTAAATGGATCGCTTTTCCGTACAATTCTTGTCCTTTCATAACATTGTTAAGTACACAGAAATCTTGGGACTTAATAAATTCATAGAAAAACTCTTCCTAATATAAATATGAGTAAAAGTGTGAAACTAAATAAATGTTACGAATATTTTAAAACGAGTTTGTAAAACGACTCGATTTCCAGAGATCGAATGTAATTTTTTTTTAAAGTTTTTTTTTATGTTAAAAGATATAAGAATACCATATGTTTTGATATAAATTCCTGATGATCTGACATAACTTCATAACTTTTTATATCCAAAGGTTACCTTGGATTTAAAAACCAAACACAAAAACATCTTTAGCCATTTACTTAAACACTATTTATACAGCAACCTCATCGCTGACGCTTCAAAGTTTTCGTCAATTATGGCATTTTTCATTGATGCTTTAAACTGTCTACGGTCTGATTAAAATATTTGCATAAGCAAGCCTGAATTACAGTTGCTGCAATGCCAACGAAATGAGGAACGATCATACAAAAAAGATGAGCTGAAACTGGCCCTACTCAGTGAGATAAAGGACGAAAGGTTGAAGCGTCAGCCGAAACAAAAGGCAGCGTCATGTGTTGCTTTCGATACAAACTAGAATCGAGTCCAGAGACCTCTCTGAACGACGACAGCAGGCACGCGCCCCGAACCAGGTACAGAATGCCAACAAAAAAGAGCAGCAAAAGGACGCAAGCAAAAGAAGGACACAGGATTGAGAGCAAGAGAGAGAGAGAGAGTGAAAAAAATTCAACTGTTGAGCTGAGGGTGAATAACCCAGTGTAGATGGATGGCAGGAATCTTTCATTCTAGGACGTGGACTGGCTTATAATTTGGCAGGAAGAAAACAAAAAAAATTTAAACACTTCAGAGATTGTATCTAATGTCTATCGGTGATCTTGGGCTCTTTCGATCAAATTACAGTTCCGGGGCTAATTTAGTTCCGCTACAAAATTGGGGATATTGAACATAATGATCATGATGATGATGATGATTATGATGATGAGGATGGGGAGCCAGTCTTAACTGTAAGGTTAATGATTTCAATGCTTTGCCTGGACTTGAAGTGAAACATATGGTGTTTCGTTTTTGGTGCGCCTTCAGCACAACTGACGCAGGATATGCAGGATCTGTTCCTGTTGCTACCTACACTCTCTTTAACTTGACTTCCTTCAAAAACTGCAGTCATTGCATATGAACATATACACATACATATCGTATATGTACTTATGGTCAGCTCCAACTGTAAGAGATCAATCAAAAATTGCTTGCTGAGGGTTGCTCGAGGCTTACCCTCGTGCTAGCTGGGCCTAGAAGGACATGATGATGATAGCTCGCGCATCTACTAGAAGGTGCAGAAAAAATAAAAATATAACTGCGACTCTTCACTTGACTTGCATTCGAGCATTCTTGTATCCTTGCAGTCATTTTTTTGTAGTCTGTTTTTTTATACGCATTTATGTATGTGTGTGTTTGCTATGTGTATTTTGTTTTGTTAGCTGCACCTGCTGCTTTGGGCAGAACGCGCGCGTCTTTTGACCGCAATCGCAACCGTTGCAGGGTCGCAACCAACAACAACCAAGAAAAAAACAAAGCAAAGACCGCTTACAACAGCAGGCGGCACAGCCAGGGCTCAAATCGTCATCGCTTAACTGTTAAGCTTGGCGCGCTTACAAGTGAAGAGTGCACAGGATCTGTATCTGCAGTTGCCACACACTGCTTGTGCCACAAATAAACCGCACATGCAGAAATCCCTAAAGAGCCTCTTTCTCACTCTCTTTCTCTGTTTTTCGTTATCCTGCGCAAACCACTTTCGTTTATTTTAATTTAGCTTGCGGTCGCCAACAGGCTAAAAGAGTTAAAGCCTCACTCAGTCTCTGCCACCAAGCCACTGAGCCACAGAGCCTGCTGCAATCTGACAAGTCGCTAGCTGGCCTGCTGCATTTAATAACTGTTTTCGTTTTTGTTGCCGCTGTTTTTAAGCTCGATCTCGTATATTGGCCCCCGAGTGTTTTGCTTCACGATTCCCGTATGCCAAGTGCCTGGCTGCCTTTTGTTGCCTGTTGTTGCTGCTGCGTTCCACGTTCCACGTGCCACTTTTTATGCGAACACACTCCTATAGAATTTGCAGCTTGCCACATACATATAGTGCGGTTGCTTCTGCATAGGTTCTGTGTTGCTTATCACATTAAATGACGCGTCTTGGAACTTAATTAAATTTTATTTATGTTAACGAGCATTCGTCGTTTTAAATTAAAAATCAAAGCCCAGCTCTCATTTTAGTTGATCGAACGCTTGCCTTAGCATTTGATTACAGAGCGCCGCAAATGGATTTATTTCCACCAACTATTAATAAACAAATATCTGAATTACTAACGTGTTCACTTAATTAACGTATTGCTTGTTTACCTGTTCCTTAGCAAATTTACTGCCAAGCTCAGATGCAGCTTCAAAATCTGCACGCGCTGCATCCAAGTTCTCTAGTTTTCTATGCAAAACACCCCGTTGACAGTGGGCGTGGCATTTGGTGCGCAATTGTTGTTTAGTTGTCAGTTCCAAAGCACGATTTAGATCGCTAAGTGCTTCTGTAGGGACCAAATTTATATAAGTAAGCTCGTTAGTAAAAATAGTGTGAAAGCAGTGCAAAAAATGTTTTGTTAGCACCTAAAAAAAACTGCTTTACGCGCCATCTACTCTTATTGCCTACACCAGTATTTTTTAGTTTTATGAACTGGTTCGTGTCTCAGCTGAAATAACTGGGCTTCAATACCAGTTTTTCCGTTGGAATGCTTTAATCAGTTCGATTTAATTTAATAACAATTTGAAATTTATGAAAACTTGAATACTCATTCCTTTACCTTGATCGCGTTTTGCCAATCGTAGTGTTTGTGCGCGATTATTATAAATTGAAGCGCGCTCTGTGAGTTTTAGTGCCTTATCAAACTGCAGCAGGGCTTTATCGAATTCGCCTTTCTCCGTCAAACGCACAGCCTCCAATTCGAGCTCTATAGAAGCCGGCAAGAACTCCGTTTCCGGCTCTAAATCTTTGAGCTGCTCTTCAGTTGGGATGTCAAAATTGTTCGAAGCGATTCCAGAGAGCTCCAAAGGATTGAAAATAGACTCCAGCACCTGTTGATCGTGTGCCGATAACTTAAGCTGCACCTGCGGCATCTCTCGAATCTTGTTAGAACGCGTTGTTCGACTAAACTGCAAAAAGATACTGAGCTCAATCGAACAATAAAATACGGCCGAGTATGCAAAGTAGGCCGTTTGACCGGAATCGGCTTGTTTATAAAAAAACGTTTTGTTTTTATTTTTCATTGGTTTTTTTTATGTATATGTAAATACCAAGGACAATATCATTTGTTTACTCTTGTTTTGCAATAATTTAATTAATAATATATATATATATATATATATATATAATAATAAATCAGCGCTTCTTGAATTATTTCATATATCATATACATATATTATAACATATATCGTTTTCAAATTTTCATTGCTATGCTAATGCGTTTTTTACTTGCTTTTTTTTTCTTTGTTTAATTTTGATAAATACAATTACATTTTTAATTAATTCTCAATAAGTTTTCGTTTTTGTTTTGCTTTAAATGTTTAACTTTATGCTTTGTTCAATAGTTCTTGTTTCTTTACAATATACACAACGGAAATACATTCTTTTGTTCTGTTTTTTTATATTTTCTTTATTCATCTTTTAACACTATGCACTATGCATTTTAGCTCGTTCTTTTGCGTTTATGACTGGTGTTCTCGTTTTAATTTGCCTAGTTAATGATAAATTAGTTTTAACAAAGGGCTTAACAAAACAATAGAATTAGTTTTATGTCTCGCATTAAACTAAGTAAGAATGTTTATTCATTTAGAAGCAGAAGCAGTTAATTCACTAGAAAGCATCGACATTAAACCGAAACTCCCATTTGAATTATACGATTAAACGACAATTTCTAACTTCAATTTATATAAATATGCTTCATCAATTTAAATGTTTACACACAATATATATGTATATATATATAATTTTTGTATGTTTTTAGTTGAGTTGTTGTTTTGTTTTGTAGTTTCTTCAGTGTTGCATACGGTGCCTGGTTCTGGTGTTCTTGATGTACATATATATATATTTGGTATATAGTAGTATGCATGATAAAAATATAAAAGTGAGCATTATTGAGATTTTTTGTGTATGTATATATATATAGATGTATATATATAAGTATATGTGTATGTTAGTATGTGTTTTTTGTATGTATATTACAAGTCGTATTCGTTTTATACATAAGTATATTGCAGATATATAACTGTTTCTTGTTATGTACTAGGTGGCACAGTTTTGTTTGTAGTTGTAGTTGTTGTTGTATTGTGTATATGGTCTGTTATGGGTATTCCAAAAAGAGATGATTGTATAGATAATAAATAAGAGTGGGGACAACTTAAAGGCGAGACGTCTTTAATAATATATTTGTTTATATAGAAACTTTTTGTTCTTTTCTTAGAGTATATTTGAAAACGTGTTAATATCCATTTTTTATTCCTTTTGTACACATTTATCTACAGCGGTTGATCTCAATTAGAATATATTTATGTATGTAAGTATATATATGTATAACAGTGTTATCCCATTTAAAATCCTAGCTCAATCATTTATACAACAAGTTTTTCTGCTGAGGCTGCAGCTCGGCTAGGCTAATACTACAACTAAGTAGTTAGTACATAGTATTAAGGTATTATACGCTATTGCTATTTACGTTACGATATTACGTGGTAGGTTTTGTTTTTTGTTCTTTTATTTTTTTTTTTATGGTATTTATAAGCTGGTTTCCTTTTGTAAGTTATGAGATAAATGCCTTTTACCCTTTATAGCATAGCATAGAAGCTTTTGTTGCTTGTATTTTTTTTATTTATTTATTTCGTTTATTGTTTTGTTTACTATTTATATTTAGTAGCTTCAATTTGTTGTTCATTTTTCAATCTTTTACTTGATCTTCGTATTATTCAGTGTGCTTTTATGTGTTAAATATGTTTGCTGAAATTGAAATTGTTGCTGCTTGTTTCGCTTTGGTTGCTTCAAATTGCTTTTCATTGTCTTTACGTAAGATATACATATGTATGTTTGTAAGTATGCAGTAAGTTTAAGAGAATGTTCTATATGCGTTATGTGTATAGCATGTTCATATTTATGTACTTATCTTTAAATATATATGTTAGACTATATCAAATGTACTTATGTGTGTGTGATTTGTATATTATATAGCGTGTGATGAATTAGGTATTTAATGTAATGCTATGTTTAAGTTAAGATTGAGTAAGCCTTTCGTCCAAATTTCCAGCAATTTACAATCGCATTTAAGCGTGCCAATTATAATTCTACACACACATATAAGTATATGTATATATTTATCTATCTGATTCAGCTTAACACGCATAAACGCTTCAAAAAATGTTGAACATGTTTATTTTTGTTTTAGATTGTTTTTTTTTTTTTTTTTTTGTCCAATTCAATGTTAAGTTGCAGTATAATTTTGAATTTTGAAATTTATTTTATTTGTTTATAATAGATTTACTAACAATAACTAACAGCATGCGCTTGATTTTTTTTTTTTTTGCATGTTTCTTGTTTTTAGTAATGTCGCTAAAAATTTACATAACTAATATACAGCAAAGCGTTATTACATAATAGTCAACAAAAGTACAATTACAATATCATTTAACATTTTTTTTTTTTTTTTTTTCTCAAATTTGTTTTTCACTAAAGTCAAACAGTAATAATACACTTAGAGAAAGAGAGAAATATGTAGTTATTTAGCTGACAGAATGGTAATTTCATTTGATTAATAATTGTTGATGAAAAAACAAGCCAGGCATAATAAATAATAAGTAATAACTTAGACACAAATCCAATTTGTGGCTCCATTCATTCAGAGCACTTGAATTAAAAGGGGAAAAAATTGCTCATACGACATTCAGAGTGCAGAGTTCTGGTTTTAATTTTTCAATTCTCTATTAAAACTAGCGCACACACAACAAACAAAATCGAAATTTTGCCAAATTATTTTATTTACTAAATGTGTGTTGAACTGAGGGAGAGAGATATATAGAAGAGAGTGAAAAAGAGAGCGAAAAATTTATGAATTTGTATTTTGTTTTTTCGTATTTAAAAGATTTTTTTGTTTGCTAATATCATACAATGAATATATATATAGTTCTTGCACAAATAGTTGTTAAGTCGTGCCTTTAAGTATTTGTTGCTTGTTATCGCGCCCTGTCGGCTTTTAACATCGTTTTAACTTGTCTTTAACTGATTTACTTAATGCCAATCAACCTCAAATTTTAAGCGTTCGTTTTCTCTACTGCATATTCTTGTAAATGTTATTTAATTTGCTAGTTGTTTAATGGTAGAGTAGCATAGCTTTGTTTGTAGTTTTTTTTTTTTTGCTTATAATTCGTTTACCGTTTTTGTGAAATTTTGTTTCTTTTTTGGTGAGATAGGAATACAATTTTGCAGCTGTTGTAATCTGTTTAAAAACATTTAACAAACATTTAAAAAGAGTGCAGTGTGCAGTTTAAATTGTACTAATTACGGTTTTTGTTAAGTTCTTTAAATTTTGCGCCATTAATTTGTTTGCTGATAAGTATTTGTTTTGATACAATTTGTATCAACAAGAATGGAACTTATAAGTTCCATTCTTGTTGATTTGTATGGTATGAATGTGATGGCTGTGGAGCGCACTGCTTGCTCGACGACTGCTTGATCGACACTTTGCCTGCTTGTGTGGTGTGTTTTAAAGTTTAAACTTTAGTGTTTGGTATTTGGTGATATTTGTCAAGTAAGGGTTAAATTTTTACACATGTATTTGTATTTATATGCTTCAGTGTGTTCGTGTGTTTATGCGTGTATTACGATTAATTTTTATACAAGTTATTTGCATAGGTGGGCTTTATATTTGTTTGTTGATGTTGTTGCTGTAGCTGCTAATTACATACAAAAAAAAAAGTCAAGCAATATGCATGTGTTTGTGAGTGCCTGTGTGTGTGTGAATGCTTGTGTAAGTGTTTGTGTGTGTATTTGCATAACAAAAGCTGTTCTTTATTTATCGCTTGGTTTTTTTCTTACAGTGTCTTTGGCTGTTTTCTCTGCTTCTTCTGCATATTTAACGTTTTTCTTACGGTTTAAGGGGTTTTTAATTAATAACTTTTAAGCTCTGGTTTCTTCATCTTATTTAATTTAATGTATGCCATATATTTGTTTGTTGCTGGTTTGGGAGTGTGGGTCTATATAGTGTTTAATTTCATTTATTTTTATATACTTTTTGTTATTTTGTAAAATTAAATATGTATTCGTTTAGTTTTAGTTTAAATCATTTGTTTAACGACTTACCATTTATACTAAGTTATGCGTTCATAAACATATGTTATCAATACATAATACATGGTTTACAGTTTACACATCATAGCGTGTGATGAGATTTTTAAAAGTCCTAAGTTCAGTTACGGGATCTACATTGGGGTTGTACTAGTAAGTGAGTAAGTAAGTAATTAAGTAATCGCCGCCTATTAAGTCTATCTATAGGATATACAGGTTGTTTTGCATCGGATTTGACAGAGGGACTGTAATTAGAGAAGAGCTGCCCTAAATTTTTTTTTTTTTTTATGTTTTTTGTTGTGTTTTTTGTTTAAAATTTTTGGCAGTGCGCAAATATGTATTGATATTTTCGAAAACAAGAATTAAGTTAGATAGATCAACAGAATCCTAAATAGTGATTTGTTGAGAATACTAAAAAAATAATAAGTCTTCAAATGAATATATTCATAAAAATTAAAAAAATTGTATGTATTGTTTTTAAATTGTTTTTATTTTTTTTGGTATAGAGCAGCTCTTAGACTTTAACAAAAAAAAAAAAGTTATGAACGTGGGTCACAGGATGTGAAGTTTCGAGCGAGACCTCATACAACAACATTAAACATTGCGTTTCGCTTACAGCATTTTTCACAAGAGTTTCCAATTTTGTTTGGGTTTTTTTTATTTACTGTTGTGCCATAGCAATAGGCGATTGGTGTAGAGAGGCGTGCATGATAGATAAAGAGATAGAGAGAGAGGGGGAGGGAGGAAGAGGGAGGAAGAGCAAAGAGCGAGACGTTAGCGTTTTGGGAATTGTTAGCACAATTTAACTGTTAACTGTTGAAAGGCGTTTAATAGAATGTTCCAAAATTGTTCCAATTTCGTAGCGGTTGTCGTTGTTGTTGTTCTTGCTATTTTTTTTCATGTTATTTTTCTTTACTGGTAAACGGAATTATTATGATTTTTGTAGCTGTTGCTGTTGTAGCGTTGTTGCTGCTGCTGCTGCTGATGTTGATGTTGATAATGTGATGATTGCTGCTGATGTTGATGATGGTGGTGTTGCTGGTGTTCCTGGTATTGCTGCTCGTGATGATCACGGTGGTGTTGATATGAGTGTTGGTGTTGTTGGTGTGCATGTCCATGACCATGTCTATGACCATATCCATAGGGATGTTGTTGGTGTTCGTGTTGGTATTCACGTTCGCGCTGTTCACGGTGTTCACGATGTTCGTGCATTTGATGCTGCCGATCGCGACCTTGTTGCTCCCGTTGGTGCTGGTGCTGCTGTTGACGTGTTGGTGTTGGCGGCTCGCGCGTTGGCGTGGCATGTTGCTGCTGCTGTTGCTGTTGTTCACGTGTTGGTGTCGCCTCGCGCGATGCTTTCGTTGGTGTGTTGGTGTTGTTTAAGTGTTGCCTTTGTTGTTGTGTTTGTTGTTTTGTTGTAGAAGTTGTTGATTTTGTTGTCGTAGCTGTTGCTTGTGTTGTTGATGTGTTTGTAGGTGTGTTTGGATTATATTGTTGTTTTTGTTGTTTTGTTTGTTGTGGTGATTGTTGTGTGGTTTGTTGTTGATGATGATGTTGTGGATGTTGCTGTTGTTGTTGCTGATGATTGTTGAGCGCAGTATTGGCATATTCAGCCTTGTTGTTGGTGTTGGCGTTGATGCTGCTACTGTTGCTATATAGCTCATGAGGCAGTGGCGGTGGATTTTTAGCTTTTGTCAGCGGTATCGGTGTTGGCATTGGTTTTGGCGTCTCCGTTAAATCGATGCCCCATTCATAGAGGAACTCAAGTTTTTGTCGTTCCAATGGGTCACTAGCCGGCAGGGCAAGCAAATGTTAGGCTTCTAAAAATATTAACGCTGTTGGCTTCGGTTCCAAATTTGATTTTTTTGCTTCGACAACTAAGAAGGTTATTTCAGCCTTTTCGCGATTTGCAAAGCATTCAGCTATCAATCGGGCAACCTCCTAAAATATTAACAATCATTAACGATCAGAATTTTAATGAGAATTAATGAATGCATTAAGTTACCTGATGATGTAGACCTTCGACCTTAGTTCCATCTACCTCCAGTATCAATTGCCCGACTTCTAAGCCGCCCGCTTCGAATGCCGCACCATTTTCCTATCGAACGTTAAACAGAAACCTTAAACTTAGCCACTTTTAAAGGATCGTAATAAGGTACTCACATGGATATTGATTATCCTAGGAAGCGGGTGTTTTGTATTAGCACCACCTTCGATAGCAATACCTAAAATTGGTTTGGTTTTCTTAACTGTAATGTGTAAGTTGCCTCTATGATCAGGTACGACGTTTGGATTGTGTTCATGTGTTTGTTCAGTCGTTGAACCACCGTTTTGCTCAGATGACAGACGCTGCATGGACTAAATAATCATTGAAAGACAGATCAAATCATAAACATGAACATTGTAAATACACTCGGAGGGAAATTAATGAGGACTGTAAGATATTTGTATTTATATCCTACATTCACTAATACTTTGTTGAGTATATATAGTATAGTATAAGTTATATGTTAATTAATTATACAAATTCGAATGGTGTTTATATTAAAGTTATATAGTTGTTTGCAGATTTCGTGTAGTTTATTTTAAAGGCAAGCAATAAGCAAAGTGGTTTTTGGGTAAGAAGTTTGTACAACAAATCCGGAATAAAGATTATGTAACTGTTGTTGTTGTTGTTGTTGCTGTCAGTGTAAGTGGGTGAGTGGTTGGGTTCGGAGTGGTGGGGAGGGGTCGGGTCAAACAAAATGAGAGAAAAGCCAATTTAATGAATTTTTACAAACATAGCTGGATTATTCAAGTATTGTGTGGCAATGGAACATGAGATTGTTGTTGTTGTTGTTGACCAAATTGTATTTGAATTTTTGGCTACTTATTGTTTGTAGTGTCTTTTTGTGCAATTGTTGTGTTTCTGAAGAGCTTCTTAAAGATATTATTTGAGAGAGTTTTATTAAAAAAATTACTGACTGAGCAATTAAACTGAGATTAAACAAATTTTCAAGTCAAACCGCAAACATTCTTGTTGTTTATTTTGTTGGCATTCTCTGCTGACGAGTAGTAGTATATATTTTAGTATTTTAGATTTTCGGTATATTTTCATTGATATTTTTTGTATCTGGTGTTAAGTGTGCTTTCATATCACACATAACTGTAGCACTCACCTGATGCCTTCGTACACCTTTATCGCCCAGCAAAGTGCCGCCTTCTTCCTTCATATCGAAACTTCTTGAGAGTTTTGTGGCCAACTCCTAATATTTATTCAATATTTTCGATTTTTTTTTATTTTTTTTTTTTGGCATACGGTCACATTATATGTTTTTATAGATTTGGCCAAATATTATGCAGAGTGCGCAAAGTTTTGAATAATTTAGATTGTTTTTTTACAGTATTTTGAATGTAAAATGAAAATAGTAGAAATATTTGCATAAGAATTGGTTGTATTTGTACTAAGAGTTGTAGGCAAGATAAGAAATCGGTATTTGTTGTATTTGCTTGTTGAATTATAGATAAAGTTTTTTTTGTGTAATTTTATTTGATTGTTGCTTGATCTTCTGAGAATGTTTTGCAACGACAAGACGAAGTTGTGTTTATTTTTTTTGCTTTTGTTCACTTGCAAACATAGATATAGAAATTCAAATTAGCTAAATATGACAGTTGAATATAGTATATACGTTGTGAAGTACTTTAAAGTGAGGAAGAGGTTTAAGGGGGAAGAGAGAGAGTGGTGGTGGTGGTATAAAATGCATTTAGAACAGCATATGCAAAAGCTTTTTGCGTGCTTAAGTGAATCGATTTAAACTTAGAGCTCAACTGTTGTAGTAAATGCTATCTTGATTCGATTGTCTTGAATTTCATTTGCATAAGCCCAAAATAAGTACAGCTATGCAATACATATATGCATGTGAAATGAACTTGACTCTAAATTGACTCAATTTGTCATACTGCATTTCATTGAGACACTTAATTGAAGGTAGTTTTCTTTGAACTGAATCTGATTTGTAAGCTTTAATTTGTATCGAATTAAAATTGAGTTATTAAATTTCTTTTGGTTTGGTTTCTAACTTTATTTAGCCAAACACTTTGCACAAATTTCCAATGGCTTTAACAGCTGGTAGAATGCTTTATGCTTGGCCTTCAGCTATGAATTCCATTTACATTTTTCATGATGTACAATCAGTAGAATGCAACTGCTGATAGACAGCAAAAACGCAGTGATAACTATTTATTGCTGTATTAATAACAAGAATGTGGATCAGTATTAAGTAAAATATCTATGCATGACAATAATTCCATCAAGTTGCATGAATACATAACCCAGTCTCAACTATTTATATTTAAAACACAATAAAAGATATGTTTGCATACAGCCATCGTTGATATTTTTTGCTAAGCTTTATGTGTTGCTTGTTACCTAAGAGTGTTGGTGTATGTGTGCGTCTGTGTGTGTGTGTGTGTGTGTGTGTATATATTTATTTATTTGGGTGCAAGTTATGAGAATGCGAGTGCTTGTGTTTTTTTTTTATATTTTTAAGTATAAGAAGTCGGTGTACATGTGGAGAGTATAGGCAGCTAAACATATGTGTGTGGTTAACTAGTGTTTAAAGAGTGTAGTTTACAAGAAAATACGGATTGCAAAATGGCAACTAAGACACTTATATTGTTGGCTATGACTAACTAATTGGCTATATATGTAAATGTTGTTGTCAATTAGTATTGAGTTTTGAGAAAAGCGCTAACTTAAGCTTGAAAAAACTTTGATATTTTACAGATGGATGTAAGTATCTAAAAGTTTTATCTACAACTATATAGGTGTAAGTGTATATATATGTATGATATGTCAAGTTATTCAAGGACGGCAGCAGCTAGAGTTAATAAAAAATTTGTTTATAATTTTAAACGCAAATGTACAAAAAGTATGATGGGGAGCTGAAAGTATCTAGATACAGGGCAAAAACAATGGTATAAGTTATGTACTACAAACGATGATAAACCGAAAATTAATTTCTGCATGTGTTGATGCATTTGGTGGGTGTTTGGGGGCTGGTGGTTCGTTGGTTGGGTGGAGTGGAGTGGGGGATTGTGGTGAAATTGGTGTTTACAAATTAGGTTGACTCATGCGTAAATGTGCAAATGTATTTTTCAAGCTCTCTTTTTTCTTTGGTTTTTAGAGTACTCCATTTTTGTGGTTTAAGTTTGTATTATTTTGACATTTTCTTTAATTTGCGATGACGTTGTTTTAAACGTGTTCAGATTTTAAGTTTAATCTTTGCATTTGTTAATATATGTACTTACATTGACAATTACTTTACAAGAGACTAATAAAAAAAACTCTAATTAGTATAAATTGATAATAAGTATTTTGTGTGTCGAGTGCGCCAAGATAGAAATTAAACAAACAAACATCTAAATGTGGCTACGAAAGTTTACGTTTTATGTTTTGATTCGGCTCTATCTAAATAAGTTTAAGTCGAAGTATGTGTGGGCAAGCAATTAGTTAAAAATTGAAACAATAACCGAAACAAAACAAAACGAGACGGAAGAGACGAGACGAGACGAAACAAGACGTGATCAAGAGGTCAAGAACTTAAACACATTTCCTACGATTATTACAACATAAAAGGGTGTGTGTTCGTGTGAGTGAAACAAATGGAAATGCAAATTTGGTTTAACTTTAATGTATTTTTTTGGTTTTTAATTGCACTCGCATAGTGCTGATTCTTGCAAGGCACATACAAACAGTTAGTTAGTAAGTAAGTTAGTTAAATATTTTAGATAGAGAGAGAAATAGACAGAGAGCGTAAAGTGGAAGTGAGACAGAGCATTAAACGTTAACAATATAGCAACAATACTATTTAAATTTGATTTATGCGCTGAAGATGCAACGAGATGCAAATTCAAAAGTCAAAAATTTAAACATTCACAAAGAACGGTTCAATATTTAAATATTTTTTTGTAAGTTGTGACACAATTAATGTATTTGTGGTTGGCTTGTTTTGTAGTATTCTTTCCATTTTTATTTTGGTTTTAGTTTTTGATTTGTTTTTGTTTTCATTTTTTTATTAAGTTTTATAGTTTACTTTCGTTAAACGAAAAATACATTGGCACTTACAAGAGGTCGTCCCCAATACCATGATTTGACACGTTGTGTTAAACCACCCAAATGTGAACGTAGTCCATCTAAGTAGCCGCCCTGAAATGCACACAAATGAACAAACGAGAACAATTTCGAGGGGAGAACGGGTAAAGGAAGAGAGCACACAGAATAAACAACAACTCAATAAAACAGCAACAAAAAAAACAAATAAACAAACAAACTCCAACTAAAAATCATTGAACAATGTTCGTTTAAGAGAAGAAACGAATGTGATATTCATATGTATGTAGTATATGTAAGTATGGTTGGTTGGGTTGTATACAAACTTAAAGGTGGCCATCGAAAAATGTAAAAAAAAAGTGATCAACAGAATTAATGTTACTAATAAAACTGAATGTTTAAAGGGGCTTTGGATCTGTCGTATGTAATATGTAGGATTTATAGAGCTTTATGTTGCTCCTTTTTAACACACTAGTTGCTTATGTGGATATGCATATATTCCATTTATAAAAGTATTACGCTACGGTTAAATAAACTTTTAACTAGGTTATATGTTATCTAATCAGGATTAAAGGTTTTTTAAACGAGTATTTCTAATTTCAATAAATACAGATAAATGTATTTCTACATAAATTTGTTGGTTTTTTAATCTGCCCTGTGTAGAAAGGTCATATGATTTTTCTAGATGATATATTTTGTAAATCTACATAGACTGCATTTTGAGTAGTTTAATTTAAATCTACTTATTAGGTGTTTCTTTTATTAATATTAGAATCTTAGGTTCTACTATGATATACTTTTTTAGAAAAAAACTAAAGTACTCTCTACTTCCATATTATTATAATCAACATTTTATCTGAGACTTTTCTGTTGTTAGCACAATCAATGTTGCTAACACTGTGTTGCATAACAAAATGTTTCTAGCAATCATATTTTTGTAAGAATTAAAATGTAGCATACTTGTAGGAGCGTTTCAAAACATTGCTCTAAAGCAACTTTCGCTGCTTCTGGGGCGCTTAAGATGTTAACCTAATCTGGCTTTCAACAGCTATAAATACTGTCTATTAGCTCATTAGCTTGATTATGTCGGCAGTGTTTTGGTGGGCATTCAGAAAATCAACGACAGCCGCGTATTGCATATGGCATTCGCAATTCGCATTTCCCCAACGCAAATGTAAATTGCAGCTAATGCATACGAGCCGTAAAACATCAACAACAACATTCGAGGGAATTATATGGTAAAAATACCGCTAGATATTTACAACGCTTGGGTAAAAGACTTTTTGTTTTGGTTTCTTTTTTGTGTTCAGCAAATGCAGCTAGATTTGCTGCTTCCTTATTGTGTGTTGTATGTTGTTATGAAGTTTATTTATAAATGAGAGTGTATTTGTTTGTGTATGTGTGTTTACGTTTTGTATAAGAGGGTGTACAGTTGAGCGAGTGTGTGTGTGCAGGTATGTGTGTAGGTATGTTTGTGTGTTTTTATAAAAGATAGTTTTGAAAAAAGTGCTTAAATTGTAAGAAACGACGACGCAGACGAAAAACGAATGCAAAGCGAACGCAAAACGCTTACCTGTTCCTGTTTCCAATTCATTAAGGTTTCAGTTAGTAAAAGAGAAAGAGAGAGAATAAAAAAGAAAATTATTTTTATGTAGTAATTAAGTTATACATCAAATGCAACTGTAAATGCTCAAATGTCTGTTAGAAATTTAACAATTAGAAGTCAAGTAACCCGAAAAAATATGAGAAAAAAAAGCTAAAAGAGACAACAGCAACGACAATATAAAAATAATGCGGTTCATCTCTTTTCAATGCCAAACGTTGCTTTTGACCATCAACTCGGCAGCAAACAAAAGAGTCGAAGCGATTTTGTGTTTACGTCATGCAAGAGCAAAACAAAAACGCCGACAAAACTGCGGCAACAAACAACAACAGCAAGCTCACAGCTGCAGTGTGTCAGCTGCAGATACAGTATCTCATAGATACTGTACACAAATGCGACTGCCTCATGCTGCTTAAGTTGCTGCGGCTGATGTTGCGGCTGCTGCTGTTGCGGCTCTGATGGCCATTGCGTAAAGCTTGCAACAGACCGCTTACAACTTACTTACGAGTATGTAAATCTAATCTACATACGTACGAAAAATGATATACTTATGTATGTTTGTATGTATGTATGTGTGTTTCTATAATAATTTGCAGCCATAAATATTGACAATCTTTGGGCAATCTGCACCATTTATAATTGTTATTTTTTGTTGTTGTGGCGGTTGCTGCCTTTGGTTGTCGCTGTGTATAATTGTTTTTATTACTGAGCCATAAAAAAGTAACTGAAACGCAGACCCAGAGTTAGAGTCGCCTATAAAACAGCCAGACGCAAAGTAAACTACAAGAAGTACACAATTTATATACTAAGACCAGCACTTAAATACCCTTTCTTAATAGTATAGTGTGTTGTGAAGCTGATGTGTTGTTTGTTTGTTTCTTAAAGATTAAAAAAGTTATTTTTGAACCCAAGTTTATTTGTTTCCACAGCTTAAAGGTTTTCGGCTTTGGTTAATTCAACTAAAAATTTTAAAAAAGACATAGTTTTCTCCCAAGGCAACCAATGCTTTTCAACTATTTTCTTAGCGCTGTTTTTTTTTTTTTTCTATTCAAAGAAATTACCAAGATGTTTGCCTTCAAATACCAGCATTAAACGTACCATACCCCAAGCGGCAGAGTACAATTCAATACGGCAGCGCTGTCGACGCGAGCTTCTCAGTTGGCCGCTGTTTTGGCCGCGTCTGCATTTTCAGTTTTTAGTTGCGCGTCGTTGCTTGAATCGTAAGGTTGGCCAAAGCCCAGGAACACAGACCTATAGATAGAGACACAACGAAATACAGACGGTCCCAGACACAGCACAAAAAGCAATCTGAGAAACAAGCTTCTTTTGGATGAGTTCACCATTTAAGCTACAAAACGTGCGTATAAATTGCAAAATACGTGTAAATACTAAAAAAAAATTGCTGTGTAGTTGACAAAATTCGCGTCGTTGCCGCTAATTTCGCGCTCTGTTTGCTACAAATTGTTGCATAAACAGCCGCGACTCGAACTAACTAAGTCAGCAAAAAAATCTAAAACAACAACAAACTTAATAACAATACAGTACTAGAAGTAACCTAGCTACGTTTTCTTATGGCCAAGCGTCAATAGCCGCAGGGTTGTTGGGTGATTTTTTTTCTGTTTATTTTTGTTATATCATCATGGTTTTTTGTTTTATTTTTCTGCAATGTTTGCTGCAAGGCGACTGCTATCTTGGCTCACATGTGTCACAACACGACATGCTGATACAGATGGGAGTTGAGAGACGATGGGGACAGAAAGACGTTGGATGACTGTGGCAACTTTTTTTTTTGCTATGCATTTGCATTCAATTAACTTCTATTTCTCACCTTTTGCCATTATTTTGTTTGTCTTTATTGTTAGCGCGGCAACAATTTAATTTGTTTATGGTTGTTTTTTAATTGCCTTTACAGCAACTTTTTTGTTGAGTTTTTTTGTTTTTGCCGACTGGTTTTGCAATTATGTATGTTGCTTTCAGTTTGTCGGCCTGACGGAACTAAAGATGCTAAGCACAAATCAACGAGTAACCGCTAAACATTTCGACCTAGAAAAAGGCACTCTAACCAAAGCTAAAGGGAAAGCAGTAAGTGGTAGGACAAGTAATTGACTGACAAAACAAAAAGCTGAAAGTTTAATTTAAAGTTTACTTTTCTTTTACTTTGCGTGATGAAATTTAGCAAATAATATCATTCATCTGAGCTTTTTAAATGGAAATTATCCAATTAAAAACCAATTCATTTGCTTGGATCTATATAATTTCAGCGCAATTCAATTTACATATGACAACATTTGAGATTTGTAGCCTTGAAAATTTGATTTGAAATCCCCGTAGCCAAGTAGTAAAGTCAATAAACCATAAAGTTGGCAACATATATAAAAGCACATAATATTCAATGCGTATCTAATGGCGATTGGCGAACTCGATGTCTGATGCGAGCGCAATTTGAGATTGCGAGTATCTGTGAGATACGACATACAAGCCGCTACGCATCGAGGTCAATGGCATGCGTGTATCCGTGACGTTATCTGCGTTTAGATTTTGTTACAAGCTCAACAAATACACACAAACATCTATCTAACTGTTCGACGAACCGCTGCAAAGTTTGCAAAGTCATAAATTTGATTGATTTTAAAATGTCGGCCCTAAGCGGCTTTAAAAAAAAAAAAAAAAAAAAATGCTGACTGACAAACGTTGTGGCTTAAAAAATGGTCTCAGTAACAAAAAAAAGTTTATACGTTGGCTTGTACAGTCGGAATAGAATAAACTGTTAACTGTAGTTAAATCATTTGACGTAAATTTCATTATTGTTAGCACTTTTTGGGAAAAATTCTCTTTGAACTTGTAAAAGTTGCGCCGCCTCTTCAATGCGTCGTTGAATTAACTTTTCCTTCAATAGAACCGCTTGAAGTGTTTGAGAAACTTTTCAACAGCTTGGTTCTGCTGCTGATGCTGCTGCTGCCACCATTTAAATCCGAGCTTAAACCTCCGTCTGCTAAGCTTTTTTAAACAAAAGCTGAGCAACTAATTTGCTGTCCCATTCACACCATTGTTAGCAAGAAGATTATGCGAACATATGTATTGTGACACTGTCTCTATAAATATATTTCTCGACAAAACATTGACCCAAAAACAAAGAAACCTAACAGCTGACCGATCATTGAGTAGTTTCTCAAATAAATCGCCCACAAAAAATCCGATTGTTGTGCAATAAGATTATCTATGCTACTGTGTTAAGTGGGTCAGAGTCAGAATTAATGCCAAACAGTTGAATAAGATGCTGTCAAGATAAACTTAACAATGTTAGGATTACAGCAAATCATATGAAAAGATAACTTTCTTTGAGATGCTCAATGAACTGTCCAATCTATCTTATTTGTTTTTGTTGTTGCTTTACGTTTAAGTTCGTTTCAACTTTTCGTAACCAATTAAATAACCATAAAGCTAAACAGCGATAACGTCATTACACTTATCAAAACTGTCAGTTAAGAGATAAAAAAAAGAACAGAAAGAAAAGACAGACAGAGAGAAAGGAGAACCTTCAAATGTTTCAGAAGTTAATTGTGAGAACTTTTAATGATGTCTCGACCGACGCGTCGTCTCTGCAACTGCAAATAAACTTGCCAGAATCGACACTACACACAATTGGTTTCATTAGTTGTTGGCTTTGCTGCTTATTACAGGCCAAAAAGATGTTGCGTCTTCTTGGCCATTAAGTGTGTTGATTATGGCTTATACCTATTGACGTTTTAGACCGGATTTTACGCATCAAAATGATTCATTTAAGTTCTATTTACATTATAAACAACTTCTTTTTTTGTTTCGAGTTGCTTGCTTGCCGCTTTCGAAGCCGACAACAACAATAATAACTATTTACTTTCCATTTATGTATGTTTACTCGACTTGGTCTGCTCTTGACAAAGTTTTGTACCTTATTTAGTACGTTTCTCTAATGACCCACTTTGAGTTTTGATCTTCGTTTGCTTGCCTGGTTGCTTGCCTGGTTGCTTGCCTGCTTGCATGGACTGCATGGACTGCTTGCTGCTGTTGTAATTTCAACAGAAAAGTGAGTGTCGCATTGCCCAGACATCCACTAACAACAACAACAACAACAACAACAAAAAGTTGTTTGTCTGTTTTAGTTGAAATCAAACTGGTTGCTTGCTCAGCCAGTCGTTGGTCAACCGTTCAAAGCAGTCGAACCTGCTACTCCTCTCCTTCTCTTGGTCGAAAAGTGTCAGCTGTGTAAACAGGGCTAAGCGAGTAGTCCCTTCTCTCTCTCTCTCTCTCTCTCTCTCTCTCTCTCTCTCTCTCTCTTTCTCTTTCTCTCTCTCCTTGTCCTACTTCATCTCTCTGTCTGTGCAACCAAATTACATTGCATCTCCCAAACGACTTTTGACAGACGTAGACATTTAACACACATTGAACTTGCAGTCGATGCGTTGATTTGCCTGAACGCCTTTTACGGAAATTACTGCTATTATATTACTTGTTGCAATTTTCGTGTCTTCTGGCAAACAACACACACACACACACACACACTTAAGCCACATGCAACATTGCTTGTTACTTTTGTTGTTATTGTTCCGGTTGGTGCTGTTTTCTGTTCAAGCTGCAAATTCGCTTTCACTTTTTTTTTATTTCTTGCTGCTGAGCTTGAAAGCATAATACTTTTATAATGCGATTGGTAAACAATCAATTTATGCATATCCTATATGCACATAAATATAGACATATAGTATATGCACGAGCTTAGTGTTAACAAGTGTGTTAACTTTAAGTTTAAATTCTGTCCACCCATTTTCAACAGATTGGGGTGTGTTAAATAAAGCCGGTAAAGCAAGTTTTTAATTGTTATTGCATTGAAAACTTTGAAAATTAGTTTGAACTTTGTCTGACCAACACATTTAAACACAATTTATAGACGAAAGACCAGAACAGAATTAAAAAGATGGTTGAATCTAATATACAAGTAATTTAAAGTTGTTATAACTTTTAACTATTAATATGATGTTTTCAGGTGTTAGCCAATATTCAATTTGCCAATAATTTCGACACTTTAATTTAAAACACTCCATTTGCGTTTACAGCTTGGTTAAACAACAACAAATCCGTCGAATCATTAAGACAATTTAACAAATCAACTGGCGGACAAACACACTCTCTCTATCTCTCACTTGCTTTCACTTCACTATGGAAACCTATTTGACGGAGATCAAACAATTGCGCATACCACGCCCGAAATTCGAGCCGAATAGCTGCCACCAGCAGCACCAACATGCAACGGCAACCGGAGCCGCAACAGTGACACCACCATCCCCTCATCATCAACACCATGCCCATCATCAGTGGCGACACTTTGTGCGCCCCTTTACGCCACCACGTGATTATCACTTGCCTGTTGTTGGTGCAGCTGTCGCCTGGGCCGCAATGGAGGACAGTTCCACGCACGACAAAATGTAAGGACGACCGCGGCCAGAAGTGTGTGACAATTCGAAGTGTTGGGGAAGGGGAATGGGGAGGGGGGTTTGGATGAGGGGAGAGTTGTACTCGCGGCTCTGCGGTCTGTTTGAGCTGAATTGGATTGCATTGGCATTTTGCGGCAACATCATACTGATTACATAAATTATACATATAGTATATATACTTATATACATACGAAATATCAAGAGTTTAAAGCTCTTAATGTTTTGCTTAAAGTAATAACTTAAGTACTTAAGTTTAGTTTTAACTATGGTAATTTAAGTTTTATTATATTACGTATACGTACAATAAAAATCAAAGCTTGTTCAGTGTTTGAGAAAAAAGTGTGAATGGTACTTGAAACTCCGAAATTGTATATGATAAGTAAATGTGAAAGTATTATGCAAGTATAGGTTTATTAAATCAGTGTGCTGACAATGACAATGATCCAATGTCAATGTGGCATGAAAGAAATCGGAATGTTGAC
The DNA here is from genome assembly GCA_030179655.1 of Scaptomyza flava. Lineage (NCBI taxonomy): Eukaryota > Metazoa > Arthropoda > Insecta > Diptera > Drosophilidae > Scaptomyza > Scaptomyza flava. The sequence continues at coordinate 18,820,446 of JARNME010000404.1, forward strand.
AAGTCTACCTAAACAAAACTACATAGTTTACCAACGCTACCCGGTAGTAAGTATCTTCCAAAAAAACCGAAAACGTAATAACTCTTTTGCTTACTCACCGCATCTTGTTCATATTCCGGTAAAAGGGTTTCGCTGCCCCGGCGAGTTCTATGCTCATCACAGCCGTATTCCTAAGCCGGATAAGAAAAGCGAAAAATAATATTTTTGTTTTCTTGCTTGTTTGCATTACGAGTATTACTGCAGCCAATTTCAGGTTGGCTTATATATATATGCTCAGTTAATCTACCACAGTAAGTAGCCAATTCGACAACAGTTAAACGAAAAAGTAAACTAAAACAACATTAAAGAGTGTAAAAAGATAAGACATACACAAAACATACAAGGTATTCCTTACGCTTTTCGTTAAAAATCAAGATCATATTACATACATACTTGATAGATAGTTTATGTAAGTAAAACATAAGCACAATAGGATAGAGTACCAAAAAACAAAAAAGGCACACGAGACAGTAGACAAGACACACAAAATAGACCCGAATGTCAACTTTTTCTTATATGCAAAACAAAATAAGTTATTACAGCAGAGAAAAAGTGAGAGCAGAAAGAAATAAAAGAGAGGAAATATCAAGAACTCAGCTCATTAGATCTAAACGGATCAAGTGAGTTGTAGTGAAGTGTAAGGTATTAAGGTAAGAAAATATAAAATATATTAAGAAATACTTTGGAAAATAAAATAATCAATGAAAGTTTTCTATCTTAATTTTTATCAATTTGATAGCTATGCTCTTTATCATTTCCAATACAGACGGAAACATAAACAATTCCTTAAATTTTTGATACGGTTATTCTGACTATAGTTTAAGAAAGTTTTAAGGCGAAAACAGAGCCAGGTATAGAGTTTGAGATAGTGAAAGAACTAAGGTGGTTTGTGTGCCAAGGCGACGCAAAATGCTTCACGCAAATTCCTGACCTGTTGCTGATTGTCTTTGGCTTGTTTAAGTTTTGATTGGTATTGATTTGGTCCCATTTGCTGTTGATGATGATGATGACGCACATTTCCAACGATGCCACCAGGGCCACCCAGATGACGCAATGAGTTATGTACTGGTGGAAAATGTTGTTGCTGTTGTTGTGGTGGTGTCGGTGATGATGATTGGTTGCTTACTGTTGGCTGATAATGCTGATGTGAACGATGCAGTATTGGTCCCGCCGACATGGGTCGATATGGCAACTGTATTGCGGGTCTATCAACGGGGTTAACAAATATAGTACACAGATAAAGATACAGATTCAGATACAGATACGCAACGCAAAAGGTCAGTTCTTAGTTATTGTGGGTCTATTTTTGTTAGATAGGTAGTTAGTATGAGTTAGTGAGCTGAGAGTGTTAGGTACCGTTTATGTATATCCGTTACGGTCATGCCCAGCCCCGAGTCTGACGATGGACTGCGTCCAGTTGCGGCGCTTACTTCCATGTCATCAGCCGTTACCTGTTGGGAATGGAATGGAACGAACGTTTTGTTTTGCATACGATTCAGAGACAGACAGAGTGAGTGACAGTGAGATAGTGAGGGTGAGAGTGAAAGATAGAGACAGCGACAGAGCGAAAGATAAGGGGAGAGGTCTACGTTAGGCCCGAATAGAGTTAGAATAGAGAAAGCCCTTCTACTGAGCATAGGACACAGATAGAATCAAGAGAGTAAAGTAGTATATAGTAGGTGATCAGTGCATTTGATTGTTTCACGTATTATTGTTGATTTTAAATATATATAAACTTGTATTGTTATTTTCATTTTCGATAAGTGCTTAGTATTGTATTAAGCGGAGTTTTTTTGGGTGAGTTATCGGTGACTGCTGTTTCAAAGTGAGCATCGTGATTCAAAGTTACTATATAAAGTTTTTATAATTACAATTATTGTACTTATGCTTGTTTGTTATACATGTTTCAATTTCATAATTTACAATTAATTATGTTTGCTTTGTTGTCTAAAAACCTAAACGCAATGACGCTTTATTGTGCTGGTTATCGATTGCAGTATCGATAAATTGAGCAAAATACAGTTACAACTGAACTTGCTACTTAATATGCCTAGAAGAATAAAGATATTGTGCATCTACAAAAACTGCATTAACTGATTTATTTATATTGTTTTGTTTTCGGATTTGTTATTGTTTGCTTTTTTATAATGTTAAAATTGACATTCGTTTTGGTTCACTTTTTTGTGTTCGATCTGCAAATAATATCTGAAGCCAAATCAAAGAAAACGATTTGTAAAAAGCTTCTCGAATTGAAACCAAACACTAATTGAAGAACATGCAGCAATCAAAGAACTATAAAGCATTAATATAATTAACACAAAGATTAGGTAGTTAAAGACAAATATTATTCATTTTCTTACGAATACAACAATTAAACTACAAGTTTTGTTTTATCCGTCAAGTGTTCTGTATTTGCAGTGTGATTCAAGTACTTAGTATAGAAATTAGTAAAGTTAAACTAAAAATTACAACAACAGCGACAACAATTAACAACAACACAATTAGAGGAGAACATAATCCAAAGTAGTTAGTATGTATATGTAGTATATATTTGAGTAAGATTGTGTTAGTTTTGTTTACTAAACGAATTTAGCTCGTTACTTATCAAGTATAATATTTTTTGTAGTAGTAGTGGTAGTAGTAGAGTAGTTTAACATGCACAGCGAGTTCGTTAGTACATAGAACTTTGCTAGGTATATATTGTGTCTGTGTCGTACAACAAATCTTCTAAAAAGCTTACCGGCAAATCACGTGAGGGGTCTCCTTTACGCTGCAAAGAGTCAAGTTAAAAAGCATTAACCAAATGTTAAATAGAAACTGGTGATTTACTCCTTACCCTATGCCTACTATCCACGCTATATGGATCGCGTTCTCGGCGATACACTAGCTCATCGTATCGTGTACGATCCTCCGGAAAAACGAGTTCTCGAATTTCTGTCACGAGCGTGTGCTTAACAAGGCAAATGGTTTAAGAAATGAGCCATGATTTCAGTTTATATCATTGAACTTAGCACTTACCTTTTCGTACGTATCTAACATCTCTAATAAGACGGCAACAAAGGCATCTATGGTCATTGCTTTTACACTATATTCGGCAATATAATATGAAAGACTTGCAAAATGATGTCGTGGCAGCAGCGAGCGAGCCTTCTCCTCCACCATGGTCGCAATTTGACCTTTCCGGCGTGCTCTGAAAATTGCAAAAAACGTTAATCGTTACTCAGTTTTTCTAGATAAACAAGTGTATCCAGATTGATTGTATCTTAAAGATAATCAGGATGCATAAATAATGAAGTTAAAGAAATAAACCGATGAGCTTTTTAATTACATTTTTAAGTTAAAATTCTAGATCGATATGAAACCCGATTGGCAACAGCTTAAATAAGTTTTAATCATTTTGTTTAGTGCTCTTTTATTACTATTGAGATTTGTGCTCACCTCGTGCCCGTTGGACTGTACGCATCCCATGGCTCCATTTCGATGGATGTGCAGGAATGCGGCACCTTGCCCACATCACGTATCACCAGCGACATGCGCTTGTGATACTTCAGCTGACCAACGGCCTCGTCGTGCGTCACATCGAGAAACGACTGGCCATTGACCTCGAGTATTTCGTCGCCAATCATTAGGCCGGAACGATCTGCGACGCTATCCTTATCCACGCCCGTTACAAAGATGCCCAGGCCATACTCGACGCCACCGCGTATCATCAAGCCCAGCGATTGTCCGGGTTCAATGAGCAGCTCCACACGACGTACTCTGTAAACAGTGAATACACATAAGTAACTTTATATGTGCATATTAATGGTAAGCTTACCGATCTCTGTGCTCGTTCCGTCTGCCGCCGTACTCCATGGGTGGTGAAGCGGGACGACCGTGTCGATCCATCCAGGAGCAGGTCTGACGAAATGGTAAGCCTGAACCGCTGCCACCGCAGCCGGATTGTGAGTGTCCCGCTGCAGACTGTGGTAGTAGGGGTGCCATCGATGCGTACATTGGATCCCGCGAGGGTGGACCAAAACCGTGCAGCGGCGCCGTTGAATTCAGCGTGGGTGGCGCTCGCACCGTCATACTGATTTGACGTGACGATTTCAATATCTGCACACATCTCTGCGTTAAGAAAAAATGTGGCAATAGAAGAGACACAAAAGAGAGACAGAAGATGCAAGCGAAAACGAACGAACGAACGATAGAAAAAGGAGCCAAAGAGAGAAAGAGAGATAGAGAATTGAAACAAAAACTAAAAGCGTGTGGCAATAAATTGAAAAGGCAAAAATAATACAAAAACCAACAATCAAACAAATTATAATAAATATATCAACATAAATCCAAAGCAAGTATTTTTGTGTAGATTTCTCCATTACGTGCTTTGTTGCGGTTTTATGCAACATTTTAAGAGATTTAGTTGGTGCAATTTAGTTGCCATTATTTTAATTGCTCTCAAACAAAATGTTATACTAGTATATGTACTATACGAAACAAATTTGTACTAAATAGTTTGGGACGTGCGCAAGTGTCGGTTGCTTCTCAAAAATCTCATAGTTTTAGTACTTGGTCACAGCTGGCTTTCATATTTGACCAAATCGAAATAATGTTGGGATTGTGGTTAGACATTTTGGGAGACTTGGCTCTAAAAGCTGTTTGACAAATTTGTTGTTGTTGACCCTTTGACACTTGCGTCAATTGGTTGCGTCGGCTTTATGGCTTTGAGTAGTTTTTAAATTATTAAATATATATTTTGTGTTGCTATAAGCTTATATGTAGTTAAGCCCCAAAAATATACTAGCCATGTTGTAGAAATTATATTTAAATAATTTAACAAAACAATATACAAAAGCTTGGTTAATTATAAATTATATAAAAAATTTTCTAATTATACTTAAAAAGAAAAGTATGTGAATTTAATGCGTTCTAATCTATTGCCAATTTTTTCTCAGTGTATATTTGTATTAGTGTTTTTTTTAAATTTATTTTTGTTGTTGAATGTATGTGTTTTACTTATATAGTTTGTTGTCATATTTATAGAAAATATGTTCCAAGTTTCATTATATAGTATGTAAAGTGCACGATATCAAAAAACTACTGAAAACCATTTAGAGCATAGAATGAATGTTAAACAGGAAGAGTGGGACAATAAACCATACGTATTTTGCATGTAATGCCAAACAAATTTGAATTGAGCATGAACAACTTAAAATTGCAATGCAGCGTGGGAAATGGCACAACATGTGCAAGAAATACCCCTTCTCCATTTTGACACGTAGTCTCAGCCTAATGTCCTTTGCTTTTTGCATATCATTGTACATATAAAGAACAACGCACACACACACAGACAGTCACGAGCAACGTGCGAAATATGTAGAACTGTATTGACTATCATAACGTGTCACATAAAATATTCCACAATAAATTGACTTTCGTTGTCGGGCGGCAGCTGTCTAGCTGCTGTCATAGGGTGCTGCTTGTTCCAGTCATAAGTGTTAGTTGGGGTTTTTTTTTTTTTTTTGTGGAGTAGAAAGGGGGAGAAGTCGTCGATTTAGGTACTCTGCCAAGTGGCGCACATAAAAGACAATGGCGATGACGATATCGCAACTATAAACAGGCAAACAAGCAGCCTATCGAGCTAAATCACATTAAAAATCAATAAAGTGTACAATTAAATTATCTTTTTGAATGAAGGATTTCCTCACTAGGCTGAAGGACATGCTTGAATTATGTTTCTTGTCGTCAATGTGTTCACTTCAAATGCCGTTCTGACAAACGTAAGATGATCCATTAAATATCAAGTCTTGTGAAAGTGAATATAGGTGAAAGACATGAATTATTTAAATGTTCTTCCCTTTTTACTCATAATGTGCTCAAATTGATTTATTACTATTATTAAGAAAGTTTAGCTACGGAAAGAGATGATTAAAATAGATAGTATTTTTAAGTTTTGGCTCACCTTAAGCGCCTCCTCGTGATTGATTGAAGTGAATGGCGTGCCGTTCACCTCTAGGATTGTATCACCGGGTCGCAGGCCGGCGCGCTCCGCCACCGAATTCTCTTCGATGCGTGAGATATAAACACCTAAGCCTGTCGACAAACACCCAAAAAAAAAAAGGAGAAAGAATATCGAAAAAAAGACAACAAAGTAAACAAAATCAATTAGCAAGTGGAGCACACATTAAACTTTTAATAAAAGACACACACACCACGCCCCTACAACGCCCACAGCATGGCCTCCTTTTGATTTTGTAAGCCTTTTTCATTAAGCGGCGACAGTTGAGTGTGTGTGTGTGTGTGTGTGTGTGCGACAGCTATTTTATGTTTAATTTATAAAGCACGTGTGCCGAAAAGCTGGCAGCAGACAGCACATTGTGCAAGTCCATGGACACGATAAATTGATAGAATGGAATGAGCGGCGGCTTAATAGATTTTCTCTCTCTCTCTCTCTCTCTCTCTCTCTCTCTCTCTCTCTCTCTCTCTCTACTTTATCGATTCTAAAGCTGTCCCACGTCGCTAAGCTAAAAATAAAATGCCCGTGTGTAGCAGGAATATATTGCTAGACAGAGAAAGAGAGGGATAGAGCTTGTCACGGGCATCGAAAAGGTAGCCAGCTGCAAAATGCACACTTGGAAATATCAAAGTTGCTGCTGGCAAGCGTACAAAGTAAATAAAAACAGCAACTCGGCCAGACAGTGGCAGCAAATTGAAAATTATACTGCATGAAATACTAGGAGTATAAATGCCGCTCAAATTAAGGTTCCACACATTGTCACAGACATCGTGTGTGAAAGACGAGCAATTGAGCTTCGAACTCAACTGGACTTCAATAGTAAGTAGTACATATGTGTCTGTAATTTACCCTAACAAGTACTATAATATTTCATTGACAAGTAGCTGTGAAAATTGCTAAGCAAAGCAGTAAACAACTTAGATTTGATGACAGGGATAGCACAAAGCAATTTATGTAGCATACATCTGGGCGCAAGCGGTCCGTTTCTGTCACTTGTCACCCCACCCACCTGAGTCTTTGCCTCCTTTGACGCATATGCCAAAACCGTGATCAATTTGCTGATCACGCGACATTGAAACAGTGCGCGTCGTAAGTTCATGGATGTTGGGCACACTCCGGTCCCGATCTCGCTCGCGATCTCGATAGATCTGCAAATAAATATGTTCATGAATGGGATTAATCAATATTTAGTAAAGAGTATCGCATTGGTATTTGAAATTTCGCTTTAATGTTGTTCGATACGTTGCTTAATATAGTAACGTAGTAAATTTCTCACCTGATGCGTTGTCGAGGGCGGACTGCTGGCCGGACTGCGTCGCCCCGTGCGATCCCTGTCCCGATCTCTATCCCGGGTACCGCCATTGCTGTAGTGATAGCTACTCGTAGGAACTGAAGACGACTGTGTGGCGCCAAACATGCGTAACACCTGCTCCGGTGATATAGGTCGCTTCTTATTGCCATTGCCCATGGAGGAGGAGGTGGCATGCCGCCCACTGGCCGCCGTTGAGGTGGGCAGCGTGCCCGCCGTACCTGCTGCCATGTGACTAGATGGTGAGGAGCTGAGATATGCCGAACCGCGGCCCGGCAACGAGCCGCCCTTTGTTGGCACGCCCGCCGAGTTGAAATAGTAATGCGGCGAATGGGGTCGCTCAATGATTGTGTACGATGTGCCCGGTGGTGAATAGTAGAGGCCGGAGCGTCCGCCTCCGACACCACCGACGCTACCGCTTGCTCGTAGCGAACTGGTGCTGTTGCCGACACGGGAGCCAATGCCGCTGGCACTGCCGCCGTAATGGCCGTGTACGCCGTGAACGCTGCCTGGTGGCGGACTGATCATGCCAAAGGCCAGGCCAATGTCCTCGGCCTCGTAACTGTTTGGCGCTGCTGCGCTGCTCCGTAAATGATGAGCGCTGAGGCCAGCTGAGCCGCCCGTTGGCACGCTCGATGATGATTGTGTGGCGCCACCGCCAATGCCGATGCCGGCCGCGTTTGCTGCTGCATTTGCATGATAACCATAGGCTCGTGCACTCCAACGTGAGGGTCCAAGATCGCATAATTCGGCATAATCATTGCCAGCTGCGCTCATTGTCAGGGGGTCACCGTCGAATGGTATACCACTACCCCCAAGGCGCATTACACTGTCACTGGGGCTGTGGTGCTGCAAGGGGGAAGAGGGGCGAAAGAAAAAAGACCTAGTTAGTTGTTAGTTAAACAAGTGAAAATAGGCTAGACCCCTTCATCACTTATACATGCATCGCAGTTTTTTGTTTGCATTTGCTTATTGTAAACGCAACCGTTAAGCCGCAGCTCAGCCACGCGGTTCCCATTGCAAACAATGGCTTAATCTCCAGAGCCATATGTTTCACACAAAGATATACACACACATAAACACACACACACACACACATAGACAGAACTATGGCACATTTGTTTGTTGCTGCTGCAGCTGCTATCTGGATGGGTGGCATCCTTTGTTTGCTGTTCGCGGCCACATATGTGATTTTTTTTTGCGAAATCAATGGGAAAAACTTACACCCCATGCTTCATTATTCATTATTCATGTGCATATGCCAGCTTTGGTCCAAAACAACTCGAGCACAACCATCCTCCATCCACTCTACGCCCCACACACACACATTTACATATGCGCCGCTTAGAAATTCACAGACGAAAATTGCGTTGCTCACACTTTCGCCACTTATTTTAGTATAACAGTTCTGCATTGAAATTGGATGTTGTTTGGCAGCCTTATCCGATTGCCAAAAGCAATTATTAACGTGCTACTAAATTGGAATCCCATTCTCCTAAAATATGCCAACACGCCTCAATTTATAAATATATTAGGAATAAGGGACTTTAACTGGTTTTTAGAAGATTTGGGATAATTTAAAAATGACTTCAAACTAAACTTTATTTAATATTTTGGAATTAGCCGTATTATCCATATCATCAAAAACTAAAACAAATCTCTTTTATTGATTCTGATTAACCTGACTGTGTGCGACAACAGCAACAATTTGACATGTAGGTACTTGAAAGTGCACCTCAGAGACAACAATTGATAGTACGATATGGTAAATTTGTATGGTGGCTATTACTACGTTTATGCTTGCAAAAAAGCATGAATTCAGATCATGCTTTTTTAAAAAAATACTAGCATAAACACAAAATCGTGATTTTTTCTACACACGTATTTTGACTATGATTTTTTGGAAAAATCATGATTTTTTGTGTAAGCAGTCTGGCAACGCTACTGTGTGAAATCAGCTGTTCCGCACTAATTAAATTGCTGCGAACAGCAGCTCCATTCTTGACTTTAAAAGACAACGAACCATCTCTGATGTTCGCGTTTGCCGTTGAATTAAAAAAAATTTGCATTTTCATTTAACACTTTGAAGATTTAATTCGTTTAACGTTTTGGCTTTCGGTTTATCAGCTGTTTGTGCTGATGTGCTGCCACCTTTTTCATATGAAGCTGCATAGGTGGCTCCACCCTTCAGAAAAATCATGATTTTTATAAAATGGCATAAACAGGCGTATTTTAAAAAGCGTGATTTTAAAAAATCATGAAACAGCAAGCATAAACGTAGTATATGTCGTAGAATGCTCCGATCGGGATGAAATTTCATAGTGAACAACCCCGACATGATCTAAGCAATCTGTGAAAGTTTCATCAAGATCGGTTCAGCAGTTTGGCCGGAAATCGTGTTGAAACAGACAGACGGACAGACGGACAGACGGACGGACGGACGGAAATAAATTCCTGAGCTCGTCCTGATCATTTTGATATACAGTTTGTGGGGTCTCCCATCATTCCTTTAAGGCGTTACAGATTCATGACAAACTCAATATACCCTGTTTCACATGTGAAGGGTATAAAAATGCTCTTTACATCAAGCAATAAATGAAATAGTCTAATAAATAAAAAATAATCAAATTATTGTTGTAACGCTCAATGCGTCAAAAGTGTCAAGCATTAACTTGTTGTCGGTCATTATAAATCCCAAAAAAACCATACATTTCAACAAACACAAGCACACACACACGCACATTTACATGCGCATATACATAATGGCAAGCAATAGTGCTTAGCACTAACAAGCAGCCAATAATGTCCTTTTTGATTTACGGATACACATTTGCATGTGCTTCCAAACAAATTGGCAAGCAATCGTGGCCCATATGTGTAAGTTAGTATAAGTATATGTATTCAAACATACATACATGCATACGTGTTTATCAATAAGAAGCATCTAGTTTTTATATATATGTATGTACATATGCATGGTACATAAATGCATTTGTATATTTGATAATAAATTTGAAATGTGTATGTGAATGTTGTTGTTGTTATATTTTCTCGTGCTTCGCTTGGCTTTGTTGTAAAATAAACAGCATGCTCCAGCGTATTTACTCATGACCTTGCTTTGCCAAAGCCAACAGCAATGCACACACTCATGCACAACAAACACACACAGTCAGTTAGAAGGAGGGTGCTCTGGCTGGCGTCGCCGTCGTACTCTTTGTCAGGCGTTTTGGCGCTGTCCCAAGGACATTTTTCATGTGCGCAATGTGACATTTTTGGAATTTCGTTACTTTATCTCTCCCTTTCACACTGACTCTTTCGCTTTTGGTTTGCGCCAGTCGAAGCGTTGCACACTGTCGCACACCCCACCGATTTTTTTAGAAAAGCCCTTAATTAAATGCAACACTCATCGATTGTCAATCGATAAATTATGACAATCGGCACAAATAATTGATGCGCAAGTGCAGTTATTCAAGTTTTTGGCAAGTCTAAGCATATAAAAACTTAGCTTACTTTGCTCCACTGTGCATTGTGTTTTACTTTGCCTTGTTGTTGTCATTGTCAATGGCCGACTGGTTTTTGTTTGATTTGCAAAGTAACTATATATGTACACGTACATAAATATATAAATACAAATTTATGTATATTTCTCAAGTTTACTTTATGTTTTTCTATTCGTGTTGTCCTTTTGGTCTGCCATTTGCATTTGCAAGTTTATTCTGTCGCTGGTTTTCCTTTTTCTTTCCATTTTTATTTTTATTTATTTATTTTATCGAATATCGTTTTGCCAACTGCAAATTTTACTTGTAGCTGCTGTTGGCAGCTCTTTGAGCACAATTACTATAGCCAGGCACTTGTGCTGCCTTGCTGTCGCGCAGCGCTAAAAAGTATGCTATAAAATACTTTGTGCGTAAGTGAGATTTGCTTTTATTTCATAAATAATTAATGCTTTTTATGCGGCTGGCACTTAGTGCGGCTTTCCTCTTAATAGTTTCTGAAGGCATATTAAAACATTACCCTTTTCTTCTTTTTTTTTTGTGCGAGAAATTAACGCCTTTTTAAAAATGTGTATGTAAGTGTGAGTGTGGAGATGGGGATGAGCAGTGGGAGGCACTGAGCCACTGAGCATTCAGCAAAAGTTTTCAGCCATATTTTGGCAGGGCTGTGCAAAAATATTCTGGGAAGTAATTATGATAAATGCAGGATATGTGTGTGTGTGTGTTTGCTTTGCGGCATGTCGAACTTGTAACTGGGTTAATTGCGCGTAAAAAACAGGTAGCTCACTACACAACAGCCTCATACCGCAATGCACGTGTTTCCGTATGTCTGCAAGGTTTTTGTGTGTGACTGTGTGTGCCCATTTCCGCTTGCTGTCAATAAATCTTAAAGATCTGAGATATTTCCATAAGCCGCAACAACAATGAAACGCATACATAACGTATGCGCGAAATGACCACAATATTGATTATGGAACGAAGCACGTAGGTTTTTCTTTGCTGTTTCTGAACAAGGTAAAGTAAAAGCAAGCATATCACGTAAAATATAAAGTTTCCTATGTTTTTTGCATAAGACAATAGAAATTGAAATAAAGATACGAAACTTAAAAGTGATGTAAAAAATATGTATCTTACATTTTGCCAGCAGCTGTATGACAGCTGCAAGCATGTTTTAATATGTAATTTTATAATATTATCAAACAACTAACGAACATTTAATCTCTAACGTGTCTAGCATTCAAGCCATCTAACGATTATCAAATGGCTTTAGGCTGTCAGCCTGATTCTAGTGGGATAATTATGTCACATTAATAAACCCAACTGAGCAGAAGAACAACGGACAGCATTGAACGCAAATAAACGCAGCTTAAACAAAAACAAAGCTCCATAAAGTTTATGCAAACATACATACGCATACGTACATACATACATGTACTTATAAGCTTCGAGCATGTTAAAGCACAATTACCTGCACAAGAGCCATTGGCTATTTAAGCGTACCGAACTCTGTAATACGAGTATGTGTGGGTTTATGAGTGCGTTTGTGTAAGGTACTCGACTAATAATAGCAACAAAATTTACTGTACACGTGCCTGGTCAGCTCATAGTTGCCTTAAGCAAGAAAGACAGGCAAACTCATCTTTTGATAAAAAAAAAAAAAACTGCAATCATTTTTCCTTATTAACAATGGCTTGATGCTGAACGTTTCTTGTGAAAATGATAAGAGCAGCGTTTTGATATAATTCATACTGTGAAATACTAGATGCGAGTCAATGTAATAATGTTAAGTATCTTAAAACGAGCTACACACAAATATTTAAATGAAAAGCGTTTATTATGAACTCAAGTTATTTTGTGTCTTTTGCAAGTTGACTTTTTTGATAAGATTCACAAACTATTATGCAAAGTAAGATAAAGCTGAAACCCTTGTGACTAGTACACCTTAATTGTAGTAGCTTAAGAGTTTATTGTTACCTTTCCTGATAGGTAAGAAAAAATAATAAAGTAATAAGAGTCGTAACAAATCGTTAAGTGTCCAACATTATAAAACCTTTTTTTAAATTCCTTTAAAAACTACGAGAACAAGCTCCTTTGTCAAACGAAACCGGCTTGCCTTGATAGATTTACCTACGCTTAACTATTTTTTGCATGAAAAGCCTTTCCTGTTCAAGCTTCCCATCCTGCATTCTTATTAAATTCTCGTTTTCTTGTCGTGCAACAAAATATTTTATGACTCCTAACAAGCCAGTTAGTCTTAAAAATAGTGCTCAACACGAAGCCTTCGTTGCAATTAAATTAAGTGCTTTAGGTATATTATATTGAAGTACGTTCTTTAAAAAAAATAACTAATATTCATAAACTATCTAAATAACTTCCATGTATAACAGGAGAGTGCTTGAATATATTTTATTACTCCCCATTTTAATGAACTTAAAGAAGAGCTTTTAAACAGCTCTAGTACCAACAATAAATTAGACGACTAGTTTGCGAAAAGTTTACTGACCTATTCTGCAATAACGTTGCGTATACGACTACTTTCCCAATCCCATGTCTGCAGCTCAAATAGTTGACGCAACATCTGCCGCATAAAACCGTTGCTAATTTGTTATTTTTATTTAAAGCATGACTATGTACGCCGTGACAAATCACTCCAAAAACTCAAAAAACTCCAAAGAAAAACAAACATTCAATAATCAGATGCCACGATTAATTGCCTTGTAATTGGTTTACTGGTATAATTAAAAGATACCCCGAGCCGAAATACATTATAGAAGGAGTAAATTCAATTCTCAGACACTGTCCGGGGCTTTGCTTTACGCGATGGCTTAGCGAAATTCTTTGCGACGTTTCCTGCTAAGTATGCAGCACATTTTTTTATTCATTGCATTTTCAATATTTCTTTTAGCGGAAAGGAAAGTGACATGTTCTGGAGGGATTTATAAGTAGAGCGTCACGTAGGTGACGGCAAGAAAGAAAATCTGTTGTAATAAGATATGCGCAATGCATATGCATAAGTTAAGAACAGCAAAGGTATTTGAAAATTGTATATGAGGACAAAGAGCAACAGCAAAAAGCAAAAGAAGCAACAACAGCAACGTCACTGCCTTACATGTCAACTATTGATTTTGTAATTAAATATTAATGAAGCACAAAAAAAAAGCAGGCAAAGCGAAGAGCATAAAAGAAAAACACGTTCGAAAAGCGGGACAGTCGTTCAACTGCCTCGAAAAATGGCGGAGGCTTGCCCCTAAACATTGCAAGAAAGATCCCTTGACACGCTCGCACGCCTTAAGCTAGTATGTATGCCAGACTAAATAATCAAAAGGCTCTGTGCGCTTGTGTGTGTGCCACATGACACAAAGAAAACAAATGACGCGTCGCCTTTTTCCCTCCTAAAACAAAATGTAAATAAAATATAATAAAATATAAGAACCAAACACAATCCAGGAAGTACGTAGTTAGGAAACTCACGCACACACATGCACAATTTTAACAAAATGTCGAATTTTTAATCACACGTCGCGTTACATAAAAAAGGCATAGAAAAAATATACATAAATATATATGTAAAAAGGAGCAACAGCAACCAAATCAAATAAAATAAATATATGCAAAGCGGCGTCTCTCGCTCTTTTTCTCTGTAGTATCTCGGGGAGTAGGTCGACGTCGACGTCGACATCTATGCGCAGACACGCAAGCAAGCCAAGGAGGAAATATGGAAATGTAAAATGCAAATGAAACTACATATTTTGCTTTGCGAATAAGGATGAGAGCGTGTGCCAGGCTGTGCCAAGTCGAGACAGTTAGTTTGTCTGTCTGTCTGTTCGTCAGTCGTACCACACAGCGTTGCACACACCACTTTGTCCAGTCACGAAAGTTAGTTTAACAACTGTGAGTGCAGGTTAGCATGACACACTCAATGCCACACCAGACGAATAGACAACTATGGAGTGTGTACAACGTCTAAGAGTACAAGAACTCACGCAACTTATAGTCACACACTCAAACAAAATAGACAAAACAGTCGCATAGGCGCAAATAGGACAAAACACAGCATACAAACGATGATGATGACGCGAATGCCTCTCCTTTCTTCATGCTTCTTTTCTTGCCGCACAAATTATGCGATGTGGCAGCTACTCTCGTGTCTTGCTTATAGTTTTTATTTTTTGCAAAAATAATGCCTGTTCTTTTCCGCTGTGTGCAATTTTTTACGTGGCTGCCTCAAATATATCTTGATGTTTGTTTTGCTTCTTTTTATACCCTTAACCCATAAAATAATGGTTTTGTGCAAAAGTATGTAACAGGCAGAAGGAAGCATCTCCGACCCCATAAAGTATATATATTCTTGATCAGCATCAATAGCCGAGACGATATAGCCATGTCCGTCTGTCTGTCTGTATGAACGCGTGGATCTCAGAGACTACAAGAGCTAGAAAGTTCAGATTTGGTATTTAAGTTCTCCTATACCATAAGCAGAACAAGGCTGCTTCAAATTATCGATAACTATTCTGGTTTCCGATATACACATAACATCGATAACAAAAAATATCGAATTTGGAAAATCTAAAAATGAGGGTTGAAGTAATGGGTAATGATAGAACTTTTCTGAAAATTTCGTCCAAATCGGTTAAGAAACACCAGAGATATCGAATTTAATCGATTGAAGCTAAGTCAGTATACCAAAGTCTTACATAAATTTAATTTATTTATTGCAACTGGGTTCAGGGTATCTTCTAGTCGGGCTCTCCCGACTAGAGCCTTCTTACTTGTTTTTTTTTGCAATGAAGAATAAAAATGTAAACGGCCCTCATAATATGCAAAACTTTTATCGACTTAGCCGTGTGTTTTAGAAAACTTGATTTTATCAAAGACAATGTTTCTTTTGACTTTTCATTTGGATGGTTCAACAAAATTTCTGTTGTACTGTTACTTGATATTAGTCTTTTCCCATCACTTTTGGAACACGCCATGTACGTTGCTTATAAACAAAAATGGCTACTGCGTGCTTAAGCAAATTTTAATCTAAGATATTTTCTGTGTTTATTTAATAGAATCGATTATGTGAATCTTATCCTGCATACAACATAAGAAATTGTATATTGGCTTATTAGCTCAAGAACTCAACAAACAATAATAATGATCAAACACATGATCAATCAAAGTTATTGATCTTAAAAAGTATTCAAACTTTGTTAGAACGGCCATATCTGTTCTGTTTTGTTTTCTGGTCTTTCGTTTCACAAATAAAATGCAATCTAATAGATTCCAACTATTATTGTTTAATTACTTTAATTAACTTTATTTATATATCAAAGGCATCAAAGATTTCCGTCTCAGTAATTAATTTATTGAACTGTAACAAATGCAATGTTATTTGTTTTGTGAAATCGTGCTACACTTACAAACTCTTCGATGCGAACACACAAAGCAAAAGCAAACATCATAGAAGAAGCCAGCTGAATGGACTACACTTTCCGGCCAAGGCAACAATCAAAAAGAAAACATACAAAAAACTTACAATATTTGGCCACTGGCACAGGATGTATTTTGTTTGAAATCATTTAGTGCCTGCCCCGAGGTGTCTTCTGGCCAGGCTGGTCACTTGTGATTAGATTCGTTACATCTTCCTTTGGCCATAACAATCAATCTTGTTTTATTAAAAGAGAGAGAAGGCGCACAAGACGAACATACTTGAAGTGGCCAGGACTCAGGTGGTGGGCAGAAAATCATTAATGGGTATTTACTGAACGGTGGTCGGTGGCAGCAGCCATAAAAGTAATCCTTTTTAATTTACGAACTCAATTCTCGAACACACTTCACACGCGGAAGGGTGCTCGCTCATTAAGTGTAGCAGAAAAAAATAGGAGAAAAACCTTGAGGTTCCAGAAAGAAATAACGAGCTAAAGAAAATGTTACAAGTTTTGCTCTTAATTCACTTAAGACTTTAGTTTTCGGACAAGGACTCTGAAAGCATGGAGATGCTGTGGGTGGTTATTGAGCCGAGCCGAGCCGAGCCGTACTGAGCCGCCTTACAACATCATTTGTGTTCGCCCTTAAAGTATCTTGTATTAGGCAATCTCTCAGTTCTCAGCATCTCGGCCACTCAGCCTTGGCGATGCCATTGAAATTGTAACTCTGAATGCGAAATGGGAAATGTGGCAAATGAACAAAAGTGGATATTCACACACATATACATATACATATACATATATAGGAAAAATAAAAGTGGAAAAAAATAAATGAACTGCTAGAGCCAAGTGTTCAGTAGTTTTCCATTCATGGCCCAGCCAAAGTTGAAAACGTATAGGCAAATAGAAATATTAATAAAAGTGGAATTGCGATTTGCCCTTCGCCCCAAACAACAACTTTTTAAATTTGATTGCATTGCTAGGCGAAGACGGCGAAAAGAAAAAAATCGGAGAAGAGGAACCGGAAATAAAAAAGGACGACAAGTAGAAGAAAAGTCACTTAGACTTCATATTTCTTTTTACCACCATCATCATTTCCCTTGTGCTTAAATTTACACAATGCAAATTGCTTTAAATGTGCGCTTTGAAATTCAGCTTGCGGCTTTATCAAATCTATCAATGACACTAATTGCGGGCTTATTATTATTATCCTACGGGCTCTACTAATGTGTGTACTTGTGTATTTGCAAGCGTTCGAGCCACGCAAGTAAACGATTATTGTGGTTATGACAAACAGACACACTCGTACTTTGATTATTATGCATTGTGGAATTTGGCTTTAGTTTATCTGTGTTTCTCGGCAATTTTTATTGATTTTGCATTTATTAGTTTCGTGTTTATTGGATTATCATAGGCAGCTTACATAAGTTTCACTCAAAGCCTTAAGAGCATAAAACAGAGCCACCAAATTAACTTTTCGACTGACCTAACTTTGACAACATAGTAAAAAGGAAATAATATATAAGATTTAATTGAAAAGTCATCTGTTTTACGCAGAAAACTTTATTGCAAATCGTTGCTTAACGGTTGCTTATTTCAAAGTAATTAACATGTAATCAATTACATAGTCCTTTAAAATAAATCACAAGTAAAATGCAATAATGTCGTTTATATTATATAATATCTCATTAAAACTTGGATTTAACAGATAGAATAACTTTTTTGGTCAGCCAAATTTCATAATTAAATTCTTGGCTTAAGATTAAGTTAACTTTTGATACTTTGCTGAGTTTTTTAACTGGCTTTATACCTTCGTCTATGTTTTTAGTTCGTTTAAATTTTTCATTTAGTTCGTGGAAAAGACTAACACAAAATGAAAAACTATCAAATGAACTACGTAAAGTCAAATTAGAATAACCAACTAAAGGAAGCCGCAAATGAATTGAATAAAGATTAAGTATAAATATATTCGTTAAAAGAGATGAGATAACATGAATCATTATTTGTAATTAAAGCAAACTCCTGAAAGTCATCGAATGTTTGTTAACATATTTGAATCAATGAAACGAATGCACTTCACTTTATCATCCACTTAAATTGGATCTGTGAATTGTGCAGGTGCATTGTTTGTTGCAACACTTGGGGCAATTAAAGCACGTCTTCACTTTGCATAAATTGCACACTAATTGGCGCTGATGCCGCACCCTTGACATCGGCGTCGCCCCTTAATTCATGCAGCGCGCTTATAACCGCAACTTAGTTGCAATTAAAAAAGCTCGACAAGTGCAAAATGCAAAAAGAAAAAGTTTGCAGAAACAAAAGATTGTAAGCTTATAAAAATAATTTACATAAATATATTTCACTTTCTAGAGGGAGGTTAAGTGTGTGGCTCGTTAATTGGTATATTGTCTGTATGTATGTTAAATGTGGCTAACAATTATGTACTACATATGTATATATTGTTTTCAACATCGTATAGGATTGTCGCTAACTATATGTTGAACATGAGCTGTTGGCATAAATCAATCATGGAATTATTTCCGCAACTCAAAACCAATTTTAATTTTCAATTTACGATAAACAGTAACGCATAAGCTAGGCGAGTGGGGGGAAAGGAAGTGGAAATTATAAATAAACGGAAATGTCAAACCTCGAAATAGGCGCTTCCATTTTATGCAACGCATTTAGCCAAAATTCAACTCACACACTCATACAATATATATTGTATATACGTATACAAAGTGGCACATATTGAGGAGTGGAAATGGAAATCACTTATGCGCCTGCTGTGTGCCATGTCCTGTGTGCTATGATGTCCTGTCAGTTGCTCAAACTCATTTTAGTTGTTGTACTTCGGCACGGCTCGCGTTTGACGTTTAATTAGGCGCAAATTTTAATTAAATGCCATGGCGCCAAACAACCTTTTGGCCAGAATTCCAAAAACCAAAAACTCATTAAATAACTATTACTTATGCGCCAATGTCAGCTAAAAGCCCAACAGTTACGTTATTAATTCCCTTACCATATCCAACCCAACCCAACAACACACTCCCTGCTTCTGTTTCTCACCGAGCGTGTTGACAATATAACATAAATAACAGCAAGGTTTGTCCTGCAACTAAACGATAAATGATAAATAGAGAGTATCTAAGGAAATCCAATTGTGGTATGTTAGGCAAACAATTTGAAAAGCAAAACAAATTTTGTTAATCTAAGAACAAAACATTTCATTTTATATCTTAATTCAGCAAAGAGAGACAATAATTTAAGAAATAATGCTTTTTTGAGATAATGAACCTAGTTTCAATTCACTTTTGGTTGATTCTATCAAACACATTTGCTTTTAGTATATATAAAGTCGAACTTCCATATAACGAAGCTCAAGGGATCAAAAAAATACTTCGTTAAAGTGAAATTTCGTTATATAGAATAGGTTTTTGACTGAATCAAATTGCAGGGTTCTGGTTTCTCACTTCGGTGTATAGACAATCTCGTTAAATGGAAGTTCGACTGTAAAAATAAGCCATTTGCCAGTTAGAAATATTTATCCCATTATGAGTTAACTTAATTCCTTGCGTACGTTATAAAATTGTTAATCCTGAGAAAAAAGTCGTTACAAAATAAAGATCAGCTGACTTTAAATTCTTCAATTCATTATTGATTAACGTAATGATTTTGTATAAAGTCCTAAAGCCAAGTGAAAAAAGTCTTAACATAAGAAGAAATATACCTGAAATAAGTTTCACATTTCCACATCAGACATTTGACTCACAAATGCGATATACTTCCATCGCTCTAAATAGTTTTTGATTTTTTGCACTTGATATTTAAGATATGTGCATTTAGTGAAATGTTTCCACTTGGATCTAGGGTATCAGCCAGTCAATGTTTCCCACAATACCACTGCTTGTTTTTTCATACAAATCTATTATTGGGATCTTCCAGTCATTTGCATTAATATTTACCATTTGGCTACACTCCATTTGCATCCTTCCACTTTAAATTATAAAACTTAGCATGTCAAACGACGTCTGAATTTTTATTTCAAACGATAATGTTATTTGCAGCTGCTTTTTTTTCTAGATAACATGCTAATTTCTACGTGCTCTAAAAGTGAAGTTGGAAATGGTTTTATTAGATTTTTCCTTTCATTCTTAGGCTCATCGAATATGTTTAACAACTAGAACTGGTAAGGAAATTTACACATCCTTATAATTAAAATAACTTATCTTCTGTGTGAGTTTACTTAACACAAACTAAAATAACTTTAACCCATGATATGGACATGACTCTTAGCCATGAATGCAATCTTGCAGTGTGACTTACTTTATGCCTTATATATATATTTTTTTGCCTCATGTTTTAGGCATTTACCACTTCAAATCAATTCATTTAACACGCATTCACACGTGTTACAAAGTCTTTTTTCTAAGTTCACGCTAATCATTCCCACAAAGAAGTTCTTATCAATTGTACCAAATGCCAAGCGACAAAACTTTCGCCAACGTCAAACAGAGATTGTGGCTTTTTTATAAAATATTCTGAGATCCGAGATAACAACAACAAGAACAGGCAAACCTTTGTCGGACTTTTAGTTCACTTGTCAGCCTAATATAAACATTCAACACATATTTTTGTTCATAGTTTTTTTGTTACTTCCTCAATGAATGTCGCTCACCTGTTTGAAATTCTAAGGATACATTTAAATTGCGTTGCGTGTGTGCTCGGCCTGTATCCTGCGCCAGTGTTCACGTTCAAGAGGCCTATTCAATGGCTTTGACAGGTAGGCAGACATTCAGGACTAGACTGTCCGCTTCACTAACAGCGATTGTCTTTGTCTTTGTGTGCGCCTATTGCTCCTGCTGCTACTGCTGCCGTCCTGGCCACGCTTCCTGCAGCAGTCAGCTGCTGGCATGCAAAAGTTTCCTACTGCTTCTGCTGCGGATATTCGTGTTGTTTAGTTAAGTTTCTGTGCGCTTTCACCAGTTTGCTGTATGCTTGCAAGTGTTTGTGTTTTTATGTTTTGATGTGTTTGTGTGTGTGTAGGTGTGTAAGTGTATTTGTGTGACACTTTATGCGCTTCCTGCTCGATGGTGTCGCACCGCCCGCCGCCACGTTGTGTCGAGAGTGAAAGTTTTCTTCTTGAACGTTGCCAGCGACGCGTCGTGGTGAGTTTTAGGCCCGTCGAGCTCTCTCTCTCTCTCTCTCTCTCTCTCTCTCTCTCGCTTACTTTCTTTCGCGTTTCTCTCTGAGAGCGGCACAACGCACACACACACACGTATACACTTGAATAATTTGAATTTTTTTTTGTTTCGTTGCTATTTCACTTTTAGCACAAAAATGATTAAACGATACTTTTCGATGAATCGCGTTTGTTTTCTTTTGTCACACTTGTTTTATTCATATATACTTATACATATTAGGTATGTAATATTTTCAGGCCCTAGCACTTTTTGAGTTGTTGTCTGTTGCAAAATTCACCATAGCAGCAGCAACAGCAACAACCAAACTAACACTGGGCCTCTCTTGTTATTGTGGGTGGTGTTGGTTCTCGACATTTGAAAGGGGAGCAGGAGCCGGATGTGGGACGGCAGCTGAAACTGCTTTTAGTTGGTCGCACGCCTATAAATTGCCAACTTGCGTGCTCCGAGTTTCGGAATTGGTATCGGGTTTTGATATTTTCGGACTCCGAATCCGAGTCCGAATTGCTGTACGTGGCGAATTTTCGACGGTAGCCGTTGCCGTACTAATTTAAGCTTCTGCCCTACTCTACAATGCGTCATCGAGTGTTGTTTTTGTTGTCGTTGTTGCTGGGGCATTTACATGAAGTAATTTGCTTAATATTTGATTTTGGCACCATCACAACTAAAAACATTAAACACACAACAAACTTAGCTTACACACACAGCACGCACGAACGCACGCATGCTTCTGTCATGGTGTGTGTGTGTGTGTGTGGAATGCAATATTAAAACACAGCTGCCTCGCACATTTGCTGCATATGTCGACAGCAAACACACATTCATTACCCATACGCCATGTTGTATGGCCGTGTTTTTTTTTTTAAGTGCACACGCACTCCGTGCACGGAGTGTGTTTAGTTACTCTTACTGTTGTTTTTTTTGTTGTTGTTCTTGCTAACTATGTTTCAAGGTTAAATCCAATAACAAATAAAGGTTTCATGTGCTGGATTTTTGTGCACATAACTTTGATTTTTTTATTGAATTTCGTTGGGTTTTCTTAATGGTGAAACTGCTGCTGCTGCTGCTGCTTTGCACATGGCTTCAGGCTCTTCCACAATGTATCTACATAGTTTCAACATTATTCTGCACAAGTTGCGCTCTCAAATTGCGCTTATTATTGCCATTAGGACTTTTTTTCTGCACTAAACAAATTTTGATATTTTATTTTAATCTATTTTTTTGTGTGCTTTTTCTTCTTTTTTTTTTCTTTTTGCGTTTTCCACGGTGCGCGACTAAAGCTGAGTGTATTTGTTTTGTGCGGAGCGCCCCGTCTGGACCGTGTGGCTCCACTACTCTGACTACTCGTATCCAACTCAGTGTCGTCTTTGCATTCGCGCTCGCACTTAAGAGCTTTTCCCCAAAATGTAGGCTTTTGCGACACGAACTGAGCACGAACCCTCGCTGGCGACTGGCTGGCGCTCTCTTTCTCTCTCTCTGGAATCGTTTCACAGGCTCAGTCGCTGTCGCAATTTTCAGTCTCAATTACAGTGGCTGTCTCTGGTTTTGTTGGGTTTGCACTCAAAAGTTTGCGCTGTTTGGATTTTGTTATTTTAATGTGGTTGGTAGCGCAGTCTCGTCGTCCATCGTCCGTTGTCCGTTGTTCGTTGTGTGCTTTTTGAGGATTTCTTTCGTGTAATTGTTTTCGTTTCGTTCGTTACATTCGTTACGTTCTTGTTTCTTTTTGCTTTTTTTTTGTTATGGGCGCCAGAAACGGAAAAAGAAACAGAAGCAGATATATTTGCCAAACGAAGATATAATTATACACTGTTATTTAATGTTGGCGTTTGAACTTAAAATTCACTTAAGCTTAGTAAGCTAATATATTTAAAAAAAAAAGCTAATTAATTAAAAGTAGAAAGTTATTTGAATAAACTAGAGTTTTCTATGTGTTTAAATTATATAATTTAACTTGTATTGCTATAAAAAAACATTCGATGCACCATCGATATGGTCAAAGGTTTCCAGTGCTGTCTAACAATCGATCATTTGCGTTTACTTGTTCAATCAGCTTATGATTTCAGCCCAGTTAAAGAACAGAAATTAAGTTTTGTTTAACCCTACGTTTGGTACATGGGTCCAGACAGACCTTGTTAACTATTTTTACTCCTAAAACTTTTCATATCTTTTATTTTTTTTATTTACAAAATATTATAAGAATCCTTACTATAGAAGGGGAATTATGTGTACCAAACGGAGGGTTCAGTGTTTTTGGCCAAATGAAGAAAAATAAAGTCAATATTTTTTTAATTTTTAGTTAGATAAACAAGTACTAAGTGATTTGAAAAAACTTTATATTCTTGAAGCTTAAAGTTAATAACGATTAATCGATTTGAGCAACGATTTTGATCGATAGCGACCGCCATCGGAGTTTTTCTAGTACCATAAGCTGTATAGCTTTCCTTTCAAACAGTACTTAGCCCCTTCGTTTTGCCGATAATATGTTAGTGTAACCCTTTTTTTACTGCTCATTTGTTATCTACACCAAGTATTTAATGTGTAATTGGCTATCAAAGTGATCTAATTCTTGTTTTTTTTTAGTGTCCTATAAAAAGCATGCAGCAAACGGCACGCAAGTTAACCAATACTACCCCATGTTACCACACCCACAACACGCAAATTTTTAGTGGGCCTCGACAACACAAAAAGACTCAACTCACTCAATAGTCCGAAACACAACGAAGCGAAGAAGTCGCTTCGAAGCGCCAGGTAACGACGAACCAGGCAAACAACGACTGTGGTGAAAGCTCACATTCTCTCATTGTCTCTCTTTTAATGTAAGGTTCTCCCTCCAGCAGGCGAATATCGAATGCGAAAGCAAAGTGAAGTTCGCCAGGTAGCATAAGAGCCCCTCGACCGCAGTTTCGCATCAGGAGGCTGCGACTGCTGTTGTCCGTGAGCATGTGCATGAGCATGGGAGCCTGAAAGCTGAGAAGAGACTGTGAAAGAGAGGGAGCATCATTGAAGTTGTGAGTGCGAACGACACGTTGTTGCATTTCCCACACTGGCGACACTAAAAAGCGCTCAAAAGCGGGCAACTTATTTTGCGACTAGCACAAAAATATCGGGCTTAGGCTCTGGACGAAGGTTGCTCCAAGGTGTTGATGGGCATAAACGAGTACACGTGCTCTCAAAAGGTGGAGCGATAAACGTGTGGGGGGTGTGAAAGTGGAAGGCCAAGTGTGGGTGGTTGGTTGGCTGTCTATCACTTGAAGGCTAAAACGTTACGCTGACTACAGCATCAACGGATTTGTTAGCCATGCCAAAAGTTTTCTAATTGAATTCTTTGCTAGGGCCTGTTTACGTCTTCAATTTATGTATGTATTGAATCGAAATCTGTGACCTGACCCTTTGCCTTATCAGTTGCGTTGGGCGGTTTGTTGGTTGGTTGTACATTAGAATTATGTCACGTTGGCTGGCTGCGTCATTGTGTCTGCCTAGTTTATTGATTATTCTCGTTTATGACGAAAGGCGTGCACGCCAAAATAGTTTGCGCACACATACATTTACACAACGATGACGTCATTGTTAACCCCGGAGCTTTTCAAACTCAAGCGTTTGATGTCAACTTGTCGCGCCCCACACTCTTTGGCACTTACCACATAGAAACGTCAGTTCAACTCATTTCCATTTTCATTTGAGAGACTTGCGACTCTTTTCACTATTTTGTAAAATTAAGCCTGAGAGTATTTCAAGCAAGTCTACAAAAAAGTATTCAGGGGGGAGGACTATTCTCAATTTGTTTGGCTGGCTTTATTATTGCGGCAAAAGATTTATGTTTGTCATTTGAGTAATCTAATTAAAGTTTGTGTGAACCAAATTATATCTCGCAAATGGGGGACTCTGTCAAAATTTGATTTTTTGTTGCCAACAGCTTGAAGTCTCGCTGTGTGTGTAGGTGTTCGGTGTTGACTTGTTTTCGTCTAACCTAGAAATGGGCTACAAAGCCAAAAATAAAAAGTAATTTATTTTACTGACTTGTCGTTCGTTTTGGGTTGTCCTTTGGCAAGCTCTAATGGGATGTGTTGACCCGTTTGCTCGAAAGTTCTTCATCTCTGTTTCTCTTTCGCTTTCTGTGTGTGTTTGGCATCAGTAGGATTTGTAAAGTCTGTTGAAAGGGTTTGACGCTTAAGCATTGAACAGATGCATAGGTACTAAAAGGTTAAACAACAACCCTCTTCAACTAAATCCTAGAAATTTCGAAACGTTTAGCAATGGAAAGGCATCAAATAAATCACCACATTTGTTCGTTATCTTATAAAATTATCTTTGGATGAGCTACTTAGGGACATTTATTGGTTAGTCGTGGGAGTTACCCACAACTTTTATGTAAGAGAATCAATTGAAGTTAATGTATAATTTTTGTCAGCTGCTCTGCAGGAAGAAGTAATACGGTTTTTTCCAAAAAGCTGGCTTGAATCGGGTAACAAGGCCCTTCGATTTCAACTATTGTTTCCCGTATTCTACGCTTTATTATAAACTTTGTTAGTTACCCCATTTTCAATAGACAGATTTTCATAGATAGCAATCTTTTACCACAAAAATTACATTATTATTCTGTATAAATTTCAAATCAAAATCAGCTACGAAACACATAAGATGTTAAAAATATACATAAATGAAGAAAAAACTAAGATTTTCTAGACTTTCAGTGTTTTTTCAGGCCAAGATCATTCTAATTCTTTAATACTAAATGAATTGACATAGAAAATAACAGTTTTTTTATCTTCCTTATATGACATGCAATTGCAATGTTCCAAAGCTAATCAAGATAATATTTATAATATTTTGATTGCAAATTTAATAATAAATGTCATGTTAGGTTTAAAGTAAACAAGTGGAAACGTTGCAGTCGGACGCAACCGACTGCGGTATACTCGATACCAGTATTAAAACCAGTAAAAAGAGGCCTGATTGCAAAGGGGTACGGACTGGGCAGGGGTGTACGCTGCCTTAAAGATTCTCCGATGCAGATGAGGATGCCACCAGCTATCTTCCTTCCAAATTCGGTGACTCTAGCTGAAAGTTTGTAAGAGCTGTTGAAAGGGGGGCTGGGGGCGGTATGGGTGGGCGTGGCATCCAAATTTTTGATGCAGATCTATGTGAAATGTCAATTGCTGCCTTCATACCAAATTTGGTGACTCTAGCTCAAAGTTTGTAAAAGGTAGGGAAAGGGGGGTGGAAGGGGTGGGCGTGGCTCCAAAACTTTGATGCAGTCTTTTGGGGATCGTTGCCAGCTATCTTCCTACCAAATTTGGAGGCTTTAGCTCGACAACTCTGGAAGATACACGCATTACCGTTTTTGACGAAGCGTTGGGGTGGATGGGGGCGGCTAGGGCAGTGTCGGTGGGCGTGGCATCCAAACTTTTGATGCAGTTTTTGGGGGGTCATCATCACCTATCTTGGCACCAAATTTGGTGGCTATAGCTCAAAAACTGTGGGATATAAAGGATTTTTTGACTTTAAAGTGCGGTGGGGCTGGGGGCGGAATGGGTGGGCGTGGCACCAAAATTTTTGATGCAGTTTTTCGGGGGTTGATAGTAGCTATCTTCTTACCAAATTTGGTAGTTCTAGCTGTAAGGATGTGCGAAATATGTGGATTTGTTGGTTTTGAGTTATCGAATTTATCGATTTTCCAGCCCCCCAGTTATCGTAGAACCCCAATCTTGACACTTTAATTTACTATCCCATAGTTAAAGAGAATTGGAAAGTTTCAAGTCTCTAGCTTCAAGGGTGTGGAAAACAATTTGACACATACAGACGGACAGACGGACGGACACCATGACGGACATTGCACAAACCCAATATACTCTTTACCTTCGGTATCGATTATAAAAACATTTTGGCGCATAGTTAATTTTGGCTATGTGAAGACTATGATACCCTTCACACAGCCAAATCAATGCTCCCCCCTCTTATTAATGTTTCTGTGCAGTTGTTGGTAATTTTTCGCTAATATTTTTACTCTTGAGCGTCTTTTACTTGTTCGTGTGCGACAACAACAACAATTTGACATTCAGGTACGACAGAGACAAAAATTGATAGTACGATATGGTAAATTTGTATGGTGGCTATGTCGTAGAATGCTCCGATCGAAATGAAATTTCATAGTGAACAAACCCGACATGATCTAAGCAATCTGTGAAAGTTTCATCAAGATCGGTTCAGCAGTTTGCCCGGACGGACGGATGGACGGAAATCAATTCCTGAGCTCGTCCTGATCATTTTGATATATAGTTTATGGGGTCTCCCATCATTCCTTTAAGGCGTTACAGATTCATGACAAGGTCTATATACCCTGATTCACATGTGAAGGGTATAAAAAAGATCAAAGTTCAAATACTTGTCATTAAAAATTCACTTAAAATGAAAACAACTGTTTATTTTTGGTTTTACATATATTTACACATAATTCATTTCTGTAAGTGTATTTTTCTTAGTTTTGTATTGAATAGGTTTCATATTTAATATGCCTTCATATAAGTAGGGAAACACACATACTATGTATAAATCATTTGTATAATTTCAATTGTACAGCTAAATATACACACACACAAATACAATATCTTAACTATGTGTAAAGTGTAGAGAGCTTACCAAAAAAAAACTGGTTATACATATAAATACATGTATATAAATTTTATTTGCGTCTCCCACTAAATTTTTAGTTACAATTTGTATTATGGTAATACATATAAAATACACGTACATCAATAAAACATCTATACAAATACAAATCATGTTGGTTTTTTGTTGGTTTCAAAATACAGTACAAACTCGTAGAGCCCAGGAGTTTAATTTGTCGTTTTGTTCCACAAAAAAAAGCTAATGTCGATTCTTACCTCAAAATTATTGTACTACAATTTTTTTTCTTCGTTTATCAATCGCTTGAACAAATATGTATATCATATATGTTAATAGTGTATATATCTATATCATATAAATATCAGCAATAATTCCAGTTTTCGAGTCAACATGGGTAAGAATGTGCGTGATGATACACAGAATCCAAAACTTGATGGAATTGAAGAGATTACAAAAGTTGAGGTTGTTCTAAAAGCTAATTGACGGGGTTTTTAAAAGATAACTCTAAAGAGAAAGGAGCTGCTGTAAACACATTTTTTACATTTATCTGTTAATCTATCTATTTTGAGTAATAAATAAATTAATACATTATTATCAACTAAAAAGACATGTTTGTCATGTGCGGATCGGGTTTGGCCATGGTCCACTTGCTCTTCGGTGTATGCTTATGCCTCTTCTCTCTTTCTCTGTCACTCTCTCACTCCTCGCCCTCATATCCCAAGCACCATAACTGAGATAGGGGCACGGCTGAGGACTAGCTACCAACACCTCCTCCTACGTCATCCTTGCGCGGTCGCAATATAAAGTTTAGATTATAATTGGTATTAACGGCATAGTAGACGTTTGCCGTCTTCGGCATGACCAGCTCCTTATCGGGCAGCACCTGGGCGAGAGTATATCTATCCGGATCATCCTCTAGTCCCAGTTTGAGCATAGCATTCCTTATCACTTGAGGCGTTCGCTCATTGTTGCCCAGCATAATACTCTTATAGAGCACAATGCCATCCAGCTCAATGTTACCCGTCTCATAGGTCACCCGAATGATGTAGAAGTCTGGCGCGGATTGGGTAACAACACCAGCCGGCTGCACCAGCTGTGCATTGATGTGCGTGTGCGGAGAACCACCATTGGAGACGCCATTACTCAAAGCAGCGTTCTTCAAGCCATTGCCCAAAGATTGAGAATGTGTGAGCTTGCTGTGAGCCGATTGCCGTCCACCGGAATTGCTTGAGTCCATGGACAAATTGGAGGTGCTGCTCGAGGCGGACATCAACGATGCATGGTGTGCATCTCGGTCCAAGGAATTGTGCCTAGAGCTGGTGCTGCTATTCACTTCACAATAGAACTGTGAACCCGCTCCACTGCTCGAATTGGAGTGTATGGAGTCAGTCTTGCGATGACCATGACCACTGCTGCCCATTATAGAGGCCGTTGACGAGGCTGTCGTATTGGTCAGAGATGTATTTGTGCTTACCACCGATTTACGTGGCGCCGGTGGCGGTGGTTCCAGCTGACAACTCAACGCAAAGGCTTGTCGTTCATCCAGCAGTGGCATAGAATTAAACCAATGATCGAAGAGCGCATCCTCATGCAGATTATATGTATTGGCAGCGCCCTGCAGCAACTTGATCTGAGCCAGCACTTCGAACTCCTTGCGCTTCTTATCAAAGTTGATTAACTTGTTTTCGGTCAGATAATCCGGATTGGCCGTATGAATCATGGTCAGATCAGTGAGAAATGTGCCCAGATATGGTATCGTACCATGCGATGTCTGTGTGCCCAGATTCTGTATCAACTTCTGTAGATGTCGATCCGATTGGTCGCCAGCTGGATCTGGATTCTTTGCTGTACCCTCGCGCTTCAGCACCTCGCGTAGTGTCCAGGCATTGTTATCCTCGGAACAGATACGCGCGAGCTCCGTAAAGATTTCCATCTGAAAGACAAATAATTTTTCAAAACTGTTAATCAGGAATATTGTTTTATGAGTGTTATCTCGCGTATCAATTCAATATAATCTCCTGAATAATTTTCTAAAATAATTTATGATGCATTTAACAACTGAACAGAATTATGTTTTGACATTGCAAACTATTGAAGAGATTTCAGGTTATAACCCTATTAAAACTTGTTAGACAATTGCAAAGTGGTATTTTAACTTACAGACTTAAAACTAATTTTAAGCCTTAAGCTTTATTCCTCTGACCGTTTGCTTCTTTGCAATCTAGTTTCTCGTCGTAAAGCAAATGTGATTTGTAATTTAGAACACAGTTGTAACATTAAAATATAAGCTTAAGAGAAAAACTTTTCTTTACTAAAGGCTTCGAAACAAACTATTCACTAAAGTGTCTTATAATGCTTTGTATTTGTGGGCAAGAGATTGGTTGTTATTTCAATTAATTATTACACTTTATTGCAAGAACGTAAGATCATGTAGATAAAATGGCTTTTCTTTCTTGTTTTCCTTATTATATATAGATTTTACTTACTCGCTCTTTGGCCAAAAACTCCCAGACTTTGGTAAGTCTGTATATGGAATTTGAGTTTAAAGCCGAAATGATGGCCTTTAACGAACTAAAGTTTTTGAGCATGCGCAACTCCTGAGCAATATCAATCCAACGTGAAATGTTCAAGGCGCGTTCCTGAATGAAATATCAAACATGAAATATCAACATTAACAGATAATATATGAATGTATATAATGGAAAACTCACCTGTGGCTTGAGACGATCGATGAGTATGCTTGAGACTACACGGAACAATACGGCATTGAATTGATTTATGGTGGCAACGACAGTCTCGGATCCACCACTGTCTCGTCTCGCCCACGTATGCCCCAGACACTGATGGGGAATCAACCGCTTAAAGAGATCCGAGTCCATGCGGGTGAACTGCTCGGCAAAGTGACGCACGGGCACATGAGGAAACCGAAAGGCCTGCATAAAGTGTGTGGGTCCTCGATAGATGGGCGCCAAATACAAGCCACTGAACTGCTCGCTTAGATCATATGTTGAACCACATGGCGTGTGCATCATGAACTGCGCTTGCTTTCCCCCTTGCCAAGTCAGTGCGTTGCTATCCACATGATTGCTGGCACCACTGCCACCATAGACCTGTTGTCGCAGCAAACGCTCAAGACGATTCAGAACTTTGATGTGCAAATCTGAACGTTTGAGACGTTTGCTGGCAAAGGCGAGAATTTGCTGTAGATTATCCTCATGCCAATCCTCAGGGAAACCGTCCAGCCAGACATGCAGCGCCGAGACTAGAGTTTTCTTATGCTGCTCATGTATGCCAGCGGGTGAATCATAGCTGCTCTCCTCGCCTCCACCAGTGCCATTCTGCTGGGCCAATTCCAACTCTTCCATGTGCTTCTCATGGAGGGCATTATAGCGTTGGGTAAGCAGACTGAGCACCTGTTTGGGCGTTGAGAAGGTGCGATATGTGGATAGGAATACGTTGATAAATGTTGATTCCAATTCGCCATCATCGGTGGCAAGTGCCTCAACGAGGCGCGCCAATGTGGCAGCCTTCACAAAACGCACTCGAACCGTCTCCCATTCCAGATGTGAAATTTCATCATCCGAGTCCTGCTGCATAGAAAATAGAAACACAATAACAATGACTATCTAAAAAGGCCATCAAGATAATTGAATTTTCTTTAACTTACATTGCTGGCGGTAGGCGTGGGTCGATGATAGCGCACCTTCTTTAGATAGACGGTGAATATTGCATTTTTCTCGTGCTCTTCGCCCCAAAGGCGCCACGTGGGCTGCAAAACAGAAACCAATCAAAATCTCAAATTAGAAAAGTTCTGCAAATTAGACAATGAAATTTATATTTATACTTTGTTTACTTGCAGAAGAAACTAACTTATTTAACTAAGAGAAATTATAATAAATATATCCAAACGTTTTTTAGTATTTATTTGTGTTATTATTATTGTATACTGTCTCAAATATTGAAATACGAACAGCGTCGTTAAATAATAGGATAAATTGTGAAATAATTTCTATTTAATTTAAGAATAATTTTTTTGTTTAAATTAAATCATTTTCTTAACTTAAATAAAACACTTATTTTATCAATATAAAAATAACTTAGTTGATTAAGAAGAAAAAGATTTAAAAAAAAGCATTTTCTACATTTAGTTTCACTAAAAAAAAATTAATCTCAACCTTAGCCAGTTCAAAACATCAGTTCTCATTTTTATTGTCACTGCAATTCTAAAATATTGCAACAAAATAAATATTTAATATCAGAGCTGCCACAGAAATCACTTGAATTTAATTCAATTCCTTATTCCAGTGATTTTTAAATCGCACTCGAAAGTTGATTAAATACAGTCAAAATACACGGCTTTTTAAAACAAAATTTATATTGCAAGAAAGGTTGTTCAAATTCTGATTAATCTGTATTCAAATGTTTGTAAAAAAAAAATTGCATATCACTTGTGCCTTTTGTGGCTCCCTTGTAAATTTGGTAATGATTAGAGTCACATTTACAGTCGGAAAGACAATGCACTTCAAGTTTCAAAAATAAATTCAGTAAAACCAAAAGACATGTATTTAAATACATTCTTCTTAGTTAAACTTATCTTCTTATCAGTAATGTGTATGTGTCTATTTTTTATATTTAAACTGGTCCAATTCAATGCTAATTTATCACATGTCTAAATTTAGCATATTATCCGACTATTTTTAATTGAGAGAAAAATTCGTAATGTTCGAGGCCTCGTATCTTAAATATTTTCAATATAAACATTATGTCAAGAAAAGCAACAAATTTCGATGCGCTGTCGTCTTGTATGGGGAAAAAACATTTCAAAAATAAGTGTTGTTTTTTTGCAATGTTTATTGTGATTGGGGAAACTGCTCGACATTTCCAGTCTTTCCCATTTCCTGTCCGCATTGACTGTTTGGCAATGCCAAAGCTAAAAATCGTTTCTTGCTTTCAAAGTTATATTCGGTATTTTAATTGCTAAATAAATAGATGCTTAACAGCCGGCGTATTTGACTCAATGTGAGAAAAATAGAGATCAACGGAGATGCTATAAAAACATTTTAATATGGGGATTTTTTTTAGAATAACTTCAACACTGGTTTTATTAAGAAAATTAAGATTATATATGTAGCTATAGCAGTTACATAGAAAATAAATGTATATTTATTTATAGATTTTTGGAATAATTAATTTACGATACAATTACAATTTTTAAGGTCTCGAGCACTTAAAAGTAGTTTGATTTAATTTTCTCTCTAATTTACTCTCATTTGTGCAACTTTAATAAATTAAGATCAGTTTTGTGGCCTCAGCTATAAAAACTATATGTATTAACATACTTTAAGTATATAAATTCTATCTTAAGATAATGCTTTGATAGTTATCATAGCATGATAGTGATAATTTTTCACTTCCAATAAAAAATGGTGTGCAAATAATCTAAGTAATTTTTGTCATCATTGATCTATTTTTAACACGGCAAATAAAATAGCATGAGTATTTAAATTAGTGTTAAGGTTCTTCCTATTATTAAATATGCATTTCCGCAATTTACAAAAATCAAAAACGGAAAACTTTACAAATTTAGACTGGTTGACTTAGCGACAAACGGTCCATCAATTACACGGTCAAACGCAATTGATAAATGCCCGTTTGTATTCGAGTGCATAAATATTTATGAGCTTTACTCATCATCAACTAGTTGCGTAGTAGTTTTCCAAAACAAAAATACTTCAGATATGTGCGCGCAATTAACAACACAACAAATCTAATTGGTAAAAACATGCAACAAGCGAACCTAAAAAATTCCTTTTGTTTATTCAAAATACACTTATGTGTGGGTGAAGTGATGTAAATGCGACACGTGCAAGCATGTTAGTATGTATGTAGTACATAAATAAACATATACATATGTATGTTACAAAATTTTATTCGTAAAAAAAAAGAAGGCATTCAACGCGAAATGAATGAATAAGCATGAAGAAAAATTAAATAAGCAACAAAAGCAAAATACACAAAAAGCTAAATCACGCAACTTTAATAGTATGTGTGAGAGTGTAAGTGTGTGTGTTGCCACAAACAAATTATAACAAAGCAAATGCCGCACGCTTCACAAAAAAAATTAATAATAATACAAAAAAACCAGCCCCCACCTAAAAGATTTGCTCGAAGAGCGATGACAACAACTACTTTTGGGGTCAGCTCCAGAACGACCCCAAATATGCAAAACAAAAACATTTATGTGTAGATCGGAATATGTACTACATACATACATATATAGTATATAGTAGATCGTTGGGGGAAGTGGACAAACGGACACACTACACGTCTTTGTTGTTAGACCAATTAATTGCCCGCATGCGCTTTCATTACACGTACCAAATACAACAAATGTTTAGTTTACTCTTTGTGTTGTTGGCCAGGCCAAGACTGAAGTCTGACCCCATTTCGTAAAGATTCGTGGAGTGTTTCAAATATTTCGTAAAAAATACAGCAGCAAACAAACATTAAGGCGTTAAGTGGTCGGCGCAATTTTTTTTATGAGGGTATTTTATATTTTTTTTAAAGCAATGTATTATTAAGCTCTATGAAATGCTGAAGTTTAAAAAAAAAACATCTAATTAACTTTTAAAACTTTTTCTAAACTTTCAACACATTTAATATTTTATGTATATATATATATATATATATATATATACTTATATATATATTACAATTTTTGTTAATGCCAAAAAAGATTAAAAAGAGTATTTCGATTTCGACTTGTCTTGATTTCTGTGAACATCTTGAGATTTTTGTTAGCGCTGGGAAATAATAAAACTTGCAAAATTTGTGAATATTTCGAAAATGTAAAATATAACAGTACTGATTAGGCTGTAATTCCTCTGGTTTATTTATGTGTTGTGTAACACATTCTTAAGACTTATATTGCGTTGCCGAATATTCACCAAAAAGCCCTGTGTAAATTGCCAAGTTAATTTTATTTTAAAACTTATCATAAACACTAAACGAAGAAAGCACAAAAAACAACAGCTGCGAAAACACCGTTCGCTAATTCTGCTTCCTGCTAAACAATAATAATAATAATAATACGCGAAGACACGAAAAATCAAAAGAAAAACATCGCAACTTGCAATTGTTTTTGTCTAATTGGTGCGTACTTAGCCGCTGATTGTTATTTTATTTTGTTTTTATTTTTTTGTTGGTTGATCTTCACATTAATTCTACTTCCCGTATAAAAAAATATATTTGTTTGGCAAGATTTAATCAATGCACGGCAAAAGATCAGCCAAGTTGCTTGACTTTTTGCCATAGCAGCTGCCAAAAAGCCGCTTGTCTGTGTTCATATGATATTATTTAATTTATTTGGTGCTTTTGTGTGTGTGTGTGTGTGTGTTTTAAGTTTAAATACTGCTACGCCTTGAATAGAACACAAGAATATTTGTATTTTTTATAGAATGTACATATGCTTAGCTTGTCATTTGTTTAATTAATGACGCACTAGCTAATTTAAATTTTGTTTGTGTCAAAAATATACGGAATATTTATGAGAAAGTAACAAATAATAACAAATATAAAAAAAAGTAGCTTAAATTAATAACGGCTGCAGCTGCAGTCGCTAAACACCACTCAGTTATCGTGAAACAAAGCGCAGCATCGATAAGAAAGGTGTGCAATATCGATAAACAGCCAAAGCCGCATTTCATTAATTCAAAAACAAATCAAAGATAAATAAGCAGAAAATGTAAACACAAATGGCATTAAGAATCGAAATTTTCGAGCACATATGAACCACGTGAGTTTATTGTAAATATTTCTGTGTTTATTATTAAATGCATTTTCCCCAAATTTACCTTGGTGTAGGTATAGTTTTTTGCATGCAAATCTTTTGTCTTCTTCGACAAATTGCGCAGCGTGGCGCCGGTGCAAGCGCACAAATACTTGAGGCTGGCCACCACTTTACGTTCCGCATTTGCAACGGCTGAGGATGCATCCAAGTCATCATACGAATGATATGAGCTATTGCGACGCTGTTTCGACGAGTTAGATGTGGAGCGTGAACGTCGCTGCTGCTGTCGTGACACTGTCGAGGTGGGTGTGGATGTAGGCGTGGTGGGCATTGACGATTTCTTTTGGCGCGGACATGTGTGATGATGATACGGCCGTTGCGGTGTCGATGATTTTGCCTTGGCCCAATGCTGCTGATTATGATAGCCGCATGGCGTTGTTGTGTTGTTGTTGACATATCGCCAGGCGCTGCTAAAATCTGTATTGTCCAATGGTGGCATCAGCGCGCGATTATAGCCAGCTAAATCTTGCAATTGATAGGCGCAAGTGTGGCTCTTGATAAGCGTTGGCTGCTGCTGATGATTATGATGATCTTTATGCTGACAATTACAGTTCGCTTGGCTTGTGAAATTCTGTAAATTGTGTGTTTCGATTAGGTTTGCTGAGTCACATGGAAAGAGACCGAAAGAGGGAGACTGAATCGGCATTTTGTACTTGATTATGGTTCATTGATTGGCATTGAGCATGGAGCATCGTTGTTGCTGCCGTGAAACGAGTTCATTCACATATGCGCACTCAACAACAACAAAAAAAAATACCACTTAAAAGTTAAATTTTGAGTTGAGTTTCGGGTCTAACAATGCCTAGGGCTTGTGCCCGCCCCTGACCTTGAATACAATTTAACTTAGACACACAAACGTGTGCACATACTACAGCAAGAGGAATATATAAACAAACAAATTCAGCTGTCTTTTTAGACAAATATAGGCATAACAACAAATACAGCAAATATAAACTTTTGACAACAGTTTTTTGTTTGTTATTTTTTTCAAGTGGCGTCTCGAGACAAAACTTACTTGCCGCCTTTCTATATTTGGTTAAATGCTTTCGCTTCCCCAAACTGCAACAGCGGCTCCAACTTTATGTGGTTAACCGCATCACAGCGCCTTTGTTCAGCAAACTTTTTACAGGCATTATGCTGGCCATAAAAATAACATACATTAGATAGTAGGCCCCCCACTCGAAACGTGCAACGCAACTTTTCCAGGAAGTTGTTAATATATTTTTGTTGCAAATTTTTTGTTTTTCATTATTATTTTTAATTCCATTGACAGCTGTGCGCGTTTTCATTTCGCTACTCTGACGAAAATGAGGAAAAGTTGTGTATGAGATTTTTGTACGGTTTGAATGAAAATTGATTTTGTTACGATACAAATTTGATAAGGAAATTAAAGCAAATCTGCAAATGTGAAAATTAGGTGCAAAGATTAATCGTATTCGCGCATTTTATAATATCTTGAAATTGTTTCATTTACTCTAATGATATTTTTGAATTACAAATTTTAGGTGAGCAATTTAATATTTTAAAGTATTTCGTAAAGTCAAAGTAAGCAACAAAATTATAAGCAACAATATTTTAGACTTGCATTTCTAGAAGAGAAAATATATATAATTTGATAAATAAAAGTTAATAAACTCTTTTGCAATAGAGCATTTAAATTTCAGCTTTATTCACAGCAACCACTTTTTGCATTTCTCATTAACTTATGTTCAGTTTTGTTAGGAAATCACGAAACTTGGCCACGTTACTGAAAATTGCGTTTATGTTTTTCCTTTTCTACACTAGTTGAATGCCTGCCTTGAAACAAATGCACAAATGTAGCTCGTACATACTTATCTCTGACTGACTGTTATGGACCTGCCCGTTTCATGTCGAATTCACTCATTCCGTCATAAAAATTGAAGCCACACACAAAAATTTCCAGTGTGCACAATTAAGACACTGCAACAAGTCTCTGCTCTCGTTACAAATTACTTGTTTTATTTATATTGTTTTTGTTAATGGCAGTTTCTTTTGCGTGAATATGTCGCAGCTTTGGCTGAGCAAGTTATCTGAGAAAACAGATCAGCAGGTCACACTGTTCTAGTAAGTATTGCCTAATAGAATCTTGGAAATAAACTCATTCAACCATACAGATTTTTATAGTCATAACAAAATCGGACACGTTCCGGCACATTCCGTTGCATGACAAAGAGGCTGCCCCAAAAAAGATTTATATATATTCACGTACAATGTTTGTTTATTAAAATGGAACATTTCATTGCCAAAAAGTATTTAAAAGTCTCAGCAATTTAAATATTTGTACATCAATTCTCGATTTTGCGAAAACGACAATATCGCGTTCGGAAACCAAGCTATTAACGGAATCGTTTTTAAAATTGCCTTTATACTTGCAAAGTAAAGACAAACATTAAAGAACCTTTTTTAAAAGTCCATTAGGATAGAAACTGTAATGTGTAATAAAATATTCTGCATAAAATATTCTGAAAATAAGAACTTATAGCCCTCATATATAAGTGATGTATAACGTTGCATGAGTGTTCATAAATATTACTTTCACTTGAAAATAGTACATGATATTCCAAAAAGCACTGGAAATAATCAGTCATCATTATGTAATTACAATTATGTATGAGCAATATGATATATATGATCAAACATTCAAAGTCTGATTAATACTATATGTGAATAAGACCCAGACCTAGATATAAATATCCAAGGATGAATTGTAATCATACAAACAAACATTTATAGGGATATAGTATGTAAATACTCGTTACATATCAATTTGCCTTACCCCCTAATCAATATGCACATACATTGGACTCGGGTTAGAACAGAAAAACAAGTAAGAAGGCTCTAGTCGGGAGAGCCCGACTAGAAGATACCTGAACCAGTTGCAATAATATATTAATTTATATAGACTTTGTATACTGGCTTAGCTTCCATCGATTAAGTTCAATATCTCTGGTGTTTCTCGACGGATTTGGAAGAAATTTCAGAAAGTTCTATCATTATCCATTACTGTAACCCTCATTTTAGATTTTCCAAATTCGATATTTTATTGTTATCGATGTTATGTGTATATCGGAAACCAGAATAGTTATCGATAATTTGAAGCAAACTTGTTCTGCTCATGGTATAGGAGAACTTAAATCCAAAATCTGAAGTCTCTAGCTCTTGTAGTCTCTGAGATCCACGCGTTCATACAGACGGACAGACAGACGGACAGACGGACAGACGGACATGGCTATATCGTCTCGGCTGTTGATGCTGATCAAGAATATATATACTTTATAGGGTCGGAGATGCTTCCTTCTGCCTGTTACATACTTTTGCACAAAACCATTATACCCTTATTTACCCATTTATGGGTTAAGGGTATAAAAGACTCACTCGAGTGATTACAACTTAGTCGTGATGCATATATAAATATGTAGTATGTTTGTAATGGAAATCGAGTAGGCGTCAAAACTCTCTGAATGACGACTGACCCTAACAAATCCGATAGCATATTGCATCGACACACACATACAAAAAAAAAAAAGGTGGAGGGGAAAAAGCACAAGTCTCGCTCCATGAGAGCTCTGAAATGATTCATCACAATAATTATGACGAAAACAACACAAAATTAAGTTCACGTAATAAGACGAATTATAAAATTCGGAATAAAATGCTAATAATATTATTGCAAGCCAATTGACAAAAGTTTCTCAAGTAAAAAGCAATTATAAAAACATAAAGTAAAATTATATCTAATTGCTTAAGAAGATGGTGATGACGAGTGGCATTTCACAAGAACTTTCTGTTCTAAATATAGACGTGTGGGATTTGACCTTTGTGCTGCTTATGATGGCTAATGGCAGATGTGTGTGGGTGTGTGTGTGCGAGTGTGTGGGTGAATAGATAGATGGATGGTTTTAGCCAATGTGGCTTAATTGACTTTGACTGCGACGCAAAAGCAAAAGATATTGCACAAAAAATAGTACAGAACAGGGTGAGGTAGAAATCAACTGACTGACCATTCGGAACATCAAAGTAAACAATCGATTCGCGGGGGTTGCATGGGTTTTGATTGTCTTCCGTGTTTTTCTGTCTCCCTATATTTATAATGGATGCGACCCCAACTGATCTGCCACTGCCACGAGTTTGGCACAGCAAAAACAAAAGCTAAATTAAAAACTACAATAGCAAAATCAACTAAAATCGTTGACTGTGCGCATAAGTTGCACTCTCGTGTCTCATGTCTCAAATGTCTCTCATGTTTGACTGACTGACTAAATGACTACACACACACAACAAACAAACAGGCAACATGTTCGTTTCATGTCAGTTACAACTGAATGCATCCAAAGCACTCAGCTGTGCCGAGAGCTACCCACACCAATTCATTTATACATTTCCTTTCTCTTTCTGCCAGTCTCACCTAGTGCCGTCTCTATTTGTTGGGGAGGCGAAGGCTATTATCAAACCACATCCGTTGTGCAGCAGAAATTATATACATCTCTCGGTTTGTTTGTATGCATTTGTATGTACTAAACAAACAGCGGATATAAAAATATATAGTATGTATGTATATCAACTTGAATTAAAGCTTGCAGCTATTTGAGCATAACAAGGAAAAAAAAATGAAAGCAAACAAAACTTACAAGTGCTTGAATACATTTATTATAATCTTTTTTTTAATGCATTGCGTTGACAAATCATCTTTCTTGACAATTCTCAATGAATGAGAGAGACGCTGGTGAAATATATAAATATAAATATAGTATTATAGTAGTTTCTCTGTCAAGACTTGCTTAAGCATTCAAGATTTGTAAAATGCGTGCGAAAAGTTTTTGTTAAGTGCTGAATGAAAAAATCTAGCAACTTAACAATGCATTTCAAGTGCTTAATGGAAGTGTACTCGAAGTTTGAGTAAGGAAAATGTGCCAATGTTGGACACTGTCCACTGTCATTAAATTTTAAATATCTCTCAAAACATGAATGGAATGTGTATAATGAACAATTGAACAAGCTTTTCCAACAACACCAACAGTTAAGCTTTAAATTGATTTCTGACAGTTTTATGTCGCAAAAAAAAACAAACAAATGGGGTGTCCACCATTAGAACATTTCCCTTAATATACAAAATTCTAGGTTTAAAACTAACAAGAAAAAATAAAATCTATTTTATTGCAAAGGTTTGATGTGATATGAATTGATTTATTTTTAAATAACCATGAAATATATTATAAACAGAAAACTGTTTGTATGAAAGTTAAAATTTTTCAATATTAAATTTACGGAATTACTATACAAAGTATTCGTCTCTATTCTATCAGCGTTCAGATAATTTTAAAGTTTTAAACAAGTTTTCTTGAAACTTTATGAAGTTCCGTTCAGATTTTCACATTGCAAACTAATTGAACATTTGTATTATTCTAGGCAATTTCTTTAACAAGTGTTTTCTCACATATTTTCCACATAAACTCTCACACTAATTATATATTTATATACCACACATACAAATACATAAACTGAGTTTCTTAAACCTTGTTTTGATTCACATTATCGCCCCATTTACAACAGTAATGAGTCAGTATTGCTACAATTCGATTCTCCTATAAAGTTTTCTCAAGCGTAAATACTGAATATTGATTGCCACGCGAAATGTTTTCCAGGCACTTTTTATCCACCCACGCCGTTTATTTTCCATGCCACTGGATGGATGTCAGCCTTCATATATGTTTATTAAGGTACGATTTGTCTTGTGCATTTATTTACACATAATTGCTATTGGCATATTTACTTAAATGCACAAACAAACAACAACAAGAAGTAACAACCATTGCCATAAATAATCGTTGCCAAAATGCCAATTTAAATCAAGTACAAAACACTCAAGATTCTAGCTTGGGGATGGGTTTGAAAATGTTTATCGAGGAATATATGTACTATGTACGTAAATAGTGTGTAGAAAAAAAAAATGTGCGCTTAAAATTGGCGTAGGTTCCATTTGGCATTGTTGTTGTTGTTGTTGTTGCTATTGTTGGCATTTTTGTGGTGGGTTAGGCCCGCAGCAACAACAACAATACAAAAGCTTGTGGTTTGTATTATATATTTTTTTTATGATACTTCTCTGGCAGTTAGTTAAATATTGAAATACATTATGTGTTTGAAATAGTTGCAATTATTTACAATGTGAGTCAAACTTCTTACATGCCGCGAAAATGCAAATATTTACTTTACGAACAATGATCGTACAGAAGTACTGCAAGAGTATTGAAAAGTCGGCTTTTGATCAAAGCTGTGTACATTTATTTTTCGCTTCTTTCCTTTTCGCACTGTTTTTATGCGCGCGCCTTTTTTTTTTGTGTGTGTGTTTTGGGTTCGCAGACAGTTTGGGTTTTGTTTTTATTTGCCGTTTTACCATTTGAGATTAGACGTTTTTTCCTTGGGAAAATGCCGTTGAGATGGGGTTTTTGTTGTGGTTGTTGTTTTCGGCTTTTGTAATTTACACGCTGAGCCAATTGTTAATGCTTTTTGCTTGCAGTTCGTAATGGATGCGATATAAGAGATAGATGAATGTTGTTGTTGTAGTAGAAAGCAAAATCAATAAATTTGCTGCTCCTTTTTAGGTTTTTGTGTAAACAGATTCCAAATTGATGCGCATGTGGATACGATACGATAAGCTTAAGCTTTGGTATGAGTTTGGATTTTGTTATTTTGTTGTTGTAGTTGGCTACGCACCGCAAGCGGCTGCAGCAGCAGCGCCAGCTTCTGTCTGCCCTGGACGATGCTGTTGATGATGAGTCAGGCAGTCAGCTGGTAAGCGGGCAGGGTGGTGCTGGTAGAGAATGCAACCCTCGTTTAAGCGAAGGGTTCGGATTCGGGTTCGTTGCACCACGTTCAATTTTGCAGGCAATGCCTCCTTATTCTTAAC
Source organism: Scaptomyza flava (assembly GCA_030179655.1). NCBI lineage: Eukaryota > Metazoa > Arthropoda > Insecta > Diptera > Drosophilidae > Scaptomyza > Scaptomyza flava. Next base: position 18,863,296 of record JARNME010000404.1, read on the forward strand.
TATTGCCTTGTCTGCATGTAGTATTTATTATGTACTGCACTTTGTCACTTTTATCACCGCTCGGCGTCTGCTTTTGATATTCACCGATTTCTTTATTTATTTGCACTCTCTTTGCATACACAAATGAGAGAAACAATCCACAGATTTTGTATGCATTTTTGAGCGATATACATATTGCGCGAAATATGTACTATGAAAAATTTTACACAACACAAATTTCACGTTTCATGGGAAATGGCTTTTTGTCTTCGTATAACACACACGGCACAGAATAATACACGGGGAAAAAAGTTCTCTGACGAGACGGAGACGGGACAACCGCTGCCAACAACTGTTGAAAACGCACTCAGCGGCCAGGTCGACCCGAGATCCGTGACAGCCCCAACAACGCCACTCAGAAAACAGAACACAGAGCACTCGGCTTTTGTTCTCATTATTGCTATCGCCTTCTCTCTCACCGTCAGAACAACAACACGAACGAGGGTTGTTCGAGCGCCGCCTGCCTACGCTTTGCCGTTGTGTGTCTGCCTCCACGATGTTTGCTCTCTGTAAACTTGCGTGGGTCGTGGGAATTTTGACACCCACTCGAATTTTCTCATTACGCTCTGTTTATGTTTTGATGGACGGCTCTCTGCCTAGAACTTGGGCTTGCGCTTAACGTTTCTCATCTTTACACGTTTACATGACTTGTGTTTGTTTGTGCGCGTTAGCAGCGAATGAAATTAACATAGAGTGGAACAAGCTCTCTAACAATTTTTGTGGGCGCTGACTTAAGTAGTTATTATTTAGTTGTTAAATAATATTCATAAAATATTATTTCCCTTAGTTGTGAAAAATTTACGTTTCTCTTTCCAAATCTAACCATTCAAAAACCAAAACATAATACATATTTTTTTTTTAAATATTTACACAATATTATTTTTATCATCTTACTTTTTCCCTCTTAAAATCTAATTCAAAATACAATATAAATTTTTGTGGCCTATAGTGTTAAGTAAAAAGCCAACAATATTTAAGGGTCTCTTCAAATTTTCAGTCATATTTTCATATTTTCAGTTTCGTGTAATGTTTAAAGTCAATTCAGATACATATGGATAGATCTAAGATTACTTAAGTATGTTAATGTGGTCTTTAATACTCAACATAAAAATATATAAATGAGAGGGCCATTTAAGTGTGAATACCAAATATTAATAGCCCTTAACTTACGTAAGCGGCAATCAAACGATTTGTTTTTTTTTTTATTATTTGTTAGGTAAAATAATATAATGGGACTACCACACAAGTCAATTGATCAATTAGCGATGCAATGACAAAAACCCAAGGCAGTAAACAAAGCAATCAAATATATGTATAAAATTAAAGAAATGTGGAAAATTTTCTTGTAAAATATATATTTTCTTATTTTTGCATTTGCAGTCAAAAATTTCCTATAACCACTTAAATAAACAAGTTTTGTTTTAATAAAGAACAAATACAATTTTGGTCTATAGCTATTTAAATAACATGTGAAGCTTAACTTTGCTCACAGACTTTGCATAAATATTAGTTTAAGTAATTAACAGTTCAAGTGGGTCGCACATGAAGCTGTTTATAGATTTATAAATCGAATGACCGTAAAGCTAACTAATTTTGACTTAGTGTCTAACTTAAAATACATAAGAATACATATTGTTTAAATAAGTACTCACCAGACTATCGGCCACATTTTGACTCATTATACGCAAAGTCGGACAGTTGCTGCAATTACTGCTTCAATGTGCGTGCTTTGACTTTGGTAAAAGATAATTGTTGCGTTCGCTGCCGCTGATGGTAATGATGATGATGATGACTGGAATCTGTTGGATACGCGCATTTTGACTTGGCATCTAACGACAAACACACAGCCATGCATAAATATGTATGTATAAGTTTGTTGTAATATTGGTTTTTCGAATTGTGCAACTGGCTGCTGTCAAGCGGATATTGTATCTGCGTCCCAAAAACTTGCAGTGGCGTTTGATTTGATGCTACGCACGAAATTTCAAGTTTTTTTTTTTGTAAGCAAGCTGTAAGAAAGCGACGAAACAACGAAAAAAAAAAAATCAAACATCGAGACATTGGTAAAAGCAGTGAAAAGCATTTAAAACTTGCACAGTAAACGCGTTTTCTATTACACACACACAAACACACATGTAGTCAAAGGAAAGTGCGCGACGCAAATAAAATATACAATTTAACGCAATCGCATTGCTGGAATATCAAAAACCGTTTATTGCCCGTAGTACATTGGCCACCCAAATGTCCCATACCATCACAGTTTGCAGACTCAAGCGACTCTTAGCGCCCCAAAGTAACAACTAAAAGCGCTGTCGCTGAACTGCCCCGTCAAGCTAAAGTTGATGAGCAGCTGATTTACGATACTAGGCGTCAGAAAGCTACAGCAACAGTAGCAGCTACTACGTACAGTGGGATCAAGTATGTGAACGTGTTGCAAAAATATTAGGACTTAACTTTAGAGGGAAATTTATTGACTTATGTTTTTTGTTCTCTAGCTAAATTAAATGCTAATATTAATTGATTTGTTTGCATAATAAACTATAACTATGAATACTTGTTCGATTTAACCTTAGCTGTTTGCTAATCTCAAACCACTGTGCAACAACGATCACGCGTCAACGGTGACGCTTGTCAATCAAGCAACAAATCATGAATTTCTTTTTTACAACTCGTAATCGTATGGATTGTCGCTTGGTACGTACGCAGTTTTTCAAAGATAGCGGGGCTTGTCGAATTGTTTCACAAAACTCACACAATGATAATGAAAGTTTTTTTTTTGCCAGTCTTGTCGTGTTTTTTGGCCAGTTTTAACACGTTGCTGTTTCTATTGGTTCATTGGTATGTTTTCTGAATAGGCTCAATCAAATACATATGTGAAAGAATGCGAAAAATGTTTGTGCAGACAATGCATACGCAAGCAAAACAAAAGAAACAACAGGTATGAGTTTCGGTTTTAGAGAGAATGTCGAATGTGGGCGACATTTGCCGAATGGCAAAAGAGAGACACAGAGAGTGAGAGCATTTTGCGAATCAGGTGTTGTTTATTGTTGTTGCTACTGAGCGTAAGCGGATCTTTAGCACAGTAAGAGAGCGAAAAATAGCGAATATCGTAAGTTTCAGAACACAAGAACTGAAGCGCAGAGAGGTAAATGTCAGTAAACTTCAAGCAGAGCTTTTCCACCTTTTTGGCATGAATTATGAATCTTCAATATTTAAGCTAAACTTGTTTTGTTTCTGTTTACCGATTAAAGCTGACGTTTTTCTGAATACTATTATGGATAAGCACATTTTTATTTAAAAATTCAGTTGCATGATCATTAAGGGCAATTCTTTTTTATTTACCCTTCAAGCATGCCATCATCAACCTTGATTACCTTGAAAGCCAACTGACCCTTTTGAAACCAGACAACTTGTGATATGCATGCATGCATAAAAAAAACAAAGGTATAAAGAGGCAGAAGAAACAGCATAGAGATCTTAATTATGAGTAGTAGCCACCACTTTAAATTTTTAAACACACACTATGCATGTATGTTCTTAAAATACACGTATTAGTTGCCTTGTTTGGTTTATCGTTCGTGGAACTTCACTGCCTCAATTCATTAGCATTTTTAATTTAAGCAAAACTTAAAACGAGCGTTGTTCTTCTCATTTAGCTTCCCTGAGATTTGCTTTGTTTTTGCTATTTATTTTTTGTTTGTTGCCATAATAAATAAGTATACATATGAATATTAAAAGTGACTCGCGCGCTTTTTGTTCGTTTGCTTTTACACCTCCACACAGGCTGAGGCCCATATACGATATAATTATACCTATACGATATACGAAAATACCATACATATGTTTATATTGCTCAGTCTGTTTTTTTTATTTTCGTTGTCACCGTTCAATATTTTGAATTGTAAACGCATTTTATTGCTGTTATTATGTTGGACAACAACAATTGGTCTGGCCTTTTACGCTCCAACAGAGCACGGCTTAACCATTCTCTCTCAGACTCTTTTTTGTGTTGTTTTGCTCAGTGAGAGCAGAGATGTCGCTTTTAATGATCTCATTGTTCAGCTCCCATACTTATTTACGATATCAAATTACTTTATTAGCCAAAAATAGACAGTACCAAAAAAACAGCAGTTATATCTTATATATACTTTTAACAGAGTAATTTTTCGTTGTTTTTTTTTTGCAATGGTTGTGATTTTTGTTCTAAACACGCGTTATGAACGTGTTTTTATTATTGGTCACATATCACGGATTGGCCAACAAAGCAGCTAGAATGTTTCTTGCATAGTGTTTTATCTTTTTTTTTTTGTTGTTGTACATTTCGTATAACAAACTTGTTTATTATAAGTTTTCGAAAAATCACAGATTGTTTTTTTTTTTAATTGCATTTCAGTATTCCCATAAGTCGCACATAGGAGCTATATATTTTTTTTATTTTTATAATCGTCTCTTTGGAAAAAAAAAACACTGAAAACACGTTGCAATTGGCAACTGGTTTACAACTATGCAACAATACACAAACACACACAAATGCACACACTCCCGACGCAGTCACACACACACAACTATACATAGATGGTTAGGTTCACACACACGAACACATACAACGCTACTGAACTGCAGGTGAGCAAATGGTAATTTACCATATTTTTATGTATAAATTTTCGCATACACTTTTGACCACTTTGGTTTTTTTTTTGTTGCTTTTAGGGGCGCGCACAAATATTTTTTGCAATTATTTTTAATTATACAATTTACAATTTTGCATACGCTGTTTATATACCTTTTACATTTTCATTTTGCCACTTTCTGCTTTTGTTGTTGTTGGTGGCTGCTGTTCGGCTACTTTTGTGCACTTTTCACACACAAACTCGAACAGAATATGCCATTAATGATACTATGTGTGTTGTTGTTGTCTTTAAAATTTTCGTTACGCTTTGGCAGACATTACGAGCCACTCTCCGCACTTTCGCGTTCCCCCCGATCTTTTTTTCTTTCTTTCTCTCTCTTGTTTGCTGCCCGTCACCCAACAACGCCTGTTGGCTTTTTTTGAGACCGAAACAAAAAGCGAACCCGAAGCAACCTACCCGTCGGACTATCTTTGGTTACACGTAGTTTGCGACTGAATGCCAAAACCGAAATCGAAGTGAAGCTGCCGGACTAGCTGGGAGAGTGCGCACCCAGAGATACTCCAAAGAGCGAGAGAGAAAGACGATCATAGTGCTCTTTGAGTTTTAATTCGGCTACCTGCTGCTTACCTGTTGCTATTGCGAAGATCGTAAACTGAACTTGGTACAAAAAGAAACGGTTTTCTGCTAGGTTATTTTATAAAAATCTTTGGGGATTCGGATAGACTAATATACGTTAATTTAATATATAAAATGACAGATTTAGTTTTAAAAAGAGAAAACTAATAAAATAAGGTAAGCTAAAAGCTTAACTACACAAATAATAGCTTAAGAAATATTAAAAATGTACATGTGATGATTAATTCTACAAACGACATTTGTTAAAAAACAAGTTAAAAATTACAAATAAATTTAAAAAGTTGCGTTTAAGACAGTATTTTAACACGTTATTCAAAGATAAACTTTCTCAATTTACCAAAGTGCGGCAGAGCTTCTTTTTAAGTTGTTCAAAAGTGAAAATGTTGTTTGTCACTATGTCAATATTATTGCGATAGGGTACCATATTCCCTGATGTTTCAAAATTGTTCTTAGCGCTCCGTAAACGCATTTGCATTGTATTGCGATCGTGCAGTTTGCTAGAAGACAGCTCCAAGTCGGTTGAAAAAACAGCCGAGAGAAATGCAGCAATTTCATAGCTCAGTTCAAACTTGGGGCTACATTTGGATACTTCATTTCGATCAATAAGCATTGTATGAGATTCGAGTTCACTGTTTGAACGATTTCCCTGTGCCGACTGCAAAAGACAATAATTAGAACTGTAGGTGTAAATTGAAACTTGGAACTCACCAGTAAACTCGGTAGTTGTTTTGGCAAACTAAAATCAATTTTTGGCTGCAGCACAAAATCATTATTCAGGCATTCTGGCCTGTATTGATAGCCAAGCAGAGTTTTTCGAAAGCATGGATTCAGATCCAGCAACCGCAAGCGTTTCTTAGTTGCTTCTGGTAGCTGATATAATTGGACGTTTGGCAATACTATGTTTAACATATTTTGACTTAGTTCCATTGCTGAATAATTGTTTAGAGCATCATCGCTGTGGTGAAAATCTGTAAACACGCAAGGATCCTGTATAAATAATAGTCGGGATGAAATTGTTGCGTACTCAATTAGAGCTTTTTGCAGCACTGATAATGTAGGCCGACTTGGTGTGGATGTGTTTCTATGAGCAACTCCAGCCCGAAAGTCATCTATACCACTTGGTGTGTCCATTTTATTACAAATTTGCCAAAGTCGGCATCAATATAACATGTTGCCGATTTATTAAATTCTTATCGATAAAAAAAAAACAATCTTGTCGATCGATAAATTAAAAATATTTAAATGTCATTTTATAACACACATAACGAAAGTATAAAAAAATTACATACATAAGCCCAATGATATTTTGGTTATATATTTGTTTAAATAACATAACAATAATTTAAATGTTTGATTCTAACTCACATTTCCTTTGCAGAGGTCATAAAAATATCTTAGTATTTTTTATTAATCGATAGCTTGTAGCGACGACCACGTTGAGTTAATTTTCGCTTTCATTGTACGGTCACACTGACACGTTGAAAAATGGACGAAGAACTGAAATTAATAAACAACCATTTAAGCGATGCATTATCCAAGCTTACGAGCAACAGCTCAAAATGCAAAGGTAGCGCTTTGCAACAACGCAAACAGAAAATAGCCATGCTAATAGCTCAGCATGTCCGCCACCTGCAACAAACTGTGATAACAAATCGTAGGCGTCGCCAGCAACGCATGCGAAGACACTTTAAGCAAATGCGCTCGTTTTTCATGCAACAAATGATTGAGCTGCAGTCCAAGTACATGGAAATGTTTGTAGTGCTCCGCATGAAGCATGCCCAGCTGCAGAACGCAGAAGACAGCCAGACAAACCTCAACCCCGATGTCCCTCAGTCCGCCACGAAACTTGAAGCAGATGGACAAATGTTGTTTTGGGAGCACAAAGTACCACAATATAACAATGCCAAGTTTCTCGACAGCTTTCACGTCACTCGCAGCACATTCCGATCGCTGTGCAATCAATTAGCGCCCACGCTACGCCGAGCTCCAGAACTATCTACCCCCGGTTTTGACAAAATCTTGCCTGATAAATGCATGGGACTTGCCCTATATTTCCTGGCCAGCGGCGAACGTATTTCCATCATATCGGAACAGTTTGCGCTGCCCCGTGCCCGCACCATTAAGTGCTTAAAGGTGTTCTGCAACGCTGTGATGAGCAGCCTGGGCAAAGCGTTGCGCCTGCTGCCACAAAGTGAGGCAGATTACGCTAATGTTGTTGCAGGCTTCCAGAGGGAATGCAATATGCCCGCAGCGCTCGTTGGAATCCTGGGTGTGTGCTGCATTCCGCTGCGTGGCAAAGCCAAGCCAACTGGCGGCTTGGAGCCATGCTTACGCATGGAGTTCCTTTTAGATGATCGCATGCTGTTCCGTGAATTGCAATTGAGTAACAATAATGGAAGGCCATTGTCGCCATTGTTTTCCCAGACACCCAATCCACTGGCACTTCTACCACCGCGTTGCATTAACAAGCGAATAGTGCCCGGTTTTGTTCTGGCACCAGCTAAACAAAATTATCCTTTGCGTCCTTGGCTGCTGCAACGCTACTCAGATCCAATGGCGCCGCATGAGTATGACTTTAATGAGGTAGCGGATCATTTGCAGGAGCTTAGCGATTGTGCTCTGCATCGCCTCATGTCTCGTTGGCGTTTCCTCAATCAGCCACTGGACATAAGTTTCCAGACCGCATCCTGCATCATAACAGCGGCTACAGTTCTGCACAATCTTCTCGAAGAACTTAGCGAACCCCATATGCTCGAATGGGGCAACACCGTAGATGTCTCAAGGTTTAAGGCACCACCCATCGAACCACTAGTGGATCATTGCGGGGACGTTGAGCGTGCCATGGACGTACGTGATTTTCTGGCCAGGACAATCAGCTCGACGGAGATTTAAATTGATATTTTTTTTAAATGAAACTTCCAGCGAACAATTTTCACTACTTTTTATAAAATAAAAGTTATTGTTAAATTCACTCAAACATTTTCGAGTTAATTTATTTTTATTAATAAGTGTCGTCAATTGCGATAAGAGTACAAAAATAAATTAGTACAGACGCTGGGGTGGTCCCATTGATGACTTAATGTGCAGGGAGCGCACATTCTGCCAGTTCTTCTTCAACAGGGAAACCAAGAAATTGATTGACAAGCTGACGTTCTGGGAGAGTTCGTCCTGCTTCATGCCAACGTGTCCAACTGCAACAGACAGACACAAGACCTTCTTCATCTGGAACTTGATGGTGGACTTGACTTCCTCAATTTTGCCCATCATCGACTCTTGGTGGGACAAAAGACCAGGGAACTTGCCAGCCTTGTTCAGACCAGGACCCAACAGACGGGGAATCTGCTTGATCAGCGACTCGGAGGCAAGGAAAGCGTCATAGGACTTGGCCAATTTCTTAACCAGCTTCTTGTTCTTGTTCAGCTTCTTTAGAGCCTCAGCATCCATGAACTCAACACCGTTGGCCTTGGCTTCATCGCAGTGCTGCTGATCACCCAGAATACACACCTTCATCTTGGGACGTGGAATGTGCTTCAATCTGCAAGAATCGGAAGTGGAAAACGAAGTGCTTAGTTTAACTCAAATATTGAAATTCCATCGAAACATGAAATTGGCAAAATTTAGTCGAGGCAAAACTTACACAGCTCGCAGAGGAGCAGGCGTTTGTTAATAGTGTATATTTTATTAAAGGGGTTCGGTAGCATTTCTGTTACCTACTCAATTTGATTTTAAGACCCTGAGTGCAGGTCCGCCGAAGGGTGTGTGCGACACACACACATTCGACTGCCTAACACTGAAGCCGGCTCGCTCTTATTTCTTAGAAGATAAGAGGAGCATGTGGTTAGCAGTGTAGGTATTTTAGCCAACGTACTTAACAGTTCCAGAGAAACGCTTATCCTTTTGGGGATCGTAGTTCTTCAGGCCGATTTGCAATTCGACCGTCTCCAAGAAACCGCGCTTCTTCTTCAGGGAGCTCTCTAGGAGTCCACTGACGCCCTCAAGGAGCGTGTCACGAGACACTTTCGATCTGTAATTTTAAATTTCAAATAATATGTTAATCGTAAATTCTGATATGGAAGAGTATTTGTGATGTTTAAAAATTGAGAAAATGGTTGCAACTTGCATGAGTAGTCACACATTTAGCACAAAATTTATATTTTAATTTTGCAATCATTTCCAAACTGATGTGGTCATTGATGATTGTCCAAAAAGCTGGTTTCTGATTGCCACACACAGGAAATATCGTAAAGAACTTATAAGGCAGTATATAAATGATTATTATTGTTCATCAAATTCTTTTAAATATTCATGATGTGTTTAATTTTTAAAGATTTATTTCAAGCACACTACTTACGCCATGTCTACTTGACGACGTGCGTTCACGAAAGAAAGAGAAGAGCGGTGCGATGTTCGCCTACAGTATCGTGCATTTTTTGTTGGTCAGAGTTGCCCCGCTGCTCATCGATGCCTTACTCGATAGTGCATATATCGTACGGTAAGAAGTGGCAACGCCAAAGTTAAACACGTAAATAAACAAGTTTGAACACAAAAGCAGATGTTTTATTTATCATAAATAACATTATAAAATAATGTATGCATATATTATTGAGCTCGAGCAGAAATAATCTGAACTATATATTTCAAATAAACGTGCATTAACTTTTATATGTCTCGTTTCGAGCTATAACAATTAAAACAAAGAGCTGTCAAAGAGAAACAAATAAAAGAGTGCAATACCCCATTTGAGCGCAAGAAAAAGAGAGTAAAAATTTTGTGGTCAAACAAAACAATTGCTTTCACTATCTCCACGCTCGCAGTCGGCGTTGGGCCTGCTTTGCGTTTTAAAAAAAAAGTTCTGTAGATTTTGTGTGCCGCCAGTGAGTAGAGATGTTCCATTGCAGCAAAAAATGAGTTATATAATTTATCCAAAAGTGCATTCATTGATTTTTCCGACAGCCAACCCAACCGGGGTGTCCACCAACTCCAGAATCAAAACTTGGACATGGCGCGTCTAATTGAGAACAACGTAAGTTACGAAATAAGTTGCAGCGCAGCTTTTGCATAATTTTTGACCTCCCCTAACCTCTCCTGGATTACCCGCTTACTGTTGAATACTCATCTCACACGCATAAAAAAGATATTAGGTAAATGTTTCATAATTCTTAAAAATATCCATTTGTATGTATGCATATAGTAAGTATGTTTGCGTGCCATTTGGCATTTCCCACAAAAGAATGCATAGAATATGCGGATGTACTACAAATGTACATAAATACATATATAAATCGCATCATACAGTATTTGCTGTTGTGAACACATTGTCAAATGACGTCATGCCTCAAGATTAAAAAAATGTGTTAAAAGCATATATTGGCAGTAAGAGTATTTTATTTGTGGCTGCTGATGAGACGCTTTGAATAAATTATTACATTTTTACGTAAATGTTTGATTATGGCACAACGTCACGAATCGGCATTTACAAACGTATCAGCTGTTCACGCAATAAACTTGCTCTTCGGTTAAAAAACTAAGAGCTCTCTTAAAGTTGCTCTACTCGTTGAATTAGCCATATTCATTTTTCTCAATAAATGTTGACTGTCATTCGGTTTTGGCGGCTCTCTCTCTCTCTCTCTCTCTTTTACTTTACGCTCAGGCAGTGGCAACTTTTTGCTTATCATCGTTACGAAAAATTCTACGTGTGTACGTTTAACATCACCCATAAAAATTGTATTCTCACCCTGAAACTCATAAAAATCTAATGTTTAAAAAAATAAAATATAAATACGATCTTCTCATTGTGCATTATAAAGCATGTCAAATTTAATACAAACCCTGCTTACAACAGCAAAAATGCAAATGCAGTGGAACTGTAACAAAAGTTAGATTTTTTAGTCAGTTAGTTTTTTGAAAGCACTGTATGGCTATGCGCGCGTTTGCACGACACCGGCCCTCGTATTGACTTCACCGCTTTGACTTCATTTCAATTGGAAATTGCGCTCCCCAGCAAGCGGTTGATCAAACGTTTGATATTTATGCTAATACGAGTCGGTCAAGTTGAATATTTGAAATAGCAAGTGTGTGAAAAAATGACGGATATTGATGTAAGTTTTGCGTACATTTTATTGAGAGATACAAAATTTGAACCAAAAGCTGCCACGCACTGGAAGAAACGGCGCACTCTCTCTTTTCTTTTCTCTCTTTTCATGGCGGTTGGCCAGATGGTGCGCTCTGTTTATCTACAGTTTGTCAGTGACGTCACAGATAACTAATGTCTCCCGTATCGTGTACGTTAGGTGGTTGTGCATTAATAAACGTTAGTTAAACACTAAAACTCTTGATTTAAGTGGACTACGGTGTCAAGTTCCCGGGTGCAACAGTTTATTAGGGTTATTTAGTGGCTAAATCAACCTCAATTTGGTTAAGTTCACAATGTCAAATCGTTAAGTTTACAAAAGCCGCAAAATTGATAGTTATTCTTATACAACAGTATCTAGTTTCTGAACTGCTTAACAAAAATGGTGTTATGTAGTATATTTTTTACTACCAAAAAATAAAAAACTGAATTCAGTTATCAGATGCTACATACTAAGCTCCGTTTGACCTTTAATCAGCAAAGTCATCAGTGGAAATTAAATAATACGAAACAAGTAATGATTTTTTTTCACTCAAACATATATTATCAAATTAGTCTAGAAAATGCTAGTAGCTATTAATAATATATTTTGTTAAGTATGCTGATTAGATAAAAAAAAAAAAGATTAGAGTTGGTCGCTTTACACTATTATAGGACTTTTGACAATTTAATGTTTGTTTAGGTAACATCAATGTCTCCTTTATCTATTTCATTTGCAGATTGTTCCCATTGCTGTGGGCGTTGTGGCTGTCGTTGCTGGGGCATTGATCGTCCACTATTTCATCAACAAAAAGTCAACAAAGCCAAAACGGGAGCCAAATCGTACGGCACGTTTGAGAACGCTGGTCGATGCCAATGATAAGTATCAGTTGCCACTGATTGAAAAGGAAGTGCTAAGCCATGATACAAGACGTTTCCGATTTGGATTACCCTCCAAGCAACATATATTGGGCCTACCGGTGGGTCAGCACATTCACCTGATAGCGACAATTGAGAATGAACTGGTGATACGACCATATACGCCAATCTCATCGGATGAGGATGTTGGCTATGTGGATTTGGTTGTTAAGGTGTACTTTAAGGACACACATCCCAAATTCCCCGCTGGTGGCAAAATGACACAGCATTTGGAACAAATGGAGCTGGGCGATAAGATATCGTTCCGTGGACCGTCAGGTCGTTTACAGTATTTGGGCAATGGCACCTTCTCCATTAAGAAACTGCGCAAGGATCCACCAAAGCATGTGACCGCCAAGCGTGTCAATATGATTGCAGGTGGCACAGGAATAACACCCATGTTGCAACTGGTGCGCGAAGTGCTCAAGCGCAGCGACAAGGATAATACACAATTGGCATTGCTCTTTGCCAATCAGGTGAGCTTTGTATAAAAATAAATGTTTATGTAACTTTCATTCATGCTCTTATTTTTTTGTAGAGCGAAAAAGATATTTTGTTGCGCGATGAACTGGATGAGCTGGCCAAGAAACATCCCGATCAGTTTAAGGTCTGGTACACTGTGGACAAAGCTGCCGAAGGTGAGCATGCCGCTTCGATAGCTTTAATCACAAATCAGTCATTGAGTCAATTTCATACTCATTTAAGGGAAAGGTTTTTAATTTTGTGATATTTTATATTCTCAAAAATTCAATTAGTTAAAGATAATGATTTATTTTTAAGTTTATAAGGAACGATTCTGTGCATTGAGGGACAATTTAGTCATTTCTGCTAAGTTATCTTAATGAATCTTACATTTTAATCAAGCCTTAGGATGCATTTTCATTGTCATGTATAGCAATTGAAATGCATCGCTTATGCTAAAAAGTCATCTATTATGTTGAGTATCTTGTGTTTGCTCCTCGCCACATGCTGCCCTCCAACGGATGCCCCGCTCGGCGCACGCACGTTTCATAGCCTGGTCCTACAATACGGGCCACATTAACGATGAAATGATGCACCAGCAATTGTATCCACCTAATCCAGAGACGCTTAATCTGTTGTGCGGCCCGCCGCCAATGGTCAACTATACTTGTATACCTGGTCTGGAACGTCTGGGTCATCGTTCCGAGCAACGTTTTAGCTATTAAGCATCTGTAAAAACTATTTGTCTATGTGTATATTAATTGCGTCAGCCGCACAACAAAAAGAATTTTGATTTCAATTCAAATAATGCAAGACAAAAAGGTTGAGTGTAGGTTTTGTAGAAGCAACCATCTTTATATTGAGTCGTTTAACTAATTTTATTGGTTTTTTCTCATCCCATAATAGGCTGGGCATATAGCGTTGGATTTATTAATGAGGATATGATTGAATCTCATTTGCTGCCGGCTAAGGATGATACGATTGTGTTGCTTTGTGGACCGCCACCCATGATCAACTTTGCTTGTAATCCAGCTTTAGACAAGCTTGGCTATCATCCAGATACACGATTTGCGTACTAGGCCACAACTCCTAACACACGGAAACACCACACATTCATTCACCTGAGGATATAAATTGCATTTCTGTTTATAAAGATTTTGCATTTTAACCAAAACGAATTGACCATTAATACTCCTCACCGGTTGGCCACTACAGACTTGTCTGCATGAATTAGTATCAAAAAACAAAAGCACCTCAATTTGATTGTTTTGTTTTCTTTGCGCATTTTTAAATAAACAACTGTTACATATATGGAGAAAGCAAAATATGTTCTTTTTAATGGGAACTACACAATCAATTTGGAATACACGATTTGTAAAGGTAATTAATTTGATACAATTCGGTTATTCAATTGCTGTCAGTTAAATTTTATTCAGCACGAGTATGTTAATTTTGGCGATTAATTCAAAACATTTCCAAATTTGTTAAACATTCACACAAACTGCGGTGAACTTGCTTAATCCCTAAAGGTAATATAGATGCTTTATTTATTCATTATTGGGTTGTTTTTACTGTGTTTACTGATATTAACTAAATTTCGTAATATATTTATTCGCAAAACTATGATTTTTTAATAACCATCAAATGAATTACAATGCATATATTTTATTCTATTAAAATGTAGTTTTCGAGTTCCAGTGTTTCAGTTCACATAAAAGTTTATTATGAAAACTTCATTCAAAATAAGTAAATTCAATCAGTTTTTTTTTTTGCCTCATTTATGGACATTTGCCATTGGTTTTTATTTATGGTAAGCGAAATTCAAAGTACAAATCTTATTAAATGTAACACTTTTTCTGGTTCAGTATCTTTCAGTGGTAACATAAAAGATGTTGAATTATATATTGGCATATTACATATTATAAAAAATGTTCAACTAAATGTGTAGTAAGCGTCATTACGTGTAAATATTTATAGATAATATATGTAAAAAAAAGCTAATAAAAAACAGGGCCAGTTTTTAGTGCGCGAATAAAATGTTATTGATTTTTAAAGTAAAATTTATATATATATTTTTTTTCGGGGTTCACAGAACATTTATAGCCTATTTAGTTTGCAATATGTTTATGTGTAGCATAAATATGTTATGTTATATAATTTGGGCCAAGATTTAGTTGCAAATATGAGAGGCATATTTTTAACATACATATCTGAATATATATATATAGATAAATACGTAAGATATTAAAAAGTTACATTGAGAGCTAACAAGAAATGAATTGTTATGATGAATTGTTATGGTATGCAAATGTAGCCTATGTTTGTGATTATTATTATTATATAGTTTCAATTCAAATCCTCTTGTTTCTGTTGCTCTCTAAAATCATTTTGCTGCTGCGCACGCTTTGCGTGACAAGCTCTCGTCCTGGACTTGATTTCTGTGCGATTCTCTTTGTGGGTAGCTCATCTCTTATATGGCCAGTCAGCAAATACAAAATGTCCAGTCAGCTTCTTTGTTCAATTAATGAAAACAGTGTTCACATCTGCATTTTGCGTGCGCTTTGACAGCTGGCAGTAGTTTCTTAACTGATCGTACTTACATTTACAACGAATAAGTATACTAAAATGGTGTACAATGGAAACGCTAAACTACAATACAATTTGATGATGTAAAAAACACTTAAAACTTATAAAACAAATCTTCCTTCGATTTAATTTGACTGGCCGCCGCATTGTGATCATTAACAATCTTTTCCATATCAGATTCGCTCAATTCAATGGAATCCATCGAGGCAACTTTCTGGTATCTAAAAAGAATAACAAATCAATTATTTACTACATTTAATGATGTTGGAGAAAATTTCACTACTTACTTGTCCCTATTGTACTTTTCCCGTATAGCCTGTGTATTTAGGTCTTTGGCTGCATTGTGCGTCTTGCAAAGCATCAACACGATACTTTTTAATTGGTCCAATGAGTATGTGGTTATTTCCTCCAACTGTGCCGTCCACATTGGCATGCCCAACAAGTGGCGCGAGAATGCGAGCGAAGCAGATGAAATAACTGATGGCAAATATTGCATATATGTTTCGCCCTCCAGCAGTGATAACTCACAAACATACTGCAAAAAATCAAAGAGTTATAATTTATTGATTGATCTAAATAAAAAAGAACTGCAGCGATTCAGCTTACCAAAGTCATGCACTTAAGCTTCTCGGGCATGTCGCACATCACTGCATAGGTGTTGATGAACACATAGGGTGTTGGTGTACACAAGTTAAATGAAAGAATTTTTAGAAATACGTTCTCCATGCGAAGCACCTGTGCCTTTGTGTAGCTGTCGTCAGTTAGAAAGACAAACTCTCCAACATCTGGTGGATAAATCTCCTCATATTTACTGTAAAATGAAAAATGGAAATTCAGGCATGAAATCAAGTTCGAAGTGCAAGCTAAACATTGTGCGATGTGTGCATCTAAATTGACTTTGTTGCAAGTGTTTTAACATGATAATTTAATAAGCTTAATGCGCGCATCAACAATTTATCAACCACGAACATAACAAAAACCTAAGTTGCTTTGATAAATGACTACAAGTTATTGACTTAATACTAACTTTTCCTCCTCCATTTTCATTTACTTACGAGGCAATGTACATGGCAGCAGTGCCGACCAGTTGCAGCTTGGAGCGCTTCACTGACATCTGGCTGAGGAATCGATCCAAATATGAGACAGACAAGTATAGAGTCTCTGTATCCTGTTTATATTCCTCGGCTACCTCAACCAGCCAATCAACCAGAATGGTGCGCATCGAATGATTGATGTCAGTCTGGCGACGCATATAATGCGGTTTTGGGCGATGCTTCCTCTGCAAAAATAAATAAAACCAAGTATATAAACAACATATTCGTTAAAAGTATACTCAATCTCAATTAAATTGTTAGTTTATGTTTTGTTAAGCTAAAATGCAAATGTAAAATACCTCAACATATTTACTTATTCAATTACAAACATATTTACCTTAACACCTTTTGACAGCGCTATTTTTGTGTTTGCATCCCCCACATCACCCTCCTCCTCTCACACTCAAATTATATTTGAAGTTGAAAACCAATACATAAAAGAAAAAACTTTTGACTACACTTGGGAACTTAATTTGTGTTCGCTGCGAACTTTTTCCCTACCTTTCCCCTACATTCCCATCAATCATCAATGGTACCCGCAATCGAATTTACCAATTTTTATTTGCTTATTGGTTATTTCGTTGTACGTGATGCGCATTCAAATACAAGATGTGCGCCACGCCCGGCACACAAATCTTTTATATGCTTTTTTTTTTTGGCCAAAATGGCAAATACGGACATGGTGTACATTAGGTGTTTATTTAATGGCCAGTTTAACGATTATTGGACACGCCAAAATAGGCATCGCACATTAGGAGGGAAATATATAATGTTTTTTTCCCAGAGCTTGAAAATGATACAGATTTCAGATAAAATTTAATTTTATGATTTCTACAGATTCGAAATGAAGTTTTGAAGGCTTGCGGTTGAAGGTTTTAAGTTAAAACATTTACAAAACACCAAAAATTATAAACCATAAAACAAATATATACATCTTATAGGAAACACCTGGCAATATTGTTGTTATGCTAGAAAACAACGAGAAACTTAGCTACAAATGAACAAACACCAATTAACAAAACGACCCGACCTGGCAACCGAGACAAACAAACTCAAATCACACAAAAATCCGGTTTGAACACGTCAGAAAGCGAAATACTTTCACACTTTAACAAACTGATTGTAGGAGTAAATTTTTTTTGTATAAAAAACATTTATAGTATATAAAAAGAGTACAAGATGACTCTACAAATGTCCTTGTGTACTAGGGATGACCTAAGTGAGGCAGTCAAGCTACAGAAGCGGGAGCAATACGAGCAGGAGCGCAAGAAGCGCATCTTCAATGCCAGGCAACGACTTTTTGGGGTGAGTATTAGCGAGAAGCAAACATACTCTCGTAGCTCGTTTGACAATTCCTGCTTTAGCTCGATCTGGACACCTTGGAGCGTCAGATATTGGAGAAAAAGAAGCAGCAAAGTGCACAGCTAGAATGTGATCAACGTTATGAGCAACAAGAGGAGCTGCAAAAGCGTCTAATCACCGCCAAGGAAAAGGAGTTGGAGAAGGAGAAACGCATTGTCGATTCGGATCTCAACTATTATCGCTGTCGCTATCAGCGCATGGATCAGAGACGTGAATATGATCTAAATGATCCCAACTTTCTGAAGAAGTCGAAGCCGGCTCGAGTTGCGGATGAAGATCATCATCTGGGCATATCCAGTGCACAGGTATTTTACGGTGAGGATTTGCACAACAACGATCGCAAAATTAGGCAGCGGGAGCAACAGCGCGCCTGGCTAGATCAGCAGGTTATGGAACGCAAACAGGCGGAAGAGGCACGTCGCCAAGCCGACAATATATACATGGAGAGTGTCCAGTGCCGCGATCAGCATTTGGAGGAGATGGCCAAATCGGATCATCGCATGCGTCAACAGATTATACACAAGGTTCGTCAGTTTAATGTCAATCTAGCCAAGCAAAAGCACGCCAATCGCTCACGTGAAAAACAGGAGAGATATGAAGACGATTTGGCTGAGATTTATAACATGCTGTCCAGCGATATGTTAACAGAGAATCCCGATGTGGCCCAATCACGTACGAATCCAAATAAAAAGATTGCCTTCATGTATCGTGGCATGACACCCGAGGAGCTTGCGAACTTCCGCAAGGGTCAGGAACAACAGTTGACCGAAACAAAGCAGCGCAAAACCGAAAATCAGCTCATGGACAAGCAGTGGGAACAATATGCCATTAATATGGATCGCAGCCTGATGCTCAAACAGATCGAAATGGATCGCAAGCACAAGCAGCAGTTGGATGATCTTGTGCGATCCAATGCAAAACTAGCCATTGAACAGGATCAACAACGTAAGGATGCCCTCGCCCAGCTAAGCAATGCAGTTAGTGATGACTTCTATGATCAGTTCAATAAGACATCACGTTAGTTTGCTGTGTAGTTAAGTATCAGTTGTTTGTTTTATTTTTTATTTATTTATTTTTTGTGCTGTGTGTGGAATTGCTTTGCCAACATTCATAACTCTGTTGGCATCTCAATTCGACACACGTTCAAATGCTTTAAATTAAAGTTAAATACAAAATGAGTAATTAAAAGTTTAAATTGCAAAAAGTATCAATAAAATGTTCTATATATTATAGGTATACAGCTACCACATTAATTACACTCAATCCAAAACGGGTCTGGAGAAAACGTGTCGTGAAATAGGGCAACATAAGAAGGCAAATTATTCGTCCACTGATAAATTACACAAACCAGCGATGCAGGCAGGCAGGAAAGAAAAGCAACGACGCGCAAAGAAATTGTCACCCTAAGGGTGAGCGGCAGCAGGGTTCTGTGTTGATTTGGGTTTAGCTATTCACAATGCATACAATTTGTATCTGTATGTGTGTACAACACACATAAAAAATAAGTTCTTCAGTGTGTGACAAGGCACACACCAAAAGAGGACTTTACCTATTATAATAGTGTGTTTCTACTTACCTCACTCTCACGGAAATTGTTCAAGATGTCTTGCTGATACTCCAACACCTCGAAGAAGCGCTCACGATCGTTGCGCGGCAGAATGGATTCAGCGATGGGAGCAGCAGCATCCTTGAGATCAGCCATACCTTCGACATGACTGTTGTCAGTTAATTGGTTGCTGCTGACATTGCTGCCATCCATCATGGAACGGTCCACGGACATCGGGGAGAGCACATCGGTGACGGACATGGGCGTGGTATCCAGATCATAGACATTTTGTTTGTTGAACTCGCTAAGAACAGATTGTAACAAAGTGAAGTCTTAATGATGCAAACAGCAATCAAACCAACTCTTAGGCACTTACAGCGTATGGTTGTCACGTTGTTGTATATTCTCCTTTTCGGCAAGAGGTTTGCCAGCATTTGGTTGAGCATGCAGCTGAGCCTGTGTATCGATATTGTCCTCATAAACAGAGAATGTCTTGAACTGCTCCACCACGGGTACCACATTTGATTTCTTGGCGCCACCAAAGACCTGCGAGATAGAAAAAGAAAGATAATCTAGGATACAAAAACAACGACGTTAACGCAATAACAAAGCGCACTGTGCAAGTATTTGTGTGTGTCTGTTAGAAGGGGAAACATTCCAATAACAACAACAACCACAACTGAAACAGCAGGAGAGCGCACATCAGTTTCTCTGTCTCGCTTTTTTTCTTGTATTCTCCTCATCAAAAAAATCCTGTTACGTTCGACTGCGCAGTCGCTGTATGCTTTCGTTGTTGTTGTTCTACTGTGCGCGCCTTTTGGCTGGCTTCTCTAACTGCATTTCACTCTCTCTTTCTACTCTCTTGCTCATACACAACGGACAAACTTTGCGCATGTGTGTGTGTGCATCTAGGTGCTGTAATTGCTTTGCAATGCACGTTGCGTTTGCTTGTTTGCTTTAATAGCCCTTTGCATGTTGTTTCTTCTTTGCTTGTTCTTTTGCACTTTTGTGTTTGTAGTTGTTTAAAACAAAAAACGCGCGCAAGATTCGCTGGTGGGGTATGTTTTTCTAGGTTAGTTTTTTCTGATTAGGCGCGCATTCGCAACCCGGCAAAAAAAAGTTACACACACAATTGCGCATGCATATGCATATGTACAAATAGCTAACATAATTGCAAACGCTTTTGTGCAAACTAAATTGTGAAATGCAACCTTTAAGGAGTTAAAGAGTAAGGACAGACATGGGCGACAAGGCAACAGACAGACAGCTAGAATTAACAAAAAAAACCCACCACCATTCTGTCTAGTCAGTGATCTCACCACCACCAATACCAACAAAGTTGAAAGCGGCAGCTGCATTAAAATGTCTACAACGCACAACAACAAAAAATAAGGATGAAATGTACTGGAACCTTACCATTTTGCCGGGGGCCGCGGATATGTTGCGCGGCACATTGCCAAGGTTGTTGTTGGTGTTTAGCACAGCCAAATTGGTGCGTGGAGCCATAGTCTTTTCCTTGCCGCCGATTACAGCGAGTGGTTGCTTTAGTGCTTTTTCCTTCAGATTCATCATTTTTGGATTCTCCTTTTCGTTGTTGTCACGATGTATTTGAAAAGTAGCCATTTTTATAGGTTTCTTTACAGTTAAATTAAATGCAAATGCCTTTTATTTGTATCCAAAGGCGCGCGACTAATTTAATTTTGCTTTGCGCCTTGCTCTTTACTTTGTCACTAGAAAAATGGTGGCTTTATATGCGCTTCTCTTTATTTTTCGTACGCCAGTATGTGTGCGTTTCTGATACTTCGTTTCTTTAGCTCAGCTGCTGCGTCGGCGGCTTCGAGTCGTCGTTTGTTGAGGCGCTTGAGTTTCGGTTTATACTCACACTAACATAAACGCATATGTATGCGTTAGTACAAATGCTCAAAGTCGGAAACATTTACGCACAGGCAAATTTATCATATAAATTTGAAGCACAACATTTAACATTCACGACGCATACGATTATGATACAGTTGATTTTTATTTATACAACATTTTCACGGCTTCGTAGCACTTGAATTCCATTTCCATATACAATTTAACGCCAGCTCATGTCAAACTCGAACCATTTAGCTTTTTTTCGATTGCACCGTTCGTTCTTACGTTCCGTCTCCGTGCACGAGTCCCGAATTTATGCTTGTCAATCGGCCAAAGAGCAATTGGTATTTGATTTTTTCCCGGTCAATTATAAGTGAACTCGTTTTTTTGCCTTTTTCGATAGTCGGCATCGATAGATCCTCGTTAAAGATAGTTTTTGTTTTCGTTCTTATATAAGTGTGAGAGAATAATGGCTCATAGGATTTGTTAGAATTGTTTACTTTTTATTAAAAGTAATAAAAAGATATTCACATTAAAAAATTGTAATAGCACTCATACAAATTTGTGTTGCGATCTATCGATGTTCTAGTGTTTACATTCGGAGTAACATATTTTCTGTTAACGCAATGTTATGCTTCAACAGAAATGGCAGCTCTGTGTTGCCAGATCAATGCACAAGATGATCTCTGCTGTTAACTGAGTTTAGTTTGCAGCGCCCATATGTTGTTCAAAAAAAGTTAACAAACTGATATTTAATTGTTTAAAAAACATTACCATATGTATAAACAGTTTATTATTTTCTTCAGAGAGTCCATATTGTTATATTGCGGATTTTGTAATTTTAATTTGGGGACGATGTGCGCGCGGAGTATCATAGTATTTCTAGACTTGCAGGTTTGTTGTATCTGAATCAAGCTTAATTACTAAATTTATTCTATGAGAGTAAGCAATGTCTACCATGAGTTCCCAACATTTTTACATCACGTGTTTAATGTGAAAATCATTATTTTTATTTTGTTTAAGACTAGTGTTATGTTGTTTGTGGCATAATATAATCAGTTGCAATCTTACCAAAGACATTAAAATATAAATTTATTCTTATAGCTTTGATCTTACCAAATAAGTTATTATAAACTTCTTATCTTATTTTTTATAATTCTATCCAAAATTGCAGGTGTTGTAGGAGAGGTGTTTCCAGCAATCCGATACGAAATGCATGCAATAATAAATCTGTTACTAATAAAAAAAATTGCACAAGATTCGTCAATTTTTTTCTTTCTATAAATTAGCAATCTTACTTTGTGTTGCGAATCGGATCCCAAAAATGGAAATGAATAAGAACGGACTAGCCTCAGGTAGAATGGACAATGGACTTCTGGTCACACACATACTTATGCACCTAAGTTGCGTAAGATGTCCAACCGTTTGCTTCTTGTATTCTGACTTTCTTTTTTCTTAATAAACATCTGCTTGTGATTTTCAGTAGCATTGATGCGAAAATCAAAGTCGTTCACAAAAAAAAAAAAAAAAAAAAACAGTTTATATACATATACATATTTACACAGATCATTAAAGTAGGTAGGAAGGTCTTTTAGCTGTGGTTATAAGGGACACTAAGCCATTTATGGCCGAATATTGAATAAAATCTTTTTAATTGTGGGTTAAGAAATACCATGTAAAGGCACAGAAAGCTAAGACTTTTGACTTGACCAAGTTGTTAGTTTGGTGAAAAACGATAAAAAGTTTGTATTACAGTTTTTTAGTAACAATTGGTTAGTATATCTAATATTATACATTTGACCTAGTTGATGGGAAGCTATAAATATTCTAAAAAGTAAGCAAGGCTTATTAATAAAAGTAAACAAGTTAAAGGCAGCTTACCTTCTGCGAAAAATGAACGCATACATTTTTATTGTATTTTATTTGTTCTTCATCTTATAAGTATTTAATAATGAATGTGCGTATTTGCATGGGATTCAAAGTGACGCTGAATTTCGATGAGTCGCTCGCCTTATTGGCCCACAACGGATCATATGCGGAGGCATAGAACTCCAAGTCCTTTGGCATTGAACCATCGTGATGGAATTTAAGTCTTTTCATGTCACTTAGCGGCATATTGCCATCCAAAGTCGTTTCACGAATATGAATGCCACCAAGGGTATCAAAGATGTTGCGTATATTGAAACTGACCGTGCGACCCTCATTCTCCTCCAATAAGTTCTCAACGCGGAAAAGAATTTCATTACTTGAATACGGCTCGAGTGTTAGCAAATTTACCGACTGTGGGAAGTCACTGAAATCCGGTATTGCAAGAGGTTTAACAACACTGGCCGTGTTGGAATTACTGAAGAATTTCCAGAATGGCAAATGAATTTCCTGTTGTGCCAAACGCTCTGCAATTGTGGGTTTCTGCTCAGCTGAGTTGAGTATGAGATACACTTTACCACGTGCTATTAACCCAGCACCAAACTGAGTTTCATTCAAAGCCTCACCAACGCCAAAGGCATCATCCCTAAGCAAGCGACGATGAAGCATAAGCTCGAGCTGTCCGTTTTGCAAACTGGATCCACCCTGAGCACGATCATTGAGTAAAGCAATACGCTTATGTTCATCCTCAATTGCAATGCGAGCCGTTACTGGATAATAGTTACCACTAACCCACTCTGTCATATTTGGAGTGAAATATTCCCGTTGATTTAATTGACGCTTGATCATCTCGCGTCCATTTGAATCGGTGTAAAAGGCACCCCCGGAGGCGACTTGACTCTTAAAACGAGTCACAATCTCCCTTCCATTATTATCTTCAATTGGAATGGGTCCAACCAACCACTCGAATTCCACTCGATTTACTCCTTCGCTAATGCGAATCACTTGCGAAATCCATTCATTCACATGTTGATGCACTTCCTTAACCTGAACACCATCGTAAATGGTGTAGGCAACTTTATCTGTTAGCACATGGACCTCTCCATCTGGCCGGAAGATGTATGCACCAGATGAACGATTCCTAGCCTCTCTGTTGTCACCCTGAGCACCCATGTAGATGGCAAAGTTTTGCTCTATCTTCTCCGTAACTCCATTCATTTTCACAGTCTTTAAATGACCTGTGCTCTTGACGAACACAAGTTTGATGAGCTGCAAAAGAAGATAAAGATTTACAAATGTTATTTGGAATAGTTTAAGATAAATTTGTCCGGTTTTGAGTATGTTTTATAATTTCTTCTTAAACATCCGTTTTTTCCGAAAAAACTTTTAAATATTTCTAAGAAAATTATACAACTTTCTTTTAAACATCTAAAAACAACTGTACCCCTTATCTGACCCTGAAATGGATTTTTAATGTATACTTTAAGCCTTAAGGTTTTCAAAAGTTATATAAGAGCCGATCGGGTATTTTTCCTATGAATAATTAAGTAAAAGGTTAAGTGTTAAACTGGCCTTTCGGGAAAATTGATGATAAATTGCTTAGGGGCTAAAGATTTTTTCATTTATAACGATGCCTTACCGAATTCTCTAAAACAAATTCATCCTCAGCACCATCCATAGATTGGATTTGAGACATCTTTTGCTGAATCGAATACACGTCTTCAAAACGTTGCGGAATTTGTTGCGGTGCGTTTCTCGGAGCTGGCAGTACACGAATATAATAATTGGCAATCTTGTTTACCGTCGCCTTAAAAACCAACTCATGTTTTGTTGCATTTGAGCGATGCTCAATGGCCAGGACTTGCCAGGGAACCGGAACGACCTCCGAAACAACATAATAACCTTTATGGGAAGAATTTTCTAAGTGAAGTTGTAAACCAAATCGTATAAATGTCACACGCTTACCCTTCTCATCGGTGACCAAGTAGTTCTCATCCTTAACCGGAACACGTACATATTGAGTAGATGGATGAGCAAGTGGATTAAACAAGGTCACAACCACATTGTTGGCGCTGTCCTGAGTAAATTCACAAACACTTATGTTCGCCTGCAAGCAACTAACAAATTCTCCCGTTGTCAAAGTGGTCAATTCTCTCAATGCATCCCGAGCATTATGCTGGGCATCGACAATGGCATCGGTGAGCAATCGATCATAGTCACGGGCAACAGCCTGCTTCTCAGTGCCTGTGATGGCATCATGATGCTGCATCACACCCATTACTTGACGCAGTGAATCCAAATATTCTGTTTGATTTGTGCTCGTCAATTTGGCAATCGCACTTAATTGCTTAACGGTTTGAAGTAAATGATTTCCATCACGTTCGAAGCGTTTTTGGGTTGGACGCGAGGTGAAGTAACCCGTCCAATAGGAATGCGTGTCACTGGAATAGGGAAAGAAGTCCTCTGTCTTCGTGGGCCAAGTCAACTGCATCTTATGCAGTTCATTGAGATAGCATGACGGTGTGGAATAAAATACATTCACCTTCGAGCCTACCACTTGTTGCTGATTCACATATCTAGCGATTAAAAATTTTAATAACACTTGATAACGATTATTTTTTACGATTTCTTACTTAATCAGTTTGTCCATGTTCTTGAAATTGATTTCTGCGTCCTCGTACTGAAAATCATCGCCCATGGGCACCATAATATGCGTAGCTCGGAACGCATTCGAAACTGTCTTCACATAGCTTATGAAGCCATCGACACGAGATTTCACGTTGTTATCGTAACTCTTGCCATCGATAATTGGCTCATCGTTGCACAGCAAATCAAAACAAAAGCCCGGAGGCGCCGAGTAATGACCATAAAGCAATCCAGTGAAAATATCCGAATCACTCAAAGAAGAACTCGATTGCCAAATCATTTCCATTGCCACATCCTTGATACGTTTGCTCTTCTCAATATGATCCATGCGTGCAAAAAACTCACCACTATAGCCCATTTGTGCAAATATGGAAGCCATCTCACGAGAATGCCCAAATGGATCTATTTGCCAGCCTATGCGTGGACGCGCACAAGCTCCAAAAGTGTCATTGAGCACTCTAAATTGAGGGAAAACTTATTACAAAAAGTTTACTTCCCTACCATTACTTGTCTACTCACTTTAATCCCAGCGAAAACTGATCAATTACACTTTGATAGTGAACAGCAGCTTCATCATTCATGCTCCATGCACCACCCGTAAATTCCAATCGGCCCTCATTGACCAATTTCTTGACAAGTCCCTGAACCTGTTCCGTTTGCTCCTGATACCATTTGAAGAAGAACGCTGTCTCCACTTGTATAAAGCGTCGCGATGAATCCTTTAAGAGTTCCGCCACAACTGAATCCAAAATATATTGTACGCCTGCATGTTGTATATTATTTTTCGATCCATAGTAATACTGATCAACGGTTTTCAACCAACCAACATCATCATGTGAATGTGGCACTAAATGTACATTGATCATATTTGGCTTGGTGGCAGGACATGACTGAAAGTGCAAATAATAAGTTACGTATACGACTAAGTTATAATTTATTTTGTATATTCCCATGCCTCATAGCCACAAACTGCATCTGATTGGCCGGGGCTTATCAAAAGCAAAGCCCCTAGAAAAACTATGCCGCTCAGGAACTGCATAGTTTCTAACAATGCTCGATTTTTCCACTAACGACTCCAGTTTAGAACTGGAGACTAAAGCAAACATAAATTGCTTTTTATATGCGCTCAACCAAGCGATTGAAGCCCCATAAAACGCTATTCAACAGATAACACAAAAGCGCCCGGATTAACTACAAATGTGTTTTGCATGTATGTGTGTGTGTGCATTTGTGTGTGTATGCTAAAAATCTGATGATAAGCTTTCAATAGCAGAAAGTTTTCAATTTGATTAAAAGAAATTTCATTTTTTTTTAAACTTTATTAATTGCTCACATTAAAATTGTTAAGCTTTGACAAAATTAAACTAAAATTCGATAATAGATTTTCAACGGGAAATACTGATAAGATTTAATTAATAAGAACTATATAATATTACTAAGCTGGAGAGTAAAAAGTTAACAGAACTATATTTATAGTAACTACAAGTCCATGGCTTCTTATATTGATCTTTCAAATACTTTCATAAAGGTACGCACCGTTGACATAATAATACGTTATCTTTAAGTGGCAATTCTAATTATCGAGCTACAAAGCCACTTCTCATTTCAAAGTCATAATAATGTTTGTAATCTTGAGTATTTTGGTTTAAAAATTTAAATGGATTTTAATCGTTACATTTGAATGATGATTGTGTTAACTATTTTTATGAATTCGAACTAGGTTACCGCGATACTCGACTTATGTGTGTTGATAAAAGCTAATCAAAGTATTGCTTTGGTTCTTGATAGGTTAATGCTTAGTATTTTGCTATAAAGACCTCTTCTGTTAGTAAGTAAAGTTGACTTGTAATGGTTTAAACAATTCTACTTAAACTTACTGGAAATTAACAAAGGCCAGTTTATTTGGGCAAAATGTAACACATCACAATCGACGAATTGTTAACATTTAATGCTAAATATTCATTTCTTCTATGTTTTACAATGTTTTGTTAGCAATGGCTTCAAAGTCCTTGGCTCTGTGTCACTTTGACTTCATTGTTGCAAATGAAGCCAATTTAAGCAAAGCGCATTCAAAATTTGTTCTCAATTAATGTGAATGGAAAGCAGAGAGAGTGAAAAAATCGTCGAACTTTCCCAGCAACACAGAATCCACACACAACGAACAATGGAATTGATTTAAAAGTACTTGAAATAAATGTTGAGCCTTAAAATCAGATTAATTGTTATCTATATAATGCAGATTGGTTAGTTTATGCATTTGATAAGTTCGGTATAATCTTTATTGATTAGTCGGTGGCTTAAAATCTGTCAAGTTCAGCCCATTATGCTTTACTAGGATGTTGAAAGCTTCCGTCTTTAATGCAAACGCTGCATTTTATGTTCGCTGCGCTTTTGACGCCAAGAAAATGCATTGAATTTCCATAAAAAATGGGTTGATGAAATATTAGATGCCCTTTATAAATTTGCTATTGGAAAACGATTTAAAATCAATTAATTAAATTTATTTGCATCCGTACTTTGTTCAATTAAAATATCTTTTATTATAAGGCTATTTTTTTTAACAATAAAGAAAAATATTTGATATCAAAAATATGCCTTTTATCGACATATAAAAAACAAGTTTATTCAATATTTCACTCAATTTTATATTACAGGGTATCAACACTGAAAATGAGAGAAAAAAAACGAACGAAAGCAGCAAGATGAGCGAAATTTAATTGGATTTCTCTGTAGTGAAAAAAGGATGGGGATGAGATCAAGTGAAAAGCGTTTCAGCTGCCCTGCAGCCGACATCTTTGCCTTACACAAACGCAGCATTTGGTGTTTTTTTCACTACAGCCTGCGCCAAAGACACTTGAGACTCGATAAGAAAAAATGTCCCATGGCCTTGCCTTTTTGTAAACATATTTTGATAGGCGACAAAGTTGGGCCAGAAGCGTCTTGAGTCTTGAAACTTGTCACATTTGGTAGTTGTCCCACATAATACAAAGTGTGTGGTTAAACTGATAGCAACTGCTGTTATACATGTTCATGCTCTGAATCACTGAATTCAGCGATTACCTAATTTAATCGTTTGGCTTATCGTTTCAAATCTACATTTTTCTTAACTTTGCCATTTGTTTTGCCAACTGAAATATATAATAAGTATAAACCTGCCGACAAAAAAAAAAAATTGTCAATTGCCGAAAAGTACTTGGTCGAAAAGGTACAAATTTGAAATGCAACTTTCCAACTCAACAAAAGGATGAAATTGTTTTGAGTTCCTTGAATTGGTTTTGTGGTTTTGCCATGCAAATAATAATAACCGTTGAATCGACGAAATAAAGGAGGTCCAAATAAAAGTTGGACTGTATTCTGTCCTTTTTTATGTTACTGTTTTTTTGGGTTGCCACTTGAAAATGTCGCCCCAGTTGCAAACTGTTTAGCTGTTGATAATTTGTGCAAAAGTTTTTAGCTGCCATTTGGATTTCCTTTCTTCTTCTTTTTTATTTAAGTATCGTTAGAGTTTGGACAGCTAAAAGCACTCCACTTTTTTGTGTACATTTTTCAGAAGCACTAAATGCTGATGATTTTTTTTATTGGGGTAAGCTAGCAGCGCAGTGAAGGTGTATTTTCTTAAATTGAGCTGTTATCTTAATTTAACTCATTTTTAACGCGATCCAAGGGTTTTTCAGGAGCGAGGATGTTTTATTATTTTATACTCTTCAGCAAATAAAATTTTCATAATGCAAGAAATCCTATTAAAAATACGTACAAATAACACATACAACACCTAGATTAATTACTTAATTGTTTGTTTAATCTGTTAATCAGTGAACGGTCAATTTGATTAACAGCAGAATTGTGGATGCCATTTAAAAAGTAACAGCTTAAGAGAGAAGCAGCAAGAGAGAGCTTTTTGTCAAACAAAACCACCCACATGGGGAGGCTTTTAGCAAAATAGAGAGTAAGAGTGTCATGGTAAAAAATGTAATATGCTTAATTTGGATTATTCTTCATCTACCCCATCGTCTATCATAAGCAATGGTAAATAGGAGCGTTGACAAAAGACGCGTTTATTCATGGCTGAGAGTAGTCCCTGAAATTAATGGCATCATTTACAAATTTGCAAATCATCATGTGCTGCTATCGGCAACGTCAAGGCGCAAAGAGTTTTGTTTCATAAAAAATTGACGCTGTGTTCTGTTGCCGTTTTTTTTTTTTTCAATCCCTTTGAGCATTGTATTAGCCTTAAATATTTGATGCACAACTTTGATTTGAAATAACCATAGGTAAAAGTGTATTTGTTCAATATCACAATCTTTATAAAAATAATTTATAATTGATACACAGTAACAATTTTTTAAAGTTCCAACAATTTCAATTAGCAATTTAATGGCTCATTGCGGCAAATTATAGAAATACGACGCTCCTTCTTTATAGGCTTGTCAAGAAACTTTGAATGCTCGTTGGCCAGAATTTCATGTGTAAAATTGTATCGCGCCGTATGACTCATAATATAAAGCGAGCGACGAGGCAGCAGAAGATCTGCATGGAAGTTATTTTCCAGTACAGTCTCTGGCTGCTGACGGTATGCTGTGTCCTGATCATTGCTCGTTGCATTCGATACATTCTGTTGATATTTTTGGGCATCTGTGCGAACCAGACGCATTACACTATCGCTAAGCAAACTGATGCCCGCAATGACATTGCCGCAGTACTGTGTATTAACTGCATTATTAATCAAAGATAATGAAGCTTAAGCATGATAAACTTACCCGAACGCTGTCCACATGTGGCTTGATGACGCCGTCAGCTGCTAGATCTAGAACGTGGACATATGGCATAATTTCTCCATTGAATGCCAACAGACGCACGCGTTCCAGGAGCTCGCGATTTTTGGGATACCATTTCTTGCGTTCAGTCTCTCTAAAACCATGTATTGCCTACAACGAGAATTAGGTGAGTATTTTAATTGTAAACAAACATTTTCTACCCACATCATCCCAGTGATCGAACTCATAGCGCAACCGGCTCATATAGGGCTCGATTTCTTCATGCAGTTGTTTCTCCTCCGCTTCGCTGATGAAGTCCGGCACAATGCGCATGTGCTGCTCAAAGGCTTTTTGCTCAGCCGGCGGCCAAATGCCATGAAAACATGTCAAGTTGTTGGTGTTCTTATTTGTCGCAACTGATTGTCAGAGCAAGAAATTGATTTAATATAGCGTTCTACTGTAGTTTAACATATTTACAAAAATTGGTTGGACAATTCACAATCACATGGATTCAATTACGTACCGGCGCGATGACAGCGTCGCAGAATTTGTCGAATTGTTGCGCCCCTATATAAAATAACCATCACTTTTCGACGAAATATGTAACACAAACAGCTGTTTCGGCTGTGTGTGAGATGAAACTGAAACTTAATGCAGCCCTGGTGTCATGCGCGCGCAAAAATTGTTGGCAAGCTATCGGAATCAGCCGCATACATTTTAAAATTAATACTTATAAGTTACACTGGATTTTGTTAAATTTCCATAAGTAAATGAGATAAGCAGTACCTTATTGGTCAATATTTCATACCTTTTCATAACAGACCTCAGGTCGATTTATTTTAGTGGATTACCATTTTCGGATACCGATGTTACCTGCCATAAAATTCAAAGGGTTGCGTATAAAAACAAACAATTTGTAACGCAATATAAAAGGGTTGATACCATCAGTGTTGGGGTAGTGGAGCGGTGCATAAAAAAATGTCCACACAGCAATTCAGTAGAATGCCACTTGGTTTTTTTTTTTCAGGCAATTTGGTAGCCCGGCCGCAAGCTGATTACATCAATGCAAATGAAATGGGCGGATGAATTAAACTGGGCTACGGTCCGACTGCCAATCTCTTCCTTGGGCGTTGCAGAGTCTGTGAGCCTTTACATTTAACGGGATCGGCCGTTTTCTTTTGTTCTACAAAAGAAATCCTGAAGCTCTCAACGATGTGTCTTGCATTGTTCATCCGCGTAAGCGTGCGTTGGCGTGTAAATGATAAATGAGCAACACCATCATCTTCTGCGAACATTCACCTGTTCCTGTACCTTAGGCAACACCACCCATTGTGCTTTTACACGCTATTGTCCTTTTGTCAAAAAAAAAGCTCACTCACGAAGGTGCCGTTGCTGTTTTCCTGGCCATTAGGCTGACTTTTTTTTAATGCTTGAAATATTTTTGGGTTCATATGTGAGATTTGAAAGTTAACAATAAAAATAACAAAAAACAGAAGTTAACATCTTCAATATATTTTTTTTCTTTTTCGATAATAAACATGTTTACAACATTTCATTATGGCTTAGCTTAATTATTTTATTTAAAGCAAATTAATGCCTTCAGTCAAGAAGGTTAGATTTCTTTCGTAGAACTCTTTGTATTTAAATAATATCAAACTTAATAGTTCGTTTCACTTTTACACTTATGTGATTTAACAAAAACAGTAAAATTAGTAATGAGTTATGTCCTTATTTTGGAACAAGCTTTGGCTTTTGACTGAGCGCCTGGTTCAGCATTATACGTTTGCCTTCCAGAAGTGTGCAAAGTTCAAATGATTTCAAAAACTTTTCTTTAGAACTCTGCATTTTAGTATCGTTTTTACCATGCTTGTTGAGGCGAGCTTGTTCGAGCGTTGCCTGCAAATGAAGTCGACTGGCATTTATCACATCACGTTGCATGGTAGACTCTGGTATTGGTGTTGCAACTGCTACTGGTTTGGGTGCTGTTATTGCTTCCTGGTTGTTTGGAGCTGCACTTGCAAGCGGCATTTTTTTTGGAGCTGACGCTGTCGACTTTGTTTGTTTGGCGTTTGTCTCTGTGCCGACGGTAAAGTACTTGCACAGCAGTTGACTCTCTGTTGGACGCTCTTTGACTGTGTGCGGCTTAACAGGCACATGGTTGGCACTGCAAATAGGAGGAACAAGCGCTTTGCTAACCATTTCATTGATAAGGTTTTCATTGGGTTGCATATTCTGTTTGGTGAAGGGCAAGCAAAAGCGATCAATGTCCTCTTCTAGCTGTATTGTCAAGTACTGACATTCTGCACTGATCTCATGCAAAGCGTCTGCGACCTCAAGTAGATATTTATTCTTGATTGCGGGGTCCTAAGTATGCAAAATGTGAACAATATTAGAGCTTTTTAAGCAATTGCAAGGTGACAAGGCAATAACAACTTACGGTATCCGCTTGCTCGGCAAAGACATTTGAAATAGTCTGCAAAATATGGGGAAACAATAATGGCAACTGACACAGATACTTATAAGTCACATTTACCTGATGCACAGACAGATAGTTTTTCATGGCTCGCTGACAATAGATGATGTCGTCTTGTAGCTTGCGTGGTATCTTGTAGAAATGCTTCAAATAATACTGAAAGAAGCCATGTGCGCTTTGCATCGAGTCTGCCTTTTTCATCTTGATCAGAAACGCTGTGATTATATCACGGCGTTCGTTTTCGGTAAAATCATTAAAATTAATTGATTCCATTTCGCAAAAATTGCGATAAATGCGAGTTTGGATTGTTTGATGCTTGCTTTGCCGCTTCTTTGTTTGGGCATCATATCAATATATCGATATTCTTAGCGATGTTGATGATGTCGATTTTTTTAGCAATACTTTTTTAGTTTACAACACTAAAAGAAGCAGTATGCACTGTAATCGGCGCATAAGCAATCGATCACGACCGCTTAATTCAAAAATCAGATTATGTATTCCTGTTTACACATTTGCGCGGACAAAGTAATCAAGCTTGGGTAATGCTCTAATTAATTACTCGTACAATCTGAATGTACCGCATTGTTTAACAAATTACATTTTTTTAACTATTTGAAATTATAAATCAAAGATTTGCCTTTTTAATTATTTTTAATAGTAATGCTACCAGCAATTTTTTGTATTATTCATTATCATAAATTATACTTAAAAAATTCAGAACAAGCTCTAGAATAATAAAATGATGTCTGATACAATTTGTAATATCTTAAATATATTTCTTGACTGAATGTTTTTATTTTTGGGTTAAATATTTTGTTTGGTCCCTTTACGCTTGTTAACTATGCATTTTTTCTTTTTGTTTTGTGCGCTTTTGCGACATTCTTTATGCCTGCTTTGCGATATCCTTCGCAACTTAAAGGCTTTTCAGTGGAAAAATTTGGCCAATGCGTCGCACAGACCGCAAAAGGGTCTGTCTAGTTAACATTTTCCATTTCCCATTCCCATTTCCTTTTGACTAGACGCCGCCATAATCTCTGAGCAGCTTTTACGTCGCCAGACCAACAAAAACAACAAGCTCGTTGAAATGCTTCTACCAGACAGAAAACAACACAACAAAACAACTAGCCAAAAATCTTAAGCTCTGCTTAACCTAGTCGAAATGGCAAGCAATTAGGCTAAACTTGAAGTTTAGACTGCAAGCTCAGATCCCTTACGTTCGCAAAAAGAATGCATTTATAAATATTTGTTAAACAAAACAACAATAAAAGTGTTTTTTTCTACCAAAACCCAAAACAAATTGCACAAATATTTTATAAAGAAAGTTTGAAGAATCATTTATTGAAAATTGTTAGTTTTTTCTACAGCTTAAAAATTTTTGATAGCGCTGTCTATTTATCTTTCTTTTTTTTCAGAACAACAATAAAATATTTATGTTAAAAGTAGGATAGCTTACATAAATTGTAGGTTTCATATACATACATATAAAAAATACTTTTATGATGCCTGAGTTTTTATATAATTTTTTTTTTTATAATATTAATATTCTTTTTTTTGTTGGTTATATTAGGTACTTTGAAACCTTTTAATGAACAGTATGCATATTATGCATTTTATATTTTTATTCAAGTTAGATATGTTGAAAGTAGATTTGTTTTGAAGCTTATACATTTTTGCTTACTTTGTTTATAACAACTATTTGTTGTTAAGCTTTTTTGTAATGCACTTACATTTCAGTTAAGTACTGAAATCTGTTTTAAATAGCAAAGTAAACAATTATAAGCAAATAGAAAGAAAAATGCATTGGGGTTGCACCAAAAATAAGCACCTAGCACTTTGCTAATGTAATGCAAATTAGTTCTTACTCTGTGTTATTACTTTCTGACGATTTGACCGGTAAATGATGCAGCACAAAGGTTCCTTAGCCTAGCCTCTCACATCAAATGACATTACTTCCGATACTATCTTATCTAGATCACCATAGTTTGCTTTGCCCGTTTGGGGCTTTAAGAACTTGCTACATATTTCAAATTTCTTAAAGTCAAAGCTCTTGCCATGCAGCTGATACATTTTAATGCAGTCCTTAACCAGTGTTGCACGCAGCTTCAGTTGGGTAACCGTCCTGGTCAAAGCGGCGACCGCAATGTAACAACGACTATGCTCCAAATGAAAGCCATCTGTTTGGCAACTGCTGATGACGGCCATAAGAAGTAGAGACAGAGGTTCGTTCAAAGCTTTTGCCAGCTTAGGCATATCTTCCTTGGCGAATGCGGCTCCAGCTAACGGAGTAAGCACAATCTGCTGGCGCTCCACAAGATGTGGCACTATTTGACAATACTTTGCCACTGCCAACAGACTGGCCTCTTTGAAGGTTAACTCCAAAATGCCATCTCTTAGAAGAGGCTGCTGCGGTGGAGTTTTTCCTCTCATCGATATATTTAATGAGTACTTTTTCTTATCGTTGCCGTGATCCAGCACAAATTTCCAAGTTCTATTCCTCCCTTGCGACTTTGCGGCCTTGACTTGCTTGCTAAAATCGAAAATAACCTTCTCTGCAAATCGACGACTTAAAGTTGCATTCTTATAGCTCGGCTCAACGATAAAGTCCGGACAGATCTCAATGAAGATTTTCATTAGATTTGGAAAATCAAAGATAAAGGTCTTATCTGACATTGTAATAGGTTCTGCAAAGGAAAATGAAGAGATAAAATATTTAACATTTGTTAAAGGCTAACATATTATTAACAGATGTTTTCTGGTAGATGTTGTTAGGTACATTCATATTTATAGTATCTCTTCATACACATAAAGTCGAACTACCATATGACGAATCTTTTGATTGAAACAAATTCAAGGGTTCTGGAAGTGAATTCATGACATAGAAGTTCGACTGTATAATCTCTTGTGAATTGTTTATTTTCATATCTTGAATGCTTGTTCAAGCACAGCTTTGTTCATAATAGTCTTTGTTTACATTTCATGGAGTAGAACGCAAACTGCGAAGCGTCGGGTATAAGGTTTTGTTCGCTATCAGTGAACGTATTCGAGAAACCCAAGTTTATTTAAAGGTTTCTTTTATGCTATTGCTGCTGAACAAGCATATTTGCGTATCAGCTTAATCATGCTACATATAAACATTTTATATTGTACATGTTCATATAAATATGGAAATGGGAATTATGTTTATACCTAGGAGCATTTACTTTTTTATAACATGCACATTTACAAACCATCACAAAGATGACTCACTGTAAAACTGACTAAGTGTTTCTATTTATTTTTTTACCCTTTTAATCACTTTTTTTTTTAAAACGGGGTTAATAAACTAAAGCACTATTACAACAACTGTAATGTAATCTTTACGGGCATTAACGTAAGTAGACTGTAGTTTTTATATAAACACTTGTGTATATATATGTAAGTATTTATATTTTTACATTTGGCACGTACACACTATGTACATATGTATGTATATAGGGAAATTCCCTTTTTTATTACGAGCTCAGTTCTTTTAAAAGTTTTTTTTTTTTCAAACTAAAACAAGCAAAACACAAACATATTAAAAAATTGCATGCTTGACAAATTGATTTTTACTTTTGCCTAGAAACTTTACACGTATATTTTCATACATTTCATATGTACATATAGTTTTTTATTAAGAACATGCTATTGTGTTTGATTGAAGATTCTCACTTTGATACTAAAAACAAACACTTCTTATTTTCAAAGTCGGAAAATATGTTTATGTATAGTACTGTAGTTCTTAGTGCTTATAAATATATTAAGAGATCTTCTATTACTGACTGTTATTTCGATGTTTCCGTTTCAATAATTGGTCACGAACTGAAATTGAGCCGTTCGCCGCACAAAGCAAAAATCAAAATCGACAGCCAAGCGACGAGTGAAGTGAACTGATACCCGATACATGGACACATATGTACATGAGTATGCATGTGTTTAAGTGTTTGAATATCAGAATAAAACTCGGGCTGCAGTTGTAATTGCTGAAACTGAAGAGAATCATGCATGACAGAATGCATGACAAACTCAATTAAAACATTGCTTCCATTGCGAAGTTTTGTTTAGTCTTTAAGTCTTGCCATTTTCATCTAATTAGAGATCAAGCAAAATCTCTATTTAGCATGGGTGAATTTGTATCCAGCACTGCGAAACAAAATTATTGCTCTCAAACTTCAAATGAGAAAAGCTTGCAGGATTTTTTATTTTGGTTCGTGATTTTTTGGTAAACAGCAACGCAGCAAAAAATATTGTATCGATTTGATACTGAATGAACAACAGACCATCAGGCCAGGGAAGTGTTTACATTTACATTATTTCAATTATTCCCATGTCGAGAGTAGAACAAACCACAACAACAACAAAGAAAGATGGCTGAAACGAATATGGAAATGCGGAAAACAAATAAGAGGGCAGAAATTCGAGTTGCTATCATGCCTCTAAACTTTAGAGTCTAAAGCTTGACTAATGAGAAAAATTTTGATTTTATCAGTGCGAGAGGTGCATGCAGGATAGTGCATGTTTACACCTATCATAGTTCCTTATCCCTCTTGAACTGTCTTAGACAAAATGTCATATCTGACCATAGATAAGTGAACAACAACACTTTTGTGTTACACGCTTCCAAAATATATCACAATTTCGTAGCAGGAATTTTTCACAGTGCTGAACTATCATGCTAAAATAATATAATTTCACATTGCTGGAGTCGCAATCAATATTGTGTCTGAATTGAAAACGGAATTAGCTGTTGATAATTGGAAAAAAAACTTGGTTTGTATATGGTTTAGGAGAGCCTATATTTAGAATCTGGAGTCTCTTGCTTATACAGTCCCTAAAATTTGCGTTTTTATATAAACAATCAACTCGACTGTTGTTGCTGATTAAGAACTTAAACCTTTTTTTTGGGTCGGAGAAACAACAATTTTCATTCAATGGTATAAAAAGAGATTTTTTAAGTATGTTTCTAAATTTTCAGCTTCCATCTTTTTTTTTCAAGTTTGACATAAGATTGATGAGCTTCGAGCACACATAGGCTGTGTTAGAAGATTAATATGATGTTGCACCATCTGGAAAGCGTATATCTCTTTAGTATGTATGCAAATCGAAACAATAATACATAATACCTAAAAGCTCAATATGCAGTGGAACACAAAAGTAGCTTCAGCTCATTTGCATATAAGTGGGTGGATGGCTTTTTTGTTATTGACTCTCTGTGCTTTGAGTTGTGATCAATTTACATGCGAAATGGTTATTTTCGCATATCCATCGTATTGATATATCGCAATGCCAAAAAATTCACAACAGAATAGTATAGAAGAGCAAAATAGCAAACGACAACAAAAGGCACATAGCACACGCACACACATATACAACCAAACAATGAGTGTGTGTAGGGTGTCGTCCAACACTGACAAGTGACACTTTTTCAAATTGAATTTTTCATTGGGTTCCCAAAAACGAAAACGGTGGGGAGGTGGCGGAAATTCAACAACCGGTCACCAGGCAAGTGCTTACAATGGGGTTATGATTATGATATACTATTTCCACATATCTATGTTTGTTTGAAATGTCTGGGTTTTAGTTGTCAACTAACACATACGAATTTTAAATTTTTCATTGGATCACACATGTCAAGAAATTACTGCAGAAAAATTCAGCTGCGTATGTAAAATAAAGCCAGTTTTGAAATGGATCCGGATTATAATAAATTATTGATGCCTATTATTTCGGCCGTTATGATCTCACAGAATCGACCCTTAAGTCTGGACGAGATCTCCGATGGAGTAATGTCGCTGCTCAACTCTCAGCGTGAGAAGCACCGATTTCCTGTTCATAAAACCAAGGACTGCATATCCAGTGCCAGTAAATCCAGAATTAAAGCTGTGCAGAAAATTAAGTAATTAGAATGATGTGGTTGTAGCAATTTATTATACACAATTGGAAATATTCATTTCGAATTATAAAATTAAAATAATGTTACCAATTTAAGTATTCAATTAAAAGATTAGTCCAAAACTTTTTTTTGTAATTTTTCTTAGTTAAGTACAAATACCAATGGGATATTAGATAAATCAAAAAGTATTTAATTAAACTTGTTTTGATCTATTCAATTGTTTCATTTTTTTAATGTTTGCATCGTTCTTAGGGTACTTAGATCCATAGCATCAACTGGAATATCAACTGGTGTTGGTAAACTCAACTCCGTTTCCCTGAAAGTAGCAGGAGGTGCAACATATTTCATTTCTAGAGTGCCGCCGCTCAAGGGATCATCGAAACTTTTCACAATACCGCGCAGAACGCTATCTATGCTCTTAGTTGTACTGTGTTCCTTTGTGCTTGGCGGGGATAGCTCCACATCCGGTGCTCTGTCATCGAGCTTAGAGTATTGTGCATAGATTTTGTAAAGCCTTGCATCAAAGCCCTTGCCATGTTTGGCATATTGCTTCAAAGTCTTTTGCCTCAACTGCAAACGTTGTGCACTGTTGTTGATTGTCACCTCCATTGCAACTAATGCAATGTAACACTGACTGTGCGGCAAGTGGAAGCCATCCGATTGGCAGCTGCTGATAACTGCTTTGACCACATCGTTGGTATCCACCCTACAGCCAAGCAGCGTCGTTAAAGCCGATGCAATTTTGGGAATATTTTGCGGCATGAACACAGCACGAGCCAAGGGGGTCAGCAGTATCTTGTGCCGGGGATCATAATAGGCTGGCAGCTGCTTGCATAATATGCTGGCAGCCAAAAGGCCAGCCTGCTTGAGGGTCAGATAAATTTTCTTGTCATGCACACTCGGATTAACATTAATCGGACTCTTGAAGGTGTAAGAGTAGATGTAGACACTTGTGCCTCCGTTGAAGATTAAACGCCACATCTGTGCATTGCCACTCTGCTTGATGTGCCGCATCTTGGGGCCAAGGTCAAAGAGCACTTTGTTGGCAAAGTCCAAGCATTGCGTTTCGTCAGCAGCTTGTGTTTGCCGGAAGTCGGGACAGATCTCACTAAAAGTTTCACATAGTTTATTGAAGTCAAAGCTGTTGGCCATTATAAAACTACGCTCTAAAATATGACAAACAAAAGGAGAGAACAAAAGTACATACATATGTGCATATTTTGTATATAAGTACAATAAACAAACAAAACCAGTTGGCATACGGGATTGTATATATGTACATATTTGTTTGTTTATATAAGAAGAAAAAAAGTCGACTTACGAAATGCAAATAAAATTGATAACGTATGTACTGCTCGCGTTCAATGCTGGACTGTTAATGTTTCAGTTTCTCCCTTTGTCCTAACTGTTCATTGAAAAGTTTTCGATGAGCTTTCGATAGACTTATCCAAGCTTGATCGATATATTCAGAGGAATAAAAAATATTTATTTAAGTTAGTAAATAGATATTTTTCTTTTAATTTTGCTAACAAGAGGCTTGAGTTTATGCTAAAATCATTATAAAATTACACAAAACGTACTTATTGCAATCGTTTGCTGTTCCAATTAGTAATATTTTATTTTTTATAGCTTTCCGTGAGGCTATAATCGAATTCGGAAGTGAGCCTGTTAGTAACCAGATTATGCATTTCCGAGCAAACATTTTGATGTGTTGCCATTTAGTAATTGAGTTGGAATGTATGTACATATTGTACATACGTATATTCGAATTCAACAGCCGATTAAGTAATCTATTTACTCATGTGAACTCTATGTTGTATGCGTAGTGCCCCTATTCGATACAATTAAGGTATTCACAATAGAGCGATGCCTTTGTGGAGAGATATGTTAGTTTCCAAAGTTTTAATACCTTTTGCAGAGCTAGAGCGGATGTACAATATTGCTGTGTTCTGATTTGTTATATCAAGACAGCACATATAAATTTTGTGACCAATTTTAGAACATAAACCAAGGGGTGTCTTTTGTATGGGGCAGTGGGGGGCAGTTCGAATTTTAAATAAACCGCGTCTGTGTTATGATACAGAGAATAACATAAATCCGAATTAGGTGGGGTGTTTAAGCTGACATACAAAAATCCGTCTGACGGTATTTTTTTTTTATACATGATACATGATACATTTACAAACAAGTAAATTAATATATATGTAACTATGGCCAGATTTCGTAGCTTTGATCCATGTCCATCATATATTGCAGAAATTAATGCCAAAATCAAAGTGTTTTTGTTCCACATGAAACTTTAAGCCTTTTCCATTATCTGTGACTTTTCGTACCAGTTATTGCTTAAAATACAAATGTTTTCTTATGGGCCAAAAGTTAGCTAGGCTTAAACTTTAAGTAAAAGTCTTAAGTTTTCATCTCAAGAAGTCTGATAATTTCCAAGCTCAAGCTGGATTTTAAAATAAATTTAATTTTCTTTTTGCATCCAAAGTTTTTACTTGCTTTTATTCATAAAATATAATTAAAATATTTTTAAAATAAATAAATATAAAATACACTTTACAAAACTAACTTCTGAGAAAGCTTCACCTTAATAACATCGTAATAAAATATGCAAATCACTGAATTAGATAAATTGTCACAGCACAGAATCGTGGTTTCAGTCAATGATCGTGCCCCTATTGCACAGCCGAACAATACAGAGACACTTTCAAACTGAGAGCAGGCCAGAGAGAAAACGTTGCTCTATTCGAGTGGAGAGTGCACTCCCAGCATTTGTATCATTTTTAGTACTTGACATAATTATTCAATTATGTATCAGATGCTCAGATATGAATCGACATATTTTGTAGTTGGGCGCATTATGGGACGAATAAGATTTGTACACTGTTTTAAAGTAGAGCAATATATATAAATAAGTATTTTTTTTGTGTTCCTTAACGACAAAATAACTTTTTATGTTGTTTATGATAAAAACTGAGATTATGCTTACATAAATATATTTATCTTGTTCCTTACACATGTTTAATACTAAGCAAAAATGCTGCCAGCAACCCTCTCAGACCTACTTTAGGAAAATAAACATAGTACCTACAGACTATGTAAATTTCAAGTAGAGTAAAAACAAGTGATCAGCATGCAGGTCGGGTAGGCTGAATACAATGGGGATGGTACTTTATGTACGTATGTTTGTATTGTGTGTGTATGTGGCCGCCGCGGTTTTTTTAGGTAGTTACTCGCTCGCGGTCAGAACCCTCTCA
This sequence comes from Scaptomyza flava, assembly GCA_030179655.1. NCBI lineage: Eukaryota > Metazoa > Arthropoda > Insecta > Diptera > Drosophilidae > Scaptomyza > Scaptomyza flava. The sequence goes on from JARNME010000404.1 coordinate 18,905,446, forward strand.
GTAAATCATTATTAAATTAAATTGTATGTAAAAATGATAGACAGGCTTCCTTTGCCGAAGCTTAGTTTAAATTATACGTTTATCTGATTTAATGGGCATCAACTGGCATTATTCTGTTCATGAATATCTATAGTGGCATATGCTCCGAAACCGAGAGAGATTCAGTTGGATGTTAGCAAGTGGCCCGTTTGGGTGTCGTGGGTGCGTGAAAATTCCTTTCGGTTTGTCTTTAAAGCGTTATGCAATAATTAAATATTTGTATAATCTGTGCACAAGTTATTAGTAAAAAAAAAAAAAAACACATAAAGACTATTAAATGAAAAATTAACTATATCCTTTCAAGTCTTTTATGCTAAATACTTAAATATAAATTATGAAAATAATAGTTATATCAATTAAATCCAATGTTGTTTCCTGTATAAAGTTAAACGTGATATAATCATTTATTATATAAGAATGAACTTTCAATATTTTACTGTTTGCAGATCTGTAAGTGTAAACACAGGCTAATCATCAGAAAGGGATCGAAGTGAGTTAACGAAATATGTCCAGTAATTGTGGGAACGATGGCGACGGAGGAGAAGATCGACCAAAACACGACCCCATTGAGTTGGGAAAGATACTATGCCCTAAAGACTTAACCTCCACGGGACAATCAGTAACGGATACTTCAGTCACATCACCAAGCCATCAGGTGAGTTTCGATAAAATAATAATTATGATTATAATAATATATATATATATATATATAATTATAATAATACAAACATACAAATATTGAATAGTGTGAAATGGGAAACTTAGATAATTACTCAATTTCCCTCTTTATTTTTTTAGCTAATAAAAATTCAGATTCCTGAGCGTGGAAGTTGGAGCTCAAAATTAGATTTTATATTGTCTGTTGTTGGTCTGGCAATTGGTTTGGGAAATGTTTGGCGATTTCCCTATTTGTGCTACAAAAATGGAGGTGGTGCATTTCTCCTGCCATATATTATCACATTGTTCTTAGCTGGTATTCCGATGTTTTTCATGGAGCTGGCACTTGGCCAAATGTTAACAATCGGTGGCTTGGGTGTGTTCAAGATTGCTCCAATCTTTAAAGGTAAATGTATTTTGATAATTTACGAAGAATATTCTAAGAATAAGTCTTAACCACTGTTCCTAGGAATCGGATATGCTGCTGCCGTTATGTCCTGCTGGATGAATGTTTACTATATTGTTATTCTGGCTTGGGCAGTATTCTATTTCTTTATGTCTATGCGAGCTGGTAAGTTTTTTGAAAGCCTCCTTTTTAACAGTAATATTTATAAATACTATATTACAGATGTTCCTTGGCGTACGTGTAACAATTGGTGGAATACCATCAATTGTGTCAATCAGTATGAGAGGAAAAATCTTCTTTGCTGGGATAAAATGATAAACGGTACAAAAAACAAGATCTGTTCGGTGGCAGCCGCTAATATTTCCTCAACACAGTTGACTGATCCAGTTAAAGAATTTTGGGAGTAAGTATAATTCGTGTTTTTTGCTATTTTTTATCTTAGCTAATACATGCTTGATTTTAAGTTGATTCTATAAGTTCTTATAAAAAATTACTTTTTATCTTTTTGAATTCGAACAGGCGACGAGCATTACAAATATCATCGGGAATTGATGAAATCGGGCACATTCGTTGGGAACTCGCTGGCACCTTATTACTTGTTTGGATCCTTTGCTATTTCTGCATCTGGAAGGGTGTCAAGTGGACTGGAAAAGTTGTTTATTTTACAGCCCTTTTCCCATATGTTTTACTTACGGTTTTATTAATTCGTGGTATCACTCTGCCTGGTGCTCTGGATGGCATCAAGTATTATATTATCCCGAACTTCTCAAAACTCAATAGTTCCGAGGTGAGATTAAGCGTACTTTTAAATATAAAAAGAAGAAAGCTTCAAACTTTAGAATTTTATAGGTTTGGATTGATGCGGTGACGCAAATTTTCTTCTCATATGGTTTGGGTCTTGGAACTTTGGTGGCTCTGGGAAGTTATAATAAGTTTACCAACAATGTATACAAGTAAGTTAAGTTAAGGTTGAGAATTCCGAATTGATCTTTTATAAACATTGTTTTATCTCAGGGATGCGCTGATTGTGTGTACAGTCAACTCAAGTACAAGTATGTTTGCTGGATTTGTGATATTCTCCGTGATTGGATTTATGGCTCACGAGCAACAGAGGCCAGTAGCAGATGTGGCAGCATCAGGTTAGTATACTAATAATTAGCTCGACATGCATATCTTAATTAAAATATTTCTTACCTGTAAAATATTAGGTTTAAATATAATATATTTTAACATACAATTTCAATGATTCTCTATAGGTCCAGGACTGGCGTTTTTGGTGTATCCATCTGCGGTCTTGCAGCTACCAGGATCTCCGATGTGGTCATGCCTATTCTTCTTTATGCTTCTTCTAATTGGCTTAGACTCACAGTTCTGTACAATGGAAGGCTTTATCACTGCTGTTATTGATGAGTGGCCACAATTACTCCGTAAACGCAAAGAGATTTTCATAGCTATCGTTTGCATGTTAAGCTACTTGGTTGGATTGACCTGTATAACGCAGGTAACTCTTAGGGATTGAAGCAAAAATACTTTATCAACACTTGCTTGATTATATATTTATTTAATGTTCTCAGGGCGGAATGTATATATTCCAAATACTCGATTCATATGCGGTTAGTGGCTTCTGCTTGCTGTGGCTGATATTCTTTGAGTGTGTTTCAATATCCTGGTGCTATGGAGTTGACAGATTTTATGATGGCATAAAAGACATGATTGGATACTATCCAACAGTTTGGTGGAAGTTTTGCTGGTGTTTCACAACACCCGCAATATGTTTGGTAAGTGTTTGATAAATTAATTCCTATTTTTTATGCAATTTTCTAGCACCAATTGTTTTGTTTTTCATAGGGTGTGTTCTTCTTTAATATTGTGCAATGGAAGTCGATTAAGTATCTGGACTACAGTTATCCATGGTGGGCACATGCGTTTGGTTGGTTCACAGCATTGTCCTCGATGCTGTACATTCCAGCATATATGTTCTGGCTGTGGAAACGAACGCCCGGAGACTTATGCGAGGTAAGCATTGAAATGTTAATTTCATAATTATATTCACTTTACTTACATATACATAAAAACACATTCGATGAGATTATAGTTGCTTTGTTATTGTCACTCATTCATTCATGTTGTTTAATAATTAATCCTTTATGTTGTTTAATAATTTTACTATGCAAATTTAATAATTGATTACTTTTCCCATGCTCAAAACCCGTCTAATTTCTTAATCATTTAATTCCTTAATGCAGAAATTGCGTGCGATTGTACGAATTGATGAGGACATTCCGCGATTACGCGAGAAAATGCAACAGGAAGCCTATGCAAAGGAAGTTGAGTTTAATTCATAATAGGTTTAATGCAATGATGCTTAAAGTACACGCCAAATTGTCAACATCAACCCAAAATGCCCAATTTTATATATTTTGATAGAGTTGCAGTTGTAGAGTTGTTCTTGTAAGTAATTCTGTGTTTGTTTTTGGTTAAAAACAAAAAGCTAACAGCGGCAACTTTTTGATTGTGAGCTTTCTGATTTCTATTACTCCTGATGTTGAAATAATTTTAACTAGTCTAGGTTAGTATTCAGAGTGTAAACTATTGTAGCATATTTTGTTTTGCAAAAAAAAAAACAAAGTGAATTTAAAGCCCGTAATTATCACATTTAATCAAAATTATTAACATTTAAGTATTTTTATGCCTAAGTATTAATCAAATATTAAGTATTAAAGTTGAGTAATTATTTCAATTCCTATTCTTTGCATTCATACTTACATGCATACACACTCGTACATCATAATAGGTGTTGTGTACCTTTTTTGTATACCTGAGCACGATTTGTTCGTCAGCGGTTTACTAGTATCTATTAACATAATTAATTAATAATTATTCTTAAAATTTAGTTGTTACTTAGTTATAATATGCCCATCGAAGAGACAACTATATTATAATGTTATAATATACCAGACATTCATAATGCACTCCTACAAAGCTCTACGCCATTATACAAAGAACTCTCATTAAAGAAAATATTATGAAGTTCGAGTATACGCGTATACTTATGGATATATATTAATATATAAAGTATTTGAGGCATTTAGTTGTCATTACTTTCTTTTAAATGTTTAGACGTAAAATGCTTGTGTCAATTAGTATAATTTCTTATTATTAATCATGAAAATAATATATAATAAAATGTTACAATATTAAAATAAATAGTTTGGGAACTTTGATATAAGTAATGACAGCCAATTCTTTGTTGGTGTTCAAGAATGCATTCACGAATTGTCAACTGCAAAGACCACCTTGTTTTATAGGCACTTTAAAAGGAAAAGCTTGTCGCCAGAGTGCCGCGAATTAATGCTTGTTGGGACTTTCTTTGTTCGGAGTTTAAGTTAAGCTTCGCTAGCGTCAGTCATCCATTACTTTGGAGTGCTCAACGTGAAGAAGAAAAGCTTCAAAGCTATAAAGCTAAACGTAAAAGCTTCTTAAAATGTTTACGCGTATCCTTTCTTTCTTCTTCCTTGGCAACATAGCCGAAACTAATAAGGACGTGAACACAAAAGTCTGACCATCACACAAAATATGTTTCACACAATAGCTAAACTCATCTGGTTGTGGGTGGGTGTTATGAATGGTCCACCCCGCAACTGACAGGATAAGGTTCACAGTTCGATATAAAGCAACGGATGAGAGATGACAACAAAGCAAATTGGCTGCAACAGTGGCAACACAGCTACAGTGAAAACTCGCATCAGTAAATATAATTCGCAGGACAGGACACTACCTAACGAAGGCTTACAGCTTCTGTTGTGTCATTTCAAAGCTCTGACATGACTGACATGTCACCTGCTGTGTGTGCTGCTGACAGAGTCTGTTCAGCTAGTTGGCGAAGCGCCTTTATGATCTATCAGTGGTTGGTTATTGTAGTCCATTTTGTTGTCCTTCGTGTGTTTGCATTGAGCTTAATTTTTTTTTTAATTTCAACCAACCTTTAAATTGTACATATTTCTATTACGAGCGTCTATAGAAGTAATAAAAGTATAAAAACCTTATTAAATCAACACCTGCTCGCTTAAATCAAGCAACTCAAACAATATACACTTAGAAAATAATCAAGATGAATAGAAATCTGGCATTGGTCATATACATAAGGTAATAATATGTCTTTATGCATATATACCTAATAGGCTTATATAAATTTTTCTTATTTTCAGCATTGAAAACTCCTTAATAATGGAATCTATATCTAAGGAATCACATATTTCTTCCTCAATTGATAATATACTTAGATTTGTTAGCCTAAATGTAGTCATGGTCGATCTAAGGTAGTTTTTTATTAATTTTAATTTTGAAAAGCTCCTCTCACAGCTGGCTTTGCTTATAGCAATCGTGAGAAAAATTCTGAGCATCACAATTAAATTAGAAACTGAATCTTCTAATTTCGAGCTTATTATGAAGTTAAGTAAAGCAAGCGCGTCCTCGTTTTTTATTTGATCGCTGTTTCCTGCGGCAGCTACGAAGGCTCGAAGACGTAAGCGCTCTGTCTGAAGTTCCTCAACACTAACTTCGTCAAGAATGTTGCCTGCTGAATGCACTAAACTTAGCCACTTGGTGTCTTCAGAAGCCAGCAAGATAGAAGGAGAAAGGTAAGCAAATTTGCTCGCCAAGTCTTGCAATTGCCGAAACCTTTTTTCTTATTTCTGCGATGATTTTGTCCAACGATTCGAAAAGTTTTCGCCGTATTTCGTTTTCGTACGTCAAGTTTACGCCTTTACTGCCATCTTTAAAAATTAATTTCTTTACTCTTCGCCTGGGGGGTTCCATGGATATGCCAAGGTCATCAGATATATCTTTAGCATATCGAAGAGCGCCTTCAGTCCATTCCTCACGTTTTTCTAATAGCGTCGTTTTCAAGGCGCATATTTTTTGAGCACACAAAGTTATGTTAAGTCCCTTTTTTTGCAGGTACTTTTGGGCATCTTCTACTTCAACCAGCACTGGATGCCAAAGGCCTAAAAAACAAAGGAAGGAAAATGACTCCATTGCAACAACCAATGTTCCAGCGTCTGTTCTGGTGCTTAAACTTTCATCCGTGTCAGTCAATTTTTCCAAAGTGGCCAATATATCTTTGTAGTGATTTCGAGTCACAAGTCACAGTCTTGTACCCTTTTTAAACTTTTCCCAGTAGTCGATATCAAAATATTCCAGCGATGCGTAGACATGGCAAAAAATGCATAGCAACGTTCCAAGGTACCAAAAAAAGTTACTGCACCAGCCTCAACTGACGCGGCGTGCAAACAGGCCAGGTTTAAGGAATGGTTTGAGCATGGCACGAAAACGGCTTTAGGATTTATTTATTTTATTCTTTGCTGAACGCCTGAATGTTTTCCAGCCATAACAGCAGCATACGTCATACGCCTGGCCTCTACAATTTAAAATATCTAAGCCATCGGCTTCAAGCTTGTCCAAAATCATTTTTGAAATCCCTTCTGCGGTTTTATCATAGCTTTCAATAAAGTCTATAAATGATTCAACCACTTGAACTTCTTGATTTTCTATGACTACATATCTCAATACTTGGCTTGTTTGGTCCTTGTGAGAAACGTCTGGTGTGCTGTCAAATATCATGGCATAATATTTCGCTTTCTTTACCCGTTCAATTATTTTTTGGCGAACTGCATTTCCCAAAGTTGCAATAAATTCGTTTTGTATTTGAGGTGACAAATATGTAACTGAAAGTTTGTTACTCAAATTGGTTCGAACAAGATGTTCACGCAGAACAGGGTCATACTTAGCAATAAGGTTGACTAATTCTAAAAAGTTTCCCCTATTGCTGCTGGTCGCATCTTCTCGGTGACCACGTATGGCCAAATTTTGGTTTGCAAAAATTTTATAATGTTAAAAGTTCTGCCGAGAATTTCTTGGAATCTTTTCGATTCTTTTTCCATAACTTCCTGCTCTTTTTTGTCTATAAGCTGTCCTTTTTTAATTCTAGTCTCCAGCTCTTTCCATTTAAAATAATTTTGGTAGTGAAGAGGACTTGATTCGTGGTTTAAAACCTTAGGGTTTAGTTTCCACCAAGTATTAAATCCGCTGGATGAGCAAAACTTTGACCCATTTGGAGCATTTGGTTGCTCAAATAACCGACAGCAGAAGCAGAATAATGATGATTTAAAAGGAGAATAAGCCATCCAAGTGCGTTGAACTTTTTCACCATTAGCCAATGTTCGAAAAAACCAGTCTCGGGTAAAACTCCTCGTTTCGCCTTTCAGAGCATGTGATGACGACTCTGGACGTTTAATGGATGGTCCAAAGCTAAAATCGATTTGCTGAACAGTTTTCTGGCCTTGTTTAATGAGAAATAAGCGCAGTGTATCATTTATGTGCTCGGGCCACTTACCGATGTCATCTAAGCTCTCACTTTCTAAAGCATTGGTCTCCGTCCCGAAATCTTCCGGATTCATAAGATTAGCAGCAGGTGTTTCCAGAGTTTCGTCTTCAGGATCCACATCGAAATCGTGTTCCAGAGTAACAGTTTTATGTTCCTCTACAGATTCATCATTTTCTGGGCTCGCTGCAGCACTTTGTACGTTTATGTCCAACGAAGAGCAAGGCGCAACCATTGTGCCAGCCTTAACATATTTAAGCATAGCTCCTTCATTTTTCCGTTCACTCTCTTCCCTAGCTTTTTTCTTATTTCGATAAAAGGTTCCGCTTTCTTTTAGTCGTTTCATGATGAATAGGTGCCAAGCAATAAAATAACGATGCATTTGATATGTAGAAGACTTACTCCACATAGCTATTATTTTTCATATACCCCTGATATGAGGCCACTACGGCTAAATGACTCCCAGGGGTGTATTTGAGGCGCGCGCAAAACCTTCAATTAAGCGAAACACACTTTTTTGTTTGTAATTTATTTTGTGCTGGTTGTGGTACCTAAGATGCTGAGGCCTATTGTGCTGTCATTTAGCCAAAATTTAAATGATTTTAGCTTGGCTGCCTCGCCGTTGCCATGACTCGGCCTAAGTTTGCCATATAATAGGGATGAACGCAAATTAAAGAAAAAGAGAAAATCTGAAGAACGCAGCACAACAACTCAGCTGGTCCCGTGTGTTTTCTAAGCCACAGTGCTCGACAAAACCGACAAATGCCGTTTAATTGTAATTTGTGTTTTATTCTTTGTTGCTGACACTGCCAATATTAATGACATAGCCTCGAAATCGTTTCAATAATTAAGACGTATTTAATTGCATTTATTCTTGGTCAGCTTGAATAAAATTGGAATCGATAACCTAATCTATAAGATTGTGGGATTATGATGATGCTCAACATTATGAGCCTGTATAATAATATAAGTTAAGAAGCTAATGATTATTTTAATGTGTGTGTGTCTTATTACGTTTAACTTTATTCTAAGAAAATATTTTGTGACTAAAAATGATTATGATTAACTTTCGTCATAAATTTCCTTCCTTTTTTTGGTTTATAAGTTTTTTATTACACGTCGTAAATAATAAGCTACGCTGTCTTCAGTCTCATCATCATCATCATCAGCTCTGCTGCTTCAGCTGTAAATCAAATCGTATAAGTATTTCCCGTCGTCTACCCGATACTTACGAAAATGCTAATTAGCTGCGAAAATCGATTAAAGCAACTGCAACAGTGTGCACCAAGCTTTTAAGGAGCTGGCAGATAGCTCTGCCTGCTTGTAGTGCACCTAATACAATGTTGTTGGAAGGGAAGACAAGTTTGAAACAAAGTAAATTTTAAGGCGACATTTTGCTAAAAAGTATATGAGAAAAAAAAATGATGATATTTGAATCTATTTTCTTTTGAAGTTAAATTAAAGTCGACATCAAGTTCGCTTTGTATTTCTGTGTTATTTTAAAAGTTCGATGAAACGAAAACAAGGCAAAACTTCCAAAATGCAACATAAACATATATACGCTCTGTGCCTTCTGGGCTATTTTTATTATTTTGATTTCCACCCAACTCTGATTTAGCTTCGACACAGACACACAAACTGACAATGTTGAAAGGACATGGATTTGAGTTCTGCCATTTAATTTTATTTATTTTTCTTACAAAGCCTTTATTTACTTAAAGGAATTGTTGTACGCGTAAGCGCACATGACCTAATGCGAATACCAAAGCTAAAGCCATCTATCTACCTACAAATGTGCACCAACACACATACTAGCTCTCAACCTACATACTTACGTGTTTGTGTATCTTAAAGATACTCAAGTTCTCTGCTGGCATTGTCGCCAGTCTGTGAAGTTTTTGCCAATCCTTGGCATGAAAAATGCTCATTGAGTCGAGTGGTCTCAGCTGGAATTACACTCACAACAGAAAGTTACAGTCTGTAGGAAACTAAAATAAAAAATAGTTAAAGGTCCTGCAGTGAGTGCGTAATATTTGAAAAATACGGTTTAAGTAAGGGTTCAAACTTTGAATATATATCTATCATTCTCTCTTATGCAGTTTCATTGCCTTTTCTTGCCTCTGATTTAGGCACGTGTCTGTTTCGGGCTTATAAATTCTGTGCAGTGCCAAACACAAAACAGACCAAGATCAGGCCAGATTGGGGCCAGCAGACGAAAATCAATTGAATCGTAATTGAATTGCAAACACTTGAGAGTCAAAAACCGCCAAGGAAACGCATGAATATTTTACATGAACGATTTGGCACCGAACAACGAACGAACAAAAGGGAAGTTATCTGCGACTTCGTCGCTGTGTTTTGTTTTTTTTTTTCTCCAACATCAATAAATACCCTTCGGAACAATATTGTAGCTTTAACTGTGTGTCTCTGGCATAATATATATGATCTTGATTAACATTGCAGATACCATAAAATAAAGAAATTAATAATCAATAAAGATACTCTGATTTTTAAAAAGAAGCTAACATTATTTTAGCCGACTTCAAAACAGGAGGAGTTTCTCAACTTGACGAATTTTTTTTTCTGAGAAATACCTAACTATGTAAGTTATATTATAGCTTGTTGAAAAAAAAAAAACCAGTAACAATAATAATTTCTGAACAATGAGATAAGATACCAAATGATATTTTCTAGGGTATTGCAAGAGAGTGCTAAACTTAAAAGAAGTAATAAAATGCTCTTACTCAAATTACACATAAGATATGCAAAAAACGGAAAATAAATTTCGTCCAGGGAGCATTTGGAGTTTGCCAAATATTCATTTTACTTTAGGCAAAGTCAAACCGAAGAAGATGGAAATAACGTACGCTGGAGCGTGTGAAAAATGATGTTAGCACGTACGCATATCCGTCACATGCAATAACAGAAGAAAGAAGTCTTCCTAGCAATCGGCAAAAATCGAATTGAAAATGTATTTTTGTTTCATTTTTTTTTGGGGTGTAGTCAAACTCATAGGAATTCCAGACGGCTGCGAGTAACTGCCGCAAATAAGAAGAAAACAAACCGGAAATGTAAGCAATGGCAACCAAAAAGCGAATAAGCATTCAAAAACGTTGAAGTGGTCATGCATGAACTGTAAATGAAGAATCCAACGCGACCGTCTGCCAATGAGTGTGTGTGAGTTTGTTTGTGTGTATGCAAGTTTCCGGCGGATGTGTCGCGAGTGCGCTCACGTTAGCGTATTGCACTTTTCAACTAGAAAAGCAAATAAAGTGAATTTCAAGCGAAAACATTTTGAATTCTAAATTCCTTTCGACCAAAAGTTTATTTATTCTTCTGTCTCAGATTCAAGAACAATGCTTGCTAATTATTCTGATGCAAATTAAAAAATTCCAAGAATTTAGATATATGTATCTTACATTGGTTTATTTTCTGCTTAAAAGTTCTTTTAAAAAAATGGTATGGAAAGAATTTAATAAAGCGTCTTTGGATTCTTAAAAAATAATTTCGACATTATTAATGTTAAAGTAGGGTATCATATGGCCAAACATCTAGACATAAACTTTGGCAAGCAAAAAAAATTTAAATCGAATCTGACATAAATTGCGCATACGACATGCTGTCAATATTCATAATACTTGCTCATTCAAACAGCTTTAAATGTGTATTGATTCGTTTTTCGTTTGTCTGCTTCAACATTCCGCATTTAGAATGCGTAGTAAAGCTTGGTAGAATAAAGTGATATTATTGCAATGTCAATTTTGACATTGGAAAAGAATATATTTTTTATTTAATTGATCAATCCATCTCTCGAATTGTTATCGTTCGAATGGGTCACCCAAAATGCTCTTCAAGTTACTCTTAAACTAATTTAAAAATGTTCTTAAATGTATGATTGCACACCTTTTGATCCGGCAGGTGATTCAAACATGGAACATTTATTTCTCTTGTCTCGCGCCTTTACTGCTCTACGTGTTCTCTGGAAGTAAATATATATTCTCGCATACACACGTGTGTAATTCATCTTTAATATTTTCCTTATGCATATTTGCATGAGACCTGTCAGTCAGTAAGTTTACTGTTCAGTGAGTGGATGTGGATATTTGAACTGGGGCCTGCCTGTCTGCCGTTTCACAACAGTGCAAATGTTATTTCGCTTAACTTGAATATGCTGTTACACACATGCGAACAGACGTACATAGTTTCATGCGTATATGTAGTAACTGCGTAAGGAGTCCATAGAGTTTGTAACTTTTATGATTGCCGCTGATGCTGTATTTCATCTTACCTTGTCTTTCAACAAGCGCCATCGGCTAGATTGTCATATTGCACAAGAGATAACGACCTGCCAGATGGACAATCCGACAGCTAGACAGCAACAGCTACATGCATATCCTTTTCCTTACATGTCAATACTGAAATACCGTCAATGCTGTCGATGGTGCGTACTACCTGATACTACCTTGTGTCTCCGTTGGGGCGTTCTCTCGCTTTTATGACGTAGCAGGAAAAGCGTGCGAGTTACTGCTGCTGCTATCGCTGCTCCTTTAACATCTTCCGCTGCGCAGAGCTCCAATGTGTACTCAACATCAAATGCATTTTGCAACAGTGCAACAGCAACGACAAAAACTTGTTGATTGTCGCTCAGGTGCAGGCGGCAAGCACAACAACAAACCCAATCGCAAGCGCAACAAAAGTGTGTTAAGTGTAAATGCATTTCAGTTGCTGCTGATGCTGCTGCTTTAAACTCGAGTTTCTATGCCAATTAACAGCTAACACGGTGACACATTTAATGCAGCAAACTTCACTTAAAACTACTTTTTAGCCTGACAACATGGAAATTAGATATATACACTCTGGCGCATGTATCTGAAGTGAAGTGAAGTGTAGTGAATTCAACAAATGGTTTACTTGATTGCTAATGGCAGTCGATGACGTTCGTAAATTGCTATTTGCTGATAAGTGACAGCTAAGGAAATTAAGTGGAAATTTTTCATTTCCAAACATTATCATAGTATACTTTACATGCACAGCAACTACTTATAGTATAGTAAAATATACTTTTAAATTGATATTCAAACACTTATGCGCATATTCGTGCAATGTAAACACGAGTTTTAATGTGCTACCTGACTCTGAACTATATTACTCTATGTACACACACTTTACATGTATTTTGAAACTGGGACATAATCACAATAAAAAGACAAAAACGTGCCTGATGTTTTTGTCTTTGTATTGTGATTATGTCCCAGTTTCAAAAAGCTTACTAGCATGCATACGTGACAGACACATACATATATATACATATGCACATAGAGATTTGAATTTGCATACGTTGTTGTTTTTAACTGGCTATTAACATTTACGTATATGTGTTTTCGTTCTCTCTCTTGAGTGAGAAAAGTTGATTTTTCAGTTGTACTTTCTGACATCTCCGTAAAATCTATTAATGGAGTTTTTTTTAGTGCAAATTAAGTTTGTAAAGTGTTTGTGTTTTATTAACAAAAATCTATTGTAGACTTTTGGCAAATATAGCTATGTATTGCTTTAATCACTTTGTGAGCAATTATAAATATTTGGAAAGTAGCTAAGTATATGTTAAGTATGAACATAGCATCTGGCTTAAACAATGAATGGGCTTCTTTTTATGAGCATTAGTTATAGCTTTAAAATACTCAAACAGCATTAAATAAAATTCAATCATGGTATAAATTGTAAACCAAAGTCATTTAACATATTACCATTTATCTTGAAAATGCGGATATACTTTTTGTGGGGAAACATTAGTTTAAAAGGAAAAAAAAACTTTTTTATGTAAGATTTTTCCTATTCTGGGTTAACTTGTATTTCTTAAGATTTACAACAAGAATCGTGCACATAGTTCAATAGTCTCCAAGTACGAAACTGTAATTTATGGGTACGAACTATTAAGTACACCTCGGTTGCGCAGAGGCGCTTAATTACAAATGTGTGTGCCAAACTAGTACTAGTTGAAGGCATTTCATGGTCGAATGTGCGTGCCAAATTGGCCAGCAGCAAGAGTAAATCAATTTGATATTGTTAGCACACACACACACACTTAAACTTACACGCACAGATCAAAAGCAGATGCAGAAACGCCTTGAATTATGTGCAATCGCTTTGGGCTGCTGCTCATTTGCCTTGTGTTGTGTGTGTATGAGTGTGGGTGTGTGTGTGTCGTACGACACTCGTAAACAATTTGCAGCACAAGAGAACGACTCCAAATTCTTGGCATTGTGTGTGTATAGCTGTAGCAGATGCCAACCTGCTGAGGACAGGACACTTAAGACAGTTACTGCTGAAAGGACAAAAGCAATAAGATTACGTAATATTCATAGGACATAACTGCATCATCATGGACATGAAGAGTATTTGGTACAAATGGAATGCTTGAAATCTAATTAGCTATATTTTCAATCAAATTATATAAACTGAATCTACAAACAATCATTGTTTGATATTCATTATAGATTTGGTTAGCTTGCCAAAATATATCATATATATATTTGACCACATCGAATTATTATTTGAAATAATCACATAATTGACTGCTATTTGCAGTATAAATACAACAAATGCTCAATTGCAGGCATCGTTAAGACAGTTCTTTACGTCCATGGATGTAATGTAAGTGTGTGTGCGTGCGTGTGTGTGTGGCAGAGTGGATGCAAAGACAGCAACTCTTGGCACCATACTGTGATTTGCAATGTCCTGTGGCAGGGCAATAGACAGTTTTGCAAATTTCCTAATTGCACATGGTTTGGCTTGGACTCAGGCTGGAAATGATGTCGCTTGGTTTACCACACTGCCAACAATTTTGGGGTGAATGTCAATTGATGTAGTTGGACCAGGGGCTGACCAAGCATACCAGGCAGACATGTCCCATCACTTTGAGAGCCAATTGTACTTTGGATTTGTGTGTGTGCATATGAAATGGATGTTCTTGTGTAAGCACTTAAAGCTGTTTTTAAGTCGTTGCTTAGTAAAAAGTAAAGCTTTTTTGAATGGCCAAATAGATGAAGTACATAATTGTTATCCAATAAATAGAAAATAGTTTAAATAAGTGACTTCAACGCAAGCGATAATCACTCTGCATTATTTAAATTCGTTGCACTTTAAACAGATTTATGGCAGTGGAAAATTGAATTTCTTCATGCGCAATACTTCTATCATCTGATATGTGAATTTGTTTCGGCTCTGCGGAAAGTGTGAGGTTTTGTATTATGTATATTTAAATGCGTTTTGTTTATTTTTCATTTATGGTTTTGCCTTGATTGATTTCATTGAATTTGGTTGTTTGAGCTTTAAATACCAATTTAAATAACGTAAAATAGATTTTGCGTGTTTGAAATATTATGTATTAAATTGACTCTCAAATAATTTAAATGTGTGGTCTTGGCAATTAAAAGTTTAAATAGTATATAGCTAAGGTTGAATTCTATTTAATAAAATTCATGTTTATTACGTGTGTTCATTTCAGTACATATTTAAGTACATCATTTATTCATTTACTGTACGTATGCCAACGCAAGCCAGGCGTATACGTAATATATGCATGCATGAACATGTGGGCGAATATCATTTAGGGGCCCATTTCTGTTTGACAGTTTCGTGATGTGTGTGTTGTTCGCTTTGTTGTCGCTGTTGACTTAGACACTTGTCACGTTCTGCAGCAGAACATAACCGAAATTGTGCTTACAGAGTGTTCAATGTTGGTGACAGGAGCAAACTGACAAAACCCCAAACATTCCAATTCACTAACAATTTACAATTACAAAGGTCGCACCGAAAAATTTGAGCTTTGAACAATGAGACCTTTTTGGGATATATGTAGGTGGCTTTATTACATGAAAGGATAGCGCCGCACGGGCTGACATTAATGCCTTTGGCTTTTAGGCCATATGAGTATTGATCCGGTGCAAACCAGGAATTTTCCAATTACTCTTTTTCCTATGAAAACAGAAGCTGTCTGTTTAGGATTTCTTTTTCTTTACAAATACAGAGAGAAAGCTTTGAATGGAACAAATTTGTTCTCAGTTTGAATTAAATTGTCGTCCTGGCTGACAACATTCCACAGAGGGCCTAATGGTGATCTGATGAACAATTCAAAAGTTTGACAAATATAAAACTGTTGCTTAACTTACTCAAACAACAATTATAATTGGTATTTTTTGATGATGTGCAGAGCTGAACGACTGACACGATAACAGAATCAACAAACAGACATGAATGTGATCCAGACAGGCCGAAGAGTACTTTGTCGAATGAATTACACTGATTTATGATGGCAAAGTTTTAATTTTGCCTCATGCGTTTCATGTCGGCGAGGAGGCGGGTCAGACGGACACAGCGCAACACAATTTAACGTATCAACAACAGCGAAAAAGAGAGAAAAAGAGAGAAACAAGGACAATTCGTATACAACATTTTAGTCATTATAAACGTCATCAAGCATTATTTTTTCCATCAACTCGCGCCAGTTGCTGGTTGAAAATGTTTATAGCCATTTTTATTTATTTTTTTTTTTTGGTGTTTGTGGATGGATGGATGAGGGCTGAGGAGAGGCGTTTATTTTAAACTGCATGACAGTTGCCATCAAGGCAGAAACTTGAAACACAATGTACCATCATCGGAGGGAAGGCATTTTTAATGAAACGAAATTAAACGGGAAATTGAAACCGGACAGCCTGTTAATGAGAAAGCCATGCAATGACGTCCCTGACGTTAACGAGCGACTTCAGTATTGTCGTCTGCAACATTCCAGTTGATTGCTAAGTTCTCGTTAAGGTGTCCTTAATAACCAGTTGTTATACTTAATGACAAATATAACCATCCACAATCGCCAAAAGATGTGCTAAGGTCTACATAAAATGACTCTCTAATGCCCTATAACATGAATGATAAGCAAATGAGGTGAGTACAATACCTATTTAGATAATAACATTAAAAGTCGCTAAACTAAAATTATTTGTTTAAAATTTTAAAAATATTGCTGCAATTTCCATTAAGTTCTTTAAACATTCCGTTATTATCCACTGAAGTTTTAGGACGAAGAAGAGAATACAAATTGTAAAATCAACATTAAAGTTTTTTTTTTGTTTCTTGTAGGAAGTTATTTTAAGTCCCATTTGATTGTTTCAATCAAGAAATCTTAAGTGCACAAATTGATATTCATTAGAATGCTCTTTCCAAACAAATAAATTTCGATAGCATTGACAATTCTGAGAAGCACTTAAACTTAAACAAAAACTTTGTAAAACTTTTACCATTTTCCTTTTTTGGTCCACAAAAAAATAAAACGTGATATTTAACTTTATATAATTGTTTGGGCTTTGCCACTGAAAAGGAAGCCCTAACAATGTGTGCACAAAAAAAAGCCAAATTTTTACTTCTTGGAGACAATCTAAAGCACAACAATTAGTGTCTCTATTATGCTTCACAAAACCAACAACAATAATATAAAATTGACAGCAAATGAACAGAGGATAGATAGGTCAGATAGAAGCCTAAATGCCAAGTGGAAGCTAACAAAACAAAAACTTTAACTCCTCGTGTAAACAAAAACAGCAAAAAGAAAAAAAAAAAACAACCACAATGTTATCAGACATTGATGGCGTTGGCGCCGTCAAATCCCACGAGACAAGCCCAGATGGGTCGATGGGTGTATCTCGGCTATTATCGTTTAAATTTAAGTAAGTTTCAATAGACTGTAAATATATAAAATTAGCTTGGCCTATAGCTTAGTTTAAGGATTAGGGCGCCAGCAGAACGCCAATATCCGGTGCTACTTGTGCTCTAGATTTTCTGTAGTAAAGCCAGCTGCATTTTCTTTCATTTTAAGTGCTAAAAGTAGTTGAAAATAAATACTATAACACAGCACGGAGCTGTAAGTAGTAAAAGAATGTTTTCTTGGTGAACTTTCTTATGCTCGCTGAATTTTGATTTACGACCACTTAACGTTCTTTATGGCCCCAAACCAACGAATAATAGCGATTGTGTTTGCCACAGCATTTATACTTACTACAGTTACAGAAAACTAATCCCAATGCCAGTATTTGCTTCACAATTCCATTGCCATAAAGTATAGTAGTTCCATTTATGTTTGTAAGTGTTCCACATAAACATTTTTAAGTTAAGTGAAGTTAACATAAAGATACTGACTAAAATCTAGTTACACCTGGAGCTTTTCAAGCTTTAAAATTAAATAATGCAACACTAAAATATATTTTTATTTTAATTTATTTTATGGAAATGCATTTGGTTTTTCTTTTTACATACGATATTTGCTTTGCGTTGCTTTCCTAAATATTAATAAGTACGATTATGCATGTTATTCTGTTTATATTTTTATGGTGTGCATTTACCAAAACACATTTAACTTATATTTTCTCTATTTTTTTTTTTTAAATTTTGTGTTTTGAACTTAGAATTAAATTTTTATGCACATTTTACACGATAAATTCTATTGCATTTATGTTAAATATTGGTAAGTTTATTTAAATTTCGGGGTTTGAGAGAATTTTCTCTTGACACAAAACATTTATTGCTTGTATGCATTTATCATACTTATTATTTTGCTTGTTCGATTAACGATTAACTGCATTATTATTATTATAGTGTGTATGGTATAATTAATAACGACAATTATGTTGCGTTACATTTATTATTAAACAGTTGCAAAGTGCTTTGTTAGCGTTTCAGTCACTTGGCAAATAAAAACGTTAATATTCTGGGGATTTATTCGAACAGAAAATTACATTTTTACTTTCAGTGTTTGCGAGTTTAAAGCAAATAACCTTAACCACAAACCGACATGTTGTTCTTCATTGAAAATAAACAATTTATATAAAGTAGTAACAAAACATAGACAAATGCAATGATTAGATATTTGGCAAATTTAATTTCAAACGTGAAATACATAGTTAAACCCACACATATGTGTGTCCTGTTTTTGTTTATTATTCGGAATATATATGTAGTTGAATTCTATGTATGAGCGTACTAGTTACTTATATAATACATACACACTTATTTTTATATTCATTGTATATATATGTTGTTTATATATATATCGTCAATTCGTCATTTTGATTGCTGTGCTAGCTGAAAGTTATGCAAACTTCCATTTGCCAGTGCATTGAAAGAGAGGATGATTTTTGATCATATATGTTTTGATTTGATGAAAAACAATTTCTTGAATAACTCTTTATTGCAATAAACCACTGACTGCAAATGTGGTTGCCATTGTTGCCATGTGCTTCACTTCCGTTTGATTTGCGATGTTTTCCAGCTGACGCCAGAGTTGCGCATTAGCCGTTACCGCAGCCTCAGTACGATTGGGCGACTGGGTAACAGGCTCATCGCGGCGCGTTCTCACCGCTTGCGGCAGTGGTCACGATGACATATAGGTGCACTGGGTCTTGGGTTGTGGCTCCGTCAGCTCAATGGGTTGAATAGCGGCACGTTTCCAATAATCGCGCACTGTTTCGACAGTTTCCATAATGCGTAGGAAATTGCGACCAGCCAACATGGCTATATCCTCCTCACTCCAGTTGTGATCCTCCAGCAGTGCGGCCAGTAGCTCCGGGTACTTTGACACGTCCTCCAAACCCATGGGAGGCATTTCAATGCCATCGTAGCCAGCTCCAAGACCAATGTGCTGAATGCCCGCAATCGCTCTCACATATTTAATATGTTCTATGACATCCTGCAGACGCGCCTGGCGCCCACAAGCCACGTCTTCGGGGTCAAAGCTCAACATGATGAGGCCACCATTCTCGGCCACCAGACGCAAGATATCATCGGGCACGTTCCTCGTCGAGTTGCACAGCTGGCGTGCTGCCGAGTGCGAGAAGATGACAGGTGCCCTCGTCACCTGAAGCACATCGCGAGCCGTTGCATCCGAGCTATGCGACAGATCGATCATCATGCCCAAACGATTCATTTCACGCACAATAGCCTTGCCAAAGGGCGTCAGGCCCTGCTCCACCGAAGAGGCACTCGACCCGGCCCAGGACACATCACAACGATGCGTCAGACTAAGATAGCGAGCGCCCAGTGAATAGAAGGAGCGCAGCACGCCCAGCGATGAACCGATTGTGTGTCCACCCTCAATGCCGATCAGAGAGGCCAGCAGGCCACGTCTGTGCGTGGCCACAATGTCCTGCGAGGATGTCGCCAACTCTGTGTCCCTTGCGTACATGTCCGACAGCCGCCGCACAATGTCAATTTGCTCCAGTGCCAACTGGACGGCGTCCAAGCCCTGCGCCTCACATGGCACGTACGCTGACCTGCCAAACGAAATGAAACCAAACAAAAATATATATTTGTTTCTATACACAGCTAACAGTTTGTTTGGACACTTTCGTGGAACGACGTTGGGTCCATAAATAAATTGGAAAAAAGGTCTGTGTTTAATATTATGAAATTTCATTTAAAAATAACATGAAATATTGCACGAAATAAACCAATTTTTATGCTGACTATGACGTGGGGAGTGTTTGATGAGCAAGTATCCTGCACCAAAATCCAAATTGTGCCGTTAGATATTTCAATAAATTTAAGATGAAAATCTAGAATCATTTTTGTGTTTATTATTTCAACGTAGCCTTGTTAATGAAGAGCACAAGAATTTAATATTTATCTTCTTTAGAGAGAGATGAAAAATATTTCCTCCACTTTTTGACTTTTATCTTGTTTTTTTTCATTGTATACCACACTGAATTGATATATAAAGTAATATTATTTCAATTATTTGCTTTAAGAATTTAACCACGAAATGGAATAAAACGCAATTTTGTTGAGATTTTGAAAATTCTTTTGGCGTTAAGTTTATAATAAATTAAGCTTCATTTATTTTCTTGCCTAGAGTAATAAACATTTTAGCTTTAGGTCTGTTCAACACCTTGTTTCCACCATTTATTAATTATTTAACTTAAATTGTTAATAAATAAAATGATTTTTAGATTCATTTGTGGTAGCTTAAGCATGCTGTGAGTATTTTGAAATACTAATAATAATTCTATTCAGTTTCAAATATTTGTTAAACATCGATCAAACACAAAAATAAAAAAATAAACAAAATAAGGTAACACAAGATATATTTTCAGCGAATATGAATAGTACATGGACTCGTGCCGAGCCGATCCGCTCCCGCAACGAGAGTAACGAAATTTTTCCATTGGATGCACCTCAACCTCGTCGCTTCACATTTGTACCCTCCTATGAAAAAGAACCGCCGGCAATGAGTCTACTACTGGGCTGGGAATATGGTCGTTTGTGGTTAAAGGAGCATCATGAGACTATGCAAAAGCAGCTTAGCAGTGAGAAGCCAATTTTCATTGCACCTGACTTTAACTGGTGGGTAAATAAGCGTGCCACAGCTATAGACCGCCGACAGATCTTTATGAAGAAAAAGAGACAGAATCCGCATGACAAGAATTGTTCATTAAGCGCATTTGCCAGCATTAAAATAACACGCCAGAAACGTAATCGTGCTTCAGCTACTGGTAGTGATGCAATAGCTGGTTCAGTTCCAATGACTGACGCAGAGAAGGCTAAGAAATGCAAGTGCAAGGAGTGCAAGCAGCGTCGCTGTGCAGGTGCCGAGTTATATAAGAAGCAATCCATAGTATATCCTTGGTATTGAATACTCATGTCGCTCGTTTAAACACTGAGATGTTCAATTACACTTGACACAGATAACTTAAAACATGTAAAATCTATGTATGACTAGACGAAGCATATTAATGTAATAAAAATATATGTTCTCAACATGAACAATTCAGCGCAACTTTCATTCACTCAATGACTTGCCATTTTCCTAATACGCTACTTACTTCCCATTCAATGCTTAGCTCACATCCTTGCAATCCCATTAAGGTGCCGTTAGCATGCCTCTCATAAAAGGCGGTTAACTAAGAGCACATTTGAATTTTAAATGCAATGATGCCCCGTTACATGTACTGCAACACACCCCAAAGTGTTCACAATCCAAGTGGTGTTTTCAAGTTCCAAATTCCGGGCAAATGTAGTCGGAAGGCATTGCGAAAGGAAATTGAACAATGACGACCACTAAAATTTAATTTGAAACTTGTTCAGAGTTACGCTTTGTTACGCTCAACCTCAGGTTTTTGCTGTCAAAAGTCTACCAAATAAAATTCGAGTCGATTGCCTACCAACATTTTTCCCAAACTGCAGCTGTCTGCCGCCTGTCAAAACCAGCCACCTACCAACCACCTCACCCCAATCCTTGTTGTTGTTGTTGGTTTTTTTTCGGTGTGCTAAGGATTGCCTCGTTTTTGCTGTTGGGTCAGTTTGCACGTTTTCCCAGCAGCCTCGCAGTGGCTGTTGCCAAATTTTATTTTGCAGTCAAATTGTTGGCATCTCTTCGTGCGTGGGTGGTTGAATGTGCGGCAAGTGTGGGGTAAAGGGAGGAATTTATTTTGTCTATGTTCTGCACCCTGGCCACAGTTTGTGCTTTGTAATTGTTTTGTGTCGATGTCTAACACGGTTGAGTGTCTGTTATTGACTGCATTTCGTGCAATTTTTTGTAGCAAAGCTTATTTTTATTTTAAATTTATTCCAAGGGCCATTAAAATTCTGAGAAAATCTTGTTAATTGCGCAGATGATTTAATGCTCGAAAGGACTTAAAAATTGAGTACGGCAAAGAAATTTATGTATACTACTGGGGCGAGGAGACAGCAATAATTATGTTTTAAGAGCTGTTTGAGAGCTTACACATAGCTTTAAAATTTATTAAACAAAAATATCGCCATATCTTTTGCAGATACATTTGCTTAAAATAATCGATAACGAAACATCGATGTAGTGAGATTGTGTACCTGCTTACGGTCAGTGTGACCAGTTACCACATTAACCATAAAATTTTCTAAACGTAAACAAACTCATGTACTTAACAATAATGTTTTTCACCGTTATTTATAGATTGTGTACTGTATATAAACAAACACTTACCAAACTTGAACACCAACTAATCCTTGTTTAAGTCTCTCCATATCTGTTTGCGCCCATGCAGGTCGCGACCACATCGACTTGTGATCGAGGTCGTGACTGAGGTGAACTAACTCCAGGCTGCTGTGCGCATACTTGCGTACGTTCCAGGCAAAATTGTTGTGCCCGTCGACCAGCGGCACTTCCCGTAGTATGCGCCTAACGATTCTCAGTCTTTGGGCGTGCGAGTTGCGACTGGGTGACATGAGGAAGTGCTGATAGGCCAGGGTGGCAGCTATGGCCAGCAGACAAATGGCACTCACCAGGGTGAGGGCAACCATCCAGGAGCCGCGTCGTGACTTGTGGGCGGCCCCCGAGCTATTTCTTGACTTGCGTCCACTTTTGCCCTTCGTTTTGCCGGCGGCTCCGGCTGCTGCGGCGGCAGCTGCTGCTGTTGCCAAAGAGGTGGGCGATTTGGTATCCAGAGCGATGCCAGCGATATCGCTGCCAACAACAACGCCTCCCGTCATCGCGCTGCCAAAGACTTTGGACTTTTGTATGCTGGCAATTTCACCGCCTGAATCGCTATTGGAGATCGAGTTCTGGCGGGAGAGTGTGCGGCGTATGTTTGAGTGTTCCGTTACGTCTGGCAGCCCGCCAAACCCGGTTGTCTGCAATGAGCAAAATAAAAGAGGCAAAGTTGGCGTGTTAGTCAGCTGCTTTTACTCGATTGGACTTATTACCTGACAGCATAAGGCGCTGCCAACCATTCAACTCCCCACTTTGAAAGCCCCGCAAGTAACAATGTCTGCTGCAAAGTTGCTTCATTAAATGTGCGTCAAAGTTTCTTCGTTGATTTTGCGCTCTAATTAAAAGTGCAGCACAACTTTGAAGTTTTTTTTTCTTTTTGTAATATTCATAGCTGGCATAAAACATCAACACGGCACAATCAGAAACTTTTTAATGAACCAATGACCAAATCAAAATGAATGCATTACCTTTAATAATTTTTCGACGGCTGTTTAGCTAATCTCGGCTCTAGCATAAGTCAGCCCTAAGCTTTCACGCATGTATAACATCCAAATTGACAAAAATGTATATCCCACAACTCGTACGAAATGCATGAAAGTTTCTGTTGGACAAAAGTTTGTCATCAATTTGACCGGTGGCTGTCAATAATTTAGTTATACGGGTTAGCTCAACATGGATATAGTCTGGGCTAAAAACGAATTCGAATACCCCAACATGCATTAAAACAATCGGTCTAATGTGCCCTAAATATACACGGATAATATTGCTTTTGTTTGTTCGGCGTGTAATTGAATTAAATTTGTGTATACGAAATCATCTATGATTAAAGCTGCAACGTAAACTCTCTACTTATTAAACGTATCATAGTATGCCACAAACAGATAAATAGGGCCATGCTCATTGTTTGCAATTATTTTCGTTTACAATGTAATTTCAATTAAGCTCCTCTGTTGCCTTTTTCCACTTATCCTTTTGGTACATGCAGCTAATTAGCTGAACCACAGAATATATGAACAATGCGTTGGTAAACAAAAAACCGAACGCCTCAGTCAAAAGCTCTTGACTTTTGAGTAACTAGTAAATACCCTGTTTACATGACAACACATTTTCAAGCATCAATATTGTATTCATTATCGTATTGGCTTTGATAGCTCCGCAGCTTAAGGTATCTTCTTTTTCTAAAACATACAGGGTATAAAAACTGGGTAAAACAAAGAATAAGGCTCTTTTTTAACGCCAGCTGAAAATTAATTAAATAAAATACATGCAAAGCAAAAAAGAAAAAGAAACGACGTCGGCCACGAACGGAGTACATACAACAATATTGGACGCCTGTTTTATTTGAAACTATTTTTAATTATGAATTCTGCCAGCATCAGGCAACGAAATTAACTTTTATTAATACTAGCGAAACTTTCGACATTGCATTTCAAGTAATATCAAGTCGCTATGTTGCTGTTGGAGACTCTCGATTGCCAGATACTTTGTGCTCTTATAGCTCTTATATATAAATAATTATTATTTAACACTAAAGAAGTAACGATACAATAGGTTTGACAGCTTAGTTATTATAGCTATTTATTATACAGCACTCTGATGTAGAAATAATTTATTGCTACACCATATGCCAAGAGGTTGCTGAAATACGTATACTCTTCTCCCTCTAAAAGCAGTGTATGAAAACAATGAGATCGTCGGAACTTTAGCCAAAAAAAAAAAAAAAAAATTTGGCTTCAATTTATTGAATTTTTAATAAAAATGCAAATATTGTTTATACTTCACAGTGAAATGATGCCGTACATACCCTGTACTTAGGCTACTGGAAAAAGAAGCTTGCTTAATTTTGAAAAGTTAAAGTTAAGTTGTCTGTCCATAAAATACTCATTTTAATGAGTACCTCAAAGGACACAGCTTTGTTTATATTTATTAGGAATCAAACGTTTCAAACGAGAAGGGAATTATCATCATAAGTTTAATCATTAATAATTTCACAACCGAATTGGGATTGTTTTAATTTTTCTCAACATATTTTACCAACATATTAATGACATTAATGGCAACAGGGTAGCTGTCGACTGCCCTTTGCATTTTCAATGAAATACACCAAACTTTTTGGTTTGCCGCTGCTTAAAGTGGCGCAACATTTTAGTTGGTCGTTACGTTTGCATGCCGGGTGCCTAAGCGAAAGTTTTGCAGTTGGCGTCGCGACCACGACATTATCATCTGAGGGCTTTTGAGGGATTGGGAAATGGTGGGTAACCGGAAAGAAGCTTTAGCCACATTTCGCGCTGTATACCCTTGCGTAGCGAAGGCGTCGCTGCTGCTACAAAATTTATGGGCAGCGGCAGGCGTTGGCTTTACGGCAGGTGACAACATTTTGGGCATGTTTAACATTTTGGTTGCACTTCACTGTGGCTGTGTTGCACCGAGTTTATATTTCGTTCAATTTTGGTCAAGCCTGCTTACTTTTACAACACTGGTTTGCTAAATAAGCCAGCGTTGCTTTGGCCAATTGTCAAAACGGAGTGCAAAGAAGAAGACTGAGTTTTGTCGAAAATTGTCTATTGCACGAACGTACGTCTTGTTAAAAATAGTTGCAGCAAAAAAATATTAAAATCACAAAATGCTGACAAAACAGAATATTCAAGATGGTGTGGAAGAAATAGAGGAGTGCTCCGATATTCCTAAGCACATGCGTTTTGAAATCTCAGATCTAGAGAAGTCAGACTTTGAAGAATATCAAAATGTGCACGAGCAGGCAGTGAATTTCTTGCAAGTCATTGATGAAATGCAAGACTTATTCGCCAGAAATATAACAGCTCAAGATGAACGCATAGAAGAACAAGAACAAGAGAGGGAGCCAGATGAGGAGGATAACCAAGAATAATGTGCCAAACAACTTTTTCTTTTTTTGTTTATATATTCACACAAAAGGTATGTATTCAAAAAATATTAATTTGCAAATCATTATTGTTTCAATGCATAAATTTTTATACTCGTTTGTGCAATGTCCGTCATGGTGTCTGTCCGTCTGTATGAACGCAACTTTTTTCCACACCCTTTAAGCTAGAGATTTGAAACTTTCCAAATATTTTGATCTTTGGCATAGTAAATTAAAGTGTCCAGATGGGTGCTCTACAATAACTGGGGGGCTGGCAAAACGAGAAATTCGATAACTCAAAACTGATAAATCCACATATTTCGCACATCCTTACAGCTAGAACTACCAAATTTGGTAAGAAGATAGCTACTAGCAACCCCCAAAAAACAGCATCAAAAGTTTTTGAGCCACGCCCACCTATTCCGCCCCCTTTCCCCACCTTTACAGACTATGAGCTAGAGTCACCCAATTTGGAAGGAAGATAGCTGGTGGCATCCCCATCTGCATCGGAGAATCTTTAACGCAGCGTGCACCTCTGCCGCATCCGTACCCCTTTGCAGTCAGGCCTTTTTTTACAGGTTTTAATACTGGTAACGAGTATACCGAAGTCGGTTGCGTCCGACGAAATGTAATATTCTTGAAAGTTCGTAAAGTTATTTTCGTTTTTTTAAGCTAACCAAATTGAATTCTTTGTTTGCCCGCATCTCTAGGTGAGCATTCACGCTATCAGGTTTCACCCAAACTTTCAACTGATGCTGGCGATGAAGAACCACCAGCAATGACACAAATCCAAAGGCTTTTACGCAGAAAGCATGACTATAACACGAAATTTCAACAACACAATTCAACAAATCATCAGAGCAGAGCGACAGGCGCCATGCACATGACACAAATGGCAGCTAGCGACAGGAGCAGTGAAACAGGAGCAGCGAAACAGGAACAGGAACAAGAACAGTGAACAACTGACAAAACACAATAACAAATGGCTGCTGTAACAATGCAAATAGCAGCAGTAGAAATACAAAAAAAAAAAAAAATCATAACGAAATGCTTTATAGTGTTTGTTTTTTGGTTCTCATGTTGCACTTTTTGCCTTTCTTATTGTTCGTTGTGAAGTTTTTAGAAAACACGTTTTTTGTTTGTTTAACTCTAAAAACGACACAATAAATGTGCTCAAAAACATATACTATCTAGCATGTGACAGTATTTACATACTTTCAAATTCAGTAGAAAATCTAGAAAACTAAGCCTTTTTTGAGTTTCATATATAAATCGGCTTGAATTTTAAACTAAAACTCAGATATATTAGTAGGTTCATCTTTGAAACTTTCGGCTATTATTATTCAATAAAAGTTTAATATAAACAAACAAGAAATGAAGTTATTTTACTTTTAATAAATCGAACAAATTTCTGTTTTAAAATACTCAAGTTTTCAACGCTAAAAGTTAACAGCAGAGAAAATTGTTCGCATAAACTTTCAAGCAACTTTTAAGATTCGTGCAGGCAAAATTTGTTTTTTGTTTTTCATTTTTTATAGCGAAGCTAAAAGGCTTGAAAAATGGCAAAAGTTGAATAACACTTCTAAAAAAGCGGTATTTGAGGGATCATTATGATGGATGCCGTTCATAAATATGGTAAAGCTGATTTGTGGCGAACGTTGGTTCTTTGAGCCCATTGTGGTCCACTGTCCAACGGCCAGCCATTACCATTCTCATGTCACCCTCCAGTGCCGCAAAGGGGCGAACTCGGAGTTGCAAACATTGAATGTTTTGCCTGGCTGCTGCTGTTGCTGTGTTCATGTCAACGTCGGCAAGTTTTTAGTTTTTCAAATGTCATTGGGGCATTTCACGCTGATGGACATCAGCAGCAATAACGACAGCCTTTTCCTCATACACACAAACACACACACACACACCCCCACTTTTTCCCATTTCTCGCCTAACCGCAATGTTGTTGCCATTTTATTTCTACTTTCAAATGAACAACAAGAGGGGAAGAAAGGACGAGCAGCCGAGCAGCTTCTGCTGTTGGCGAGGACTGTGTTGGGACTTGCCATTCTTTTTTCTCCTCGTTGTTGCTGCTTGTGAGTTAGTCGGTTTGTCTGCTTGACTCAGAGTTATGTGGGCGATGACCGGCGACTGTCTAGACCTTTGTATGTCTCTCTATCTATAGTTCTGTCTGTGCCATTTGTATTGGTAGTATATACATAGTTAAGGAATTGCAGCTATTTAAGTGTTCATGAAGCAATTGAAAGTTTTTAATCGCATTTCTTTGTGCTGGGATCCCAAACGACTTTAAAGTGAAAACACATACAATACGTCTCGAGCTGAAACTAAATGTTAAAGTTAGTTTACAAAGTTTGTGAGTGCGTGTTTGTTTATTGCTATTAGCTAACACACACACACACACACACACGCACACCCACTTTTGTGCTGTTTGGCAAGTTAAGCAAAATGTGTGTAAATTGGTTCCTAGATAAAAGAATTGCGCTTTAGATCTAACAGTATTTACCTATTGCGTCATTAAGTAGTATTAACTTTTAAATCTCGAACATTGCGTGTTCTGAGCGTGCAAGTCGACAAGCTTATTTTTTGTATTCTTTGAAAATCACGCACTCAGATTGGAAAAGTAACTTGGACCAGTCATATTTTTTGCGCTGATAATAATTCATGATTACAGAGTATTTTATCATCATGATAGACCCTTGTACGGACAGCTGGCAACAAAGATTTGGCAAACACAACGAAACATATAGCGAAACGAGAGCTGACATGAACAATGACAGGAACAGAATCCCGAAAATATGCTAGACAAACTCAGACAGCTTTGGTCTACTGCTAATGCTGCCACATACGTACCCATCAATCATAGTGTTCTCTGTTCGACAACAAGAACATAAGCTCAATTCACAAATTCCATTTACCAAGCAATGCATTCACTAAAAATAAATTGAATGGGATCAAAGCGAAGCGAAGCAAGTTGTCTGGAGATTAAAAAACCATTGCAGCTAATAATATGGTGGGCGAAACATTTTAATACTGTTGCAGATAAAAGTCGTAAAGAAAATATAGTCAATCAATATTACGGAAAATTGTAAATTGACTGGCCAGTCTTCAGAGCATCAGGTTATGTGTATTACTATAATTATGTTTTGCATGAAATCGATGAGTTTATTAAGTTAAACTGAGATGTGAGTAAAGTAATAATAAATTATTATAAACATTGCAAAAATCTATTCTATATAAAATCATTTAATATAATTGTAGACAATATATTTATCTGCATTGATGTTTATGTAACTTGTTCTTTACATAAATATTCATATCCATATCTTTACAAACTTCTTACTGTACAAAACAGCATTCAACAGCAAAAAACTTAAGCAATTGTGTAGAAATGGCCACTGTGGAAAAGTTTTTTGATGGAAAGCATTGAAGCGGCAACAGGCACCAAGCAACGGAACGCAACGCAACGCAAGGATAAACTACTCGAATGGTGGAACGGACAGAAACATGGAGATATGGCGTGTCAACGGAGCGCAAAACGACAAAGAATGGCAAATGGCGGATAGGCGAATGGTGACTGGCGAATGGAGAACGGAACTGGTAAGCGTGGTAATAATGACTATATTTATGAGTTCGGCGAAACGCATAAAACGCAGGCTCTTCCAACTCGACCGCCAAACAAATGTTGCAATTCGACGCCAAAGTAAAGCGGGAAGAAGTGTTCGGGAAGTAGGAAAACAAGCGTTAAGAAACTATATAAATGGTCGATGGAAGCTGCAGGAAAAGAAACTGAAACTGAACGACACTTGCAACATTTAATTTATTATGCAAATGTGAACAAATGGTCGGCACTGGCCATAGATGACAACGAATGTCGCGTCGCTCAGTGAGTAATGGCATCTAAGGACAAATATCCTTTGCAATGTAACGATTCATTTGTATACTTTTCAACTTTGGCTTTCTTTTATTTATTGAGTTTACTGTCCTTTGCTCCACTTTGCAACTGTCGTAAAGTGGTTTTTTTTTGCGATAACAGTATGCACACACACACACACATGCTGTGAATACGGATATTTGATACGCGTAGCATCCAAACAAGCAAATTGAGTTACATGCAGATAATCGTTTATCAAATGAGCTCACATTGTGCCCAAGCAAATATATTTTGATATGTGCGCATTAGTCATGGTAATGTGCATTTGTGCGGGATTTTTTGGGGATAGCTTACCTAGCTGCATTTCAAAAAAGGGGGGCAATAAAATGGTATGCAACATACAATTTACTGACTGTACATGTGCAAGATTATTGTGATTTATAGTAGTTTTGTTCTTATTAAAGTTATGGATACCTAGATTGTATTTAACTAAAGCAACGTTTTTATGGCACTCTGAGGGATATTATTTATGCATCTCGTACATTCAAATAATTTTACTGCGTTGAATGTAAGTAAATATTTAAAACCTAAAAAAAAGACAAAGCCCGTTTAAGTTAGCTAATTAGTACCTAGCTACATTTTATTTATTGTATTTCCACCAGAAAACCAGCTCTTCTACTGTCTCAAAACTATTTAGAGCGGTCTTCAATTTAAACAATAACAAAATCATACTTACATGCACAAAAGTTCAGTTCGCTAACAATTTAACAAAATAATTTACAAAATAAAAACCACAAAATATTTATGAATTAAAATTGACATAAATAACACGCAAAACATAAACAAACACATTAAAAACAGACACAAAAACCAAAACATTTACAAAAACCCCAATAAACGCATTTGCTCATAAATTCAAGTAATACAGCGAAGAATTAGTGGAAGTTAAAATATAATGATAAATTAAAGGTTTAATTAATTTTTTGAACATTTTAAATTTAAAAAAACATCCAATTTATTAAAAGAAAAATTGATATTATTTTTTAAAACACATAATAATAGATTATACTCCAGTGAGTTAAAAAGTTCAGAAACCTCGGCATGGGAGTGAAAAAGTCAGATTGCTATTTTTTTACCTTTATACTAACAATGATTTCATGGAAACATATATTTATGTAAATTTCTTGGCTATGTTTACAGTATATATTACTTCCTATTGTCTGTAACATCGCCTACTAGCCCTAGCCACATATCTGCTCACCCATCATTTAAATCGCGTCACGAATCGAATGCGCATCAATAATCGTAAATGTGTCACCTATCCATCCCACCCTGCGCATCATCATCACAATGGCAGAACAGCCCATGAATGCCAATTAGAGCCTTGCCACAAGATATAAAGAGAGAGAGAGAGAAGAACATAGACTTCGCACAGTCACATTTACCACACACCTGGTAATCCATGTAGTTGTCGAAATGCATGTAGGAGCAACCACCGACAGTACCCGGCATAGGCAGTGGTATGGGCAAACCATTCTCATCCAACTCGACGGCTGGGGCTGGCGGTGGTGAAGGGGGCAAGTTGTCACCCTTGAAGGATACGCGTTTGGTATGCCCGTCGGGTCGTCGACTGCGTCCCAGTGTGCCCGCAAATCGACCAGCGTGCATTGCACCGCCAGCTGCCAGAGTTCCCATCATATAAGACAATGAGCCGCAGCCAATGACGGCGTCCTGGTGGTGCTGATGGTGGGGCTGCTGGGCCGTCGACTGCAGACCGCAGCCGCCAAAACGAAAGTGTGGCATACAGGTTGTGGTTGCACCACCCGCACCACACTCACTCCCCTCAAAATCGCTCTCCACATCCGTCACAAAGGCAGCCGGTTGAAAACTGCGAGGCAACGTCGACGCCGACGTCGCAGTCGCTGCCATCGCCGCAGTCGGCGCTGTTGGTGTGCGGCTTAGTGTGCCCGTACATAAAATGTTAACTGGATGTGGATGCTGTTGAAGTTGGATGCTGTGTGGAAACTGTTGTCCTTGCAGGAGCGCCAATTCGCCGTTAACTCCAACGCTGCCACCACCCGCTGCTGCTGCTGCCCCCTCGCCACTCGCTGTTAAAATATGTGTGGGCTGCAGCTGATAATAATGTTCGACAGCGCCCTGAGGCTGTGCTGCGCCGGCTGCTGCTGCCGCTCCTGGCGAAAGCATTGTTGTTGGTATGACCATAATTGGCAACATTGTTGTTTGTGGTGCTGCTGCTGCTGTAGATGCCGGCGGTGCATTGCTGCCACACTGCTGCAGCAACTCCATTTGGCACATCTCCTCATAGCTAAGCGGACGCAGATGCTCCATGGTGAACGAAGAAACTCTTTTTACTTTACTTCACTTCACATAAGCACAAACACACATACACGGATACATCCATAAACACACATGTGTTTGTGTGTATATAGTCAGGAGTCTCTGCACACAGGTTGCGGGGGTGCGTATACAAAAAAGAAAATATTTCGCGCGCGTTCCTCTTTCTTTTTTTGTTTTCCGTTTTTTTTCACATGACGCTGGTTGTGCTTGTGCGTCGGGTTCAACTTTATCTCGCGACAGTCCTGCAGCAACTAAACTTTTCAAACTGAATGATAATTCTCACACAGAAATTCCAATTCGCCGCCGCCATTTTGTGCAGCGAAGACGCATGCGCTTTTAAAACAATAGTGAGCAGATACAACTCTTTGCAACTTGGCGTTTTGTTTTGATTCTGATTTGTGGGTGCAACTGTTGTAGTTCACTGTTGGTTTTAATTTTTATTTTTTTTGCCGCGTCGAGGGAAATTAAAATACTTCAAGCTGCAGCGACCCGACTTGAATGCTAGATTTTAATTGCCGCACCGCGAAAGATTCCCATCACTGGAGAATCTGTAGCGGAGTGGCCAAAAGATTGCGGCCGTTGCTGCCCAGCTGTGCAACCAACTGTTGGCCCACACTGTGGCCAAGCGCGCTGCATGGTCAGCTGAATGGGCCTTAATTGTGGCACATTAAGTTCTGTTCGTAGGCAAGCATTGGTTAGAATTTTAATTAAAAATGTAAATTCAGCAATACTCAAATTTGCATTCCTTTTGTTATATCAAGAAGAGGTTTTTTCTTTTTTTTTGTAGCTCTTTGTAAACCCCGTTATGTCTAGCTATAATTAATAAATAAAGGTGGAGAGGGTTGAAAGTTGCAGGATGGGTTTGTTAACAGGTAAGTAGAAAAAAAATTGGGAATGGCAAAATATTATAAAAATAAGTTGAATTGCATAACAATAATATAGGCTCTATTGTATAGGTTCTTATATTTGGGGACTTACAATTGTGTTACAATGATAACACAACATATATTTCGATTAGATTCAATAATTATAAAACAAGAAGAAGCTTTCAACGGACGAATTTTAAGCTTATCGTTAG
This sequence comes from Scaptomyza flava, assembly GCA_030179655.1. Lineage (NCBI taxonomy): Eukaryota > Metazoa > Arthropoda > Insecta > Diptera > Drosophilidae > Scaptomyza > Scaptomyza flava. The sequence goes on from JARNME010000404.1 coordinate 18,938,635, forward strand.
CAAAAACTCTAGCTAAATATCTTATTATGGAACATTAGCAACTATGTTTATTAAGGAATTTAAGCAAGTATTTAAGGAACTTTAACAAGCTTGTTTATTATGATACAATTTATGTTGGAACCGTTAGCCAATGAATAACAAACTTTTCGTAAGTTGGACTTTATGTCAAACTACTTAACATTAACATTATCTTATTTAGTATGCATGAAAGTATGTAGATTCATGTGTTTATATGAAGAAAACAAACTTAGTCTGAAGTTGAATGGGAGATAGGATATAGTTATTCCAACTATTCGTAGTTATGACTTGTATGTACAAATATTTAGACTGTCCATTTTGTACTGTCGCAATTTCTTTTGGGTCTCGTTTTTCCCAATCCACTCTATAAAGAAGCATAACTGAAGCCAGCGGCGCGTCGTTGCGTTCTATTTATGAAGAGACAAAGACACAAGCACACAGTTGGAAATGTCTTTTGCAGAATTTTGCTTGAACTTTTAAATATTTTGCTCATTTTTTTCTTTTTTACTTTCTGCTGTTTTTTTGTTTTTTGTGTACAATTGCCGATGTAAACGCTAGCAGCGCCATCGTCACTGGGCCTTCTAGTCCTCCTGTGCCATTTGCGTTTCCATTTTCATCTACAGCTTCATTTACATTTGTTTCATCCTATTATCTTGGTTAACCGGCTTGTACGCTCATGTGCGTGTGTATGTTTGTTTGTGTTTGTGTGCGCTGAATACGTCTTTCCGTTCCGGGTCCAACAATCTGTATACCGTTGTGTGTCACCGTTCCTGTCTACCCGCCATTTGTCAAGTATTGTGCCCAACTCGACTTTTTGTAATTACAAATGCGCGGAGGAGGCGCTGTCTGGATACGGTTATTGGTATGAGAAGGGAACGTCGAGTGAAATAAAGGGAAAGGAGGTTTGAAAAGCAGCGTGTTTGGTTTTTGTGGTGCTCGTTAAAATTTGTTGCTCTCATTTCGATTGTTCAACGCATTGTTGTTGCTGTGTTTGGCATTGTTGCCTACGGTTTTTAGTGCTTTTTCATATCCCTAGCGGCGTCGGTAAAGTTTACGCATACAGTTGAAGGTGAGTATTCTGCTTAAATGTGCGAAACGGACTTAAGAGCTTTGTTCTGATTCCAGCTTCTGTGATTTTTAGCGATTTACGGTGATTGCTGATTCCACTACAGAGCGCACTTTAATTCACATTCAGTTTTCCGCTTAGCAAGCAATTAAAAGTTTTTCAACATCTGCTAGCCGTACAATACAATGTTGCCCAAAAGTATGCAGCAAAAAAATGCGGGATACATTTTCATGTAGCGTCATTTAACGGATGGTTAGCCTCGCAAACTGTTGAAAAACGGGTCCATTCAGTCAGTGCGGGAGGCCAAGAAGCCTGCATAATTTGAGTGCTGTAGACTGGACTGGCCATCAAGCGAAAGCGGTTTGCTGAAAAATCTTAGCTGTCAAAAGAACGGCAGTCTGAAATAAATTATTCCACAACGACAAACACGCTCGATTAAATGTGTGAGCATGGTCTGTCATTGAAGTTTGATAATTTAAGCCGCCCGACGTCTTTTTGGCCATATCAAGTACTCAAGGTGTCCGTCTAATGTGTTAGTCTTATTAGATAAACATGTCACAAACTTATTTTAGAAATTATTTACAAAACGCCACGATTGCCATCTAATTTATGGCCCTTTAAGTTAAGTTAAGAATTTGTTTGTAAATTATTTGGTCATACGCTATGCTCTGTTAGTCATATTGCCTTATTGTCTTCTATTCCATGAAAGCATGTGAAATAGCTACATACAAATTCACTTTGCTTCTGAATAATATGCTTATTAAGTCACCTGTTATGAGAGACTTTTCAATGCAATTCATTTTTATGGTCGCAAATGGTTAACTTACTCCGGGCAAGTCATACCAGATACATATGCATGTGAACAGATACATTTTCTTTGTGCATAGCCAGATACACTTTTAACTTTTTGTACATACTCTTCCTCCTTTCTCCATTGTTGCAAGCCAAAGATTATTTTGGGGTCACCAGGCTCCGCAGCAGCTATGTATATATGCTTCTAGAGTATGACTCCGCGATTTAAGGCGGCTTCGTCAAGGAGGTTTTCGCTTAGCTGCCAGTTGTGTCTTAGGCGCCTTCTTTCCTGGATTTCCAGTATTAGTTCTCCGGACCAGAGATGTCTGTTCCTTGTATGCCATGGAACACATGGTATGCCATTAACTCTAATTTTGCTTAAATACTGCTGCGATACTAAAAAATTGGCAAACACTGATCACTTAAGCGTTGCCAGACTGGTGAGATAAAATAACTGTGTTACCAAGACTGAAATTTGATACAAGTCCTCTGGATATAGGATATTAGTAATAAAATCATTTATTTTATTTCCATCATAGCATAAAAATGCAACTCCTCATGCATGTTAATTGAAACCATTGTTTGTCAATATTAGTTACTCGATAAATAAAATCTGGTATTTAGATAAAACGATATTTGTAAAGATAAGTTAATCGATAGTTAAATTGGCCACCAATAGTAAGAAATTCTCACTGACATAATCAAAACAGCTTTGTGCAACATTAGAGTATCAATTAAGGCCAATTACACTATTCTGAATAAGGATTTAGTTTCTCATTGGCTTCAAATTACTTCGCATCAAGTTGGCTTTTAACAGCAGCTGAGCCTAATGACGCTTTGCCTGATTCAAATGCATAAAAAAGGTAAGATACAACCACTGATGACACGTGTTCTCATTTAAGACGCATTAACTACACGCAGACACACATACATATACATACATATGTGCATTCATATGTGTGTACATTTCCATTAGGGACCTTAACCAACATACAACAGAGCAGCGAGACAGAAACTCCGCATGCCTGAAAACTTTACCCATCCATGGGTATGCCTGGAGAGCTTTTAAATTAAATCACAAAATACAGATAGAGTCCGTAAAGCAACCGAAGCGCCTGACTAAACCAAATAAATGAACCCTTTTGGGCATACTCCTTAGTGTCCTTCTGACTTGAAGCAGATAAAAGGCTAGCAGTACAGGAAGTCAACTTGCCTGCTTGCCCATGGATGATGGCGATGACTGCAACTAAGGCGGTGGCGTTAGCAATGGCAATGGCGATGACGGCAACGCCTTGTGTTTTGCTTGGCAATTCGGTTGCCTAAAAAGGATAATGGCATAAAATCCAGCAAAACGAAAAGAAAGCGGCAAATCATGTTAAGAGATTTAAATTGGATTATGCGACGTGTGTGTGTGTGTGAGTGTGGTTGTGCGGGTGCAAAATCGCGCCGGCCGTGAAGTCACTGCCACCAACAGCGAACAGCCAGGCAACACACTACAGTGGACCAGGACGAGCTAGCACACTCGTCTCACTCGTCTTGACATCAATTTTGTTACTGTATTTTTTTCACATTTTGTCTTTATGCTGCCTGCCTGCTGTTTTTGTTTAGTTGTCGTTTTGTTTCTCATTTGTTTTGTTTTGTTTTGTATGCTTGACACAATTCGTTGTCAAGTGCTGAGAGCTCGAGTGTCTTTCAAGTGTTCGATGGCATTCATCCTACATAGTCTCTGCTCTTTAACAGCCGTCTGTCCTCTGCTGAATAGGGACAGAAATAGTGTGGCAAGTTTAAGGCTCAACTCGGAATGTAAATGCGCTATCATGTGAAGGCTTCTTGACTTACGATGATGAAATAACGGAATGTTTCTCGAATTGTGAAAGATGTCTCAGTCAACGGTAATAAAATAAATCATGTGATAAAAGTAAGAACGGAGCTGTCTTTCATTTCCAACAAGTAATGCCAAACAACAGCTCACATTTATTTCACTGTCAAAATCTAAATCTTTTATGTAACAGCGAAGGTCACACCACCCAAGTGCTGTGTACAATTGTAATCAAATAATACTTCTATTGAAATTGCATATCTTTTGCGTTGATACATTTTAAATCTTGGGAGTTTTCCGTGTGGTTTTGCAAGCCTAAATCACAATATAAAAACTTTTTTTTTATAGTCTGAAGATAACTTTTATGCAACTTTAATACTTCTGCGAAAAATTTATATCTATTTTTTGTTCCTTAACATGTTATAAAGGCTCATTGCCCTGGTATAAGAAATTGTTTTGTGGACATCTGATTTTTTTCTGTACTTGACTTTGGATGTATATACATCATAGCCCAGACTTACGCAATTGTCGTACAACACACGGTATTTTGGGGAAACATACAAAAAATTGATCAACTGAGCAGCTGGCCACACTGTCCACTCTGCTTTGTACAGCGTCAAGGCTTTGTCCTTAATTTCCTCTTTCACTTCCTCCCAACTTTTGTGCTCCAACAAGCCCATTGTAAGGAAAAAAACGCTTATATAAAACGGAGAGCATATAAATTGATCCAACAATATTTTTTGCACCACCGTTCGCAAAGTACGCTTGGGATAATAGAAGTCCAGATACTGGTACCAATAGTGACAAACAATGCCCACTGTAAATCCCGACATGCCCATTCGCATGGTTCGAACGCGATCCCAACCTTCGATTTTTCCCGTATATCTCTCGTATGACTGCTCTAAGGTGTCACCCAGCATACTTAAGCCAATCGAGATGCCCAGATTTGTGTAGAGCAGAAATCTCTTACTAAAAGCTACATTGTTCCATCGGCTAAGTTTCTTATCCAGCCTCCTCTTCCAACGATGTCGCATTGGGCTGTGGTTATTAGGACCGGTGGCCCATAAGCCAACCGGAATCAAACTAAAATTTAAATAATGATTTTACAATTACAACATTTTGAAGTCTCTTCCATAGACGTGTGATTAAAGAAAATCACTAAGACTTTTACATCATTTTGCAACTCGAAACCCAAATGTTAGGACATAACAAAAGCACCCTCCGCAAAGGCATTAAAAGAGATTAAGTAATGAAAGTTTGATGGCTTTAAGGGAACAAGGAAGCAAATCAATTTGACGCCATCAAAGCAAATGAGTTTTACCAAAGATTTAGCAAAGTTCGGTCGAGCAACAGAAATGGTATTAAATTGGAAAACATCACTACTTTGTATTTGCGTATTAAAGGGATAAAAAGTTCGCCTGCGGTATGCCGAAACGAATGAAAACAGTGCCTACGCATTTTTAGCACATGTTGCGTCAGATCCGCTGTTGGGTTGATTTTGGCAAAATCATTTGCACGCGATTTCCAATACTTTTGACAGTGTCCCAGCCGCAACAGACCGCAACCCTTCGCCCTGGGGAAATCATCGCTCATACATATGCTCTGATTCTTTCCATGAACTCTTCTCGCTCGACCTAACCAGCAACGAGCCGAGCTACTGAATTGAAAAATATTTACAGCATTCAACATTTTACGCTAAAATCCAATTTTATTTTTACATTTCGTCGAAGATAAGCTATAAAACGTACCCAACCACACACATACACACACAGACACGTCCCTAAACCGCGCGCTTCTGAACCGTTTGTCGGGCGGTTGGAGCCCAAAACCGAGAGTTCCGCTCCCAGGCCATTTCGCATGTACCCGCCAATTGAAAAGCAGGCGCCGTAAATTCGGCTTTGCATTTTATTTGCATTTGGTGCTACAGATGAGCTTCTGTTTTTTTTCCAAATTCCCCAAACAACTAGCTGGCCTTCTTCATTTTCAATGGCGTAGCATCATGACAAATGAATTTGATTCCCCCTCTCTTCCCACACACACACAGCACACCTCACTCTCATTGTTAACTCTGTTTGCGTGGGTAAACTGTTCGCAATTTGCGAGGTGCTCAATTGTTAGCATATGTGTCTATGGCTTTCAATGGTTTTCTAATAATCAATGTGCCAGAAAAAGCATAAACTAAGTGGCTATTGTTGATGGGGATAAGAGCATCAAGGCAGGATTTTTAGAAATTCGATTCCCAAACACCGGATATATGTGAAATAAAGGTAAATATTTAGGCACACGATCAGGAAACCTAACAAAAGCATGTATTTTTGGTAAATAAATTTCATTTGATTAATAACTTTTGCAACTCAATGCTGCAAAATATTGCACTGTAACATTGCAATACATTTCCCTTCTTTTTTTTTTATCATAAAACATCGTTGTTCTATTGTTCTATGTGCTTGCCGCGGGACCCTAGAAAGTACATCACGCTGGATACTCGCCAGTTTCATAAAGCCTAACAAAAAAGGCACAGAAAACCAAGTGAAAATACCCTGCACGATGCCTTCTGGGGTGTGTGTAAGCTGATAATTAATGCAAAATATGTAAAAATAATTTTTGCAACGTCTACATAAATGAATAATTCATAACACCCTGCTATAAAATAAACTATCATATAATAAGCTTACATTTGAGAGCATAAATTTGTTATCCCCATTTGGTTTGCTGGCGTCCAAATAAAAAATAACCACTAAATTGAAAGCTCGCATTGCAACAAATGAATTTCCATAGTTTTGTTTGCTTTGCTGTGCTGATTTTGAAATTTGTTTGCATTATTTTGCATACTCTTGCAGAGCGTATTTAAAATATTTGTTACGGAATGTGTCACAAATATAAATTTTATGTCTGCAATTATGACCCATTAACATATTTTTTTTTTGAACTTTATTAACTTCTGTCTATTTCATAAAATGTAAAGTTAAGTGTAGAAATCTTGACGGCTGCTGAATTTAAATAAAAATTCGTTACAGAGGTTGCAAATATAGGTGAAAGAGTGTATTAAATCGTCGGCACTCTAAAGAGAACATTGATATTTGGTTACTTTTGTTTTTGTTTGGACCGTTCCGCTCCCAATATATTTTGGCACTGGATTTTCAATGTTGTTCGTATGCGCATTTTAATTGAATTTCTTATTTTAGTCAATGAAAAGCAAAAGTTGAATAAGCAAGCAACGATGCATAAAAAGTGTCATAATTCCATTGCTCTTCCCAACCCAACTCAACTCCACATTCACTTTTTTCCTCTTTGGAGATTCGGCTTCCTCTAATGTTTTATATAAAAACTACTAGAAAAGAAAATGCTCCTTGCCAAGAGTCTATAATTTAAGTCATTTTTTTGAGACACGTTACGCAGACATCCATAACGAAATATTCCGCTATGTATGTACCCATTTAGAAAATCAATCCCTAATTGGCTTTCAATCGATTTTAAATGATATTCAATGTGACGGCCTTACAACTGTTCTCCTTCCTGGATCTACTTCGATAAATGCAAATCAAATTGAGATGTGTTTTTAATGAAAATTTGTCACTCTCACACTGTGCCTAACTATGATTCTATCTATTGAAACCAAAATGAGAGTAGCTTGTTCGCTTTGAAAAGTTATCGATTTAACAATCAAAAACGACAAACTTTTTGTTAGATGTCGCTTTGTACAGATCCGTTTCATTAATCTCCATTGAATGAAGACATATTTAAAATTAACAAAAACTCACTTTGCAAATTCCGCTTTGTAATGTTAAAAGGATATAAATGTTTAATATAGTTAATATACATTTCAGCGATAAAATTCATATTAAATTAACTCCCCATTGCAAATTTTAATTAAATCATAAATATGAATACAAACTGAATGTAAAGCAACTTTTTTAATTATGACTTTCAGTCCGCAGTTTTAAGTTAAATGCCAACGAGATTGGCTGTTTAATGTTAGCCCGATTAAAGTGCGGTGTCGGGGTCAAGCAACTTTAGCCACATTTAAATTGCACCATTGAGAAAAAAAAGAAAAAAATAAGAAGTCAGTTCACTGTAAAAGCAAACGCAAACAAACAAATTGTCAACATGACGGCAACGCCAATGCCAACGTCATGCCAATTTCGTTAAAGCAAACAAACAGAAAGTACCCCCACTTCCAAACCCAACCCACTACCACCCATTTCCAGGCTCAGACCAAACAAACTACGAGCCATGCAAACGTCAACGCTTCATTCTATGTAGAGACCCTGGAATTGGCTAGGTGCTACGAGCTATGAGCTGGTTGGTTTTTTTGTGGAATGCCGGAGTGATTGCACTATAAAAACAAAAGCAGCAACACAGTGGCAAGCGGCACGTGGTGTACAACGGATTGCGGATGGACACCTGATTACCAACAGGCGGTGAGCGTGGCTGTTTATGAGGCGCAAAAATGTCATACATCATGCGACACGTGTAGGGACAGAGAGGCGTGCAGTAAGAAGCGACAGACTGTGTTAGGGAGTAGAGCACTGCTGCTTCTCTCATTTGGCACATGACTGGCTTGAAGCATGACGGCAAGCAGGCAACTGTATCCAAACAGACCGTTACACATGCAGAAAGCAACATTTGAATCTGACGAAAAATATATATACACGAGTTTTGATATCAACGTGTCCCTTACGTCACTCGCAACATCATCCTGAGGGCCTACTCGCCATTATCATCATCATCACCAACACCAGAAGGAGCAACAGTGGCTGAGTGTGTGTGTATGTGTGCATGTGTATTCACTGTTCTTGAAGCGTGCTAACGCAAAGTGAATTAAGCTAAAGCTAAGAGCCAGGTGTTCTGGCAATGATATGCCCAAGTTACGTATACTTACCATACAAACACTAATGCACTATGTATTTGTTGTGTTTTGGGCATGATTATAATACTTGTAAGTGTGTGTGTGTGTGTGTGTGAGTTTTCTGGCAGCCGAGTGGCACATGAAGCGTTAAACTATTAAGCACATTTTGTCTCTCATGCAGCGATCCCTTAAGTTGCAGTCCCATCTCACAGCCATATAAAGCGAAAAATGCGACTTGATTGCTGCTGAGTCTTCGGGGGAAAATGTGAAAATTTATAGAAGCAAAGTATAAGTATTATTAAAAATTCTTTGCTCTTGATTGACCAATTTTTATAAAGTGTTTTCTACATTTTTCTATCGTCTAACTTATTTACTTATAAGTTTATAAAAAAATAATTTAAAGTCAAAATTCATTTTAGTTTAGTGAAACGTAGTATGACAATATTTATTTATTTTGCTCGCACAAAACTGCACAAGGCCAGAAGCTAATTAGATTTATGCAGCACTTTATTTAGAGCATTTAATAGGGTAATTAAAATTCATGTTTGTTTACTATTTATATAAAATTAAAGAATGTCAATACAAAATTACCCCATTCTTGTGTTGATTACGCTATTGGCTCCATTCATGAATAAATTCATTCACAGTTTATCGTATTGAAAGGAAAGTCTACATAAGTGGAAACTAAAATTTGTTCATTATACACTAGACAAGAGGATGGCAAAGTGAGAAATAGTTGGAAAGCAACGCTACTCAAGGATGAAACAAGTGGATGATAAGGGGAGCGGAGAAGCGGGGAGCTCTAATTAGAATAATTTCGCGCTGCACTGCGTTCGCTACCGTTGAAAATGTTATACCATCTGTCGAGAGTAGTTGGAGATGGCCCCAGGTGCTGCCTGTAGGACACACATTCTCGCACACTCACATATAAAAACACACACAGATTGGTGTGCAAACAGCCGTTTTTACACACACATTTACGTGTGTTTTTGTAGCATATGGAGAGCTGGTCGGCTTTTGCGGAGCATGACGAGCAAATGTCAGAGCATGAGGTCAGTGAACCTGAATATGCTGACGGCGACTTAGTGACACAAACTCAGCATAATGAACAAGAGACCCAGCCGCGACGTAACACACATAAAACAAACACACAAAAAGACACACAGACAAACAAAACACATACACATGACTCTAATACTCCTGATATATAGAGCGGCTTGTTTTTTTGGCGTTCATCTTTAATTTGTTAAATGAAATTAATTTGCGGGAAGATTTACATTCTCTGCCGGTTGACTTTGAACTTTTGATGCTGCTTCGCGGCTTTGGTTTCGCGCATTTTAAATTTCCTCATCATCTGCGTCGTTATTGGTGGCAGCAGCAGCCAAAAGTTTTCACATGTTCAACTTTATGCGGCTTAATTCTAATTAATTTGAATGTGTGCTGACTGACTGACAGTTATGTTTTATCACAAAAGCTTATGTAACTGCTGTTGTACTTGAAGATTAATACGCGCAATTTATAAAATGACGTAACTGATTATGTTATACCTGATTGTATTTTATGATTATGCAGTCATTTAATCCTGTTCAGATTATTGTAAAAGTTTCCCAATCAATACAAAATATGAACGCCAAAAGTCAATGTAATATCCTTATACAATTCAGTTGACATTCGATTCTCCTTTTTCTTGTCAATTCTCTAATTCCGATTCTTGTTAAGTTGTTGAGCTAAATCGCAAATACTTTCCCTGTCAGCCAATTTGCTAAGATTTTCGTTTATGTGCAAACAAATAAATAAATCAATTTTGATATTTTTTAAATAATACTTTGACATGTTTTGGCTTAAGCATTGAACCGACAAAAACCAAAGTGTCAACAAAATATAAGTAAGCGCAAAAATCAAAGACAACAGTAAAAACAAAAGTATTTTGTAGCTGCAAAACAAGTTAAAGGACCAACTTGTGTTTGGGTGGGGTAGTGCGAAGGTGTGGATGTTGAGTAATCGAATAAGGCAAAACAAAAGGTATACCCTGAAATCACACAGTCAATGGTTAGGACTAACACACACAAACACACACTACTGTTTCAGAGCTGTTGTCAGAGCGAAGCGGAAACGGAACCGTCATTTTTGTGTTGGTTACGAATACAGTAAAAATTTAATGGTGCGCAATTTTTTCATTATATTAAGTTTGTTTTATTTTTGTTTGCAATTCGCATTTGGCCAGCTTTGTTGCTTGCATTTTTCCTTATTTTGCTCACATTTTGTTCATATTTCTTTTATTTTTTGTTATGCTATTTGCTTTAAACGTTCCACTGCTATTTATTTAGATGCGAACACTTATCTTTTATTTATATTTATCTCTTTATATACATTGTGCTCAGTGGGTGGTAGAAAATCTGCGTTCGTTAGCATCGCTTTGTTTAAGTCCCAGGCTCTACCTTTTGTTATTATGATTTGGGTCCAGTGAGAAGCCAAAGGACGACTTGTTTTCAATGTAATTTGAGTTTCAGGCCACGTTTTTCATCTTTTCCTTGCTACCTGTGATTACGCATACGCTACGTTGAACAATGCGATTGTAATTAGACGCAGTGGCCGCATTGTCCGTTGGTATAGTTTCTGCTCAGTTAAGATTTTTAGGGCGTATGATGCCAAACGGAACTTATTTAAGACATAAGACAACCGTTGAAGAAAAAAAAAAAACAATGTGCAAGCTACCTCAAGGCCATTAAAACCAAAATGGAAACAATTTAAAATAAGAATACTATTCTAATTGAGATTTTATTATTATAAAAAACATTGAGTGATATATATTTTTCAACAATCTAGTTGCAGATCTCTCTTGTAGCAACATTATTGTATTCTTTCAAAATTAAAGTGTGCTTGCTATATACAATGATCGATGAAAGTAATTTTCCAAACTCCAACCTGGATGAACCAAAAAATTCACTGTTTGAAGCTAAAACTAAAAAAATTAAACTTGGACCTGAATCGTTAAACTCGCCATATGTTATGTCAAGCGAGCTGGAAAAATGCCAGTATCTGAACATTTCAGAGTCTACAAACGAGTTTGAAATGAATTTTTCAATGCCCGCAACAAAGCTAAAAACCTTGGTGGCATCTACCCACAAACTAAAGATGTTGCCACAACAACTTAATTTTTCAACATCGTTTCCATTGCAAACTGATCTAAATAAAGATTCGTTGAAACACTCAGACTTGGAGGAACAGAATATGATAGCTGGCACTCAAAACTACATACAGCAAAGCAATTTCTCTACTTCCTATTGGGATGGACCAAATAATGATGTGTTTGATATCAAAACTACGAGCGCAGTGCAAGGATCTTCATTAAAAATGCACTCAATAGATTTAAAAGAATGCTTGGGCTTAAATGTTGCGTCGCCTGAAAACAAGTTTGGAATGAATTTTCTAATTCCCTCTTTAAAGCTTATTACCTTTGTGACAGATCTTAGCAAATTAAAGATGTTGCCAGATAAAATAGATTTTTCCTCATCATATCAGCCTGATCCTGATATAAAATCATTTGAACAATTAACCTTAGATAAACATAATACTGTTAATGAAAAGCAAAAATACATGCAAGAACATACGTATAAACCAAAAGATGCTCTGTTCGATATAGAATCTAACAACCAAGTGCAAGAACCGTATACAGGATCTGCTAAGGAGCTTAAAATGGATTTTTTAATGCCCAACACTCAGCTAGATACATTTGTGACAGCTTTTCATAAACTTAAGATGTTGCCAGAGGAACTTGAGTTGGATACATCGTTTTCGTTTTTAACTGATCCTAATGAATATGCTTTAGAACAATTAACCTTAGATGAAAAGAGTACTGTTAATAGCCAGCAAAATAACATCCAAGAAAGCAAAAATGAGCCAAATCAAGTAATGTTTAATATAGAAACTCAAAATCAAGTGCTACAACCTGTATCGTCTGAAAAAGAGTTTGAAATGAATTTTTCAATGCCATCATTTAAGTTGGACACGCTTTCGGTACCGTTAAGCATAACATCGTTTCCGGTTCAATCTGATTCTGCTGAAAATCCGTTGGAACAAGTAGCCCTAGAGCAACAAAAGACAAATAGTTTCAAGCAAAGGGACAATGTATTGTACATTGAACAAGATGTGGATCAATTCAACGATCAAGATATTGTTAATGCTGTGCACATTTCACCACAGTCCAGTCCAGTGATGCCAACCTCAAGTATTCTAAGTGGACTTATTAGAAATGGATCTCTTAGGCGGCAAAAAATAAGGACTTTCATTGCAGATCCCAGCCCAAAAAATTTCAATCTCATAGCTCAATATGAAATCAAAAGAAATCCCAGGAACTTAAACCCAGCTCGTTTTGATTCAACAGGTTTGTTATGATCTATCAGCCATATACACGCACTTACATTTGTTTTCCAACAGCTTTTCCCAGTACATGGGCTTTAACTTGTAATGAATGCAATACAATTGTAAATTCTGTATACGAGCGGTCGATCGATAATGAGAGCCAATCGGAAACTCCCCTATTTTTAAATTTGACAATGGCGATTAATTCCTGTGCAAAGAAAATTATAGCACGCTTGAACTTGAATTCACAAAAAGACAAAGTCCGGGCTTATATTATTAAAAATACTTCAAGCAAAACTGAAGATGGCGAACCCTCCAAACTTTCTACTAAGAATAAATCCGATGCAATTAAAAAAATAAAATATAGTTACCGTTGAACTTTCTTATGTATTCAAAAATAGACGAAAAACAAAAAATTATGTTGTGATTAATAGAGTTGGATGAGGCAAAATAAACATAACAAAAATATAAATAAATCTATAGTGAATATAAAAAATTAATAGCTTAATGGTTTTAAACTTGGCTAACTATCGTATAAAATGTCAGCTGCTTTCTTGCTAAGTACAAAAACCAAAACCATTGTTTATAAGCTATTCAAGGGATGTCATAACAGAACCAAACTTCAAACTTGTTGCCATAACAAGTTGTGGAACACATCGATCAAACAAAACCGCCGAAGTAACTAAAATGTTAAGTTGAAAAAGAAATGCAGTAATGGAATCCGAGAAATTAAATGAACTAAACAGGCAAATCAATGAGATTAAGAAGCGCATTTTATTGGCTGGCAAGAATTTTATGCTGTAGTAAAAAATAAACAAATATTAAAGTGTCTTTTTATAGAGGGTCAAAAAACGGCCAATGCCGCAGAATGGCAGAAGCAAAATCGCATCAACTGCGACACGATTGGATCTCTGAAAAAGGACATAAAGGAACTGACTGTAAAGGTAAGTCGACTGCGGCATCCATTACAGCGCCCTGTGGTCATAAAAGAACCCAGCGCTGAGCCGCGCAAGAAACCGAGTGCCACGCCCACTATTATTGTGGGTAAGGCCACATATCCAATTGGATCTAAGAATGCGGAAGATGCTATTTTCTTGACTGATCTGAAAATCACCGAGGGTCGCAAGCAGATGGATCTACTGCGTCATCGGTTTAAGCAGCGACAGCAACACTTTAGTCGTCTAGTGGAAAAATACCGAGAGCTGCTAGCCAATAAAGAGGCTCAGAATCAAAACTTGGGCGAGAAGCCGCCGGAAACACTAGAGGAGGATGCTAATCGGAAGGTGAGTCTATTATTCCAAACATATACACCTCTTACCGTAACTTATACCCTTCCTCAGCTTGTCTGTCAGCTGGAGAACGAGATTCATCGCACCAATGTGCAATGGATGGAAGCGGAACACATACGCAAGAAATACCGATCCATTGAAGCTTCTCTCATGACCGATGCAGAGCGTTTTGAGCGTAGCCTGCGTGAACTAGAGCACTCACTCAGCGAACAGAAGGCGGAGATTGAACGACTGCAACAAGTGCACAATGAAGCCATAGAAATGCGGGATGCAGCTAAGGTTATACTGCAACGTCAGGAGCAGCAGGCCAATCTCTCGCAAAAGACCCGCGAACGTCAAGCCTTGGACTTCAGAAAGCAGGTTGAGGCTCGGAAATTGGAGCTAGAACGAATTGGACGCAAACTGTTCGTTGAGACCAAGACTCTGGTGCATCAGGATAGTGTTGTCTCCAGTTCCGGTGATCAACATACAGCCAAGACAGAGAACGGTGAAGAGGAGCCAGCATCACAGCTAGAGAGCGTTACAAGCGACATGGAATCGCTGTTTAAGCAACTGATGGAAGCTTCTGGCGCTACCTCACCGTTCGAGGTCTTTGAACGTTTTAGTGCCCAAAAGGAGTCGGCAGCTCGTCTTACATATCTGCGAAAGGCTGCCGAAGCTGAGAAAGGCAATCTGGAGGCAGAGCGTGAGGCACTCGCCAGTGAACTGGAGGCCTCCAAATTCTCCGACGTTAAGGAGAGTGAAGTGTAAGTGGAAAAGCATTCATAGAGAAAAATAAGAAATTAATAAGGAATATTCTTTCTCATCATAGTAATCAAGAGGTCATCGAACAGATCAAAAGTAATATAGCTATCATGGAGCAGGAACGTAAGAAGGATACTGATGCTGCTGGTAAATCCATGGGTGTGCTTAAATACCTCAAGGAGCGCATCTGCGAGATGATATTCAAGGTGCAGGAGGTCGATGAGAGCAACATTGATATGAAAGAACGTAATCTTCATATAAGCGTTGCCGAGCTGCCCAACTATCTAACACACACTGCCAAGGACGAGGACTTAATTGAGGTAACTGCTTGATAATGTCAGCTATGGCTATATGTGTATTTAACTTGCATTATCCCTTATCCAGATACTTAAGTTGAAAATTAAACGCTGTCAGGAGCTCAGCAAGCCAGAAGATGTTCCCCCCCTTGAAATACCCAAGCTTGATCTAGATGACGATGAAGAATCCTTTGACCAGTTAGAGCCACCCAAATCACCATCAGTGGCCGAAGGCGAAAAGCCACAACCGATGCCAATGTGCTACTACAATTTATTTGCTGGTCGCGCTCAGCGTGCGGCTGGCACATCTTCATCGTCCCCAGAACAAGCACCAGCAGTGGGTGAGTACGAAGGAGTAACAAATCAATGGAACGCATTTAATGTTTATGAGTTTTTCTTACAACTTACAGTTGCCACCGCTGACGATGACAATGAGGTGCCTTCACGCAACTATCTCAAACGCCAATCAGTGCTCATTGTGGACTCGAAATCGCGTCGGAAACCATTCAGACCACCACCTGGGGCTAGGCGCAAGTAATTTAATATAATGATTATTGCATTTTAATGCCTTTGTGTGTAATAATATACGTACTTTTTCAAAAATATTATTATTGTTTTCTTAACGACTATAAACAAACATATTTTTTGGGTCACTTTACCATTTATTATAATTGATGATGGAAAACATATCAAATGTTATTATAAAATTGAATTTAGTCGATTACTACACAGTCGAGAGCAATCAGTAAAAGTAAATGTATAAACATTTTAATATATTTTAAATGCTTAAGATTCTCAGAATTTCTTAAGCCGCATTAAGCTCGTCCTTTTCATCTTCTCTGTTTAACATCAGCCTTTATATTTTGTTGTACATACCACGATTTCCTTTCGCAAATAAAGGTTATTTTGCAGGGCTGACTTAATTATTATTTATGTAAGTCTCATGAAGGATATCGTTGTCTTTATTTATTGTTGGGCGAGTATATATTGCGAACAATAAGCTGCGGCTTTAACCACAGGCGTGTTGCAATAAATGTCGGCTACAAGTTGAAATCCCTTTTGTGCGATTTAATGCCTATCGAAGCTGGATGCTGTCGATCCAACTAGATGAATGTCAGCGGCTTCAAGCAAATGACATAACAAATAGCTGCCCAAAGGATGCAGAAAAGTAAACAATATTTATTGCAGCAAGAGAAGGACGGCCAAGCTGACGGCAAATGAAGTGCAAAGCGTACAAAAACTGTGCACCGCGACTTTGTTGCAAGAGAAATAACCTTTCAAAAATTGTTTACACTAGTGAAAGT
Organism: Scaptomyza flava; assembly: GCA_030179655.1. Taxonomy (NCBI): domain Eukaryota; kingdom Metazoa; phylum Arthropoda; class Insecta; order Diptera; family Drosophilidae; genus Scaptomyza; species Scaptomyza flava. The sequence goes on from JARNME010000404.1 coordinate 18,955,174, forward strand.
CAGCGAGCAGAACTGCAGTCTCTGGTTATAGTGTCGTTCTAACTTGCAATAATAAAGCAAGCAGCGCCGCAGCTGACGAGGAGCAATCAACGCCAGACTGTGTGCAAGGATGCCAAGCATGGTTGTGGTGTGGTGGACTAGGATGAGGCAGCTGCTAAGTCCAGTGGCGATGTGCAAACAAAGACGCCTGACGATCTATTACATGGCCTGTTGCCGGAAATGCACAGCGACAGCGTTGATAAAGGAGAGAACGGGATGAGAACGGTGAGGGATGGGAACTGTGTTGTGCATGTCAACTAAATGTCAAAAACAACAACAACGGCATAAAGCACAGCAACAAGAAAATAAACCCAGGCACAAACCAGCAACTACGACAGATACGTATACAGTATTATGACGACATGGATAAAAGCGAAACTTCGCAAGGAAAGCGAGCCATCCTCATGGGCAAAGGTAGTTGATGTCGAGTAATCCACCCTGCAGACAGAAAAAACAAAAGAGCCACCCAACCGCCTAAGGACGGAAGCTTAAGCTTTAGAATATTAGGCCCACTAAGCCGTTGGCGTAGCTGGCATTGGCCCTGACAACGCAAAAAGGTCTGCAAACTGAGCCTCTGAAATTCAAGGATAGCAAACTGAATGCCAAGTAAAGCTGAGACGGAAGTTAAAGGAAAGCGTCGAATGCCTATTCAAAAGCCGACATCAAAAGTCACAATTTGCAATGCATTTTAAATTATTATTTTTATTATGCCATAAATGAGAGCTTAGATGGCCAGCTTTGAATGTTTCAGATGCTTTTTGCTGGATCTATTTGCCAGCATTTTTGATTACATGTCGAATAAAATGTTATAATAAAGCTCATTATAAAAATGTCATACAGAAATAAAGTGCGACATGTAAATGGCTTCGTTATCTATCCATTACCAAGAGCTATTACTTAAGAGCTGTAACTGCGCAAAAGCAAAGCTGATAAGGCATTGAATTCCTCCAGCTTAAGGAAAAGTATCTAGTTGCTTATAGGATAGACATCTTAGATATATACATATATATAAAGAGCTGTTCACATGGCAACCGTTAATTCTCCTGGGTGGCTGACACAGTATCCACGCCCCATTCGAAAGCAATTAGGGATTTCAATCTCGTAACCGCAGTAAATCAAACGCCCATCGATTGCCCAGCTGCAAACTAATTTTAATCCAAGCGACCATCACAGGTTCTGTTTTGCACGGGCACAAAAAGAGAAGGGATGTTAACAACGACAAAAACAACAATAATATCAGAGGTGATGCAAGAGTCGTTCAATAAAACCGCAGAACAATAAATTTAAATTTCGCTAGCCGAGAAGTAAAACTTTTTAACAGTGCATAAACAACAGCCCAAGCAAAAAAAATGAAAGAGAAATTCCATCGAATATGTGCGTATATTTGTATGTATATATGTATGTGTGTGTTTGACAGTCAGGCAAATAAATGAGCGGAAACGGAAACGGTTTGGGTTGCTGCTGCCTCACTCTTTCTCTCTCTTCTTCTCTCTCTCTCTCTCTCTCTCTCTCTTGCACTTTTCATCGTCGGCTTTGGCCCGCGGGCTGTACAACACTGCGAATGATAAATAACGTAATTTCTTTAAAACTTTTCATTCAAATTTTTACGAAATGCTTTTTGGCTACGCTTGTTGCTGTTACTGGCGGCCCTTTGGGCCATGTTTGTCTGCTTGTTGTTAAGTAAAATAAATTGCGATTCCACGTAATAAAAGTCAATCATAATAATTCAATGACTCATCGTATTTTGCGCTCCATATTCAAGGCCGCAATGGTTAGTTGAAATCATACAATTGGCAGCTCTACATTTATGTATTTTTTTTTTTTAACACATTCTGCTCAAACAACAAGTTAAGCTGGAAACACCTTAACAAGTGCAGAAAAATTGGTTATTTTGAAATAAAGTAAGTGCTCGCAGTACGAGCACTCAAATGATTTAAAAGCATCGCATTATTGTTAAAGTTCTGCTTCGGCAGTGTCAACATTTTTTGCCGCAAGCTTTTCGTGTTTCTCAAAGTGTAACAAAGTTTACCGTGGATAATCGTTGCCCACCAGATGGTGCCGACTAACCTTCGAAGACGCAATTTGAGTGTGAAAAAATGCGCTAAAAATATTGGCTAAGCATACATTTTTCTCCCGCATTTCTCCACTTTTTCTAAGGCGCCATGTTTTTGCCTTGTTTGCCTTTTTGTTTGAGATAATAAATGGCACGGTTTGTCGCAAATAGACAGCAGATGCATAAATCTTTAATGTTGTCTATACACTTATATTAATAAGAGCCAATTGGCTCGTTTTTTTGAGCAAACGAAAGGCTATAGAAAAAATGATAAATAATAATATTTTCTCGTTTGTGAAGTGATTTAATTTTAATCATCCATAAAGCATACTGTATAGTTTGGAAATTCACGTCTGCATTCGCCTCTGTTTTCATCAAAGTAAGGATAAAATTCTGGACACTTTATCATTCGATCAGATGTTTGATTTGTGCAGCTTATATATTTGGTGCAACCGGAGTTTATTGCAGAGACAAATGAGGAATTTAGGTTGCCACAACGATCGTAGGGACAGCTGTAGGATTCTGGACTTACACATTTCTGACTCCACCATTGAAAGTGTGTGCCCCAAGGACAACTGTGCCACCGACCAACGGCATTGTGGGAGCTGCACGTGTAGTAACCATAGCACGTAAGTGCATCCGAAATAAGTTGGACTCGCAAGTTGTCAGCTTGATAGAATTTAGCACAAACTGAACTGTCAGTTGCAGGTGGCAAATTCCTTTCTAGCTTATAGCCATTTTTACCATCTCCATTGCGACAGTGCTTTGGCCTTGTTGATTGGCAACGTCCAGTTTTGTAGCTGTAGTAACGAGCAGCTGTACAGGTTCGCGAAATAGCCTTTCCACCTTGACACTCTAGGTAAAGGCCACAATTTAATGGATCTCCCGGAGTACTCCCATTTTGCAAGTACGCACATATACTAAGGCTTTGCTGAGGGCATCCTGCAGTATTGCGAATGCACGTTTGTAGGCTTTGGCTAAACACATAACCATTAGCGCAAAAGTTCAGTTCATCATCAACATTTTGGCCAACCTCATTATCACATTTTTTGTATTTCCTACAGTCCAAAGGGTCAGCTATATACTCTCCAGTCTGCCTATTGGCACACAATTCCCAATACGGCGGTGCACATCGCACCAGATGTGCCTGTTGACATGTTCCTGTTGGGGCGTCGTAGTAATGGTTATCATGGCACTTCCCTCGAGCTGTGAGCTTATTATTTGCGCAGTGTCCCCAGCTACGACAGTCACTAGGGTCACCTATATAACCTGTGCCTGGCCAAAAGCTGCAGATTTGCTCCAGGGCAATTGCGCTTGTTTGATGCAGTGGCAAAACCAGAACGCTGACATACAACCAACAGCTAAAAACTGAAATAATTCTTAGCTTGCACTCAAATAGAATTGAATTTGTTCCATTTACCTTTCATTGTCAATTGCGACTATTTCATTCACTATTATCAAAACAAACTTAACGTCTTGTTGTGAATGTTTACTATTCAAAGCAAGCCCAAAATCTAATTACTAACTTGTTAGCTTCAAAAGTGTTATAGATAAGAGCCAAAAAACGTAACTCAAAACTCAAGTAAATAGTTGAATAGCTGCTGGCTGATAAGAGTTTATAGATAAAACACATGAGAGCAACAATTGGGCAAAAAGCGAGAGCAGAATTTTATGTTCAAAAGTAAATATGTAATAAAATCTGCATCCTTTTTCTGCTACGTGTGCGTGCTTATGAGACTCAAGGAGCCATGTTATCACTAGCTCGATTCATTGACATCTTGCTGGGTTTTCTTATGCACAGATTCTTGCCTCAAGTATCGCACACTAAACGAGTGCCACTGTCACGTAACCAAAAACATTTTAACAAAAGAAAAAAAAAAGAAGAAAAATACAACCTAAAAATAGATGCAAAGCTGCCGCTATTATTCCCATCCAGGCAATTTAAACTCCTTAGTTTCGGCTCGTTGCGTCTATTGACATTTAAGGCTTGGTGTCCTCAACGCACTTACGATATGACTGCATAAAAGGCGTTACCACATTCATACTTGACTCCCTTTAAATGCCATATTCCATATATCTACACAATTTCAAAGCAAAAATTAAATCACTATAATATATCCATTCAATTCCGTAGCAAATTGGCTGCGCTGCCTTGTCGGAGTTTAAGAAGAGAACCAGTTACGACAAGCATGTCGAATAGCCTGTGTAAGTGAATGCAAATGTCGCTGGGCTGAGTACACTTTGGACTCTTTGCTCTCTTTCTTACCACTTCCGCTGCACAATACACAACAGTCGCAGCAGCGGCGCCATTCCCTTCCGTTTCCGCTTGTCGTATACGACATTTACGGAGCATCACATCTCATACCCGTCATCACAACGGCCAACTACTTGCCCTTTGCTCTCTTTATTCAATCAGTAGCTGTTCTGGCTTACAACATACAGAGAGAAAGAGTGGGAACATTCTTCTTGCCACTACTGTTCGAAATGGCAAATTGCGCGAATGACTTCAGGCCCGCATGAAGCATCCTTGTCCTTGTTCGTCTCTTTATGTCTGTTATGTCCACTCATCCATTCCATTATTATGTTTTGCCATGTTATTCTCTTTTTTTTATGTTGTTGTTGATGCGTGCCAACTTTTTGTGCTCTTTGCTTGTTTTGCTTTCGTAATTTTTTCCACATGTTCACGGCTTGAATATTTTATGGGCTTAAGTGCTTTCAGTTAGAATTCTTTGCATGGCGCTCCTGTGCGTTTTGCACCTCATGCCTTCTCTCTCTCCCTCTTTGTCTCTCTCTCTGTCTCTCAACATACAAGGACGCACATAAATTCATTAGATTAGTTTCCTGTGCTCTTTCACGAGCATTGTTTACGGCTAGTCACAAAGCAATGGCAAGTGTTGAACAATTGCCTCACTTAGCCTCACCTGAATTGAAAGCTATGTGTACCCATAATAACAAGAAAAAAAAGAAGTAAAATAAGGTGTGATACGATTTTATCTATGGTTTCCTTATCAACGCTGAGTGAATCGATATCTCAAGTTTGTCTGATATCATTGAGGTGTGAATTGATTGGCGCGTAACAAATGTGGCTGCATATTCCATTTGAACTCAAGTAAAGCAAAAGGTCAATAGGTCAAATACTTAAGGTAAGCAACAGAAAAACATTCTGGTTAATTCAGAGTCCGAGTAGGATCAAAGTGAAAAAAAAGCAACAGATCATATTCGAAGATATCCTTTAGCATCTGGCTTCTATTACTCATTTTAATTAGGTTTAAAATTCAATGATAGCTAAATGTGAAGAGCAAAGTATAACATGGATAGCAGCGAAGCGAAACGCACAGATTGGCGGAAATAGAGGGCAGCCCAAGGGTCTACTTGGCGCCCTCAACAAGACAAGCCGTGCATATATCTCAAAGGAGCGGCAGGAACGAGCTCAATGAGATGCAAAGGGCGATAAACAAACCCACAAGCGACGCAGTGAAATAAGGTTGCGATTCCTCGACTGACTCACCAACTAAAAGGACATAGCTCAGAAATGAAACGCTGTAGAAAAGAAGGTTGCCAGGCAACAGCAACAGCAGCAGAAGAAAAACAAGTGCAAAAAAAAAGCCACCAAGTCACCACGAACGGCAGCAAACGCAAAAGAAGCCACGAGTCTGAAAGAAATTATGTGAGCTTTGTTTCAAGTGGAGACAGAGGAAGGGGTGGCAGGCAGGCATGAGGACGAGCCGTGGCACGTACTACTTGGAGTATTTTGGCAAAATTAAAATTTATGAACAGATAAAAAAGCGTTAATGGGCACTCGCTCGGGTCAAGGATGCTACAGAGAGAAGGAAGGAGCGAGAGAGAGAAAGAGCAGGAGCATCTAGATGTGCGTGTGTAACAGTTTGCAACGAGTGGCAAATAAAGTAAACGTTGCACAAGAAATGAACGAGCACAACGACAACGTCCACAACTTGAGCTATAAACGCTGCATTTTTTATATTTATTTTTCGGGAGGCATCTTATAAATGGGCAACCAACTAAGCCACGAGCCACCAGCCACAAAGTGTGTTGAGGCAGGTCTTTCTAAGCGCCTCACTTGAGGGCTCCTTTTCAAGAGTGTGAAACATTAAAAGTGCAAACAATGTGCTACAAATTTAGCTAAAGACCCATACAAAACGCTTTAAGCTGGTATCGAAGCGATATATCTTAAGAAAATATTTCAAACGACCCAAAACAATACAATTAATTATATGGTAAAATTTAATAATCCCATCAATTTGAGCAAGCCATTAGACATGCAAGCACTGTGTCTGCTTCATTTTACAGTTGCTACCGACAACAACAACAACATGAATGTGTTAATGTTTTTTAAAATACTTTTATTGCCACCTCTTTTGAAGGCCTTGCTTTGTGAGCTATATTTAGTTTAGTCAGCTTTGCAGTTGGGCCCATTATGCTACAAACACTTACAGAATGCTAAAAAGCCATATTTCTGCTCTTGAAACAATGTCAAGTTGTCAAGCACATTCTGCAAGTGCGGACTCTGCGTGTTGTGCCACGGCCAAGCAGCAAAGACCAAAGTGCAAAGACTTGCCTAATGGTATTTACATGTTGCTGTTGTTGTTGTTGTTTTTGTTCTTCTTCTTCTTTTTCACGTCCTTCGCCAGTGCTACCAGTGTCATACACATGCAACGTGGTGGGGCAAAGAAGGCACACTTCTGCAACATGCAAACACCAAAGATAGTAACGGGGAAACTGACCCTGGGGTCGAATGGCAACATAATGTGCCCCCTTGCTGGCCAAAAAAAAAAAAAAACGAAGGCAATGTCAGGTTGCGTTCCCGGTCGCCGTTTAATGACCTTTTAAATGTACGTCTAATTATTTTTACGTGCCACACCAAGTTAACAACTTGCATCTCATACCATTTTCAGTCGAAAAAAAAAATATGGCACGAATGGCTGAATTTTAAAGCGCATAATTTTGTTTTAGTCTCAGCTATCTTTGCTTTTGACCCAAATCCACGTGTTGGCTTCTTGTTAATTATGTAACGCTTTAGAGGCGCCTACTTGACGTGACTGCTGATGATGTAGATACAGGATAAATGTACCTAACATTATCATAGTCTCCTTACCAAAATGTATACAATTTGTGAATTTCCACAAACTTTTTGGGAGCTAAGATCTTTTCGAACGAATTTGGAATGGATGCGTCTAAGATATTCATATATATTCAGTGTTTGACACAAATCAAAAGTTTTTGTCGTTAAACTAACTTTCTGTTCATATTATTGCCTAAGCGTAACTTGACAGCAATATAAATTATTTAATGCAATGGTTATTTATCTTGAGATTTAAAATTGATCTCTTTCTTTAATATTAATTAATTTAAATGCCTTCCTGTTACGGCCTGCACACTGCATTTATTTTATTCACACTATTTATACAGTGACGGTCATAAGAATAGGGTCAGTAAATAGAGACAGAAACATTTATTTAGATATGCGAATAGTTGGAAACAACTTCTGTGTCAGATTGTTATCTGAGTGGATTGTCTAACCAATAAACCAACTTTTCCAACGTTTTGCGTTTGTAAATGATTGATTGTAAGGTGTGTAATTTAAATATAAGGCTGCTTCAAATGCTCGCCGAAATATTAGTAACATTTTGTGCTATCGCACTAATAGTAAGGACATTTCTTAGCTTAGCTGCTGACCAGAAGGGACATTACTGTTTTTACGATTATTCTCGAAACACAAAATAGAAAACTTTTAACCTTTGTTAAGCCAAAATTCTTAGCATTAATAAAAAAAATACTTTCTTGACAGTCAGACACAGACGTTGTTTCCAACTAGTATTAGGGACATTCTATCCCTATTTATATGACCGCCACTGTACATATTCGCATATGGCCATGAAATGTTAATTAATATTACTCAGAACAGCACAGTTGGCGACATTATCGGCAACTCTATGGTGAAAAGGCGCTTAATAATTGGGCATGCCACGTTGAAAAATAGGCTTTTAATAACCCTGACAGCAACAAAGGGCAGTCTAGGCGTGTTAATATATTTATCAAATGAAGCTGCGAAAAAAAATGTTCCTTTATACTGCAGTTTCATTTAATTAAAGTTTGCCTTATTTTTTGGTTTTGCAATAGTTGATAACAAAGCCGAAAATCATTAAAACAATTGTAGAATATTTTATTTCAGCAAGATAAGAAACCATAAATGCAAATTAGAAATGCCAATCAGTTATCTCTGAACCAAAAAGCTGCTTCTAATGGAATGTTTCAGAGAAGTTTGAAACTTGTGTTTACTTCCATAACGTGACAGCTTGACGTGCAATTAGTTATGCAGATATTATTCAAAGTACTGTCATTCTGAAAAGCGCAAGATGAAGTTTTTTATTTTCGAGTCGCATAATAAAGCTATACATTTGTTGTAAGAATTTTTATATTTAAAGGGAATTTCGCGTTTGGAGTTAAGGTTTTGTGACTGAAATATATTTTGTACCTGCTTTTAACAATAAAGCTGTATTCTCCTTTTAAGCAGCTTTATTTTGGCATTGTTTTTGGTTATATGTTTTCCCGCAATGTTATGTTATGGGTTTTGTTAAAAATGCATTAAGACAAGTGAATGAAATAGAAGCAACAAAATGGCTGCTCGAAGTGGGCCTCTAATGAGGGAAACTCATTTGGGTAAAAGCACGGAGACGAAGTGCTCTTCCATTAAAAAGCATAATAATAAATACTTATCACAGGACACACAGGAGAAGCACCACAAAAGCGCAGCAGGTTGTCGCATATATATATGTATATGTATGTATATGTGGGACGCCTCCCATTCCCGTTGCGTCTATTTCGTACACATGTATGTGTGGGGAGCAAATGTCGTAAAGCAAATGTAAAGTGAAATTGCTTTTGCCGTTGCCCGCGACCTGTTGGCTCTACTACTCGACCTCTCCACAAACGTACAACCCACAACCCTACAAACACACGCACGCAAATACATAAATGAGATGTGTGTGAGTGTGTGTGTGCGTGTCGACAGACGGATGCGGAAACGGATGTGAAAAGTGCAGTCATAAATGCGCCGCCTCCCTTGATGTAAGACTTTAATAATTGTCGAGTAAGTGAACACAAGAAGAGGGGGTGGGCAATGCTTTGCGTGGCACCGACGCTAACGCTAACGCCAGCGCCAAAAAGAGATGAAAATTTTGAAACTCGCGTAGTTCCTTTTATTTTATGACCATTCTTCTTACGCTCTTCTTCCCGCTTCCTCGGCAGCTGTTTCCAAGGGTCGGCGCTTTCTAATTATGACAAATGCTAAAATATTGCCCATGTGTGTGTGCGTGTGTGTGTGGACGTCTGCGACTGTTTGTTCTCGTTTGTTTGTTTTTGTTTTTATATATATATTTTTTTTTTGGGTGTGAAGGCAATGTATGTATAACAGCCTGCCTGTTTGCCGTTTGGGGATTTCTGATTTCGTACTTTGCTTGTGTGTTTTTTCGTTCTTTCGCCGGATTTTAGTGAAATCCCAAAATAAACATTAAATTCCATTGCAAAGCCGTGCGCCACACGTCATCTGATTTAAGTCCTTATTGGCATCGTTTCGTTTTCTTTTTACGCATTTCACGCTAGAGCGCGAAGAATAAGGACTTTATGAATTATGCAGCTTCTTTTATTAGATTATGGGATCATGTGTAAAATATACACACATTAATCAAGATTTTAATATGTACATAAGTATGAACTCAACGTTAAACCTTTTATCTGCCGAATTTTAAGATGACAAATATATATACATATATCTTTAATTGAACTGTCCACAGTTGCTTTATTTTAAGCCGTATATACAAACAAGAACGTGATACTGGTTGTACTGTGAAGATATAAAAAACGTAAACAATAAAGGTTACGTACTGTATTATCTCATTTAAGGAAATTTTACAGCTAAAAATAATTGAGTATCGAATTTTTTCGAGCTTTTGAGGTCGGCTCGCCTTGGGGTTGAGGCGAACTTTACTTACTTAATGATTAAGGTTGACTGCTTCGCAAGCATTCAATATTTTTCAATTATATGCACGTATCCCCTTGCATCCCTTCTCCCTTACTGTTTGATTTTCCATGTCGAGCTCTCTCGATGGTGTTTGCCTTTGCGTTTGGTTGATGCTGGTGTTGTTGGCCAACTTGTTGGTAATGGAAATATAAAGTTTAAATTGAATTTTTGCGGTTTGTCATTTTTCACAGCTGGACATCTATCGATCGTTTATATGCAACGGGACCCACATATATGTGTGTATAATTGCCCCCTTTTCCTGAATCATTCTCCTCACACCCAAACTCTCAACCAACTTTCACGGAATGCTTTAGTTGCGGCACTTTGTTCGCTAAAATGCGTTTCTAATTCAATTTGCTGTCAACATGATTTAAAAATATCGCCATATCGTTTTCGTTGACAGAAATGCAGTGGGCGAGGCTTGCAACTGCCCCCCGACAACATTTTGTGGTTCGTAAAATTATTTTGCTGTAACTGATATCATTTAATTTGCGGAAATTGCGAAATGAATCGTGTTGGTGTTAGTTCAGTTGGTGCTCTCACACTGAGAGAGAATGTGCATTCATTTTTAGATAACATGTTTGCAATGTGAGCATCGTGATTCGGCATCAAATTGCAAATCAAATAACTATTAGGGTTCGAGGACATCCGTTTTCGTTAATATCCCTTTAACGACATGTTGATATAAAAGGAACTGCATTAAAAAATGATTTGAATTAAAATTTCATTTATAGTTTAATTAATTTGCCAATTTGCTGGGAACGAAAATGATCCTTATCAGTTTGGTTCGCCATACTTTGATATTTTATTTAATTAACTTTAACCCACTAATGGCAAAATAAATTCACTCTTACCTCAAATAAAATAATTGTAAGGCATGCAAGCCCAATTAACCAAATTATAAAACGTAAATTTACTTACACTGCAAGGCTCAGCGCTTCATATCTTACTTTTAAATCAGGAAAAGCAAACATTGAATAAAACTGTTAATAGTTGAAGTCACTTTTGCTAGTTGCCAATTCTTTATGAAGTGCTTTGTTCAAAATTAACTCGGTTTTTTCTTATCTGTTGTCGCTGCGTATACGCAATTAAGAAGTCGTCTCTTCCAGTGTCGAGAGTATTTACAAAGCAATTTGCGTGCTCGTAGCAGCTATTACGCTACGAGCTGGAATCCGTTAAATGCGATTGTTTTCATGACTTAAAATTTTGCGTGTCCGAATAAATTGCACTAAATTGGAAAACTGATTTTGGTTAGTCCAACAAATTGTGGAATTTAAAGCTAATCCAATAGTATCAATAATCAACTTGTGGTTTATAGATAGTTTTAGCTGTAAGCTGCAAAGTATGATAGAGACCCTCCTTAAGTCCCTGAGGATTTAAATACAAAATTGTTATGTTTCGCACCTAAACTCTGTACTTATCTATATCAAAATCAGCATGTTTTTCATACACATCGGTTTAGTTTGGCAAAAGTTAAAGCAAAGTTATGCATGTTGCCATGTTTATATTGTTTGTTTTGCAAACTCGAACTTTATTTTGTAGCATTTTTCAGAGTGTCCCCGCCGCATGGCCGCTTATGTCGGTCATGTTTTTCGTGTCCAGTGACCAAATGGTCGAGTGCTGTCAATTTAGTTACTTCATGTAGCAATTTTGGCAATGTGGCCACTTACACAAACATACATATAAAGTAACCCAAATGTTTGGACTGCGTGTTGAATGTGCGTGTAGAAGCACCTCGTTTTAATTAACCACTGGCCACCAGTTGCTGGCTGTACGTGCTAATGTAATCCTTGACGATTTAATTACAAAACCCTACAAGCTGACGGCAGAAAATTTGATGTTTGTTGCACTGAACGAACGAAAATGGAATGTTAAGACGAGAAAGAGTAGCGAGAGCTGAAAAACCAAGAGTTTAGCTTAGTAAGACCGTATATTTAATTCACTTGCTAAAAGTCTCGTAAAATTAACGTAGCTTACTGCATGGGGTGCCAAATCCAGCCCTGAGCCGCTCAGCATTGTTTTTTACACCCCATCATTCTCAATTCTGCATGCTCGAGTCTCGCTTACCGCCTCGGGTAAGTCATCGCACCATCGTGGGTAACTGGTTCCGGTTGCGGTGACCATCCATTGCCCAAAGCCAGGGTCGAAAACGAATACATTTACCATCAACTATCCATATTTCAACATCCAACCATCCATCCAGGGTAAGGCGATTTGCTGGTCGCTCGCGTCGCTTAATTAGTGAAACTGCTGCCTCAACGCATTTGACCGGTCCTCAACCGAGTCGGCCTTCGCTTTGCCTCAAAAAGCCTTTTTGCATTTCAATTGATGGCGAGCCTTTGCCACTGCCGCCGGTCAAAACACTCACAAAGGATGACCGCTCTCCACCTCTTTCCGCCAACTCCCCCACAACAGCAGCCTGACTGCCTTGATGGTGGACTCCATTTTTGGTGCTCCTGTGCGTTCTAGTCTTAATTATACACTTTAATTGCTATGACATCAACGCCGCATGATAGCAGCAGACATGCCTCCAAAACTCCCACGCAATGAACGGTCTCAATTCAATAGATATTCACAATGCTTTTCGGGCAAGTGGAAACTAATTGAAATTCAAATTCGCATTTTGGGGCCATCTTGAAGACATGGCTCAGGTTTCTTAAGGCGCACAACTATTTTGTGGCCTGACTAATGACGGTGAAGCCAGGAGCCAAGGATTTCGAATAATTCCGTTTGAATGCTTCCGTAAAGTTTAGTTTTTACTTGAATTTAATCAACAAAACCTTTACAAGCTTGAACATGGTAAATACGATACAAATAACTTACATATTTTTATACATATTTTATAAAATACAATGCGTTTTAGTTACTTTTAAGCTAACCAAACATAGCTTTAAATTTGTTTCTTTTATTTTTAATAACTGAAAATCAAATTAGGACATTAAAATGAACAATTTAATTTCATTGGAGTGACAGCAAGCAAGCTAGCAATTTAGCAGTTCGAAATAGCCCAAATGATTGGCGTATTTGGGCTTAGCATTTTATGTGGCACGTAAGTTACAGATTCCACTCATCAAAGATGCTTTCACAACTTGCGGTTTTGACAGCCATAATTAATACATGCTACACATATGCCCTGTGGCATGCTACAACCAACCAAGGAGCAGCAGCAGGAATTTGTTACAGACGGTGTTCACTCTGACTTGGGAGCTCTCTGCACAGTCCTCGAACACTTGCCAGCAATGTTGACAAAAACAAAAACAGAGTAGGTAGACAATAAGAACACAGTGGGGGGGTTAGGTGGAGGGTTGGGTGAACATGATACGATGGCAACGGGTTCGACGCCTTGTTTTTAATAAAAATAAATCACAGCATGTGCGCGAATGTTGGTTGTTAAAAGCAGCCAAAGTCTTTCATCAACGATTGAGAAACCAACCATGGAGAAGAATAAGAGTTGGACGGGTTTTATCTAAAGTAAAGAAGCTTCTAGGTGAAAGAACACATTCAAGTAAAACTCGAAGGCAACCTGATGGCATATTCAAATATTTATACATATATATTTACTAACATATGTATGAGTACATCGAATACAATATCATGGGCGTTGTCAAAGGGGATAGTGTTATTGCTTAGTCAGCATTATTTGGCTCCTGTTGTATGTCTCTGTCTATGGTAAAATCTAAATTCCTTTAACTATTTTTTTTTTGTGGACCTACAACTTTAATTGAGTTTCATTTTAACTGTTATTACTTTTAAGTTCCTGCCATACAGTTCAAAACGTATCCCGTCGAGAAACGCCTCTGAGCATTAATATTGAAGTGTCCTACACACACTCAGACACAAACACACTCACGTACTGTGTTTTTTGTATGCGTGTGTTGTATGTGGCTGAATCAGTATGTGTTGTGTGTGCTGTTGATGTTTTGTAAGTTTAAGTGGTAGATATTATTCAAAAGGAATTAGAAGAAGGCTAAAATGAAAAGCTTGTCGACGATGATGAGAACAAGGACGAGAGTGTGCGTGGGTTTGCAGCAGCAGCAGCAGCAGCAGCAGCAGTTGAGAAATTCCAACCGCAGGAAGCATGCTTTTAATAAATATGACTGTTAACAGATGCATGGGTGTGTATGAGTGTTTCTTTGTATGAATCTTACCGAGAGTGTCCTCGTGTGTGCGTGTGTGTGGATGTATTTTGACTGCTTGTTTGTGCTGTTTTTGCTGCTTGTGATGCAAATGTCAAGATAAATGAGCAACAGCAAGTTGATGTTGAGAAGTACGCTACGCACAAACAAAAAAGTTTGTGCAAACTAGACACATACCATTCACTCCCCCCATTTACCCTCTCGAGCTTTTTAAGTCATTTTAAGGCGGACTTGAGCATAATGCCATAAAGCTAACTACAAACATGAACGATGGCTGCTCTTCTCTGCGGTCAAGTAATGCAGCCAAGTATCAACATAATAAGTTCATTACGACAACCACCAAAGGTGACGAAGAAAGAAAAGTAGAAGACGAAGGGTGTAAACCAGAGAAAACCAAAGCCAATGCAAACATAAAAACCAAGAGACTTTTGTCTCACTGCAACAACGATTGGAGTAGTGGAGCCATGGGTGGAAATGGTTACCATATTTGCCTGTTTGTGGCGCAAATGATTGTGGTTAGATTGTTGCACATAAATTTTAATGTGCCACCAACATGCACAGTTGCAAATGATAAACATAATTTGTTATATAAGCTGATTTAGTTAGTTATAATATATTCAGAATAAACTAATGTGACATTATATTGTTCCACAGAAAAGTATAAAAAAGTTTTAATTCGAGAAATTTATGAAAGTTATGCAACATGAAGCATCTCTTGTGTGTCAAATAAATAGAATAAAAATTGTAAATGTCATTCAAATCCATGCAGCACTCGTTAAAGGACTCTTGACCAGATGCACGCTTACAATTGCAGCCATAGCTGACATGTGGCGCATGTTGCACATGCAACGCATATAAGCAAAACATAATTGCACACTCACTTACATATCACAAGGAGGGCTAGGTTGAGGAGAGAGGGGGAGAGTGAGATGAGAGTTAAAGTGATTTACGCATTTGCATTCTGCCACAAAATCTTGTCACCCACGTGCAACACACCGCAACAACGCCTACACGAACGCATGCATGCCAATTGCATCTAAGGCAAATGGGTCGACAATCCGAGATAAACTGCAATGTCGAGCAGCAGCCATCCAATGGAAAAATCATTTTAAATTCCATTTGGATGTGTTGTTGTGGCCAGTGCAGTGTAAATATACCCTTAGCTAACGAGGTTGAAACGGTATACATTAGTGTTTGTCAAATGGAATAAGTTCTGAATCTTTTTCTAAAGAGTTAAAAACTTTTCCAAGCTCATAAGCTGATATGTATCCTTAAGATAACCCTGCAATATTATCGACTTAACCCATGTCACAACCTAACTCTAAGTCGAGCATGCTCAAGAGCAAAACTTTAAATGTTTGTTTTACGAGCGTACAAATATTAATGTTTTATTAGTTTTAATTAGTTAGATTTTATAATGTGATTGCACACTATTTTATGCAACCAGCAACAGGGGACACATCTCAAGTTGAAATGAGTCCTTGAATAAGTATAAGCTGCTTAAACACAAGTGATATCCATTTAATTACTTGATAAATTAGTTTGACAGTGATTCTTTTGGTTGGCTTCATCATCAGCTGCTTAACGGGGTGTATGCGCAATATGTCCATCGTCAGTCACGTGTTGGTCTGTCAATTACATTTGACCAACTGACAGCCAAATGTTGAGTACGCGTGAAAATCAATTTCCCTACAATGACAGACAATTGGTGGCGCACTCAATCAATCATAATCAAGTTTCGAGTACTTTCACTCGAAGACCCTTTTTATAAATGTGCTCTTAGTGCTGTCACGCGCAATAGATTTGTGGTCAGCTTTAGAAGGGTTTGTTCTGCTTCGGAAACTTATAAAACGCTTGTCGACCCATGCAAAAGGCGAAGGCAATAAATCTTTAAAGTAATAAGATTAAATTAAAACAAATGAGTTCATTTGTGTCCGGAGCATACGCGAAACTGGCAAAATTGATGAGGGGACAAAGCAACCAAATGTCAATCATAAAACGGAGTAAAGATAGCGGACATTCCTTTAGCCTGGGTGTGCTTTGAATTTTGCAATATGGATAATAATATTGTTTAGCTTTAATTAACTCACAATTTCAAAATAATTGCTTAGTTTTGCATTTCAAGCGATAAATCCTCATTTATATACATATACATCTTATTTCGCGAGGTAACCAAACCGATTTTCTACACAGTGTATCAAGCTGTGCTATTTTGGGGGCACTCGCAAACACATAAATTTATTTGTGTCTAGCTATAAATAATTTGTGGCGTGAGCTTTGCTGACGACGCGTCGTGCAAAATTCAAAGCCGGTGGCTAATTTGCTTTATTTTATGATCATTCAACGACGCTTGCAAATTTTCACAGATTGTACACGTGTTGAATTATGTGAAAATCCCTCCTCGACTTGCCCATCGCCCTGCGAGCCCACATATCGGCCGTCGAGATTTCTGCTTGTGTGAGTTTTGCCATTCAGAATCATTTGACCGGAAGTGACCAGTCAGCACAACCGTCCCACTTACCTTTCAAACCCCTTCTACACACACTATCTCCCTCTCTGTCTCTCTGACCAGCATTTTGTGCATACTATTTATAGTATATGAGCTCTTTGTAGGCATGCCTAATCATATATGGACGTAAAAAGGCAAATGCCACACACTAGATATCATTGTGTCTGTAGAGTTAACTAGAAAAGCTTGTAGGTCAAAGTTCCTATTGAGAAGAGTACATTAAAGATATCGATTCAATTCGATTTTAGGCAATAAAAATTTGATATTGACTCGGCTTTTTTCTACATCTTGCCGCGCACATCCGTAAACGACGCTTCCATTAAATGCCTTTGCCTTCCGTTCGATGCCGGATGTCCGGACGTTGGAATAGGGGAGCAAACATTTGGCAGGCTTTAAGCTATTTATGATTTTGATTAATGTTCTGGGCATTAGGTAAATGTTGCTTAACATCAGCAAAAACACAGCGTTGCGCCCCTTCTGGCTAATGTTTATTTGCATTTAATGTGTTGTGCCCAATTTTTTGTAACATTTTCTGTTTTTCTCTTTTATAGTGCCACATAGTCATATATCATATTTACCACAGCCACCACAGTTGTAAATGGATTGATTTATTTATTAATAATTTATACTAATTGATTGCTTTTGATTTGTGTACGCTCAGCAATCTAGTTGTTTGTTTTGACAGCCCGCCATAAAAACTGTTTTGACATAACTCACACATACATACATGTATAATAATAAACATTTATAATCAAAGTTTATTGCAAATCATGTTGGTAATAAAAATGCATAAAGTGTTTAGTAAGATGAATATGCAATCAAAATATAAATGGTAATTTCAGCAGTAATAACATTCGGGTTGAGATTTATTTCAGTTGATGAAGCAATGAAAATACATTACTACAAAATATTGTTGAATATTATTTGGTTGTTGTCCATTTCTTAAACTTCTAAAAACTAATGATTGTAAGCCATGATTTTTCCTCCCCCCTGAGTTCGATATGTTTTCTTACACTAAGAAAAAAGAGCACATTTCTTAGCAAAAAAAGTAAATGGTTATGGAAGACTTTTCTTATATGTCTTTAGTACAAGTTAACCAATGGCCTTGGTGTTTATCAAGGTTTTATCAACTGTGTTGGTCCTATGTTTTTGTGGTCCTAGCTAAGGTTTTTTTGTTGATGAACAAAAAAAAAAGGGACATGGCTATTGTTGCAAATTTTTCTATTTTGTCCAGGCAGCAAATTGCTGCCACTGCTGTTGATGTTTTTTTGTTTCTTTTTGTTGTTTTGCTTTTTCATACTTCATCGGACTTTTTGCAATCTTCCATTTTTCGCTGTCGTGCGCCTCAATTGGCATTTATTCTCATTTCTATTTATGGGCGTGCAAGCACCGAAAAAACGAGCTCAAGTCAAGAGGGCGTGGCTTCGACAAGCAATTTAAGGAACCGAAAAGTGCTGGCATTGCCAAAGGACACATGCACTTTTAATTCTCTTTCATAAAACTGCATTTAACAGTCGATTGTGCACATGATTGCCAAACTGCGCTGCAGGCGTTCGCCTCCCAAATAAACTTCATTAAAGTTGTATTTTTCTAAGTGTTAATAAAATCGAATGGAGAATGCAAAACTAAAGCACTAAGAAACAGCAACGAGTTCATGACACTGATGTAAATGTAGTTTCTGTTGCTTACTCATTCGATTAATCAAACAAATCAATAATTCAACAAGTCAACATCTAGGACGAGTAAAACAGACATCTTTTACAGACTTTTGATATTGTCCCTTTGCGTTTTGACTAGCAGTTGGCTGTTAGCCCAGCTATGGAAATCAAATCTCTTGCATTTTCACATAAATTTGTTCAATTTGCGATTGACTTTGTTTGCCGATTAGTTGGATTATTTAAGGAACTCTTTGTTATAGCAAACATTGCAGTTACTCTTTGATTGAGGTTAAATCTATTGTTTTGTTATTCTAACTAACAAATAATAAGATTATTTTACTTAAGATTATTTGCTCCGGTGGCAGAGTTTAATTTGATTCCATCAAAACAATGAACCAACTGTGGCAAAGTCAATATAATGTAAATTCACATTCCCAATCGCAATTCAAGTTATTCCGCTTTGTCATCCTTGATTTAACTATTTAATACAGAAAGTTTTATCCAAAAAGTAAACAGAACTATCAAATGCGTCACAAGTTTATTGTTACTTATTATTGTCTATTTTCATGAATAATGAGCTTAAGCCTTAGTGAATCTACAACATTACTGGATTCCTATAAAAGATGTGTAAGCTTAATGAGAATTACGCTGCAGTAATTTGCATCAACTGAACTTTTTACTCGACAATTGCACCTGAAATTACAGAATGGAAAGTCACGGTAACTGTGTCAAGTGGTCGCTGAACGTAACGCAATTGCTAACAGTTGCACCACCAACGTAGCTCCAGCCAAGTTAAAAAGTGAGAAATCAATTCTACTGCAGACTGGAATGGGGAAGGCTTTTTATGCAGCTGCGACAGTTCAATGTTGCACCCTCTGCTGTTGCTGCTGCTGCTGCTGCTTATGATGATAATGTTGCATGCGACTGAAATAATGATGCTGTTATGTAAAACTTTGACTTGAGTTTGTAGTGGGTCCGCCTCCGTCAACCAACCCATTCTCAGGCAACCGCTGACATGCAAATACTTGCAAATTTATGCAACATTTACCTGAGCGAAGGCTGTAAGTAGAATTAAATATACACGCACACGCACACACACAAAGGTGAACTGCATCCACATTTTTGCATATATATATACTTGCAATGATGGCATTATAGTAAAAGCTGAATAAGGTCCGCCTCGGGGACAGTATCAATCAGCTTACAGTAGTGCAGTTAAAGCACATGATATTCTTGCCTCTACTTATGCTGATGATGTGGCTGGTGGTGGTGTGCGGCTTAAAGGTTCTTATTTGTCCGGTATGCAACATTTTGCAACATTACGTATACGCATCTGTCGAAGGTCGTTAAAAAGGTGCGCACTGATTGCATAGCAAACAAACAGCAATAATAACACAAGCCTTTAAGTGCTTTTACATATTTCAACAATTTAAGCTGACGTGCAATTATTTTGCTACTTGATTAACTGGTGAAGGCCGCACAGTGGACTGAAATGCAAACAAAATGATGATAGTTTGGGACTCACAACAATCCATTAGCATAAATAATAAGCGTATTATTATAAGCCATCTGCAACTATAATACAGTTCGCATGCTTGAGGCACTCTATGCTCGTAATATACCATTGTAAGCTGGTATTAGGTAAGGGATAATTAATCTACAAAGGCAGCGCCCAATTTTCTATAACCGTTTGAATGCAATCGTGTTTGATAGACTCGTTTCCACAAAATGGTCGAAATGGCCGCCCAATTGAATTTACGCCGATATCGGCCCCTATGGACAAGCAATGCAGCGAGGCTTCCAATTTATGGCATATCAATTTCAATGGGTTAAACGGACGCCACTGAGAACCGCCCCTGGTTGATTTGTTTGCCGTTGGAGTTTGCATGGTGTTCCATTGATTTTCAATTTGTGTTGCGGCACGTGAAGTTTTTCTGCTTCACTTGATTTTCCTACTACACAGAGTGTTTGTATTTACCTAAGCGGGTAAACACTGCCGGCCCCATCGCTCTTATACTTATGCTGATGGCGGCCATTGCAAAGCATTGATGCATGCCACAGCCCTTTCTAAATCGTTGATGCCTGAGGTTTAGCGTAAATTGAATTAATTTAACCACACTTCATATGATAAGTTCAAATACAAAGATCAACAGCAAACTTAAGCACAACATCAAATTAAGTTTGGCATATGTGCTCTGCATACTAAGCACAATAATTTGGGAGCTTAAACTAACGAAAATTCCACAATGCTATAAATGCTCAAGAAGCTTATCTTAACAGGCTATTTGATTAAATGCTATAATCATACAATTGATAATTATGAGTATATATCATCTTGAACTATTAATGTTCGATTTATTACTTATATTATTTCTCTAATTTATGTTACTTTATCTATAGCTCTCATATCAGCTTATTAATATTTGCTAATACTGAATTCCCATAAATAAATAATTTACAGTGATTTACTGCCCAATATCAATAAATTTTAAATGGTAGTTGCATATATCACATTATGGTAAGAGTTGATGTCAACTGACGCACTTATTTGCCATTTTTAATTGGTTGCCGCATTTAATTTCCGCTTTTGTTACTATCCAATATATTGTACATTTATGCAGTATTCGCATTTAAAACGCTGATAAATGTGTTTCGGAAAAAAGCGAGTAATTATGCGAAAGCTGGCAGTCAAATGAAATTCAATGTTTTGTCCCTTTGCGCGGCATTCAAGTGGTGCTAAAATGGTCCATACAACGTCAATGAATCAGTTTGACGCCCTTATCATAATAATTTAATTAAACTACGCAGCATACGTGTTGTTCAGTTAATGCTCATACTTTGCACCTATTATAAATAAATAAGAGTGCCACTTCGCTGCCTGCAAAACTGGCAACAGAGCAACGAACTATCTACGCTTCTGAATAATAAATAAATGTGGACTCAATCAAAACAACTTCATCAGTGAAACACTTAAACTTAAAACGAATTACTCTTTGTTATGTTTTTGCTTATTTAAAAGTAATGTTCTTTACATGCATTTCCTTTTTGATCCAAATAACCGTAAGAATCAATTGACAATGAACTTTCTACTCGACTGACAGTTGGAAAATCAAAATGTATGGAAGGGATTTTTTTTTTAATTTTCGTTGTTTGCAATTGCTTCTTCTTGTGCTGTTTACCCTTCACTGAGCAAACAGCGGAACGATGAAAAGTGCCAACAACTTTTAGTTTCGATAGTTTTCCATATTTTCTTTGTGGGT
Organism: Scaptomyza flava; assembly: GCA_030179655.1. NCBI lineage: Eukaryota > Metazoa > Arthropoda > Insecta > Diptera > Drosophilidae > Scaptomyza > Scaptomyza flava. The sequence continues at coordinate 18,976,867 of JARNME010000404.1, forward strand.
CAAGAACGAAGGACGTCACCCTTTCTGCCTTGGCTCGGCCTCAATTACGAGACAGAGCACAAATCATTAAACAAAATAATAATTTCCGCAAGGGACATGCGAAATACCGGAATAGGGCCGGAATCAAGGAACCGGGGAGTCCGTTGAGAACAGAGACAAGGACAAGTACGACAAATTGTGGGCAATACAAAAGACACACAAACACACGCACGTTGTGAGAAAACTCTTAACTGTGCCACACAAATACACACACACACACAAACACACATGGAGCTGAATCTGAGCAAATTCCAAATGTCAACTGCAGGGCGTTAAATTGTCGCAATGTGTGTGAGAGGTAAAAAGGGATGCTTTTCCATTTAATATGCTGACCTTTCGGTCCGCGCCTTTTAAAATCACTAGTAAATCTCTCAACATAAATAAACGCAGCTCCCATTACTACATTTTCTTGTGCGTTGGTACATTCAATGGGCTTCAACGCCCTATTTGTTATGGCCCCAAACAGAAAACGTTTACAGTCCACAATTTATAGAGAGTAAAATGGAAATTATTAAAATGTGAAATTGTGAAAAAGGTTTTTAGCTCTGCTAATAATTTGCATACTTTTCGGCGCGCGATATAAAACTTTTGCTCCTCAATTCTCATATCTCACTTTTCACTTGCTCTCCAGCTCAGGCATACACGCACATTGCCCGGCCAGATGCTGCTCCTGCTGCTAACAAGCAATGCGTCCCGTCAGCAGTTGTTGGATTCTTGGCACTACTGAAATTAGAACGCGCTAGAGCATTAAATTTTCACACTTTTCGCAAAGCACAAACAAAATAAACGCGCACGCAAACTTTAAGCACGCCCCCGTCTCTTCCTTGCGCGCAATGCCGCATGCCAACAACCGCAAAAGCCACAAAAAGTTGCACGAATGCAAAAATGCGACAAAAAAAAGAAGTGAAATTGCTTCTCAAAAGCGAGTTTTTCCTGGGCTTTTTGCCTACGCTCCGGTTGCTATTCACCAGTTTCACGCAGTGGACAGTTTGCCAGAAGCTGTCGGATGTTGTAGCCCCCAGCTCCAACTATAACTTCAACTGAAGCATCAACAACTCAACCCATTTTGTTGCCTTCCACTTTCGCGCCATCCACGCCCTTCCCATATATCTTCTTCTTCTTCTGCTTTTTTGGTAAGTACAACAACAAGAGCCGCCCATTCATCCCTTGGCCACATAACAGCGGTACTTATCCAACTTGTCAGTTTGCGTGTGGTCGAGCAGCGAGTGGCTTTTTCGGCTTGTTGATTCATCTCAGTGGAGGATACAATTAGCAACACTTTCAGCGATAACAATACGAAACAACAGTAAAGTGAAAGAGCTATTTATAAAGACAATTTCTACCGAATCAGCTCGCAATGATTGCAAAACTCTCAAGCATTCTAGAAAATATCGACTTGTAAATTCAAGCAATGTAACAAAACATGTTCATCACCAAATAAAGTTGTAGAAAAATATTGGAAATAAACTTAAATTGCTTCTGGTTGAAGGTGACTATGATTTAATATCCGTAAAGCAAAAGACGATTGTAGGGCAATAAACTGAAATGAGAATGGCTTCAACTGAAAGTTGTTGCAAGTTTCAGAATATTCCCCTTCAGCTCTCTGCAAAATTAAACGAACGTACATATTCGAGTATATGGATGCTGTTTGCTGGGTAAATAAAACTGAAAACAAATGAATACAAATGTGAAATAAACTAAGTTCTGGTTCTGGGCAAAACGAGCAGGAATGGACGCTGCAGTTGCCCCACAAGTAATGCAAGAGAGGTGGACGAGGACCGACGCGTCCTGTGAAAGCTGCAACTGAATTTTGGTGCTGCTGCTGCTATAACAGCTGTTATTGTTTGATATTTTCCATGCTCATCTTTGCTTGCAGCCAACAACAATGGAACAAGGAAAACAAAGAGCCAAAACTAAGAGACTTGGCCAAGTCATTAATGGAAATGCACTACAGTTAGGGCGAGTGGTAACAAACAAGCAGCTGGTGCTGCCCAAACTCTATTACCCATGCGCCATGATAGCCAGCACAAAATTGTTGATAAAAAAACAGTTAAGAATAAGCCCCAGAATTCAAAGGAAAAAATTATATCGTATTATTGTTGTTAGTTTAGCGTGTTTTAAGTCCTGTTTCAAGTTAGCCGTAAAGTAAATCCATAAAAAAGAAGTCAGAGATAAATGGTTACCAGCAAGTAAGGAAATAAGCAGAAAAAGGAAGTTTAAATTTTTCCATCCATGTTTGCTTATGATTATGCATAACTGGCCTGAACACAGATTTCTAGTTGCTGCAGCTAACCAGCAATTTCTTACCTGATGTTGAATGTGGTTTGGGGCAGGATTGCATAAAAACCAACTAGAAGATGACAAAGTATTTTTTGTGTTTGCTTATGCAAAACTCATTTGACTGTAGCAACAAAAACCCAGTTGAAAGACAAAGCTACGCAATGAATTTCTAAGTTGTTGTAATCCACACACAAAGTGATGAGGCAACAGGGAAAAATAAGATATGGAGATGAAAGGCAAGTCACTCCAATTTCAAAAACAATTCACAATGGAATTATGACTATATAAAATTGCATTAAGAAATGCAAAAAATGTATATTTCGTAGCAAATAATCGAAAAGAAAATGTATATTTTATTTAAATAATTTTAACTTTAGCAAACAAACAAAAATAATCGAATTGCAATTTTTGATACTTCATCAAGCATCAGTTCCATAAACTGCCAATTATTTCTGTGTATTCTTATATAAAGCTATGGAATTCAAAAAAGCAATTTCAAGTTTCGGCTCAAATGGAACGTAAACTGAATAAAGCATCTCAATACTGTGTATACCTTACCTTCCAGTCCCTATCGATTGATTTATTGAAAACATATAAATAGTCCTATATGAAAACAGGATTCAACTTTTCCACTCCCTTATTTAACACACATACATGATACATAAAAAATATATATGACTGCAGGAACTCAGCTAATTTTAAAACTCTCGCACCTCGAACTCAGTATTCAATATCAATAAAGTCTGAATATAAAATAATTTTTATTCACCTTTCACACGTATTATTTAGTAACCAAAAGTTTTGTTTTTCACAAAAATAAAAATAACACAGAGAATTAGTTATGGTCAGAACAAATGTATAGTAAGTAATCTTGAATATTTAAATACACTTTCTGTACATTATTTGAACTTAATTCAAATTATTTTCAACTTCCCATTATTTATCGAAAGAGTAATAAAGAATATTTTATGAATCAATTAAAATTAAAAAGTGCACCAACATCCCCTTTTGAACGTTTTAAATACAGAGTATACAAACGGCAGGTGTAACAAAGCCCAAAACCAAAAAACAAGTGTAAAACAAAGTTTAGTAAACAAACCAAACCCAAAATGATTTGCAGTTTTATGTAACTGAAATAGTTTGCTAAATTCGCGCAGAAAGAGAGAAAGGGAGAGAGAAAGTAGCAGAGAGAAAGAGAGAAAGAGAGAGAGAGAGAGACCACAGATAGTAAAGTTAAAGTTTGAGTACGATGTGGGCGCTTTTAGAATGGACTTTGATTCGGTTTCGGCTCAAAGCGAATCGAATGGAATTGAAGTTTACTTTCAATGCTTATATCAAACCATTCGAACGCAAGCAGATTTGGTTAAACTACTTTAAAGAACCATCCACATGAGCATAGTAGCCATACACATGAGATGGTTCTGAGTAGGTCAGCAACAACAGCGCAAATGTAAAACTTCTTTAAGTGACAAAACTAGACAACACAAATGATGCAGTCTCGTACATTTTGGAACGCTTTTATTGTGGTTTGACTATCGGGTTCTTTGCCAAAACGAATTAGATATTTGAAAAAATAGAGACGAAAGCAAAAAAGGTGCTGCCCAAAACTTTGCCTCAATACTATATGTTGCAGGAGTGTTCTGCACATAGACCACAAACAACAACTTTTTCGGCAGGTTAACAAAAGGCACAGAGTGCAAACGTATATTCGTATTTTCTGTTTTTGAAGGCAACATTTGTCGCCCCATTCTTTCCTTTTTTTGGCAGGGCTCTGAGCAAAGAAGAGGCGTGCTGGGTGCCTGAAGGTAGCACATATACCAAGGACAGGAAGCATCATAAAAATAAATGAAAAAGGTCACATTGTATTGGTTGTGAGACAATTTAACACAGGCAAATGTGTGTGCAACTGTAATTTGTGTGCCGTTCTTGCCAGCAGCATCAAATGTTGAACTACACTCCCACTTCCAACCACCCAACCACTCAAACAACAACAGCAACACCCACAATATATACATATGTGGCACATAGTAAATAGTTTCAGCTTGGGCTCGCTCCTGAAGGTGTGGTGGGGGAAAATTTTTGGGGTGGCATAATTTTGCATTTGCTGTTGCTCTGTTTTGTTTGTGTGGGCAAAGTATTTATGTACCAGTAGCTTGTTGTTGGCTTTTCATTTGTTGTCCTCACATAGACACACACACACACACAGACACGCATTCAATCCACAACAAAGCCCACACACATGTGGCCAAATGAACATGTTAAGTTTTCAACAGCTATAAATTATTTCTTTAACAGCCTCTCTACTGTTTTTTTCCTATACTTTGTTAAACGATCCTAAATGAATATAATTTATTGTGGTCATTACGAGGGGCAAAGCCAAACACCATATTTGCCTGCCACCCAAAGCAGAAATGCAATTTAGACCCTCAACTGGCATAGTTTATAGTATCTGTTCGTACATAGTCATAAACTTTCTGCTAATACGGTTACGCTTGAATAAAAAATATTGCTTTGTTTCCGGCCACTTGATTCCATTTCTAACATGAACAAAGACTATATTCTATTAGCATCTCAACTATCGATAACAACTATTATTTTCCAAACGTTTTACTCAGTAATTTTAATATAAAATGTACGCTTTCAATATTAAATGGAAGTACTTAGCGTTTAAATTAACTTCTTCATTATTTATATCAAAATTCATAGAGGCAATTAAAGACTTTGTATCTTTTATGTACCTTAATACTTTTGCAAAGCTCTAAATAACGCTTTTTTGATCACTATTTAAACATATGTTTGAAATTTATAACCTGATTCTAGTTCGCTTGATTAAGAACTACTCTTTAATAACTCTAGGTTGGACATTGGTTGATCCAAAGTCACCCACAAAAAATAATGGCGCATAATGCGCACTACCAAGTAAAAGTTTAGTTTTGGTTGTATAAATATGATAAATTAGTATTATAGGTTATTTGTAAGATAATTCCTCTTTCACAAGAAATCTGTAGTAACGTCATATCGACCGTTTTAAATATTAATAGTAGTTGATCCAATCAATGCTATAATAAAACCGACATTATGCGAATTTCTAAGACAACAATTTGTAAGTAAAATCAAAATTATGTCTTGAGAGGATAATAAAAATTTAGTAGGTACGCGCTGCTGGTGGTATGGATTGTACGGATCCATCCAAGGTTTTATCGATGACCGGTCGGTATTTGATTGTTGTACATCCCAGGTCATCCAATGCAAACGTCAAAGTGTGCTTGCGCCAATGATCCTTAATATCTTTCCTTTCCTGACCCTCAAGGGGTTTGCTATAATCGTACTCATCCACACGCATTTTGAAATCCTCACGAGCATGCGATCCTCTTGACTCCTTGCGATTCTCCATCGCAGTTACAATGTGCACAGCATTGGCCAACAAATTTTGCAGCTCCAATGTCTCGACAAGATCCGTATTCCAAACCATTGTTCTGTCCGTCACCTTAACATCCTTGAACTCATGACACAACTCCATGACTTTTTCAAGTCCCTCCTTAAGCAGCTTTCCCTCGCGGAAAACTGCAGCATGCCTTGTCATAATGCGTTGAAGTTTGATTCGCAGGGCGGCCGTTGGATTTTTCCCATCAGCATTGCGTAACTTTCTAAAGTTATCCATGCTATCATCAGTGGCGTTATTGCACACATCGGGCAGTGTATCACCCGGGCAGTTGTTAGATGCAATATCCACAGCACAAGAGCGACCAAAGACAAGCAAATCTAGCAGAGAGTTGGCACCCAAACGATTGGCACCGTGTACCGAGGTACAAGAAGTCTCACCGCAAGAGTAAAGACCCTTGACAATTAGCTCCTCCTCTTGAGCATTCAGAGAGACAACGCGACCCATAAAATCGGTGGGTACACCGCCCATATTGTAATGCACTGTGGGCAATACAGGAACCGGTTCCTTGGTCACATCCACTTTAGCAAATATTTTCGCAGTAGTCATGATGCCTGGCAACCGTTCGCGTAAGATTTTTTCATCGATATGATGAAGCTGCAAGTGAACATGATCCTTTAGTGGACCGCAGCCATTACCCTCCAGCACTTCCAAAGTCATGGCACGAGCCACAACATCTCTGGAGGCTAGATCCTTGGCCTCTGGGGCATGTCGCTCCATGAAACGTTCACCTTTTGAGTTGACAAAGAAACCACCCTCACCACGCACACCCTCCGTGATGAGGCAGCCGGCTCCGTATAAGCCAGTGGGATGGAACTGTACAAACTCCATGTCCATAAGAGGAAGTTTAGCTCGCGATACCCAAGCGTTCCCATCTCCAGTGCAAGTATGCCCAGCAGTGGTAGAGAAATATACCCTTCCACAGCCGCCGGCAGCAACTATAGTATTATTAGCGATAAAGCGATGAAAGGTGCCATCATTTAAGTTCCATGCCAGGCAGCCCAAGCAACGTGCCTCAGCCATAATTAAATCCAGCACAAAATAGTCAACGTAATAGTGGCAGAGATCACTGTACTTCAGCGTCTGCCCATAAAGTGTGTGTATCAAAGAGTGTCCAGTACGATCTGCCACGGCACAGGCGCGCTTTGCCATTCCTCCTTTGCCAAAGCAGAGTGTCTGCCCGCCAAAAGGACGCTGATAGATCTTGCCGTCCTCCCTGCGCGAGAAAGGCATTCCGAACTGGTCAAGCTCGTAGATAGTTTCTGCAGCCTCGCGGCACATGTAATGGATGGCATTCTGATCACCCAGCCAGTCACTGCCCTTCACCGTGTCATAGAAGTGATACCTCCAGTCATCCTTATCCATATTGCTTAAAGCGGCATTTATGCCTCCTTGCGCAGCCACAGTATGCGAACGCGTGGGAAACAGTTTCGACACCATTGCAGTTTTAAAGCCACGCCGAGCCAGCTCGAAGCCAGCTCGCATTCCAGCGCCTCCAGCTCCAAGTACAATTGCATCGTACTTATGATCAATCATCTCATAGTCTGCATCACAATCACGTAGCTGTTGGGACACGTGAAAACATCGATTCGTGTTACGAAAACAGCCTTCAATTACTTTTTGTACTTTTAATAGATGCATGTTGGATAAAACTGATTTTATTCGTTTGCTATAAAAGTGTATTAATGATTAGAAAAATAACTTCAAAGTGTACTTTTTGTGTTTAGTGTTGTAATAATATTAATGCAAAGAATTGTTTGACATTTTTTTTTATTTCAACAACTTACTTTATATAATTTAAATATTTGACACATTATCAAATCAACATATTTTGAATTCAAAACGAAAACCGAATTCGGTTACAGATCTACAAAAGCTGGACGAGCGCATAACTCGAGTATAGTGAAAAACAAAATGGATACCAATTTTAGTTTTTAGCTCAAAAAATTCCCCTTTCAAATCTGAAACAAGCTATTTCAATGCAAGATATTATAGTTTGATATTATTTTCTTCGTCGTGAACGTTTGTTTGGCCCCTGACTTTGTCAAGATCATATTGTTTTATCAGCTGTTGTTTGTTAAGTAACACTTAAGCTAGTATAAGTTAGTATTAGTTGGCTATACGCATCGTCGACGTTATCTTCTTCTTGCCATTGGTCGAACTAAAAGCTAGACATTTCCAGGAAAAATCCTCAAAGCGGCAAGTAGAACGAACTCAAAGAGTATGGCAATCGGCGATGGTTGCAAACAGTTGATAGCCATGGCAAACAGCAAACAGGGTCGGGGATCGGTTAGGGGCGGCACAGTCGGCGTTTGTGCCCATGTCCGGCAATATGCAAACATACTTAAAAGATACGAAGAATACGAACACGAATTACACCGCTTTTTGGCCTGGCCAGAGACGAGAGCAAACAAACGCAATATGCAAATGTCGTCTTCTATAAGCAAATACACAAAGTAGACGGGCAACAAAACTAGGCAACAACATGCAGTAGGTATTATGGTAGGCAGATCCTAGGCAGCGCCAGGGGCAGAGACAGAGGCGATAAACGAAAGACTTGGAACACGAACTCGAACTTGAACTTGGGCGAGCTCATTGGATATTCCCGACGGCAGCTCGGCTGCTAATTGCTCTCGGCCTGCTACAAAGGATACTTACGATCTGCCGGCCTGCCAACGAGGACAACAACCGTTTGTGCATTTCCGTATGTTTGGTTTATGAGTTTACAACCTCAGCCTAATTGAGGCGGGGAAATTCGCTTAGGCCGGCCATAAAATCGAATTGTTTGCAAACACAAGCAAAAAGGATTTGCCATAAACTGGCACAAAACGATCCTACAATACGGTGTGGTAAATATTTAGGGCAAGGTCGCGACAAGATATACATTGATGTTGTCGTTTCCAAGTAAGCCCAGCCACGAGACCGAAAGCATTTCCTTCAAATGAAATGTTCACATCAGTTTGTTAATGAAACTGCGACAAACTCGCGTTCTTAAATAACTAACCAGGAGCAAGGCTATGAAGCAACACATTAATTGCATTCCCGTTCAAAGCAATTCAATTTGTGTTTAATTTGTTTTTGTTTTGTTATGTGCTGTCTATGCTTTTAGATATGTTACGCTTACATATGATTTCTTTAACTTTTTAAATTGAATCTTATAGTTTGTTGATTCTTCTCATTTACTCGACTGTACCGCCAAGTTGTGAGCCTCTTAGATATAGGCAGTGCCTCTGTTTGCCTTTTAGCGTCACAGTCTGATCAACGTTTTGCCCAATCCCCCAGCCCAGCGGTGGCGGTCCATTGACGCGCGGCGGCTTTGGCTTGAGAAAGAGGAATCATAGATCGAATCGTTTGACTAGTAACTCAACAGGCAGCTCAGCACACAAAAGCGACTGATATTGAAAAAACACGAACAAGCTCTAAATTATTTCAAAATAAAAAATATAACCAAACAAACAAAACACCACAAAGTTTGATATTGATTTTTCTAATATCGCTTAATTTTTAGCCATTTTTTTAATCGAGTTCACAATCATGGGAATCCAAAAACCAAATATTTAAATAATAACTTTTTCTCATGTTACTTTACATATAACATTTACATAACATTTATTCAGAATGTAATAATTGCATGTCATCAAACCAAAGCGGAAAACTTCCACACAGATTTTCATTGTTAAAATAATACCATTTCGGCTTATATGGTGTATATATATTAAGTCTAGTCAATTAATACTCAACACTTCGACAGAAGTGGTTAAAGCAGGTTTAAGCCTTTCTCCACAAATGCAAAGTATAAAATCGATTAAATTTTTTACGAGGCGAATTCATGTGAATATAATTATTAAAATGGCATTTAATTGAACTTAATTGAAAAAATGTTTAATTCACAACCATGTCAAATCCAGAGCGCCTTTTGAGTTTGTTGTGTTAACCCCAACTTTCAGCTCCGCCCCGAGATGTTCGCTAGACATACATACATACATTTTGTCCAACATACATACGTACGTTTTTCGGCCAGTTCGTGTTTTTGGCTACATATGTAGATGCTTTGTGGTTAAATGTTTACAGCTCAAAATTCAGCTGAAAAACTGAACACCAGAAAAAATGTGTGTTAAGAAACCAGTTTCAGGTAGTACAACAAAACGTTGTGGAAAAAATATACAAAGTTTTAATTGGTTGCGCAAACAAAAGCACAAAACGAGCGTCTAAACAAATCGAAGCCACTCAGTCGGCGGTCAAAGTAGCGAACACACGTAGATCTGATATGACTTGGTAAGGTGTTTGAATATCAATTTTTACTTTGTAATAAAAAAATTTAATAACTGGCGCATGCAAAACTCCCATAGATATAGACAGAGATCCATTTACGTTATGGTGTTCTAGGAGGTCAGGTGGCGATCACGCTTCAAGCGAACGTATTCAACGATCGACTTGCTCATGTGCTTATGAATGATATTCAAAATTGGAAAACCAGAAACCTGAAACTGAGTCTTCTTACGACCCTACCCGCCTGTCTGTCCGCCTGCCTGCCTTTCGGGTCCAAAGCGATGGCGAGCTATAAGATTGAGCGAGAGGTTCGTGCTGTCTACTCACGCTTACCTGTTAGAAGGTGTGGCTAAGCCAGTTTGTGCCACGTTTGTGATTCATTGCAAGAGCGAGTGAATGCGATGGCAAGAGATTTTCACTCAGCGGCAATGGCTGAGAAAGAGTTGAGAATCAGCCATTGAGCCAAACGCGTAAACAAGATGGCAAGTCGGCCAAAAAAGAGAAATAGAGGTACAAGCAACGAACGCCGACAGCTAAAAAGCAAGCACGGCTTGTGATGGTTGAAAAAATTAGCACCGATCCTCAATCATTAGCTAGGTAACGGTGGCAACGCAAACAACAAACGCACTCGACGGCAGCCCGAAAATTCACTCGCACGACGACGGCAAACTGGAAAAGTTTTACAGACAAAAAAAAAAAAAAGAATAAATAAAAAAATCAGCGCAAATCGTTGAGCGATTCTTGCTCTCAGTGCCTGCTAAATCGGTATCGGTGAACTTGTGTATTAAGTGTGAAACAAAACTGAATAAAACGAAATAATTAAAATAATAAACGATTAAATAAATATAACTACAGTGAATCGTGGCTGGTGTGTGACCAAGTGCGTGATCCACAATATCGTTACATATCAATATTGATAATACGTATAAAAAGGATTACTATAGTAAAACGCCGCCGGTGTCAGCCGGTAAATATATATCTTAAAATTTGTAAGTTTGTTGTTGATTTATAAACTTTATTTAATTTTATATGCAACATATATGTATGTATTATTCTTAACCTGAATACTATTATGCTGTATGATTTCGGGAGAAACAAATTATTTAAATATGCTCCAAAAGATATCAAAAACCGGATATGAAAAAAAGGTTATAAACTTTGTGCTTAGTTCACCGCCTTTTAGCAGAAAAGAGTGTTAATTAGGACTCATAACGACCAAAGTTGAAATCACTTCTTTTAAAATATTATTTTCCAAAATACGCCAGTTTTTATTGTTAGCTTAAGCTTGATTTCTCTGACATTAAAGTATGAGCAAAATTCCATAAACAGCAAAGAAGGTAGATTGGCAAACATTTCACAAACTTTACTTACTTTATCTATTGAGGTTGTTAGCGCTTAAAGTCCGGTTTTTAATTATTAAAAAACAAAAAAATTTATCTCTCTCGTTCTAACAAAAGCTTCCATTTGATAACTGTTGAAATGGGAGTGTAATAATAATCGCAAATTCTGATTTCAGATATCATTAGTTGCGTTGAAGTTAGTACATACTTGATATGAAAACTAAATGTGTGCTACAGCTAAAATTAACTTTACACCCAAAACGTATTACCTGGTATTTGCATTATTACTAAGTAAGCTAAAGCTATGTCAATGGGAAAAGTCATTTTCTACTTCAACTGTACCAAATTCCTCAAGTCATTTCAGCTTCAATGCTCAAAGAATAAATACAACTTGTCATCCTGATCAATTACTATGCATACCTTAAATTATGCAAAACGCATATTTTTCCGGCGAATTCGAATGATGACAGACCACTTTTCAATGTTATATTAAGTTTCTGTTAATTTGCATTTTCATATACTTCATATGTATAAATAGAAAGCACAAATTTAATGCAAATTTTCAATTGGCAAGCCCATTTAAGCCAACGTGTGAAAATCAAATATTAAATCTAAACACTTACCCGAAAAATGCGTTCAAATTTACAAAACACTAAATTTGACACCCCAAAAATCCATTCAACACTTCGACAGCAAGTGACAAAAACTGCTATTAATGATCCTAATAATAACTCTAATAATATAAAACAGCAGTAGCCCACGCGACACTCTTGCTCCGAAACGCAGCCGTGGCCTAGCAATAATGTTCACACGCAAATTAGGAGGGACATAAGAATTTGCTTCTGCCAACAACGCCGCAGGCATTTTAATCGGCTACGGCAGCAGCAGTAGCGGCAACAACAACTGCGGGGAGCCACACCACTGCAGAGTGTACAATTGGCCAGCTTAGAGCAATGCTAACCAATTACGACGCATATGAAAATTATCCTATTAAATACAAATCAAAAGAGCCAAGGAATTTTCACCCCCGCTTGTCCCACCTTCTTTCCCCCGCTCCATCCCGCCAACATCCAGCGTTGTGCGTCCGAGTTTAGTACTTGACAAATGCTTACTAATTAATTACAGTTTGTACAAAATTTTAGTATGCGTCTCATAAAGTGCGTTTATCAACGCCTGTTGGCCAAGCGTGAAGTGTGCAGAAAACAAAAGTGTGACAATATATTTTTTGGAATGCCACGCCCACAACTACCCAAAGTAGTTTTAAGGAGTTGTGGCCTCGGATAATTTTTGACCTGTCGTCATAGTGAGACATGCAATGAAATGTGATCCATAGCCAGTAGCTAAATTTTAATATGGTTTATTTTCATGTAAAGTGATGTGTGAAATTTAGCAAATCGTTTTGATCGCCACCGATAAGCTGTCAGCTGGGAACGTCAATGCCACCCGCCAACGGCTGTTAAGATACTATAGCTCGTATCCTGATCAGGTGTGAAATGCGAAACGCTTCGGGATACGCCTTTGTTATAATCGCTTTAATTTATGTGCCAAATTTTGAAGATATTTTAGAAGTGTGATTAAAGATAAAAATAGTGTGTGTCAGTGTACGTTTTATTAACTCTTTGTGGAGTCATATCAAACTTGTTTATTAGGTCCTGCGTTTGAATAGCATACTGATTTTCTATATTTAAGAAAAATAACATTTATTTAAATCGTTCTATTCTGAAAAAACCTAAAGTTAATGATTCCTTCTTGGGAAAAATATTAAGCACAAAATTTTATATATATATATATAACTTTATGCAAGTCAGTAACAATTAAATGATCATTAAGTGATTTTCATATGAATGAATGCTCATTTGTGGTATCTCTAAAAGCCTCTCAAACCTTAAAAATAAATTGTAAATTCCTACAGACAGAGAGTATTATAGAAAATAGTCTGAGTAAACATCAAAGTCACGAAATCATTCAAAAATCAACATCACAAAGTGGTTGGGGAAAAAAGTTCAGCCAAATGCTTCATGGCAGCCATCAAACGCTAAAGTTAAAGTACACAGATACACACACACTCACTCACACACACACATTGAATGAAATACAAACGCGTGTTCAGACAGCATACAAAAACGGCTTTTGATTAGGCCCCTGTGATGGAGAGCGTTGCAAACTGTTGTGGAATACACAAAAAAAAAAACTTCCCAAAACTTATACATATGTACATATTAAGTGGGTATGTACTGTGTTTGTGTTCGTTATGGGATGAATACACACGGGCGTTAGTTACAATGGAACTACTATGAATAGAAAATTTAATCATATGACAAATTTAAATAAAGTACGAATCGGCATTCAGCTTTCAACAAGCACTTAAATACTATGAAAATTATATGTATTTACGCTTAATATATATTGTAAGAAATAGTTGTTTAAAATCTGCATTGAATGATGATTATCTGTGAATCCTCTCAGTGTTAAATAAGAGCATCACAATCCAATTAATTGAAGGTCTCTACTTCAGCAACCAGATCAACTGTGATTAGAGTTGCAAATATTCAGTTAAAGGCATTTAATTACATTTATGACAAATGGACATTTTATGATGACAAACTGTTTAAGTTAAATCAAAAACTCTCAGAATATGGAACAACTACAACAATTTTGGATATGTCAAAAGAACAATACGTTCTAAACATATCACATAAATACTTCGAAACATCTGAAGTTGACCCATAAAAATCCTTGCTACAAGTTTTTGGGGTTGAATTTAGGTGCTCGCAGCACCGTCGGCATTTCACCTCCAATTTCGTAGCACAATAAAAACAAACAAAACAATTAATACATTTTGTTAATTTATGATTACAAAACATTGCGAGAAACACTTTCAGTGCCAGACCAGAATTTAGACATCAGACCAGGCATATTTTAAGCGCATGTTGTGTTTTGTATTTTTTCTTAGCCGCCGCCGCTGCTGCTTTTACAATACAATCCGAGCACTGTCCCTGGGCTATGGCCGACCCGGAGTAAACAGAGGTGTTTGTTGCCGTTGCCACGGCCATAAATAAAAAGGGTGCCCGCTGTTTATGGCCAGCAAGCCAGCGAGTTAGCCAGCATCCAAGCAGCGTCTGAGGTTCATCGGAGTCTGAGAGTGAGTCGGACAGTCAGAGTTTGAATTGGAGTCTCAGGCATGGGCAAGGCATAACTAAAGTGTGCAATATAATTAAAAGCCGACAACAGACTTTGGATCGACCATTCCTCTAATGCGCCGGGGACAGTGCTGTAAAGTTATAAAGTGCTGGAATGATGCATCGTCGGCCGGCCAGGTCAAATGTCTTTGATGTAATTCCAATGTCAATTTACGAATACTGTATTTGAATAGCGCGAACTATGAAGTTGTAATGTTTAAGAAACTATTAACTACCATTTAAAGTATGTAGTATATAATAACTAATGTTAAAACCTAATTTGGATCGAGATTTGGAAGAGTATTTTGTTAAAAGTCTTTTTATATACAATATATGAGTAAATCGAAGCGGATTTTGTAAAAATAAAATTATTGAGAAATTTACTTAATTTTCCTTAATAAAACTATTTAGCTATTTTGTTTAAAACAATTCAACTTTTATAAGCTGTTAGAAAGATTAAAATGTAAAAAATTATGTCATTATCAAACTGATATGTAACGATTTGTCTCTTTAATTTTGAAATAATATTATAAATTTGACAATATTTAACCAATATACATTTTTTTTAGTTTTTATATAGTCATTACCACATCACAAATAATTTAAAGCTTCAAAATGTTTCCTCCCTCATACGATTATTCCAAACTTTGCAACTATTTAAAAGTTTCCACTTATGTTGATCAAATAAGCACTAACCGTGTATAGGGCTCGAAAATTGACTTGACTTTACATAGCTTTGCTCAACTGGAATAATAAGATAAAAAAAATAAGCAACTGTATTAAATACTTTTTATTCTCTCTCCCTTTTTTATATAGTCAATTATTTGATCTCTTAAGGCGCTTGATAATTGACTTACAGTATAAAAACGTTTTGCTAATAAGTGGTTTCCTTTGTTGTCTTCATTTTGCAGCAGACATGACCACATCCCACATCTTGTCCGCCGTGGATCCCACAACTGGTCTTAATGGAAATGTGGCAGCTGGTGGAGGTGGGGGTGGTGCTGGCAGCAGTTCTCCCTCACCACAAAATGCAGTACACAATGGACACGGACATGGGCATGGGCATGGACATGGTTTAAGTGGTCTCGGCAGTGCAGTTGCAATGGCCGCGGCAGGCGCTGGCGGTGGTGGACATCGCACTGTCGGTGGTGCTGGCAGCCCCAATGAACTGGATCGCAATCTGCGGGTCTCGCTGGATGATCGAGAGCTGTGGCTGCGCTTCCAAAATCTTACCAACGAGATGATCGTCACTAAGAATGGCAGGTGAGTTGTGAGTCGAGTGTGGTTGGGGGCCCTTTTTCTTGCAGTGGATAAAGTGTTAAATGGAAGTTAACGTGGACAACAACATTTCCACGCTGGCGATTGCGGCGCATTTTGTTTTCCTATGCAAATTGGCAATGAGTTGTTTGCTGTTTTTTTTTCTCGTTTTGCGCTTTTGTTTTTGCTGCATTGAATTTTCATATGGTGCTGTTTGCACCTTATAATGAAGCGTTAACGTTTCTAAAGCTCCGCATATACAAATATATAAACACATTATGTATAGTATGTATTTATTTACATGTGAGCGTTTGTCGAAATATCTAAAAATATTTACCAATGTACCAGTACACATACACATGTATACATATATATGTACTATATACATGGATATATGTATGTTGGTGTGCGAAACGCGCTTAGAACTTGGTCAACACCGTCCCGTTGTCCGGTCTTTGGTCCCCGACAGGTGCTAATTAACGCGGCCCGGCAACAGCCGCCATCTTGTACTAATTGTTGTGGAACAGTACGCTGACGGCGCGTTTCAATATTTGTCTGAAACTGACATAGAACACTGACGGCAGGAGATTGAAGGCATGAGCAGAGGCAGAAAGCCCATCCAAGTGGCTGCTGTTGCCACTCTCAGTTAACGAATACAACAGTATGCAGGCCTATACCATTAAAAGTAGAACCTGTGCAAGGGCGATGGCAAAAGCAAACCAGGCATCAAAAAAAAAAATAAAATAAAATAAACAACAAATAGAAAAAGTGGAAAATATGGAAATGCTATGGCATTCGTCCGACTATTTGCCATATTGAATATTCATAGCCTACAACTGTTATATACTAGTTGTAAGAATGCAACAATTTTATTTGTGATCCTCTTTTATATATTTTGTTTGTTTTTTATGCAGGCGAATGTTTCCGGTCGTTAAAATCAGTGCCTCTGGCCTGGATCCGGCTGCTATGTATACGGTTCTACTGGAATTCGTTCAGGTCGACTCACATCGCTGGAAGTACGTCAATGGTGAATGGGTATGTACACAGATAAACTGTATAATAATATTAAATTGCTATGTTAGAATGGGAAACACTGATTTTAAATGTACGATTTTTCTCAGAAATGCCATAAAGCCTTTAAAATATCGCCAACTTCAGTTGTTTCCAGTAATTTTTCTAAATCAGAAACAATTACAGTCGATTTCAATTTCAATTTCTCTACAACGAAGTTTTTTCCTGTTCCCTTGAGCTTCGTTATATGGAAGTTCGACTGAATATAGTCGGACATAATGAACAATAAGCAATTTTATTTTAATCAGTATGAGTTAAAATTTAATTCGAAAAGTTATCGTTTGTACTGAATAATAGTTCATAGGAACACCGTTTTCTATCTACGTTAAGAGCACATTATGACTATGTAAGTTTTTAGATGAGGTTGACTTCATAACGCTAAAATGGATTTTGTTTGTATTATAAAAAGATAGCAATGCTTATTTAGCGCTTACGTTTTGTACTTATAACATTTGGGTAAATGATTTATGTATGATAAATCACACTTTCATTCATTTTTAGAGTATAAAACTAAATAATTCAAAATAAGTACTCTACAAACTATTGTATTAAATTTACAGGTTCCTGGTGGCAAAGCAGAGGTTCCCCCCTCCAATCCCATTTATGTGCATCCCGAATCGCCAAATTTCGGTGCCCATTGGATGAAAGAACCAATTTCATTTGCTAAGGTCAAGCTGACAAACAAGACTAACGGCAACGGGCAGGTAAGATAAAGAAAAAACATTTAGATTTCGCATACAATCTTATATATTTCCTCGCTTAGATAATGTTAAACTCATTGCACAAGTACGAGCCACGGGTACATTTGGTTCGCGTTGGTTCTGAGCAACGTCACGTGGTTACATATCCCTTTCCGGAGACGCAATTTATTGCAGTAACTGCTTATCAAAACGAAGAGGTCACTTCACTGAAAATCAAGTACAATCCATTCGCCAAGGCCTTCCTAGATGCTAAGGAGCGACCGGATACGCTCTATCCACATGACACTCACTATGGCTGGCTGATCCCCCCTCCAAGTCATTATGCCAGTGCAGCAGTTGCTGCCGTCTCCGCTCCACCAGCTCCACTGCCCATGTCACAATCGCATACCTTGGTGGCATCACCTTCAGCCTCATCCGCCTCCTCCACTTCGGCCGCTTTGTCTAGCAGCTGTGATCGCTACGGTCGCACTTTGTCCACACGTAATCCAGCGCCAAATCGCTCTACGCCCTATAGCCGTCCGAGAGTTGTCTCCGGTTCCGGCTCGAATGGCAGCGCTGGCAACGGATCCTCCTCATCGCCACAGCCCCCGTCGGCTCCACAGACACCTACGAGCTTGCAGTCGTCAATCGGCTCAGTTAGCACCAGTTCAAGCATAAACACAAACGCAAGCACTGGTACTAGTGGTGGATGCTACACCAGTTCCTACTCGCAATCGGGCTTTATGCCCGTCGAAGGCAGCTCAACGGCATCGGTATTCTCATATCCCAGCAGCTGGCAGAGCAATACCAACTACTGGAGTTCAACAACTGTGCCCGGTCCAATGCCCATGAACGTCTGCAGTAGTCGCAACATCTGTATGTATCCCACATCATCCAACTACAGACAACAAACACTTACTCCTCTAATGATTTCCTGATTTCCAGCCACTCATAATTCACCCTCGCCCACGAATGGTTCACCAAGCTATACGACACCCTCACCGGGATATACCATACACCATCTGACACCGCATGGCCATCAATACAATATGAGCCAATCAGATTTGTATGCTAGTGGAGCAGCTGTCTCGGGCTCGCCACAAACATACGGAGCACCTACACACCAAGTGTACCATCCTACGCCCACCTCTCCCACCCATCAGCTCTACACAAATGTGCTAAATGCACCTTCAGCGCTGAGTTATCCAACCAGTGGTTGGCACAATGGTTCCGGAGCAGAGTATGGTATTTATCAGAATGCAGCCGCTGCGTACTATCAGCCGGAGTATATACCACTAGAGATTGGGTAAGTAACTAGTCGAAAAGTTAAAAAGGCGAACTCTTGACTCATATCGCTAAAGAAGCTATCAATGATTCCACTCTCGAATCGCGAACAATGTATGTTACAGCTATACCACCAGCCACACGCTGGAGCCCGTGGAAGTCACAAAGAGCCTGGATGAGTCACAGTCCGAATTGTACAAGCCAGGGCAAGAGCAGAGCTCTGTCATCACTCTGGAGTGCGCTAGTGCAAGTCTGAAGACCTCACACAATCACAACAACGACATCAAGCTGGAATCCCTTGAGCATAGTGTGGATCGGAGTGTTGTTCCTACCGTTCCTCTCACCCTTCCCATGCCCAGTCTACAGCCAACGGGGGTACCTACTTCCGTTGTGACCGCTGTAAGTGCCGACACCTGGACACCATTAACACCACCTCAGAGCACCCTGCAGTGATGACAAAGAGATATACAAAACCATAAAACAAGCACCGCCCCAGCCTTTAGATGCATGAATCCCTTCAGTAGCTACTTGGATGGACCAAGTTTAAGTTTGATTTTAAGACCTTTATAAGTGTAGTACCACAACATTCAAAGTACACTATAGCAAATACTTGATTCTAAAATATCACATACAAATATTGTAACTTGACTTTCCATTATGTTTTAAATTAAATTACGCATAAATATATAAAAACCTTCTATTACAGTTTATAAAAGCTACCCAACGGATTGCCAACAAGCTACCATTTTCCTTAAGAAAAAGTATTAATATGATAACATAAACAATGGCCAAAAAGTTAAGAAACACTCCCAACCCCTTACATTAATTGCTGAAAACCAAAACAGATATAAACTTTGCCCGCAGTTTATTTTAGCTTGACTATCAAAGGACCATTCAATTTGGACCGAAACTAGTTAGGAACTACTTTTGGGCACTCGTGTTTTAAACAATAGAACCTTCAAACGCACTCCTACCATGCATGGGGGCCATCAGTAAAGCACTCTCCGGGCGATAATCTGGCAATCAGCTTTACGAACTGAAATCCATGCGAAGTCGGGAAAACACACACAAAAATGTACCACAAAGCGACGTGACAATAATGAGTTGAATTGCATATACAGACATACTTTTTTGCTTTTACAAGTACGATGTTAACTCGGCAAGTTGAAAATAACGGACACTGAATGTGGCATCATTACATTTGCTGCATAACTGGACATGCACACACAAACACACAACATCCTTTTCCAAGGGGAGCAATTAAAAATACATGCCAGAGAATCATTTACAAAGGAATGCATTTGCGTCAATGCATAAAAGTACCGTTAACATTAATACACAAATAAGAGTTAAGAACAAGAGCTTGCGGCTTAGCACTTACCTGATAGTCCATTGAATTGCCGTAGCCCATGTGATTGCAGGAGCACGAACAATGCTTGATATGGTGTTCCAATTCATCATCTAGGGTTGCATTATGACCATAACAGGCAACAGCCAAATCCTGGTGGTATTTCACCTGTTCACGTCCCAAACCCAAACCTCGGACAGGTTCCCAATCACACTCCCTGTTCTCCCGCTGCTGCTCAACAAACTGGTTTTTGGCCGTTGTTAAGCTCTTCATGGCCAGTGGTTGGCCAATAATCTGTTGCTGCTTTTGATAGTCTGAAGGAGTAGAGGGAGGAGGAACAGTTTCACCCGCAGCATTTGCTTCTAGGGAAGTGGATTTCAATATACGCTTGCCATTTGTGGATTGTATTTGGCGATTAGGCTTGGGACTTGGACTCTCTTGCGCTGTTAATGTTAAGCTGGCGCCGCGTAAGAGCGAACGCTCAAAGCTTTTGGGCCTGTGAAAAGCTTCGTAAGCAACAGTTTCGTCCTCGACATCACTCTGTGTGTTATGATAGCGCCTGATTGGCCCACCAGTTGCTGCCGCTGTTGCCGTCATTGCCGTACTGGCGGCTGTCAACATAAGACTGAGACGCAGCAGCTCATTGGAGTCAGCTGGTGGCAGGGGCACACTGCACGATCCCGCCTCTGTGGCACTATCGAGTGCATCGACTTCGTGTGCATCTCCATTGGGCTCATCTGAATGGTTGGAGTCTTGATCCAGCTGTTGCTGGAGTCTAGCACGCTGGCCAATAATTGATGCAGCTGTTGAATTGGCGCCATATTTCCAATATGTTTTATTTGTACCCACAATGCGTTGGAGTTGTGCCGAAGTGGAGGTCGTCGTGGAATGTGCCTGGCTGGCGTTGTTCTGTTTCTGCTTCTGTCGCTCTAGCTGTTGCAGGGTCTTGAAGGTTTTGCGTACGGGTTGTGTGTGATGCAATGTGGCACAACGCCGCATTGGCGGTGGCGTATACACGGGGGAGACACTATAGCTGTGGGAGTGGCGGGATGGCGATAGGGAACCACTTGACTTGGCACCCACCAAGCGTGCCTTTAGCTTCTTGCCAAAGCCAACACTGCCTCCTCCAGTACGCGGCGACAAAGAGTGCGCTGAGAGGGAGAGCGCACGTGTAAACTTTAAGCGAGCGCTGCTTGCAACACTGCCTGCGGATTGACGCTGGGCCGCAATCAACTGGCATTCATCGATGGTGGGCAGCTTGAGTAGATGTGGATGCAGTTGGGCATAGGATAGAGCCGGCTTGGCATTGTTGGCCGAACTGCTAATGCTGCCATTTTCAGGTCCACCTGTAGGCAACGGTGCCTCGAAAAGATTCTTTTGGCTAAGTGCCAGGAACTCTTTCTGCTCCTCTTCTTCGAGCGCTTTTAGCGCACGCAAATCCCATTCCCCAGATGTCATTGTTGGCTATAATCACTTTTTACTATCATTTTAAAACATAATCACAGTCAACTACAGCCCAGTCCTTATACAGTTTGAAAATTCTGTCTAAGGACTTCTTAAAGTTTCGCAATTTGACACTCACATTTTGCGCATCACGTTTTTTTGTGCGCACAACAAATATGCGTTACCGTTAGCACACGAGGTTATTGGTGCACTGAACACAGAAAGCAAGCAACACCGTTACTTTATAACGGCAAAGCGAACAGCAGCAAATGCCATCCACACAATGTGTGGAACGTAAGTGACCTAGCTTAACATGTGAGTCAGTGTGTCGCTCTGTTAATCGCGCTGCACTGAGAAAATGTGTTAACGGCAAGCTTCAACTTAAAAGTGTTATTCAAAATAAGTTAGAGAAAACTTAAAATGTAAGAAATATAACAGATAATTTTGAACAAATAATAAGCAAGAGTTTGTTATAAGACACTTTTAAAAGAACTTGTTCAAATTAGTACTGCTTAGAACAATATCTCTTACAAAGAAAAACCAAACTCAAGTTAAAAAAAAAAAACTTTAATCCATTGTAATATTAAAAAATACACCTTTAAAATGACTGACAGTGGTCGCTCAACAGCAGTTCATGGTCGCAAAGGTGAAAGTTCAGGTTCCTTTTTTAAATCGGCTTCATTATAACTGGGACACGGACACGTGCCACACATTGAATTTTACCCTGCAGGCAAAACATGTGTGAAAAGTTAATAGATTCAATTTTGAATTTCCCCAGGTAAAGTTGGGCATTTATATAAATGATTATAGTATTTATTGCACAATTTAAGATTTAAAAAAGCAATAGTTAAACTGTGCTTGAGATGTTCTATAGACTTTGGAGCTATTCCTGCAGTTGTTCCTTATATGCATTTTTTGATTTAATCTGTTTTGTGTGGAAAACGGCAAGTGTTAATGACGCAATGGCTGTCATTATGAAATATGCTTGTGCATTCATTGCGGTTCCAATTCTACAGACGGTAACATGACATGGCGCTGCCGTTTTTGTTAATGTCAACGGTGCTACGAGGCACCTCAAGTGACAAACACACCGCCCCCCTCCCCCACACACCCACCCATTAGTGACATTTGCTAACGTTACAATGGCCTGGCCATATATTTATAACACACTAACACACACACACACACACACACACATCAGTATGTTGCAAATAATCGCATGCTGTGCAAAATGCATTCACAAGGGGGCTCATCCTTCATCTTGATGTATGGCCATCACTTCTTAGCTGCTCTCACCGAATTGTGTTAATGAAATTCAAGTCCGTGCAGCAGATTTTATACCATGTGTAAGTATTTGTGTGCATGTGTAGTGGAATGCAAAATACATATATAGAATTTAGGGGACATAAATACTAAAGAATTAATAAATAATTATTACTATAAATATTACTTAACTGTGGCACAAAACTAATTCCAAAGATATTGTATATGAAATTTAATATTTTTGGTTCGAGTATTTACTGTTAAATTTCACATTCAAATGTTAGAATATTGTATAAACTTAGCGTAAGTTATCAGGATAACTTATTTGAATCAGTACTTTGATGTTGAATGCATTTTCATTAAGCAAGTAATTGTAATTAAAAACAAACAACAAAAAGTAAAAAAGAATCATTAATTAATGTAAAGTATGCTCCAATGAACATTAAATAAATGCATATTTTGAAAAGATCGCAAGAACAAAATATTAATGTTTGTTTTCGTAAATCATTAATGAATCGCAAATCCCTGTTTACTTAACGCAAATAGCGACCGCAAAAGCACAACATTTATTTAATGACAGCATTTTATTGAATTATATCTAGCTATGAAGAATGTTAAACATTTAAATGGATTAAAACATTTGCGTATCCTGCTTAAGGTTTTTAATCTCATAAATATATACAATATAAAGTAGATAATGGTGAACATAAATGAATAATTAATGCCTACAACAAAAGATTACTTAAACAAGATAATGATTAATATTTTTCAA
Organism: Scaptomyza flava; assembly: GCA_030179655.1. Taxonomy (NCBI): domain Eukaryota; kingdom Metazoa; phylum Arthropoda; class Insecta; order Diptera; family Drosophilidae; genus Scaptomyza; species Scaptomyza flava. Next base: position 19,000,534 of record JARNME010000404.1, read on the forward strand.
ACTGCGCAGAGGAATGAGTTCATAGTATTTTTGGATTATGTAATATCAATCTATGAAGGCGACTTTGTATAAATATTCATACAAGTTTAATTTTAATACTATTTAAAACTAAAAAGCATCAAATTACTCTATGAACCTTTACCTAATACGTTAACATGCATAAACTTCACATCCCAATTACCATTTTTTTTTTAAATTTGTTTTGTTGCATGTTCCTGCTCCCAGTTTGTTATTTATTGGGAGTTCAATAACTCGCGAAAATTCTCAGTTTCTATATTTGATTTATTAGCATACTTAAACAGAAGGGACTGAACAAAAATATAACGTTTTCTAACCGAACACCAAGCAAAAAAAAATAAAAATAAAAATTATGCAACTTAATTTGAGCAAGCCACAAATTTTCGTTGCAATGTACATTGTCACAAGGCTGCTTCGGTTGCTTCTGTTGCTGCTGTCGCTGCCGCCGGCAAGCCATAAATTTAAATTTTAGCTACAGTAACACCCAACTCACAGCCGCTCCTGCTGATGCTTCTATGTTTGTATACAGGCATTTTGGGGCTTGAACTGCGCCCACGCACACACATATATACACACACACACATAGAGAGCGTTTGGGAAAAGTTTTGTGTGGCAGAGCCACAAGCACTGGGCGGATGGCAAAAGTCTAGATCAGAAACAAGCTGCTGCCAGGCAAAGCCAAAAGTTGCAACAAGCGAACGTCAGTGCCACGTTTTCGGGGGTGGAGGTTGACTTTTAGGGTTGACTCCGCGCGAATGGGGTGTTGGGTGGTGGGGGTGGGCACAGGCGCCTGTTGCAGTGTCGCATTTAATTTCATTCATAGCGACGTTCAGAAATAGTAGAGCCAAAGTCGAATCGACTTCTGAAGAGGCCGATACACATACTACATTTACTGTATGCAACAAACGCGTTTTTGTGTCCCCCCCCCCCCCCCATACTATCAACATATTGTGCCTTATGGCAGCAGCGAAAAATCAAATGCATACTTTTCGGCTCCGAGCCAAAAGTCCAAGCAAACAACAATACAGCATGCAAGTAAGGCAAAAGTTATTGAATTGAAATTCAGTTTCGGTTTTCAGACAACAACGTAATGTTTCTCCACACATGCTGCCCGTTGTTAGTTTCAACTTTTTTAGCACTCCCGCCGCCTCCTTTTCGACTTCACATATGAACTTCAGCAGAAGCTACAAATGCACACAAACGTATGTGCCTTAGACGTGTGGCAGAGTGAAGCGCAACAAAAATTTATTTGCAAGATGTGAAAGCTAATGCAAGTTTTACTATCACCTAACGAGCTCATTCAATTTACGCTAAAAGTTCAGATTCTTGTGAACTGCAATAATTAGCTTAACTTTTGTGCTTAAGTTGTTTTCTCTGCTAATGAAAAATTGTATAAAAATATCTTAAGTACATTGAAAAGTTGAATTAAAAACCCAAGCAAGCTGACAATATAAAACAGTCATTGTATATTGACAGACACATATATATTTTTCATTTGTTACAAGTCACATTAAGTTTGGTGAAGTATGTCGCGTCGTCAGCAGGAAATCCAGCGCATTGAGCGTGAAGTAAAGGCCAATCTACCCTATCGCACCTTTCGTGAGATCACCTTTGATAGGGAAGTGATCAAAAAGAGTATTGTGCCGTTGAGTTTTATTGAGGCACGTCGATCTCGTGGTCCCATCTATGATGCACTGCAAGCTGAACTGCGTCACGAAGGTTGCCAAATGATGCCAGAGTTTGTGCGTTGCCTGGCCGAAAAGGAGTATGCTCTATTTCAGGCTTTGAGCATTCGTGCGAGAATCATTGATGATCGTCCATTGCTCATCAAGATGATTGAAAAGATGAAGCAAGCCGAGCTGGCCGTCATCAAGAGGAAAACTAAGGGACTCAAGGAGTGTTTTACTCTCTTGTATGAGACACTGTTGCTGCTTGAGCCATATCGTTTAAAGTATGAGTATGCCCTGAATGCGGTCATGGAACATATTATCTCGCTGTGCCACAACATAGAGGGGCAGGAGCGTGATGCTGCCGAGATGATTGCTCGCATCTATCACAGATATGCCTTGTTTCTGGAACGCACTGGACAGCGTGCGAATGCGATAACCTATCTAAAGTCTACACTGGACCTGGTTCGTGGACATATGTGGCTGTCGGAGCCGGAGAAGGGTACGGCCAGTACCATTCTGCATGCCTTGGTTGCGCAACAGCTGGCCAAGCAGATGCTTCTCTATGGTCGGCAGATAGCGCGCCACCAGCCGGAAGAGGCAGTTGAAACGGCCAGAAAGGCAACTGTTATAGTTGCAGAGAGTAAGTTTGCAAATGAAGAAGAAGAAGATAAATTACTTTTATTTATAAATGATTTTGTGCTGCAGTTGGTCGTGAAAAGAACTTGGACATATTCTGCGACACATTTCTGGAGCGAGCATACTTTCTGATGGAAGGCAATAAATATCATGCTGCCCAACAATGTCTCGAACAGCTAAGGCCACAAATAACCGCATGCACAGAGTACAAGTTTGTCAAACTAAACATTAAGTTTCATTTGTATTTGGGACAATGTGCAGAGAAGTAAGTCACTTTATCTGGAGCTGTAATAATCTTCTTACTAATCTGTGGTTACCTTGCAGTCTTGATAACAATGCCAAAGCCATTTCGTGCTTTAAACGCGCCCTGCGTCTATCGCGTCTCTACGAATTGAAGGATCAAGAGGCAGAGATTTTACTTAATCTTGGTAAACTATTTGCCCGGGACACCTCTACGACAAGCATAGCCAAGAAGTGCTATAACCAGGCCAAGAACATTTACATTGACTTCAATGATACGCGCAGCAAAAAAACTGCTGTCTTTCTAATGGGCAAGCTGTTGGCAGATGAAATCACACCACTTTATATGGCCATGCTGAAGGCTTCCAGCTCACAGTATTGTGCCTTCTTCAATTTGCGTCAATGGAAGAATCGTTGTCGTCCATTCTGGATGAAGTTGGGCGACGAGATTATCCAACAGGAATCAAATAATATTTACTGCTTGCTTCAGGAGGAGAATGAGGATCCCAAAATTGAACCGACTTTTATGAACTTGGATGGCGACACATTCAAAGTAGAAGAAGGCGAAATATAATAAAACAGAATTGTTACAAAAATTTGTATGGCTTAATTTGACTGCGCTCAAGAATGAACTAAATGTTGAAATATGTCAGTAATTTTTTATAGTTACAGTCTTAAGCGCAGTTTTAATTTGGCTTCTTAAGGCTTTTTCTGATTAAAAATACTGTTGAACAATCATTTTTATATCCATCAGTAACTTTTAAATAACATAATAATAGAACGATGCTAGAAAATGATTTTTTAACGGTGAAATCGACTCATCCATTCTTCGAGTCGAATGAAACTAACTATCTCGATTTCCCCTTTATCTTGATCGTTGCTTGAGCACCCATTTCGTGTTATAGGCTCTGACTATAACAAGCTCTATTCCGTCGCCTTCTTTGAGGCCTCAATTCAAGTACTAAAGAGATCGATCCTCTTTTCTTTATCGAATCGAGTCTACTAACATCTTATCTATGTACATGGTTAAGTCTGGTTGGGTTTTCTTGGGTTTGCCCAAATGCTGTCCGTAGTTAAGAATATGTATGATGTTTTTTTCAAAAAAGAAATCGCAACTTGTGCCATGAAAAGTCTGTAAAGTGTAGAATTTAAATTGATCTTTGAACATATTTATTCACTTAAATATTACGTATACGCCACGTAGCCTGGTATGACAATTACAAATTGGTGGCAAGGCAACAAACCGAATCTGATACCGTCCCTGTTGCACCTAGCTGCAAAACCGCGTGACCAAAGTTGCATTCTCGCAATTTTCGCTGTGTGGAAACAAATGTTGCCGAAGCATGTAGCAGAAATTTCTGCTCTGGGCAGCAGCGGGTGGCAGCCTTTATAAATTGGAAACGTAATTCGAGGCGCAATGCAATAAATTGGCAAACCCGCATGGCGACACAAAAATTCTTCAAACATTTCCAAATACTTACATATGCATGCAATAACCCAATCTGTAAATACATGTGTATTCATTTACATATACATTGAAGGACAAACGCCGTGTGTCCATTTTCTTATGTCTGCATGCATGAAAATGTAGAATTAAGTATCATAAATAATAACATAGCAATAACAACAATCGAACAGAGCAACAGAAAAACACAAATATAAACAAATAGCACGTGCCTGCAATTTTCAAAAAAACAAACTAACGAAGGAATTTCGATATCTGCAGTTTGTACTTTGTATTTTATGCAGCTTAGAATTAGATATTGAACATATTGTGTTGTGTTTTGCGCAATTTGTTAGGCTGGCAACTTCGCTTGAATATATAGTATGCCATATTTTGGTGAAACTTTAAGTTTAAATTTTCAACTGCAGTTGAGTAAATTTCAAGTGTACTTATTAAAGACGTTTTGATGAGAAAGATAATTTATTCACTTACTAGCAAGACTCTTAAGATGTTTATCTTATCTTATTTAAAATCAATTTTGTTGATGATAAGAAATACAGTATTTATTGATTAACAAATTTAACGATTGTCATATCATTCAACAGTCAATTATATATTCAATATATTCATTTTATATGTACTTATTTTAGCTCAAAATAAAGTAAAGATTATTTATATATTTAAGCTAAACGTACACAAATATCAAATTATTTATCATCATGCAAGTTATAAATAGTGCAAAACTAAGCGCAAAGTCAACACTTTTTCTTCATTTTACTATTTTTCGACAAAATATTCGTGTGTGTATGTTTGTATGTGTTTTACCAGGCGTTTGGGAAAGTTGCAACTATGTTTTCAAGTTTTGCAATGAAAATAAATGCCTAAAGTTGGTTAATTAAAATGAAAACAAAAAATAATAATAAAAAAAAGCGAAAACCAAAGGCACTCGACTCGCACTTTTCAGGAAATTTAGTGTGGCTCCAGCAGTGGCAATTAAATGAAGAATGTAAAGACCAAAATTCTCAGCCTGTTTGCTGGGTCGCAACAAGGTATGCAGCATGTGGCTTTAGGCACTTTGTAAATGTCGCATTCATACAATAAAGTATATATATAATTAGCTGGAATGTAATTTCTTTCAATCAAGAAACGTTTAATGCAGCATTTCAGCTCCGCCAAGTTCCAAAATTGTTAAAAACACATTAAACTAAAAGAAATATTGTCAAGTACAAAAACATACACTTCCTTATTTAACTTATTTCACACATAACTCTGCAGCGATACAAGCCAATATTGAGTGCACAAGCAGTTTCAAAACTTTGTCAATTAAAACTTGAATGCTTGAGGCAACTGAATTCTTGTTATGGCTCTAGTAAAATTCACAATGTGCCAAAATGAATTTGGCTTATTGCGGATAACTGATTAAAAGTGCATTTAAGAAAAGCCCACGTCGCCATAGGATGAAACACTTAAATATTTAAAATAAATGGATAATGTTTAACTGATGTGACAGGAGAAAGACATTTAAGTGAAGATTAGTTTGAGTAATTGCTGCCAAAGAGTTTTTCGTCAGAAGTTGTTAAATGTTGCTGAAGTTTGAATATTGTTTTAGTTTTTGGTAAAAGTTTTGCAAATGGAACACACAAAATGTTTGTCATGTTTAATCTATTATTTATAAGCAAAAAAGCTTATAATTATTTAATTTTTCAATTAAAAACAAAACAAAAAAGAGAGCAATACATAATATAGTAATAAGTTAAGTGTAAACATTTACTGTTGTTTATTTTGTGCTTGTTGTGACAATTGTGGCAAGACTTTAAAGTAACCATCGACCATATATATTTTGGGATCATCTGGTCCACTGCCATCCGGATTGGTTTTCCAACTGATGGTTAGACACGGTTCGCCGGGCTTGACATCTTTTGGTATTGTTATCTCATAGTTCTTTGCATCTTCGGCTCTCACATTATTTTGGATAAGTAATATGGGTCGTTGTGGCAGCGTTGAAGCAGTTGCATCAGTTGCTTCCGGCAGCTGATTGGCTGTCAATGATTTTTTTTTTTTATTGACACTAATCAGATAGATCTATGCTCTCTATGGAATCAACAATTGCACTTACACGGAAAGCTCCATACACTTGCTGCTAGCAACAGAAACAGCAGCATCAATGATTTTAATGTCATTATTTTCTTATGAATTTAAATATAAACAATACTCGCTGAATATATATACTAGATGCTGCACGAGTCTCTTTGTATAAATACAATATGTTTATATATATATATATTTTATATTGCTATCAAGCAACGTCTTAAACCAAAGCGATCTCAACTCGAACTGAACTCGACGTTTGAGCGATTTCAGCAAAAACTAACTCAAAATCCAAACACTCGTTCTCAGCTTATCTTTTACTCTCTCTTTCTTTCTCTCTCTCTATCTCTAACTCTCTCTCTCTCTCTCTCTCTCTCTGTCTCTCTCTCTCTCTCGCTCTCTATCCATCACCTGGCTAGTTGTGTTTGCTTATCAGCTTCAGGTTAGGCTTGAATGAATCAATCGTTGCGATATAGTTTGAATAGTTGTGTTTATATGTATTTTGAGATTGGACGCTTGAGTTTATAAACAAAGCCCAGCCATTTTCGATTGTATCAATATCAATTGTTTTATTGTGAACATTAAACTCGCGCTGGCTAGACCATAACAAAGGAAAATCTGTGTGGCATCAACTGAGGTCAAAGCACAGACAGACCACCAACAAGGCAGCAATTAATTTAAAAACTGACTTGTCAACAAATTAACATGAATAATATATATTAATAAGTTAGTGAGATTACAGAATTTGTAATAACTGTTTATATTATTAAAATGCAGAAATCAGGTAAAGATGTCTGTAAAAGTAAAGATCTGAGTCATTTTCATACATTAAATGTCCACCGCGTTTTTATTGTTTAAGAAGGGGTTGCATTATAGATCGTAATGTTTAATAATATAAAATGCCTCCAAATTTAAAATATTTTAATGTTCTGCCTCAAAGTATGCCATTTTATTTGGTACGTAACTTTTTTTTTTTTTTTTTGGGTGCCATTTAATTTTTCTGTTATTATAATTTTTAACAACTTAAATTAAACTTAAAATTACGTGTGCTAAGCAACTTATAATACAATATAAGTATGGTGTTTGTAGTGTACACATTGAAGCTATAACTCTGTTGGGCAAGTCGATGGGGTGCACCCTTCTAAGACGTCTTCTTGAGCGTTGCCTGAGGAGCCTTCTAGCTAGTGCGTTTGGGTGACCACCCAAACGTTGGTGGTAGGCTGCCGATTGCCGGGCGATTATGTCGCCCACTTTATCTACATTTAGATCTTTCTCTATCTGAGTTGTACGGACGTACCATGGGGCACCAGTGAGCATTCTTAAGGTTTTTGCCTGCAGGACTCTCACCTTGTTTAGGTGTGATTTTGCGGCGATACCGTAAACTTTAATTCCATAACGCCAGACTGGTGCAATGACGGTTTTGTAAAGCAGTACTTTATTTCTGAAAGACAGTTTGTTCTTGCAGGTTAGTAGCCAGTACAGTTTTTGGATTCTTTTTATTTTAGAGAGCTTGTGACATATGTGGTGTGCGCATTGAACGTGAGCCGCCTATCTAAAATTACACCAAGATATTTGTATTTTGAAAGGTGGGGTACAAGTTCTCCATTTAAGTAAACTCCTGGACAAATAAGTGTTCGACGAGCATACGTAACCTCAGTGCATTTGCTGGCATTTATGCCATTGTTATGTTCCAGTTCGTGGCCCAATGAGCAAACCTGGTTAAATATTCTTGTAACTCATTTGTGGCAGCTTGAATACATCTGTCCTTAGATAAGATTGCCGTGTCATCTGCAAATGTGGCTACAATAAAGTCCTGGCTATCAAATCCATTGGGCATGTCATGTGTGAACAGGGAATAAAGAGTCGGGCCGAGTACACTGCCTTGGGGGACACCTGCACGAATCATCTTAACGCTTGATGTAACTCCATTTAAGACCACAGAGAACGTTCTGTCGCAAAGGTAGCTCCGAACAATCAACCAAAGCTGAGGCGGCAGAATATTTTTAAGTTTGGAAAGCAGTCCATCGTGCCAAACTCTATCAAAAGTTTGTCTAATATCAAGAAACGCTGCTACCACGTACTCCTTGGCTTCAAATCCTTCAAGGATAAGGTACGTTACAGAGCACAAATTAGTATTTACTCAAAAAGTATGCACTTAATTTTGGGTTGTCGGCGCTGTCACAATCAAATGAAGTATAACAGTTCCGTCGTGCTTGCTTCCGAACTGCTTGCTCGCACTGTTTTGTCCATAGACTAACAATAACATAGATATGAAATAAGCTGAACTCAGTTTACAGCCCTGTTAAGTTATACGCATGAAAACCAGCTCGCCTGACTTAACGAAAAACTGCTTTACTTCTAAACAATTATCAGCTGCGTTTGTTTTGATTTTGGCTGCTATGCGTCGTCCCGCCATTTCTGATTTGTTTTTACCATTGCTTTGTTTTGACTATTGATAGCTGTTTGTGAATTTTGCATTAAAGTGCTAGAGCGGTGACATGCATACATAAAAACACTTCTCATAGTAAATATGTATGTATGTATGCATTTGAGAACACAGCGTTTGTTTTGATTTTGCAATATTTGCGTCTGGCGGCGGCTTATCGTTTTTACTAATAATATTTATTTATTATTGTTAGTCTATGTGTTTTGTCAACTGCTTTTTGAAAATTGTCGTTAGTATTTGTTTCGTGTTGGTATTTTTATCTTAACAAAAGCCTGGTTACACTGGACGTTATCTCTGTTGGCGCTAATTTTAAATTATAAGCTGAACCATGCTGCAATTCTAGCGAACTGTAAAAAAACACCTAACTCACAAATCATATCATTATGTTTAACACATTGAAATACTTGGTATTAATGGCTAATTTTAATTTGCATTTAATTAATTATATTTGTAACTTACAGCGAAACACACTAAACGTATTTTGTAAACAAACAAGCTTAATTTTAGTATGTATTTTTATATGATAACTTTAGCAACAATTGTTTATATTTTACATTGCAAATTAATGAATTCTATTTATAAATTGATATGGAAAATCATTATTTTCTAATATGATTTATAGTTTGTAAAGGGACTGGGTTAGGTCTTTAGAGCACTTGGAGAATGGTTAATAATATGTAAGTGACATACATATATGTAGCATATGTATATGTATTTGGATGAAACAAAATTTCAAATCGAAATTAAATTAACTACTTTGACTTTGCCCATGGACGGAAACCGTTGCTTACACAATTGCAATAAACAATTGAGTGAAACTTAAAACTCTTTTGTCTTGTCTAGAAAATAAATTAATATTGCGACTTATTGCTGGAAGACAAATGATAATCAAATTTGTTTGTGCAAATATTAATTCATTCTCCATTTAAATAAAAAAAAACATGCTAAAAACTTTTCCATTATTTGTGTTTTCTTCAAGTGTCGTGTGTGTTTTGTGTTGTTGCTACTGTACACAGTCTTTGTTGTTTGTGTTGTTGTTGTTGTTGTTTATGTTGTCGTTAATATTTCAAGTTGATGCTCTTTTCGAATAATAGGTATTAGACCTCCGTGCTGTGCGTTTGAATGCGCACCTTCTTCACACTACCATTGCGTCGCATTGGCGGTGAACTGCCCGAACCGGAGTAGCCCGGGTTTTGAATGCCCAACGTCGGATCGGGTCGCGGACGTGGCTTTTTCAAGCTGGAGCGAAGCGGCGAACGTGTTACCGAGTCCAGCGTCGAGCCATTTGAAACGCTCGTCACAGTGGTACTCATTGAAGCCACACTGCCAGCGGTTCCAGCTCCATTTCGTATGCCGCTATATGGTTTTCCGGAGGCATCGGTCACGGAGACATTGCCATTGCGACTGCGTGGCTCCTTAAAGCCAGGATTGTTAAAGGTTGTGGCACTAGCCGGCGATGAAGCGTCCAGCGCCATTGTCGGATCGCCGCCAGAGCTGCGCGAATAGATGACATCATACAGGGCGGCAACAAATAGTGCTATCGATAAGACAATCACAACTATCTGCAAAGTAGAAAGTGGAAATAAATAATTAGTTCAACGAACTTAAACGAGCAAATTGTAGGTTGGTAAACTCACCTGTATATAGAAGGAAATGCCGCGCGATATTTTGAAACCGAAGCGTTCCTGTTCATCAATTTGCAATGCAAATAGAACTGTGGCAATAATTGCCAACAAACCTGCAATCATCATAAATTAAAGTTAGCTTAAAACTTATATTCTTAACTTAAGCAATGAGTAAAAACTTACCACCCAGCAGGGCGAATATTAGTTTGACAATGACCAGCGATGTGTAGGACATGACAACCTTTTCTCGCGACGATATCATCGCGTGCTGTATGACTGACAATATGCAAAAGATGCCCAGCACCGCTGAGCTGCCAACGGCCAAGAGTCCGCTAACAAAGACTGCATCTACAACATTAAGGGTATTCAATAGTATTTTAGTATTTGGTAGGGTTTTCATATAACTAGACTAACTAGTTTGTAAACTTACTGCTAAGTCGAAACTTGGAGACATCGTTGCCACATTTCTCACGATTGTAAGTCAATTGTTTGCACACTTTGAAGGGCCCGAAATAGCCGCGATCGTAGTCATAGCCACCTGTGCCAAGAGTGTTACATTTAGAATGAATCAGAATGAATATTAGTATTCAATTAGTACTCACCCGATGGACTATCGTAGTAACCCCAAATGGGTATGCCAATGGCAACAGATGCCAAAGCGAAGCACACAAAACCCAAACAGGTCACCCCAGCAACATATAGTGTCGACGTTGCCATATTTTACTGTACAGCATAACGATGACGATGACTTGCGTGTGTATACCTGCTAAAGACTGAGATCCAGGGTATCCAATGTGTCCAACTGCTATAAAGTACAGTTAAAATAGAAAGACAATAATTAGAAACAATTGCTTAAATATTTGCTTGGGTTTTTCTTTTCAGCTATTTCAAATGCAAACAAAATTCTCTCTTTCTTCCTCTCTCTTTTGAATTATGTAGTAGCATCATTTATGGAATGGCAATAACTGCTGTGCGGGTGGCTCAATGAGTGACATTGATCCAAATTTCATGTCATCTTTCAGCAAATCTAGCTTATTCAACTCATTTAACTACAAATAAAAAGGTAATCCAATATTTGGCATTGGGATTACTTAAGTAGCAGAAGTGGCTGCCACTTGTTGGGTGCTCGTGGGTTACAAAGCCCATGACTAAGTAAGTAGCTCAGCGCCGGTCGTCATCATTGTCAAGACGAACAATTAGATCTCATTCATACGTACATACATACATAAAGAGCTAGCTACTTGCCGACTATGACCTTGAAATGCGGAAAAGCTTTGGCACAAGTAGCTCGATGCCTCACATCTAAGCTTTGAAGATGCCACGATATACACGTACAAACATATGAGTGTGTGTGTATGATAAGTGTGTGTGGGGCGTGCATTCAAAAGATATTCGTATCGATAGAATGAGTCTCAACTGTCTGTTATTTTTAAGTTTTATTGCAAATATTTTTACTTCTTAATAAGCCGATTTACGAGTAAGCCGATTTCCTGTAATTAATGGCCAATTACAAATATTTTGCGAACATTATTTCCACATTTAAGATATTTATAGCCGTGCATATATTTGAGGCATTCAATCGATAGATTTTTTGGCAGCCTCGTGCTAATTGGATAGCATTTCAAACGCTGTGTGTGAAAAATTCGAGACTTAAATATTAGTTGCACATTTGATAAGACAAGTAAGCAGCAAACCCCAAGTTTTCCAATTTCAATAATTTGATAACCTGTTTTGAGGCAAGTTCAAACCATTTCTAAGGTTCAGAGTATAATAAGTGGGTACGCCTCTATAGATAAATAAGTTTCCGTTCAATCATTAAACTTTAAATATCTACCTAATGGAACTTTACAATTATTTCCCACATCTTATCATTAAATTTCTTACTTTTAATAATCAAAGCAAAGTTTTTTATTCATCTACTGCTTAGATTCTACACTCTTAGAGTTAGAGTGTATCTTAAAGCAACATCATAATGCCAGACTTAATGGTAAATTAAGTTAATGCTTTCGATAAACAAAAGAAACACTACCAAGTTCTATGACTTTTCAATGACATAACGAACAAGTAGTACGAAACTTAAGATGACAAAAGCCGATACGAGCAGAGAGGCAGCGCCAAAGCAAACACGAACAAGAGTGGCAAGAAATTGTAGCTGAATTGAATGCGGAACGCTGCCGTTTGGGGTGTCCAACTTCAAGCTGGAGTCGTCGATGGCGCTGTTTGTTGCTCTTAGCGGTAAATAGAGAACCCGAGGCTGACAGACAGACGGACAACAAACAGAGCCAAGATCTCAGCGGCAATAAAGTGAATGCAAAAAGTCAGGCGAGCTTCTTAAATTACCAAGCGAAAGACAGAAGCGTTGTTGGTTCTGCTTGTTGGCCGGGTCTATGTTAGCTGGAGTGGAACCATCATCAGCCATAATAACTGTGCGCCGTTCTACTTATAAATAAATGAACTGATCATGTACATATGTACTACGTATGTAGCTGAGGGCAGCAAACAGGCAACAGGTTGTCGAATTTTGGAAAGGTTTACAATCTATTTGTGTGTTCGTGTGTGTGTGTGTGTGGCATATATGACAAGATTGCTATACGTTCTATAGATCAATAGATCAAATACCCAAAACAACTTCCCTTTAAACATTTCTTGCCCCTATCATTTCTCTCTCTCGCTCGTGAAGTCAACAAATGAACTTTTCTCAATTGTGTCACGACTTTCAACTTGCATAAATTTCCAAAGTTGCCAAGACTGAAGAAAGGAGAGGAGAGAATTTCTTCACCGTCGACATCATAGTTTGTCTTTGTGTGGGCACAACGAGGGCTGTTTATAACGCTTTTGGCTATTTGATTTCTTTTGTGTTAATGTCTTTTTTTTCATATATGATTAACACACGGTGCGGCGCTGCGCGTTGGTGTCAAACAGCAGAACATGATGTGGCAAGCTGTGGCGAGAAAAGTGGTAGATGCTGCGGCTTATTGAGTAGCCAACATGTTTTTTTCTTCCAACCAAATATGTGACCAAATAATTTTCAGCGGGCTGCAACCACATCGTGTAGGTTGCAGGTTGCACGTTGTCGTGTCAGGGACAACATTCAGTCGCCCCATAAATTATAGCCTTCGTTTACACACTAGCACACATACAAGCTTGTTTGAAAGTCTATTCTTGAATAACCGTGTTATTTTACATGTTAAGCCTTCTCCGAAAAACCCTTGCCTAACCTTAGTAACTGCCTTTCGATTTCGTGATCCAAGCACATAAGTTAAGTCTCAGTTCTTGCCATTAGTATTTTAAACAAGAGAAACAAACTCAAAGAAAATCAATTAACAACCATTGCAATCAAGACTAAATGAAGCAATTTCGCGTTGACCAACCGGCCAACAACCCCAACAAAACAAAAAGGCGCCAAAGAGAAGAAAACGGTTCGTCACTTAATCAAATGCGCTAAATCTGTTGGCCAAAGCAAACTGTAAGCCTAAAACCTTCCACCAAACGTATACAAAAGCTAACTAATGAAAAGCCACTTTTCCGCGGAAATTGGGTCAACAAACAGAATGGAAAAAAAAAACAGAATAATAGAAAAAACAACAGGAAATTTACTTCAATTTGTCGGTCTGCCTGGGAATCAAATGGCAAAACGTGTCGTGGTCGCGAGACTTCCAACTCGAACTCGGACTTGGGGATATTACACATTTACCATTCAAATGGGACGCAACGTCTAACCTAGAGAGCACCCACCGCCCCATCTTCTTACCACTGCACCACCACCTTTAGACTAATGCAAAAAGCTTGAAGCTATTTATTGATTTTCACCAGAATCGTGCTCCGTTTATTGTTTGGTTTCAGTTGGCAACGCGACTTGGGCATTGTTTAGGCCTACCTTGTTGTTGCACTTGTTGCCATGGCAAAGTGCACGAAACTTTTTTTTTTTTAGGCCACAACACCAAACAAGGCAGCAACAATATTTGCAGTCTAATTTTTGCTTTGCTTTTCCATTGAACATTTTTCGTAATTTGAGAGGCTCTGGAAAATGCACTCGGCTTTTGGTTGTTTGCCAAAATGCTCAGCAAATCCACTATTCTGGTTTTTGAATTGCAATTGATTTTAATGCAATTGCATCTCCTGCAAAGAAAGCTTGCTTCTTCTCTTTCAGTGCGGGAGTTTTGCACAAAGCAGCATGAACATAATTAAAAACAAAAAGAAACAAAAATCTATCTTAGTTATAACTCAAAAAGGCAGCCATAAAAGTTATGAATTTATTACCAGCCATTCCAACTTATTTATCTTCCACTCAAACTGCTTTATTTTTATTTCTCGCTCTTCTCATGCTTGAGTGACATAGCAGACAGCTAGCTAATTTCCATTATACTCATAACCGTTAGGCAGGCAACGTTGCCAAACTTCTCTTACCTGAGATTTTCTACACAGTTTGTTGTTTAGTTTATAGTTAAAATCCATTAACCGTGTACCGTATGAGTAAAGTCAACACTTTATAGTTTCTGGTTAGGAGTTGCCAAACTTCACTTTGCCACGCTGCACTCAATATTAACTAATAAATCGTCTCAGACTATTAACCGGCCGGCAAACTCTTCTTTCTTCTTTCTCTGTAGCTGTAACATGTTTTGGCATTGGTTAAATGCTCGCTGGCCTGTTACCAAAAACGCCTCGGGCGTCTAACGCAAGCAAGCAAAATGATGGCCAGCAAAGTACTCTCAACATTCGCCGGTTAGTATTAGCTATGCCATCGACATGGACAAGTTCTGCTGATTCTGAACATGTGTGTGTGTGTGTGTTGCTGAAGCTGCAAGTCTCTGATGACGCCTCGTTGTACTTTCTATTTGCCAAGCCACTGAACCGAATGCCGAGAGCTTGAGGCTAAAGCTGCTGCTGCTGCTGCTGCTTGCGTCCCCAATGCATTGGCTACTTTGGCTAATGACTTTATTGAATCGACCGAGTCGACGACAATAGCAGCGACGCAGTCTCTTTGACTCTTCGTGTGACTTTTGCCTATCGAGCACAAAATTAGCGCGAACAAATTAAATGAATAGACAATGGGCCATCATCGTCATCATTATCTCAATCAGTCGGGGGGTCTTTGGCGCTTTGGGTGTTCTCAATGACAATAATTGGGTGAGTACTACGTGCATTTTTCACAGTCCAACTGGGTCGGGCTAATGCATAATCTATTAGCGTAAAAGCAGAGCTTAACTTTTATTTCATTATTGTTGCAAGTAAAAATGCAAAATGCATGTGAAAAATGTATATGTATAACAATTATGTGTAATTGCATTTCCTTGGTCAACGAAGAAGACGGGAAAAAACACGTTTTTAAAATGCAAAATGCAAAATGCAATCACAAGTTATGTAAATATGTGCCAAAGAAAGAGAGAGCAATATGAAGAGTGTTGCCGTGTCGAACGTAAAACAACAATGTTTGACAGCCACAAAAGCTATTGTCACCAAAGCGACTCTGGGTTGTCACAATGACAGTGGCTATGAAACGACACACATACATACAAACACTCATATAAATGTGTGTTTAAATGTGTACTTATGTGTGGCAGAAACGAAGGTAGTGGGGCAGGCAGTTAGTCATACCGCGGGGCCATGTCAATGTGCTCATAGTATAGTCCAAGCTGAGGGCGTTGGCAGGTTGACTGTTTACACAACTTGCATATAGTATATACATGTATGTGTATGCATATTTTGTTAGTTTTATAGTCAAAGTTGTCATAATGAAAGATAAATACTGCCTCTTGCAACAACAAAAAGTTTTGACACTTTATATTATGCACATCTCAGAAGCGCAATAAAGCGGATTGGAATGAAGGAAAGAAAGAAATGCATTTAAGTCATTTCTGCAGCTGTGTTAATTGAAACCCTAAAAAAAGCATTTAGAAAAAACTTTCACCCAAAAAATACAAAAAAAAATTAAACTAACAATGCTCTAGTAGGGAGTGCAAGCCTAACAGATACCGTGTGAAATTTCGTAACTTGAAAATTCCAGGTGGGGCATAAAAACATTAAATATTGCAACAAAAAATATAATTAAACAAATGTAATTATTATTTTGGCTTACTTCACATATCGCATATCATCATACCCATTGTATGCATTCAGTTCATGTCCAATGGGTATATATGTATAAAATATACCGAGGCAGTTGAAAGATATCACAAAGTAAAAGTTTTTCACGATGCAGCCAAATGTGAAAACCGAAAAAAAGAAAATACAAGCAAAGAGTTGAGCGTTGAATAGCCGCCCAAGTCTCTGGCAGTTAGAGACGTCAACAGCTTCCGTAACGAAACCAAGAAAATGTGGTAACCACAAATCAAACAAGAACACCAACAATTATAAGCCAACAACATGACCGACAACTAGGTTGATGACGACTTCCCCACAACTGGGCACAAAACTAAAGTTAGACAACTAGCGACGTTAGTTAAGCTAGCTTCTTCATTTTTTTTTCAGTTCCCTTCGCCCCCTTGTTTCATGCATGTTGACCCATTTCCACGACATTGTTGCTGTAGCTGCTACCTAAGTCACTGTTGCCACAATTCCATCTAAATACATGTGTGCTTGTGTTTGTGCTGCTTGAGCTTAAGAACCTTTCTGCTTGGGATCATCGCCTTAAGCTCCACTTGTGTCGCATTTAAATTATGGACATGCTGAAACTTAAGTTTACATCTGATATTAAAAGTTGATTTTTTCGAGCGGAAGTTGTTGCCATATTCCCACTTAAAAACTAACTGTTGGATGACTTAAAATCCTCAGGCTATTAAACACAGTTTATTTTTACTTAACGGAAGTTTTAAAGCTCAAAAGCTTAACAAGATGAACGTTCTGGGAGTGGAATATGCATTAAGGCTTTAGAGTATGTTTGTTGAACAAAAACATACGGGTTTACTTTTATAAGAATTTCAGAGATCTTGTTCCAAAACGCTTTTCTTGGTGTAAATTTAAATTAAGCAAACTTTATAAATCAAAAGAGGAAGGTTCTAAAAATCCATAATGCATTATTAAGAATGTTTATTTCTTAGAATTTCAAAATTTAACAAGTATGAAAAATGAAATCAAATTAAAGTTAGTTTTTACATTGTAGATTGACATGACTTCATCCATGCTGGATTACCAATTAAATATCGCCCTTATACAGCTTTACTCACAGTTACGTCAAGGTTGCCACCTTGCTTAGCAATGGATGAGCACGTGATCTATCACTGGCATCGAAATCAGAAACGCCAGCATGAATGCCTGCGAATGCCTAATTGCCATTCGGTCCATCATTCAACAGTCAACCACCAAGTTGTGTGCCTGCTGACGGGTGTGAAATTGCAAATATCTTGCAGTTTATCGGCTGACACAACACAAAAGACCAGTTGACAACAATGCTGGAGCTACTGAGAGAGCTGAGATGCTCCTGCTTTGATGTGGTTGGATTTTTGTGTGTGCTTTTACAGTAGCTTTGTAACGAGTTTGTTTACATTTTGATTTCGTATTGTTTAATATTATTTCTTTATTTTTATGTATAGGGAATTTCCTCAAAGGGAAAGCTGTGCGTGCTTTAAATTAATGATCTGCTTGCTTTCTTTAGTTTTATTTAATTAACTTATAAATATATTTGCAAATGTTTTACCGGTTGGAATATGCAGAAATAACCGGCTGGCTCAACTCCCACACTGAACGAAAATAATAGACATAATCATAATTGAGTTATGATGTATTTATGCAAAAAACATACAGACGTACGAATTGTGTATGGTTGGGAAACAAGTTGTTAACTGGCGAAGTCAAAGGCAAAGGTCGGCAATGAAAAACAAACAAACAAGATACTAATGAGTCCGACCGCAAGAACTTACAAGATGCGTACAATACATATACATTGTATGCGTATATGTTTGTACTTAATAATGTCGATAATATTGTCATTTGTTCAATAATTTTGCATCATTAAAAAAGCTCTGAATGTTATGGCATGAGTCAACAAAACATCTTCTGTCCGCCGTTGGCCTTTTAATGTAATTCAATTCATTGCCTCAACTCAGTTGCCAGCTATTGAACCGGTTGTTATTGTCTTTTGCCTCGCAACGTGCTTTTTTTGCCATATCTCGCATAAGCATATGCATATGTATATACAAATATATATTTATTTTAATTTTATTTCTTACCCCCCCCCCCCCCCCTCTACCCTATGTATTCTCATGAGAATGGCTTACGCGACGTATACACAATTTCGTTGGTTTCCCTTTAAGCGCTTTGCCTTTTTATCATGTTGGGAGCATAAAAGTATTAAAACTGAGGCGCGGTTCAGGTTAACAACCTTGACCGCGAATAACTTTCAAGAATAAGAATGTTTTCAAGTAACAAAAATGTATTTTGAGGCTCCTTATGCTAAAGTTTCTGAAAGAAAAAATCAAACAACGTCCACAAATCTATGCAAATTTAGTAAATTACATGTCATTATTTACTTACGACATGGGAGATTTATAGCATTCATAAAATGAAAATCAATCAATAACATTTTTGTCTAAGCAATTTTATTTAACCAAATTTCTATTTTACTTTTTAAGACTTACGCAACATTGTCACATTCTTTATTCTATTGGTGCGTAAGTTTGTTGTTTATGTTTGAGTTCGGGTCACAGATCGAAACTCATTAGTTAGTTAAAGCAATCAATGTGATCTTCACAATACAACAAGACAGAACCGTCTTGAAACATGTTTGGGGAGGTCGTGGAAAAGTCGCAGATCTTGCGTAAACAAAAATATATTCGTGCAAACGCAACACAAACTGGTGCTCGCTTTTATATTCGAGTGTATTCAAAGTATTCAAAGTGAAGAAGATGAAGAGTGAAAAGTGCGCATAGTTTCATATCTTCTACTCGATTGGCTAATGGGGTCAATTGTACAATTAATTGATAATTTTTATAAGCTGCGGCTGCTTCTTGGCAGATCTTCTGGGTTAGGTAGATTGCTGGGTCGGTGGGTTGCTCGGTTAACAACGCTTTGATGTTATTGCATGTTTTTGTGCTTAATTAGTACCCCTTTCATATTTACTGTTTCTATTACTAAAGGTGAATAGTCCAAAAGGTAAAAGTCTACTTTATTCATATTTTCAGTGAATGTTGTGCTTTTTCTCTTAAAACTTTTTTGTCACGCTCAGTTGGGTACTGTTTTTATTGCTATTTATCGTGATTCACGCTAGACACTGAAGTTCCCAACTTGATGACATTATCTGACGCTGATCCCACTTCCCCACAACTAAATAGTTATAAAATTGACGTTGCTTCGACTTGTGCATACAAATTGCCGCATTTTAAAACTAAATTGGCATACACTGTGCTGCAAGAGAACTTTCAAACATAGGAAATGATATATCTAAGCTAAAAATATTTGTTTCTTTATATAAACTTAAACAAAAAACAAACTGTATATTGTTATTGCTTGCAGAGTATCCTGTAGTCAGTTTTGCATTCTTATTCACTTGCTGCTAGTCTTTGGGTTTTTGAAATAAGTGGTTAAGCCACCTACTATTCGAGTCTCTGGCTAATTGCCATGCAATTTTGTTGTGTCTCCGATTGTTTGTAATTTACTCAGCGCTTAGTTCCGTCAAGACAAGATATGATATGTGATAAAGGCCTAACAATTTTCAATTATTCAATTAAAAGAAATGCATTGCAAAATAATAAATCATAACATGAGATCTTGGTTATTTCATATTTTATATTTAGGTAAATTTACTAAGTGAATTGTCAATAATTCTATATGCACAAAGAACGAAATAAATGAGGAGAAAAAGCTTCAAACCTCAATACAAATTGACTTTCGATGTTTTTAAGTGTATTTCATATACATAAACATGTCAGTTTTTAAGGGAAGGGCTAATACAGTTTCAATTCATTTCACTAGCTAATGCAAATCTGTTTTCATTCTCTTTTTTCGTTTTTAAACGAAACAAACTAATTTCCTGTCTGCTACAGCTATTATTTAAATTTATTGTTGTTGCACTTTTCAATTCTCAATCAATGAAATACGCTTTCTACCTTTCCCTATAAACATAACAAGGCAGAACTCCATAAAACAGCAATAACTAACAAGTGGAAAAGGTTTCACTCGGACGCAACCGACTACGGTATACTCGACTCCAGTATAAAAACGGATAAGAAAGAGGTCTGATTGCAAGGGAATAGGGATGCGGCAGGGGTGTAAACTGCGTTCAATAACTGTGGAAGATATACGCATTCTACATAGTTTGAAAAATGTGGGGGACTAGGGACGGTATGGGTTGGCGGGGTATCCAAAGTTTTTATACAGATCTTAGAGGGCCGTTACCAGCTATCTTCCTACCGAATTTGTTGGCTCTAGTTTAAAAAGTATGCAAGATACACTTATTTCCGATTTTAACGAGGCGGTGGGGCTACTGAAGGCAAGAGGAGTGGGTGTGGGCGTCATCACCTATCTTGGCACAAATTTGGTGGCTCTGGCTTAAAAACTGTTGTTCTGCTTTCAAAATGCGGGATGCTGGGGCGGAATGGGTGGGCGTGGCTCCAAAATTGTAATGCAATCTTAAGGGGTGGTAAGGATGTGGGAAATATATGGATTTATCGATTTTTAGTTGTCAAATTTATCGAATTTTCAGCTCCCTATTAGGCGTAGAAACCCAATCTCTTTTTCTGACCTGCGTTCATACAGACGGACGAACACCATGACAGACATTGTACAAAACCAACATACTCTTTACCTTCGGTGTCGAATATAAAAACATACCTACATATGTATGTACATAGATCAAATCCAAGCCAAAACATGAAAAAAGAATCGCTGAAGCGAAGCCTATCTCTTTCATATCTGCATCTCTTTCACTCTTTTTCTCTCACAATTTTTCGCAGCATAGTTTTTAAATAGCTGCATAAATATCAATTAAAGCGCAGAGAACGCAACAAACAAAGCCAAATAGGCTTACAGTAACACACACACACACATGCACACATATGAATGTAGGGTCTACTCTACATAGAGCCCAATGCTTTAAAACTCAATTACCGGTCACTTAATTACAAAGCGCATAAGTTAGAGCGAGATAGATGGCGATCGTGAGAGGGCATTCACAAAAATAATAATTTGCATTCAACAAGTTGCATTCTCTATACAACTGGCCATGACGCTGACGCCAAAGCTGGCTGCGCTGCAGGCGTGCTGCTCTCCCTTGCACTCTCCCTAACATTCGCACTAAAGCTAGCCACGCAAGTGTGACGCAGTCAGTTGTTGTTGATGTTATTTGGCCAGTCGAGCAGAGCTTTTTAACCTTCTCTTCTCGCTCTCAGGTTATGTAAATACACTAATACATACAAACAGACGTGCGTCGATAGATAGATGTGGGCGTGTGTGTAGACTTAAGAAATTCTTTTACTGTGCGCAGACAAAAATTTCGATTTTGTTTTCGGCTTTTTGACAATTTTGTAGTAGCTTTTGTTGGAGAAGCGCAGCGTACAAAACGAGTGAAACAAAAGCAAAAACAACAACCAGTTTTTGGTCGGAATTATTGTTGTTGTTGAGTTTGTTTTTGTTTTGTCTGCAGAGTTAACGGTGCTGAACGCCACCTACTTTTAACTGTATTTTTTTGGGTAAATAAAATACCTCACTCGTGTTTGAGTATGTGTGTGTGTGTATAAGCTTCTATCTGCTAACTGTTGAACCGGTTCCACGAAAAATAATTTGTGCATTGAAAACGAAATGATTTTGAATATAAAAAGCAAAGTTGAGATGCAAGTTGAGTGACCCTGCTGCGATTTGGCCGAGTTAACTTGGCTAAACAGAATATTCATTCTCTCAATAGTCGTAAGATAGATTCTTAAAATATATTTTAGTTGTAAGTATGTATGTTGGTATATGTACATATGTAATCTTATCTGATTGTCGAGTTCCATGTTAACCCAACAATTGCATATTTTAACCACCTCCGTTTGACATGGCTTAGTAATGTGAGAGACAAAACGTCCGGACGTGCCCATATCCAAAAATAAACTTAAGAACAAAACATAATATGTCTGGTTTGACAACTGCAGAGCGCGTGTCAAGGCCAAAATGTTGAAGCATCCAAATGTGTTCTGTTAACATGTTTTCAAGATAATGTTTAATATCGTCTTATTAAACTTTGAAAAAAGGAAAAATGTAAAGTTTTATTGTCTGTTTTTAAAGTCTTGCATTTCTTAAAAAAATTTTAAAAGCTTCGTCTAAAGTTTGTTTAACATTCCTTTGCTTGCCACATTTTTAATTCGAAGAAGAATATGAACAGTTGGGTTTTCTGGTACAATAAATTAAATAAACACTTCAATCTGGGTAAGTTTATATGCATGTTGCATTTAAATGAACTAAAGATTAGTTATTCAATAAAATTAAAAACTAATCGAGCCTCTGCGATATACCCATATTACCGAGTTTTATCAATCCAATGCACTTTTTAGTTAACAATTAACCAACATTACTTGTTTAAAGTACAATATTTTTCTAAACGATTGCAATCCAATTTTAAGCCCGTTCGACCCTTTTTAAGTGTATGCATAACTCTTATACGATTTATTGAATCTTCAATCCAAAAATAACTTTCAATTGAAACATTGAACAAAGTGAAATGTATGGCAAAAATATAATTGATTTTTTAGGTAAAAGAAACGAAAGGTAAATCAGGAATTGACTGGTTTCTTTTTATACCTCAACCATACATAAACATATATAAGCAACTGAAAAATCTTATCTGAGATCTCAGTGAACATGCCTTGGCAAATAGCATTTCGTTAAAGCTTATAAGGCTTCTTTACTTTGGGGCGATAAATAGAAAAACAAGTTTAAGTTCTCTGTATAAAAAAATGTAGGTTAACACAGGATTTGCCTAAGCTCATTACAAAGTTCTAGAGGATACATTTTTCATGTAACTTAAGTACTTCATATTTATTTCTAGAAATTTTACTTTAATCAAATATTGACTTAGGTTTTAATGTTTTTATTTTTAAGTTAAAGATTGTCTTTTGCATTTTGTAAAGTTAGAAAATTTTCAATTTATTCGTACTGTTCGTTTATCTTTCGGTGCATTCACGAACATGAATTATTTCAAAATTTGCATAGTTTAACTGTGCTGGCGCTGAGAATAAAAAAGGGGCACAGAAACGCATTGTACATTTATAAATCACTTTAAATTACTTTCAGTCACGGCAGGTAGCAAGTGCAATAACAACAACAAACAACAGTAGCAACAACGATAACAGAAAATGCACAATTTTAAGGTGGGAGGGGAATGGGAGGAATGGGCGAAGACAAATGTAACTGGGAATGAGAATGGGAAAAAATGCAAAAACTTTGCAAAACTTAACTGCGAAAATTTGCAATGTGATAAGAGAGCGCTGCAAGTGTTTCCAGCTGTAAATTGTAATTAGCAAATGCGCCAAGCAATTAGAAAACTTAAGACTTGTTGTTGTTGTTGTTGTTGTTGTTGTTGTTGCTGCTGCTGCTGCAGCTACCGCTGCTGATGGTGGTATTTGCGGTTGACGCCAAATGTCGCAGTGCAGTGGCAAAATTTACAAATTGCAAAGCGTAATTTTAATAAGGAAGGTTGTTAAACAGTTAAACAGGCCAAAAAAAAAAAAAAAAACAAATACAAAGTAAAACAACACTGACGTCACCAACTTTAGCTCCAATTAGAGGGTGTGCCCAGCTGTTCGGACGTCATATTGTCATTGTAACTTAACCTTGGCCGAAAGCCAAAGCAGCTATTGTTAGTATGTTATTCGAAAAGCGAGTAGTTTATCTTGCTTCAAAGCAAACACGCAAGAGAATTTCATTTCATTTCGTTTCGTTAGATTAAATGTCACTTTTAGATACTGACCTAAAAGCTAATTACCAAGACATTTTAGCAAAAATATGTGTGTGAAGGTGCAGCCATTTTTTTTTTTTTCTTCATATATATGACGTCGACGACCTATCCAAAAAGTGTGACCTATAAATGTGGAAGACAAAATGGGAGCATTTTGAGAAGGGGGTGGAAATGGATCAAACACGCAAGAGCCTAAGCTTTGACTGCCATCAAATCAACTGATTGGCCAAAATCAACAACTTTTTACGATATAAAATATTCAAATTTTGTATTTTAGTCAATATAAAAGTGATAAGTTTATTTGATAAATGATTATAACTTATATGATAAGCTCTGAATTTATTGAAGAAAGATTTTCTGTTTCTTTTAAATTGCCAGCTCTACTAATATTGAGTGACTACTGTCTGTATGTTTATCAAAGTAGTTTTGTTTAGCTGAAATCTACGAAATTTTGCTGGTCAGCAAAAATTGTCGAGGGAGAAGAATGCGATAAATGATATTTAAGAACCAAAGGGTTAAATAAAAGCTGAGTCATCAGAAAGGTTGAAGCTTAAAAAGGGTATACGAATATCTCAGGTAAAAATATGCAAGTTCCGTTAAAAAGCTTAGCAAAAAGCTTAACGCAATTCTCTGAGTTTTTAAAGCCCTTCTAATTAGAAAAAATTTAAATGAAATGCACGCAAAAGTAAACAAAAGATGTAAAACAGAAAAATAAAAACGGCGAAAAATAAAATAACGACCAACCTGTAGACAAGTCTAACCTGTTGCTGCTGCCAACGCTTACGCCGACGCAAGCTTAAGAACTTTAACTTGAAAGCTTGACTTGGCTCTTCTCGCTCACACACACAACCAAACACACAGTTGAGAGAATCACAATCTCGCGAACTCTTATACACGCACACAGCCAGGTAAGCTTAAGCACTACAAGTCTCGCCAGCAGAAGAAGCAATGTTGAATGATCGTCATGTATGCGTGTAGGCGCGCAAGCGTGTGTGAGTGTATGGATGCATATGTATTTTCTTTTTCTTGAAGTTAACACTTTATCAGGGATATTTTCTGCATTTGCATTTATGTACGTAGCTTTAGCTTACGATATTATATTCGCGTAGCAATTAAATCTTTATGATAATCAAACCGGCGATGCAATTGGAGCACAAAAACACTAACACAGCCCGGCAAGCTAAATTCGTATGTATTTATGCATAGGTATTTAAAATTGTAAGTCGAGCCTTAAACATCGATTTTAGGACTTTTAAATGCCAAAATCTTATACTTTGCCCACCTTAGTATTTGCGTTGAACTACATTTACTTTACGTGATCGGTGTTCAACATTTTAAGCGTTTCGTTTGAATTTAGAAATCCACTGAGCTTTAAGAAGTATACAACTTTTAACTACGCGCAATACACGTCCGTCGCGATTGGTGTTGTTTATGCATCTAAAAGAAATGTTTATATTACGTTAAGCAACGTATGATTAACAGATGGCGCCATTCTCGTAGCTTAAAAACTTTTAACGCATAAAAGAGAAACGTTAACGCGAAAATGAGCAACGTAACTCAACTGTTAACGCGATGTGATTAATATTATGAATTGCTATCGATAGTTGGGAAGTGTGTAGTAGTTTCTTTGAAGTGTTGCCAGCCACAGAAACATACGCAGCAACGCGCGCTTCAAACATTTTCAAATGCGCTTTTTGTGCAATTTGCATAGACCATTAAAGCGGTCTTGAAGTAGTAAATAAGAATTTAAGTTCAATGCAAACATTTTCAAATACTAAATTTTTTTGTAACAAGATATTTTATATCTTCCCATTTTATTAAACAAATCAAGCCTTATTCAGTGCTGTAAAACAAATGCGAGACACAAACACGACCAGCTGACTTCCAGTACTTACAACTCTCTGTGTGATCGAGCACTTCATTACATTTGATTCCTATCGACACATACACATGCGACACTGGCCCACGAGAATTGTATGTGTGTGTGTGTGTACACATATATTTGAGTCCGATTTTGCGTTGCTTGTCATTGCTTTTACCGCCATCATTTCATTTACAGCTACACCCGAGTGCGCACCTCGCTTAGTCGTGAAATTTCGCAAAGGAAGCAAAACTTTTTTAATTTTCTTGATTTTATTCTTAAAGAAATCGGTAAGTTATATTTTAAGAAAGAAATTATTTGCAAAACAAGCAAACATATATTCGTAACTATGTACTATGTACTACTATGTATGTACTCCACAACTTTTACTCAGTTATTCCCAACAACCGTTAACAAAAAAAAAAAGTCGTTTGCATATACAGGCATACATCCATACAGAGATGGCTCCTCCCAAACAAAACGCATTTATGATGTTCGTGCACGAGTGGAACAAAAGCCGCAGTTTGCCTATTGCCACTGCTGTAAATCAGTGCGGAGAAATATGGAAAGTGAGTGCTTGGATTAAAATGCAATAAGTTAATTTTATTAAATTATCGCAACTACATATATTTTCTGTAGAACATGAGTGAACAGGAAAGGCGTCCGTATAAGGGATTGGCAAAAGACGCTAACATATCTAACCGTGCCGTGAAGGAGCCTCTGGATTGCCGAGGCCGCGCTCTCTCAGAGGTTGACCGATCCGAGCGCGAAGCCGCAGGCAAAGAAATGAAGAATAAACGTGCTATTGAGAATATTGTTTTAGGAGCAAAAGCGCAACATGGTAAGCTTATAAGACTATCGTCAGCTTATCGATAACTTCTCCAAATTCCTTTTATTCTTAGAATTGGAGCACACCGAATTCATGTTTGCTGCTTTTAATTACTTCATAAAGGCAATAGGAAGTGATGTTTACATACCAGCCGAATTTGCCGCTTGCCAGTTCTCATTAAAATCTGGCAAGATATCAATATATAGCAGCCACATAAATCCGGGACAGCTAATTTTTGGCCAGGGCAGCGACACCCAGCATCACACGACAACCACGCATCAGCTTCCCTTGCCGCCAAAAGCGTTAGGAGAAGAAAACATGGGCAGATTGTATGATAACATTGTGGAGTACCTGCGCAACTGCCAGGGCGAAAGCAAGCCTTTGGTGGTGTTTACGACCACTGATCTTATTCCGGTTGTTACGGGTTGCTTTAGATACCTGCAGAGTGACAGCGATGATTTGGATGCTCTTATTGAAGTCTATGATATACAGTACCTATTTTATGTACTCAAAAAGGAGGTCATGGATATTGCTGACCTGCCACTTAATAATCTCAACAAGAGCGTTACGGACAATTTTTTCCTTAAGGATTTCTTCGAATATAGCGCAGGCATTGCGTGTCAGGTGAGTTGGCAATATAAATAAATTTTATATTTTATTTTTAATGGCTTTTACTGTTTATAGTTTCATGAGGACAACGATCGCGGCCGTTATTGCACACAATCGATGGTGTCCCGCTGGTGTTACACATTCTGCGACTATATGTGTGGTGATCTGGCAATAACACCATTGCCGGGCAAACATATGCCGCCCCCTCAGGCACCAAAGTTTCGGGTGACAAACGCAAACCAATCATTTGGCGGGAATACATCATATGCCTCTTGTCAGTCGAAAATGAAGCAGGAGCCGGAATCTGATTATGAGCCAACTGATCATTCGGTCTTTTCCGGTGATCTTTCGGCCACTGAAGAATTCCCTAGCTTGGGAGGTCGCAAGCCCAAATCCAAATCCAATCGCAACCCCGTTGCCAACGACTGGAATGTTCCTGCCGCAAATCGTAGTGTTGATGAGTTGGGTGATGCCTTTAACATGTCTCGCCGCTAACTAATAACAAATATAGACATGTAAATAGGCTTAAAATGTTTTTTGACTTTATTTTTGATCTAAATAATTAGATCGATTTATTAATTTTGCAAACCCTTCGTATTTAATTCATTTTTCATGTTTTTTCCATAACAAATATTACCATTTAAATATAACAGAAAAAAATACTAATTATAAAGCTTTGTTCAAAATATAACTGGTATTTAAAAGTGGGCGTGGCTGTTTTGTTTAAAAAAAAATTAAAGATGGCAGATATTAACCTGCAGTTTCAGGTAAATGTAAATGACATGAGAGCAAATGAGACAGGTGCGTGACGGTTTGAGTACAAGACAGCTCTGTTATAAAAAAGGTGGTACGCTGATTTAAAATATTTCGGCAACATACATACATATGTATGTACATAAACGGAATGTGTACAAAGTACATTCTGAGAATTGCTTTTGCGAATACATAAAAAAAAAACATAAAGAGAAGAGAACAAATGAAAGCAAAACATGATAGTTTTTTATGTGTGTAGTGTTGCATTTACCTATTTTACAACACTGCACAATTACCAGTTGAGCTTGAATTCCATACACATTTTGTACAAATGGTAATTGTTTTAAACTTAAGTTATCTTTTAAATGACCCTAATTAAGTTATTAAAATATATTAAATAAAAGTTTCTCATATTCTAAAAATAAAGACATAAAGAAAATAAAAATGTGTTTACTTTACAGCACTGCACCTAACTGTCGTAGCAGATACACACAAATGTATGTACATTTTTTGTTTTTGCACGAAGCACATTGCATTGAACGCATTTTGAATAAGCATATTTATCACGATGTCCAGAATAATAAATAGGAGAGGAACTGTTTGTCCCGATTTTTTCGAGATGTTACCAGTTCGCGAATACCAATGCGAATATGGTTGCGGCAGGGTATACAAGAATCGGCATCCGTATCAAAGGCACCTGGAAAGAGTGCACAATGTTGATGTTAATGATAGTAAATCCTTCAAATGTCCTGAACGGGACTGCGATTATCGTGGTAAAGGTCTTAGAATAGTTCGGAAACATTATCAAGTGAAGCATATGGAGAAACGTTTGAAATGTGAAACGTGCTCTCGTGTTTTCGCGTTGGAGTCCCAGTTGTCAAGGCATAAATGCGTATATCGAAACTATGAGTGCCCAGCGTGCCCCAAGACATTTAAATTGCTGCACTTGCGAAACAGGCATGTACAAATATGCGTTCAAAAGTATAATAATGTACCCAAATTGGAAACTATTGAACCCGAGAGTAAAGCCTCAAGCAACGGTAAGGAATTGTTGAACAATAGCTTTATAAACAACAAACTTTTAATGTCATTTGATATTTTCAGAAACGAAAGTAAAGTCTTCTAAAGCTCCTAACGACAAGATTATTGAAAAGAAGGAGAATTTCAAACCTAACGCCATGGTTATTGAAAAGAAGAAGAGTGTTAAATCTGACGCGAAGACCGTTGAAAAGAAGCTGCTTGTCAAACCTGATGGCAAGATTTTTGAGGAGGATGTCAAACCGGACGCCATGATTATTGAAAAGGAGTTAGTCAAACCTGATTCCAAGACCATTGAAAATAAGGAGAATGTCAAACCTGACGCGAATACCATTGAAAAGAAGCTGCATGTGAAACCATATGCCAAGATTTTTGAGGAGGATGTCAACCCGGATGCCATGATTATTGAGTATGTCAAACCTGATACCAAGATCATTGAAAAGATGGACAACGTCAAATCTGACGACAAGATCATTGAAAAGAAGCTCCTCAAACCATATGCCAAGATTTTTGAGAAGGAGGATGTCAACCCGGACGCCATGAATATTGAAAAGAAGGTGTTTGTCAAACCTGCTGCCAAGATCATTAAAAAGTGGAACAATGTCAAATCTGTCGCAAAGACCGTTGAAAAGAAGCTGCTTGTCATACCATATGCCAAGATTTTTGAAAAGAAGGA
This sequence comes from Scaptomyza flava, assembly GCA_030179655.1. Taxonomy (NCBI): domain Eukaryota; kingdom Metazoa; phylum Arthropoda; class Insecta; order Diptera; family Drosophilidae; genus Scaptomyza; species Scaptomyza flava. The sequence continues at coordinate 19,030,331 of JARNME010000404.1, forward strand.
GGATGTCAACCCGGACGCCATGATTATTGAAAAGAAGGAGTTTGTCAAACCTGCTGCCAAGATCATCAAAAAGAAGGAGAATATCAAACCTAACGACAAGATCATTGAAAAGAAGCTGCTTGTCAAACCTGATGCCAAGAATTTTGAGAAAAAGGAGGACGCCATGATTATTGAAGACAAGGAGTTTGTCAAACCTGCTGCCAAGATCATTAAAACGAGGGACAACGTCAAATCTGACGACAAGATCATTGAAAAGAAGCTGCTTGTCATACCATATGCCAAGATTTTTGAGAAAAAGGAGGACGCCATGATTATTGAAGACAAGGAGTTTGTCAAACCTGCTGCCAAGATCATTAAAACGAGGGACAACGTCAAATCTGACGACAAGATCATTGAAAAGAAGCTGCTTGTCATACCATATGCCAAGATTTTTGAGAAGAAGAAGGATGTCAACCCAGACGCCATGATTATTGAAAAGAAGGAGTTTGTCAAACCTGCTGCCAAGATCACTAAAAAGAAGGAGAATGTCAAACCTGACGACAAGATCATTGAAAAGAAGCTGCTTGTCAAACCTGATGGTAAGATAATTGAAAATGAGGAGAATGTCGAACCTGACGCCATGATTATTGAAAAGGAGTTTGTCAAACCTGATTTTATGATTCTTAAAAGGAAGATCGGCGAAACTGATGGCAAGCTTATGAAAAAGAAGATTGTCGATCATTACGCCAAGATCATTGAAGAGAAGGTGAATGCCAAACCTGATGTCAAGATTATAAAAAGGAAGATGAATATCAAACCTGATGACAAGATTATTAAGGTGAAAAATATCGTCGAACCTGATGTCAAAGCTATTGAAAAGAAAGTGGATGCCAAACCTAATGCCAAGATTATTGAAGAGATGGAGGATATAAGTCCTGGTGATTTTACCATTGATGAGATCTTGCAAATACTGCGTGATATGGACAATAGGGTCGTTGAGCCTACGCCAATCGATGAACTGGAACAATTGAATGGCACAGCCACCTGTTATCTGAAACTGTGCGAAGAAACAAAGCATTTATGGTAACTTAACGGCTCCAACTAAATGAATTTTGAAATAAGCCGTTTTAACATTTTTAGTTTCCATTTAATTTAATTAACTTATGTTTATCATTAAGCAAAGTTCGCGGTACATTTTGCCAATTCGAAACGAGTGGACAGGCCCAACTACAATTAACAGGTTGACCCATAACTGTGGGCACCCAAAAACATTAACAGATGCTGACATGTTAGCAGCTCGACTATTTTGAATGAAATGTACTTAATATTTTGCAAATGTTTTTATTATTTATTTTAATAAAAATCTCACTATCCTAGAAGTTATAATATTTTGAAATTTCAAAATTGCTATTGGCTTGTAAATAATCTTAGCGGTGAATATTACTTTTTTGCTACAGCTGGTATTTGTCACTGTTAAAACGTGTAACACTTAAACATGTTCTACTCATCTCTAACGTGAACGTGGAAAAGACTGGAACGAAAAATACACGTCAAAAATTCTTAAAACAATATAGCGAAAACAAGCTCTTAAAACGTTTCCAAATGCTTTTGATCCATAATTTGAAAGGTTTGCCATAAAAATACGTACCACCAGCAATCAGTCCACATCCAGCAACAACTGCCAATCAATAAAAGCACAACGCCTGCAAACAGAAGAGGAAGAGGCAGCCACGAAATCAGTTCACAAATCCATACTCAAATACGAGAAAAAAAACTAGGCGTAGCGTCATCAATAACAAAATGTCCAACAATGCAGTGGGACCCACAAAACAAGAAATCGAAGCTGTATTTAGTCGACTGCGAGCGCAACCTGCCAACAAGGTCAGTCGGTTTCCCAGTCTGAATTTACCTTAGCAACCAATTTATTGTGTTTTGTTTATTCCAATTTTTTTTACTCTGTTGCAGTCCTGTTTCGATTGTGCAACAAAGGCACCAACTTGGTCGTCTGTCACTTATGGCATCTTCATATGCATAGATTGCTCTGCAGTGCATCGCAATCTCGGCGTGCATCTGACCTTTGTGCGCAGCACCAATTTGGACACCAACTGGACCTGGTTGCAGCTTCGTCAAATGCAGCTGGGAGGCAATGCGAATGCTTCTCAATTCTTTCGCTCCCACAACAGCACCAGCAGCGATGCTCAAGTCAAATACAATTCCAGGGCTGCACAGCTATACAGGGAAAAGCTATCGTCGCAGGCGCAGCAAGCAATGAAGGTGCATGGCACCAAGGTAAGCAAGTTGCTTCGTTTTTCTGTTTGTGTTGTGTTTATACTATATTTTTAGTGCTTGACTTGGATGTTGAACGCTTTTTGTTACATTTTAACTAACACGCTTGCGCTTCACTCATATCTTATTCTCCTGTTGCCCCAAAATACACTTTAAACAGCTGCACTTGGATCCGACGCAGGACAAGAGCGAAGGTAATGAAGCCGCTAAAGAGGAGGATGACGATTTCTTTGCTCTATGCGAGAACGATAATGCAAATGCTCAGTTGGAGAATAATAACATCGCCAACGTTAAGGTAATGCAAACACACAAAAGACACAAGTTTTTCCCAGTTAAAGTATGAGTTGATTTCCTTTTTGCAAGCATTAGAAGAAAGAAAAAAAAAACAGTAGATTTGTTATTAATCTCTGTTGCCTTACAGCTGGACATCAAGCCGATAGTGACAGATACAGCGGAAACCGGCCTTGGAGCGCCCAGCGTGGATCTTTTAAACTCACTCGTGGCTCCTTCAACGGTGCCATCTTCCATTGGTGTGCGCAAGATTCAGCCTAAAAGAGGAGCAGTAAGTGAATCAAACAATCTTCAAAATGTAACGATACCTAATCTTAAATCACATCTAAACAGTTGGGCGCACGCAAGGTGGGAGGATTGGGTGCAACAAAGGTGACGGCTAACTTTGCAGATATTGAAGCTCGCGCGAATGCAGCAAATGAAAGTAAAATTTCAGCAGTTGCTGGAGCTGGTGCGATTGACAAGCCACAGACGGCCGAGGAGGAAAGAGAAAGTGTGGCAAGCATGCGTTTGGCCTATCAAGATCTATCGCTGCAAAAGACGCGCGAAGAGGCAAAGCTTAAGAGCATTGATCCCGCCAAGGCCAAGCAAATGGAGCGACTGGGCATGGGTTTCAGCTTGAGGGGCTCGGATGTAGCACACTCGGCCATTAGCGACATGGAGACCATACAGCAATCGGCTGCACCCAAGGCCAGTGCTCAAAGCAAACTGGCTGCACTGGAGAACGATAACTTTTTCAATGATCATTCGCTGGGTTTGTATGGTAGCGGTGGCGACAAGAAGGACAGCTCCAGCAGCAGCGTCAGTAAGTTGGATAAATTTGAATTAGATGCGCTGGGTTATGAGACAATTGAGCCCATTGGCGGCACGCATAGCAACATAACATCAATGTTTGCTGCCAGCAATGATTACGACAAGCCCAAGGCAAGCAGCAGCGGATTTAGTTCCGCTGCCAGCAGGAGTAAAAGCAAAGTTAGCACCAACAATGATCCTGTGGCGGCACAGCAAAAGTTTGGCAACTCCAAAGGCTTTGGCTCGGATCAATACTTTGCGAGCGATCAATCTTCAGCCGATAACAGTGCTAATCTAAATCGTTTCCAGGGTTCGCGTGCCATATCCTCATCAGACTATTTTAATGATGGTACGCAAGGTGGAGGCTTGAGCAATCGCAGTAAGAACAGCATTAACAATTTGTATTAAACATTTATTTAAAATTGTGTTTTTGCTTGCAGGCAGCGGCGGTGGTTATTCAACGGCTGTCAACTTTAATGCGCCGGATCTGGATGATGTAAAGGAGAGTGTGCGTCATGGTGTGCACAAGGTTGCTGGTAGGCTAAGCAATCTGGCCAATGATGTTATGACCTCGCTCCAAGATAAATATGGTTACTGATAGCGGCGACAGCATCGGAGCTAAATTCAATTTAGCATATGTGCAAAAACCAACAAGTTATACAAAAATTCCAAGCCGTTAGCTATTAGCATCGAGAACTCCAAAATTCTTGTAAAAACAACAAAAAATAATACCATGAAGTTAAGAGTAGTGTCTTTAGAATACATTGTACAATTTGCGCCTTATTATGCAGATGAAAAAGAAAAGATGGAATGAAATGGTAAAGTTAATTAATTACACACATGATGATATCACAATTGAGGAACAACAATTAGCTCTTAAGTCAAATTGAACGCTGATGATGAAAAAGTTTTATTTTGTATGCAATTTTTATTCAATATTTTTTATTATGGCATTTTTAACTTGCTAAGTTTGTAAACTTTTTTTTTGTTAATCATGAACGTTTTTGGTTCCATATTTACTTGTAATGCGGCTCTTCTGCTTTAAAGTTAGTAATTATTATGAAAGAACAAACGTGTAAATGAAATAAATTCAATATTGATTGCATATGGCAATTAAAAAAAAAAATGTTTAACTAATTATCAAGATCTCAAAACACTATTTCTACAAAAACAAATAGAACTTTTATTAAAAATGCGCCGAAAAAACGTTTACAATTTCACTAATAATTACAAAACTTGATTTTTTACAGATCCGGCGGAGACTCGAAATGGAATTGTCGCTTTTAAATCTTGCAATAGTCACGGAACAGCCGTTTAATGGCGGCGCTTGCTGGGACTGGGACGAACTCGAGCACGTACAGCATCGGGAGAACCGTAGGCAATGGCATGCGATGTGGCGGCTCCACCTTCACCCGTACTGAAGGAGTTGGCAATGGCAATGGCACCGCCGTTGGTGCCACCGAAATCAATGGGGAAGAAAGTGCCAGCGGGCAGCGGAGCGGGCTTATTCACTGGCTTGCTAGCGGCAGGAGCTGCAGGTTTTTTGGCAGCTGGACGACGAGCGTTGGGCGCACGAGCAGGTTTCTTCACAACTGGCTTAATTGGCTCGGACAGCTCCTCCTCGTCCTCTTCGACATCGTCTTCAATCTGGTTGTCCTCATCTTCAATGGCAGCCGCATGAGCTTCCTCAGGCTCTTCAGCGGTCTGATCCAGCTCAACGATGACCTTCTTCTTGGCGGGCAGATAACGTTTGGCGGGAATAACAGGAGCAACGGGAGCAATTGGTGCTGGAGCGGGCAGCTCATCCTCCTCGACGGCGACTTGGACAACAGCTGGCTGCTGAGCAACTGGTGTAGCTTCCTCAGCGGCGGCAAAGTTAAAGTCACGTGGCACCTTGGCGGCATCATCGCTCTCTACCGGAGCAGGCTGAGCTACGGTATCGTCACTGTTGCTGCTATCGACGGCAATCTGGACGACGGGTGCTTCATCGGGATAGGCTTCGGCCACAGAGCTGGCACCATTGGCGCCGGCAGCGGTCAGTGCATCCTCTGCGCTGCTGTCATCCACCCTGACGGACTCTGGATGATCGCAATCTTTGTTAGATAATCATTGAGAATTGTTGTGTAAGTTAGGATTTTTAGTGTTTGTTGTTCGTTGTGCTTACCCTTTAGATATGTGCCAGTGGCAACGGATTCACCAGCAACAAGTGCACTGGCTGCCTGTGTTGACCTGGCATGTGTGCGTCCTGGTTGCACATACTGCATGTACATAATCCTTTGCTGGGGCGCACTACCGTACCATTCAGCGGCAACGGGTTGCTGATAATAGGCCATTCCTGGAATAAGATATTGCCGACCTTCAGTTGTTTATGTGCATTTGGAAGCGACATGGACATGCAATGGATACGGTTATGAAACGAAATAATGCAGTGAGATCGATGAATGAATCATGTAAAGTAAATTTTGATTGCGGATCTGAAATTAAAGTACTTGCCATATTCCATGAACATAACACTATGTTTTATGACAAATTTTGAATTTTACTGTTTATATATAACGAATAGGATAAACTCTTGTTTGCGGAAAGTACAACTTGTCAAAAAAGTGACAAATTTAAGAACATATCTTAACTCATAGCCCTAAGTTTCATTTGAGCAAACATGCAACGTATTAAACTGTTGACATTTTGGCAGAACGTACATTTCGACCAATAAATTTCCTTTAGAATTTTTTATCACTTTTATTAAACTCACTTTTTCTTGCAGGCAGAGCATCGCCACTGGCAACAAAACCAACGATCACCAACAAAGCAAACGCAGCACTGAACTTCATCTTGAGTTTGATTATGTTATTTGTCCTTTAATCCTTTTGACGATGTTGCAAGTTATGCTTGGTTAGGATACTTGATTAGAAAAACGCGCACTGATCACAGCAGGAGCTAAACTTGTCACTTAAGTTTCCACCAAAGAAGTGATGGCTGCCCAACGGAACGCGTTAGATTTATATACGAAATCAGATTGGCAAAATTAAAAAATAAAAGAAGAGACATACAAATCGAGCATAATGAGCTAGCTGCGTGTGTTGTTTCGGATATACCCAAAGTGGGGCCTCAGCTACCCTGTTTAGTATTCATCATCGCTACTTCTCGGAACCGAGTCGAATCAAAACGTGCGAACAGCCTGTTGCCTGAATTCAAAATTTGCATTATTTAATTGTACAGTACAGTAGTAGCATATAGTTTAATTTAAATGTATACCGGTTCCATGATATTCTCAATATTGCACGTTTCAGTTGTCATTTAATAGAGCTCTTTATGGTCAATGCGATCATCAATTTGAATCAAAGGATTTTCTATTTCTATATTAGTTAATTTGTTTTATGAATTTATCATTTACCAAAATAAATTAAATCTAGTATATTTTATGTTGACCGTAACATTGAAATATCCAATTTAATTTTTAAGGTAAAATCGAGGTTTATGGGTGCGTGTGCGGCTTAATGTTTGCTTATAAAAGAGAGCCGCATAGAGAATGAAAATAAAGACCGCGAAGACATGCAATGCATATGTAAACAAATAAAGCATGAGCTGGCAAAGAGAGATGATATTTTTTAACAACAACCAGCCATCGGAAGAGGAAACCTGCATGTGGTTCATCTTCTGTGATTCATCCTGATGCAAATATAAATAGTAATTCCATTTTTACTTCATTGTCACTGGTTCTTCTTCTGGGCGCCAGCTGTTTCCTTTTAAAAGCCAATTATTGCAGTACCCTACCCTTCTACACCTCTCCAACATAAGTAGGACGTGCATTCCATCATTAATTGAGCTGTGTCTGAGGCACACAGCTCTTAACGGCTGTTACCTTCTGCTAAAGGTACCTTCTTTTCAGCTGGTTTTTGCTCGTACCAATTTGCAGATGCATTAATCATACGCAATGTGGCTCAGTCGTATATTGAAGGGTTGGGTTGGGCGTAAGCGATAGGGAAATTTGATTCGTTTTCTTTTGTGCTCTGAGAAGCCGTTTTTTTGCATTATGCAAACTTGCAATATCAAATTAAAAATATATTTGAGTTGAGTATGATAAATTGGACGGATTTTTCTGATGGGTTTTTTTAAACCTATATTGCATACATGCTTTTTTTCGTTCGGCAAATAAAACCAATTATATTCTGAACATGTGCCAAAAACCATAATTTGAAATTAGAAAGTTTTAATGTCAAAAATATTTAATTTAGTTTAAAAGAGGCGAGACCAATCTTGGAGTATTAAGCTAATCTTTCTTTGAAGATATATTTAATGTATATTATATTAAGGCCACCCAGCTACAAAATAATTGACAATTTTTTTTTTGTTTTTACCACTTTGTGATATCTAACCAAAACAAACGTCTAATTACCAACGTTTTATGCAAATGGTCAAAACGCTTGTGAGCCACAAAAAAATGTGTGTTGTGCTCAGCATATTAATGGACAAAGTTAAGAGGCAATAGTTTTGAGACAAACATTTAATATCCTGTTGAACACCTGTTTATTTGTTAGCAACCATTGGGCACTTATGCAAATCGTTGGCCACTTTTCGAAGCCGTTAACATTTTACGTTTCATTTAATTCCCGCATTTAGAACACCCAAAACCATTAAAGTAAACAACGAGTCTACTGTTTTTTCAGTGGTGGGTAAAAATAAAAATAATAATATGTATGTGTATTAAAAATATATAAAAAATAATAATATTAAAAACCAAAAGTAAAAAACCCCTCTTGATAAACAATACGATTATTGGTGATACGCAAACGGAATTTTAAATGAATTTTTCGCGGTGCTTAAAAAGCAACTAGGAGACCAATGTTTAGATGCTTAAAAATCGAGCACCCGAAAATGGTTAGTTAAGCTTTAAGTGCAGTTCATTTGATATGACATTTGGCTCAGACACGCATACAATCTTTGTTAAATAGCATTTTAATTTATAATTAAATAGCACATGCTGTCCAAATTGCATTAAAACAAAAAACGTAACTGACATTTAACACTTGGCGTGCGGTTTGCAACGGATGGAAAAAGAAATGGTTCTCGAACATGTGCCATGGAGCTGCTGAGCGACATTTCATCTCTGCTGACAATGCAATTAATCAGCGTAAATTAAAATAAACTTAATTTTATGCAGCCGTCATTGCGGTAAATGCAATTCATGCGTTTCCTTATTTTAATGCACAATTGCGGGAATATATCCATAAAAAGAAGAATCAATCAAAAGGATCCTAACATTTAAGACTCACATATTATTGGTTGGGAAATTGTTTGAAGAAAACTTGATTTCAGTTTCTTAAAATACGATAAAACTTTATAAACGGAATAATATTACATATTTTAATGAGCAAATATGAATGAAATTGTTTAAAAATGTTATAAGAAGCTACTTTAAAACTTTAATTAATTTTTACAATAAACTTTTTAGTTAAAAATTGTAATAACAGCAATCTAAGGAGAGTTTATCCAGTTTTTGTACTCTAAAGTTTTAACATTGTTTTTCTAAAATGTTAAACTCAATAATAATGTAAATTAAGGAACGTAAGCAGAGCTTTGGAAACAACAAATTAACATACATAATATTTTATCAAATCAATGTCACATTTTAATTAAAATATTTCTAACCAAGAGTGTCTTTTAAACTATAGTAAATAGTGACATTTCAATTGAAAATGTAATTGAATTAAACCACGCAGGTGTCTCATTTTGTAAAATCCCATAAATTTCAATGAAATTGCGTTATAAAAAAGTAACTTCATACTCGACTTCCAACCACAGAGCGAAAACTTTTCACAGCTGGTCACAGCAGTGATTAAGTGCAGGCCAGTTTCAGTTCCAACTCCATAGGATATGTGAGATGGTAGATGGTCATGGAAGGGAAATTCCCTTTCTAGCTGGACGTTAGGGTCATTTTTCTCGCTGCTTGTCACTTGAAAGTTGGCAATTAAATATATGTATGTTGGTAGTAGTATAAGTACGTGTGCTGTTGCTATTTTTATTTTTATCTCTCTCTTTTTTGGGCATAAATTGTTGCAAAAGAATAGAAAAAACAAAAAAAAATGCAACAGATGTTTTTAGCGTGCCTCTGGACTGAAAGTTGTTAGGGAAGGCCAAGTCGAAACATGCAAAGCAGAGTTGTGGCAACTCCACCTTATTCAGAATTTATTTTCACACTCTCGAGGACAACTTTCGCAAAGGGTGCCACATGGCCGCAGGTCCTTTGTGTAGTGTATATATATATATGTGTATATGCGCAGTCAAGATGTTGCCATTCTGCATGTCTGCTGCAGCTTTAATGGCTTCATATTTCCTACAGAATTAGAGAAGTAACTTTTGCTTACATTGCGACTTGGCCACTCTTCAGTTATACTCCCTTCCCTTCGCTGATCTCCACTAACCTTTGCCAAGTTGTAGTATGTTTCTGCAACTTTGCTTTGCAACTTGGTCGCTGCTCATTATGTGCTACGCACACAGCGAACTGAGTGCTGTCTACTCCATTAAATTGTAATTTTTGGCAACATTTCGGTTTGCATAAATCTTTGGCCCCGTGGTACACAGTTTCTTGCTAGCTTCTGGCTTCTGCCCAGGCAGTTGTTCCCTTGTGTCCTTATGCTGCACGCGCACAAACAAAACATTTGTTCGTGTTTCAAGTTTATTAAAAAGTACTCAACATATTATGGTTACTTAAACTATTAAAATAACAATGCTGGGACTCTTATTCTCTCTCTCTCTCTCTTCTTCCCTCCCCTTTCTCTCTGTCTTTGTCTTTCTGTTCAGTCTGGGTGTGACATGTCCTTGGGGAGATCTGTGCCATCGTTTTGGCTGCCTCCTGTAGATAATGTGTAAATAATTTGAATGCAGACAATGAGCTGAACTGTTGGCAAGTGCCGCAGTTGCTGACCCAGCACAGTTGCATTGTCTATCATATACACTGTGAAAATTAATGACCATCCAACTTGAGGATTTTTTCTACAATTAAATTAATTTATGTAATGCATTTTTAACCAGAGAGACCCATTTTAGCTATAAGTAAAGTTTTCAAATTTAGTTATTTTTTCTTTTTTTTCAGTGCACGTTTCCCTATTGAGGGCCCATAAGCTATTTCAATCACAACTACACGCTGCTTTAAGCTAAACTGCAATGTGTTCAAACCCTTTAACGATCCCGAACAGAACGACCCACAACATAAATAGAAAAGGAAAGCACATCGAGTGGCCAAATGGCAGCGGCCACGTACACTATAAATCCATTTAAAATGCGCATTTGCATATGTCAAGTGTGAATGGAGTGCGCCAATGATGACGACACCTCCGCCATTGCATCCCAACAAGTTCTTACCATCTATCCATCCATGCAAGCCTGGCATTGCCCACTTTTGTTGATGCGTATTAAAAACAAACTCAAATACTCGAAGCCAATCTCTCCTGTTCTTGCTGCTTCTATTCCTCCGCAAATTTGCATCGGCTGCATTGCTAATTACGTAGCAAGAGTTTTCATTATGTGGGCGGAGCTAGAGTGAGATAGAGGGTCGGAGTGCGAGTGCGAGTGCGAGAGGGAACCACTCGAGTTGAGCGTAATGAAATCTTAGCCAGGCGCTAGTCGGGTCGCCTTCCCCTAATGGCAAAGCGCAAAATTAATTAGAAAATATTTACGTAGCACTTCAAAAATTTTGTGTGCGCCTCCAAAGTAGGCAATGACATTAAAGTGCAGAGCTCTCAACTTTCTACTGAGAGTTTGTAGTTGAAAAAGAAATTCCTGGCATTTAGGCATATGTTGAATATTCCTGTAAACCTTTGACAGTGGCATTGCAACCGCGTTCAGCTTTAATGCTTGCCCCCATCTTATGTTATTTTGTATTTATTTGTGTGCGGCTAAACATTAGTGGTCACATGTTGTTGTTGCAGTGTCGTGTACAGTTTGTTGCTGTTGGTTTTTGCGGTTTTTAGGCAACCTATTTGTTTTGGGACACTATCGCCATTCGTTGTTCTTATCGCCTCGATTTAACCCAAGGGAGTCGCAGTCCGAGTTGCATTGACACATGCCCAGAGGCAGTAATAGGAACGGGAGTAGGAACTGGGTGCAGGAACCCATTTCAAATCTGCCATTCTACTTTGTCACGTTGCAGTTGTTGCCTGTTTTTTATATATATTTTTTTACAGTGTTGTACCTGTTTTCTCATTCTTTGCTCACTTAAATTTATTTTATGGTCAGTTTTGGTTTGCTGCCTTTTGCCAATTGTAGTCGAAAAAACTTTTTCTAATGAGCCTTATACGGATTTTGGAGCTTGTTGTTTCCTGCAGGATGCAGCACAATAAGCATACATAATTGCATGTGTATTGTTTCCGGCCAACAGTTGTGATTGCCATTGTTGGAATAAAGAATTTAAATTCAAGTACTTGAATGTTGTTAAAAGCCTTGCCTAGAATAAGTGTTAGGAATCTTTATGTTGAACTCATTCATTATTGCAAATTTTAAATAAGGACATTATATTTACCAACTCTAAACATTTATTATGTTTTTGTGTTCACATGCTTTAAGTGCTTTTCCCTTGATTTTGTCTCATTTCCTAACAAAGCTGCCAAAAGAAAAATTACGTTTAGTACGAGCCCCAGCCTAGGTCTTTTTTAACCAGAGCCGAAAGAAGGTTCATCGTTGTGTTCAAGTGGGAAAAAATCGGTGACATTTTTGTCAACTGGCTTGGCTGGACAAGCAAAGGGACAACAATTGTGATAATGGGAATGAGAATGAGAATGGAAATGGTAACGGTAACGGGCTGCTGATGGCAATGAGGAAGCGTTGATGTTGATGACGAAAAAAAGGCAATTGAGGAGCAGGAACAGAAGCAGAAACAGAAGCAACTCGTATAAGGCTTTGAATTGATTTCTCTTTACTGTGTGTGCATGAGACTTGGTTGCTTTATCACACACACACACACATGTAGCGGAAGCGGAAGTCATGTTGTGCTGCAATGGCCGTCATACTGGAAGGTAGACAGTTTTTTTCTTCCGTCATCGTGTCGTCTCCAGGACGGGGTCTGCACGTCTGCGCAATTTCAAAGCAATTGCAAACGTTTACTAAGGCTCACACACACACACACACACACTCATGAAAGTAAAGTACGAGCAAAGTAAAGTAAAGCGGAAGTGTTTTTCAAGTCTTTTAGCCTCGTATCTTTTCTCTTCATTTTTTTGTTCAATAGCGGGTGAAAGTCTTTTTAATTGAAGTGGACACACACACACACACACACACAACATAGAGGACACAGATACAGTGTTTGAGTGTATTTTATATTCAATGATGCAGAGGCGGTCAACGCCTTTGACTTCGTTTGCAAGGCGCTACAACTAAAGGAGTTGCCTTTTCAAAAGTGGCCACTAGCAACGAAACAAAAACAAAAAAAACAAAAAAACACAAACAGAGTGCAATAAAAGGCAGAAAAAGGAAAAATCAGGATAGGCAAAGAGAAGCAGCAGTAGCCGTGTATGTCATTAAAATTTACAATCTATTTTGCTTGCTAATTGGCACTTGGCATTGCCAGCTTTGTGCTCGAATGAGTGTCTTTCTCTCTCTCTCTCTCTCTCTCTCTCTCTCTCTCTCGATTCTGGACAGAGCAAAAGCCAGCTAGCCGGCCATAATCATTACTTGCATCATGAGTTTTGCACTTGGGGCAATTAGTGACAAGCCAAGATGTGGCAGCAAATGTTGCGTAAGCTTTTAATTATGGCCAAGTGTTGATTATGGCGGCAACTAAGCGACATTCATGCAACTGACAGTAATACGACTCATAACTAACTAAGTGTGGCAAGGCAATAAATGCCACAGCAGGAGAACTCTGCAAAAAACACTCGTCGGCAATTATTATTGTTGCCTACTTAAAAGTTAGCATTTAAGCACTTTTTCAATGGCTATGCAATTTGTAATGTGTGCGATCAATTACAACAACTGAAAGGCTACGTATGTACATACGTATGTATGAACGCATTGGCAAAGCCAAAAACGGCAATCCTCCAAGCAATAACGAGTTGCGAGGCAGCCTCTACATACTTCTTAACACGGTCATACACTAAGAGAAAAAAAGTGGGTGCAGGTACTATCAAATCTAATATTTAAGCATAATAAAATACGTTTCCAGTTTTTATTAACTAAATAATTCATAGTTTGTATGCATTCTTCCAAATAAGTTTGTAAGTAAAACATTCCATACAACATTCTGAACACTAGAGGACACATTTTCTTTAGTAATTTATAATTTACTTTAAGAAATTTATAGACAATAGCAAAAGCGGGGCTCAAATTTTAAGTTTGCATGCGAAAAAAACCGACATAATGAGTTTTTAGAATATTATTCGATTAATTAGTTTGTTACTTTATATTTAATCGTATGTTAAGTTAAGTTAAGTAAGTTATTTCTTAATGCAAAGGTATTGTTTACATTTTTGTTATCGATCTTATGTGCTATGTGAAAATTAATAAATATGAATTTCACTTATTTTGCAAGCAGACTTACTTGTACTACTTCTTTTTTCTGAGTGCACTTGATACCACAAAAATTCCCCACAGCCAACCCACTTGCATTCTCCACAGTCAAACCAAACTGAGCCACAAAAGTCAAGCTCCATGCACAAGTGCGTGTTTGTGTGAGTGGGTGTTTGTGTGCATGTGTGTGCGGATGGATGATTTCCACTTTGCCCATTCAGAGAGTCAGTGAGGCAGTCAGGCTGGCAGCCACAATCCTTCATTGTTGTTGCAGGCAGGCGGCAGCGCTGGCGATAAAATAAATTTGCATATGAATTGAGAATTAAGAACATTTTGCACATCGTCGTCCTGCGCTTTGGCAACTCACACCGCCTCCTCTACGGCGTCCCTGCACCTACCAACCAGTTGCCATTTTTTGATTGGGTCGGATTTTGAGCAGGGGGGTATGGAGGGTGAGCGACGTGTTGGCATTGTGGCTGCTGTTTGGCCTTTGAATTAGAATTCATCCACACACACATAAAGTCGACCCATTCGAAAGTGTGAATGGCTTATTTCCTTGCTTCTATTGTTGTTGCATTTGTTGTTGTGGCTGCTGCTCCTGCTCTTTTGACCGCTTTTCGGCAATTTCCATTTGCATTTGGCCTTTTTGGCGCACAATTTTTACATGCTTTGCTCTCTGCTCTGCTGATAGAAATAAAAAACAACTCGTTAGCCTATTGAAATTGAAAATGTTTTCGCCCGATGCGATAAGAATGTGCAGGGGATTATAGAATGTATATATGTGTGTGTGTGTGTGTGTGTGTGTGTTTGTCACAACTTTGCCATGGCTTTCTGCAAAGTTATGGGTCACATAATTGCGACCATGTTTGTAGGTTCTGATAATTGGATCTTGATGTGAATCTTTCACTTGATAAGCGCTGCTCCAAATTGAAAAACGAAAGGCGCTTAGAATAGTTTAAGCATTAAAATGCATTTCATAAAAATGGAAAAGTTAATTTCATTTTTGGAGAAGCACCAGCGATATTCAGTTTCCACTTTATTACTTTATCTTAATTTTACCAAAAAATGCCTGCAATTATATACTCTAAATAAGTTTAATAAAGTTATACACTTATAACTAACAAACAAATCCGTTTTAAATACTTTTTATATTTACCAATAAATTAAACATGGATCCAATATTAAATAAGATTTATAGATTTATCAACAAATGTTAAATGGCCACAATGAAATTTATTAAAAACTTCAAGCTAAAACCTTTTGCTCCGTTAGTCAAAGCGAGTGAAAGAGAGAGAGAGAGAGTGATAGATGCAAATTTATCCATTGATTTGGAATGCTCGAATGCTCGCCCACCCTTGGCCATACAAATTGCATTTACAAACAATTAGACAAGTAAAACTTACGTATAATTTTGCGAAGCGAGAGAGTGCAAGGCCCTTCGGGCTGGCGAAACAGCTAACAGTTAACAGGTAACCGTAAACTGTTAACTTGCAACTGGGTGTAGAACACATCCAACCAACCAATTGGTCGCCATGTTTTATTGTGGGGCATTTGTGAAACTTTTCGACATGCTCATAAAATTGCTCGTTTAACTCATTTAACTTTTTGTGTTCCTTTTTCTTTTGTTTTGTATTTTGGAAATGGTTTTTTTTTTATAGATACTTTTTTTTTTAGAAAGTTTGCATAAATTGCAGCAACAAAAAAGAGTTAATAATGCCTGCAGGCAAGCATTGGTAGTAGTACAAGCTGGAACAGGAGCTGGTTTTCGGCTGAAGCGACAATGAAAATAATTCAATTAAAGCACTTTTACACTTTGCGCCCTCGCATGCCAAGTTACAATAACGCCACGACCAAATTAACACACATAGAGGGCACAACCAGTTACCCCTCTAACCCCATACCCTTACCTTCACCCCCTCTCTTAAACCCCTTTTCACTACCGTTCATGTGTGCATCGCATTGCCTGCGGGCATTTTGCATAAAGTTTCGCCGGGTTGCCGCTGTGTTCGCCTTTCATGTGGTCAAAGTTTTGTGGGGGTCCAACCCCCCTTTCCCTTAGCGACATCTATGCCGTGTTTACTTTGGTACTTAGCCACTGTTATTGTTGCTGTTGGCCTAGCTGTTGCTTAAAGCCACAAAGTAGCTTTTGGTTGCACAAAATTTAAATGCTACCCTGGCTTAGTCGTAGCAAACAATCCAACTACAGAGCCCACTGTTTCGGTTCCTCTTTCTGGCTGTGTCTCTATTTCGGTTTCAGTTTCTGACTTTGTGTTCGTTCGGTGTCTGTGGTTAGCCTGGGTGTTTTGTGTATTATTTTAAGATTTGATTGGTTGGGTTACGCTCGTGTTGATTTTGGCCTGTACCTGTTACGGTCCTGTTTGCTTGTCAGTTTGATAACTCGATTTCAAAACTTAAACAATCGTTTTTAGGCAAGAAGAGAAAATGTGAATTATCAATAGCTAAAACTCTGTTGTTATCAGTACTTAACTTTTGAACTAATTCGTATAAATATTTTAGTTATCTTTAAAATAATGTTTAAAATATTTAAATTATTAAATTATTGTGTATACATTTTGTAAATATGTAATCTAAATGTCTAGGCAGGTTAAATTCTAAAACCTTTGAGTTTTGTTGGCCCAAGTTTACTTTCTATCCTATACTGCCTATCAACCAATCAATTAAACTTTAACTTAACCTTTTAAACTAGAAATGTTAACAAAAATATTAACTTGCTGAATGTGCATTAATCTTGCTGTAAGTCAATAAGCTTCCATGGAAACGTTGGGAGCCAGTTAACAAATCAAGCAAAGCCTTCGGTCAAATAAAAACTTGACTAGTTTAATTGGCCACTTCAAAGCCAAAAGCCCATGCGGCAATTTGTACACAATACATTCATACAATATTGCATTCATTTTTATGCACATTTAACCCTTTAATGCAGACACATGGCCGCACTTTCCAGCAGTTTAAGTCCATTAAAAATTGTTTTTCCATAATTTTTGGCACCAACACTTAAACATTTATAGCTCGGCATTGCATCGACTGTTTCACTAGCAGAATCGCTCGTTAAAAATCAATCCCCAAGCGTCCCATGCTCAGTCACGGCTTCCATCGAAATCGAGGTTTGGGTATTGGGGTATTCAGAGGGATTCAGGCAGTTCAGCGTGATGTTGTTGTTGTTTCGAAGGTGTCGCGGACTCTGCCCCGTCGCGGTCAATATGCGAGACTATAAGTCTATATAAGCGCCGCCGCAGCAGCCATGTTGCTGATATCTTTTGCTAACGTATCTGTATGTGTGTGTGTTTGTGTGTGACATGTGACATGACTGTGTGTGTAGGTGAGTGTGTGTATGCTGCTGTTGTGAATATATGGGAATTTGTTTTGTCATATCGTTTCGTTACGATTTTTATTTTTTTTTGCTTATTTTTTTAACCGAATTGTGCGCTACTGAAAAAGGTATATAAAAAATTAATAACATTTGAAAGCGGACCGAAAACGAATATAAAAATATTCATACATACATATTTACTTAAGCTCTTAAATTATTCAAAAAAAGAACTTAATAAAGCCATTTTCATTTCAAATTCGACAAATTTAGCTCAACACTAAGAAACATACATTTTTCCTAA
Source organism: Scaptomyza flava (assembly GCA_030179655.1). NCBI lineage: Eukaryota > Metazoa > Arthropoda > Insecta > Diptera > Drosophilidae > Scaptomyza > Scaptomyza flava. The sequence continues at coordinate 19,047,808 of JARNME010000404.1, forward strand.
TTTTTAAATTATAATAACATTATTTTTTACAATATCGGCTTTTGACTCCAGATTTTGTGAGCTATTTATCAATGTACGAAATACAAAGTATTGAACTTCCGTATAACGAATTTATTTCCAGAACCCTTCAATTAGGTTCAATCAAAAAGCCTTACTTTATTTTCTCTAAAACGAATTTTCTTCTTGTATCTTCGACATCCGTTATATGGAAATTCGACTGTAGTTCAATTTAAAATATCTACCTCGATCTCTTCCATATGGAGTATTAAAATTGTAGCAGCTTCATCAGTCGCATTTACCTAAAAGAATATCAACTCGAAGCGCATTGAAGCGCAACATCCAATCTACGTAGAGCTATAGATTTTGCTATGACTGCGGCCATGTGTGCGTTTGTGTGTGTTCGGGCCAAAAAAGTGTCCAATGTAACGCCACAACAAAGAACGTTAATTGACGCCAAAATGCTGCTGCTGTAGAAAAAGTTGAACAAAAGCAAAAAATCGTTTTCGAAAAAAAAACAACCAAACAAACACACAAAATGCGACAAAAAAAGCGAAGCATGTGTAAAAAGAATTTGTCCAGTTGGACACATTTTGTAACGAGGAGCGATACGAGGAGCGATATCACCAAGCAGGTTGTGTCTTGGCTGCACAAATTTAAATTCAGCCCCCAGACAAGCGAGCCCAAGTGGCTTGATTAACCCAAACGATACCAACAGGGGGTCAACCTGAGGCGGCAGAGGTCCTTTGCGAGTGGGCGTTGTTGAATCAGCACACGTGATTAATGGCCTTTAATTATGTCAGAGCGCCACGGCGACGTTCAACCGCTGCTCCAATGTTTGTTGCTTCAGGATCGGGAGAGATCCTTTGGCCAGTTAACCGTTTGACATTAAAAAATTGACACCGTTCTGGGGTGAAATGTTGCCGACATCTATAGCGTTCCGCCTGACAACTGTCTGGCACACGTAACCGAGTTAAAGTTGTCCTAGAGGGCAGGGTGGTGTAAAGTAGGAGGCATGTCAAGCTAGGGCACAAAACAAAATTTAAACAAACACACAAAGTACAACCGGGCAGTTGGAGTCGTGATTACGTGTGTGTGTGTGTAAATGTGTGTGTGGGCGTTTGTCTCGCTTGTCGCTTTTAATGAAAGCGTCATAAATTATGTTGCAGTTGACGAAAGAAACAGCGAGCAAGCATGGTTCCTAGACTGTTTGCGGGGAGTTTGAGTACTACTCGTAGCATACTTAGCATTTGGGTAACATATGTGAACATGTGAACATTCTCACTCACTCCACGCCTTTAACAAATGAAGTTTGTGTGATAGAGCTGAAGAATGCCAAAAATATGTTTAAAAAAAGACAACTCTATCTGAAAATGTAACGGATATTTATGAGGCGATAAAAAATACAAAACATTTACTTTTTAAAATATTTTTATGATATGTATTCATTGTAAAGTCTAAATTTTTATAAATTTCAAATATTTTATGTAACTACAGTCGAACTTCCATGCAACTTCCGTGTAACGAAGTTTTCTTTGCAACGAATTTATTTCCCCTTGAGGCTCGTTACATGAAAATTTCCACTGCAGCATTATTTATTTAATTATTTAATTCAACATTATTTTTATTTTATTTTGACTAATTAATTTTTAAGATAAGTCTTTAAGAAAAGATCTTTGTTTTTCATTGTTTAAAAATCTTTTCGTATTTTAAGTCTAAGTTTTAATGCTAAAAAATGTGGTCCAAAACTCAAAAACAAACTAAAAATAAGTAAGCAATGTAGATCGCAAAAAATAATGTAAAGAAATGGCTGAGTAACTTGAATTTTCTTTTCGGTTTCTTGGCAACATTGACAATTTGCGTTGTTTTGTTGACCGGGTAAACTCCCTTAAAGGAGTTTAATGTGTTAGATCTGAGCACATTTTCGCGGTCTTGGTAGTTAATTTGTGAATATTTTGTCGCTCTTCTTCCATGTGCAGGCCATTTCAATAACGCATTCGATTTATTATTTTGAAAGCAGAAGAGGCCCAAGAGCAGCAGCCAAAAATAAGCGTAATTCATAGTGACCTGCTGTGGCAATTGTTTTGCTTCAACTGTTGATATTTGCTGTGGAGAGATCCTAATCGTTCTCTTCTTCTTTGTATCTCGAAATAATAATACATACGAGATATTAAACGTATGGTTGATAAGTTGTTTGTCTTTTGTAGTTTGTTTAGGCAACAGTTGTTTTGGGTATTCTTCAGTTTTCTTTATTTATAACGTCTTTGAAGCAGAAAAATATTTAAGACAAACAACGTTAAATATTTACACAATGTGACAGTTTACGAAAAGAGTTTATTGAACATGATGTCATTACTAATTCAACAGCATTTGCCATACAAAACCCAACTGAAATCACTAAGAAATTTTCAAACTTGCAATAACATTGTTGTAGTCGAGCGAAGAAAGGATTTACACACAGACACTCGCACACACACATCTAGACAGTTGAGTGAATGTATAGCAAATCAAATAATTATAAAAGTTGAGCAACAAGCTAGAACTCAGCCTTTGGCAACGTTTGCCCAAAAACTTGAGGCATACGACGAACAAACTTTTGCTCAAAGGTGCAGGCACAAAAACTTTTGCCAAGCCCCAACTAGCAAAAATTCATTTAGGCGCATTTAGGCGACATACACAACTATATACTAGTAGATGCATGACGAGCAATATGGCAAATGAAAACATTTTTAAAGCTTCAACTGCAATTTAAAAGCAAGCAAATCATATTTTTGGACACAAATTTTTGTGCAGCCTCAGCGACGCCTGCGAAAGTTTTTTGCCTAGCAGCGTTGGCAAAAAAGTTTTACTTGACGCCGCCGTTGCCGCCTTCTCGGTTGAAGCAGGCTTCCTGTGTTGTTCTCCTCTCTCTAGTCTGCCAATTTGAGTTACAGAACTCCAACGAAGCGTGTGAAATGCGCTGCAGCCCTGGCTTTGATAGATTTGCCAACACAACATGAGAACGCAGCGCAACGAGCCAAGTTGAGCTGGTGACCAGGCCACAGAACTAAAGCTGTAAGAAAACTTTTTGCAACAACATTTTTTTGCATTTGTAGCATCTCTTATTATATTTACTATTTTTTTCGGTTAAGCATGAAATTACGAACTTATAAAATTATAAACGTATTGCTATTATTTTCTTTACTTATCTGCGCCGCTGCCTTGGTTGTCTTTTTCTCACCTGAGACCTCGGCCGATTATTTCGTTGGTTGGGCCTATTTTGCTGCTTACGTCTGGTGTGTTTGGGCCTGCTTTGAAGCTTGCATCGGCGTTTTGTCAAGTTTTGTTTCGACTTTCTTTGTCGACTTTTTCTTTTTCCATTCGATTGGAAAGTTGCTAATGAATCGATTATGATTGGTGATAATGCCACCTCATGGTTATCGTTGTCTATTAATCAGCTTCGTCCTGAGCTCAACTGGCTTATTTGAACAGCGGAAATACGCTTAGCAGTCCCAGCAATAAGAAGCTCTCAATGCGAAATGTATAAATGTTAATCAAATCTGTTTTCTTATATACAAAAAGCATTTTGTATGTTTGCAAAAACTAAGGCTCGTTTGTAAGGAAATGAGATTGTTGACTTAGCAATTAAATCAGCTTAGAAATTTTTGTTATTTTTACTTGAAAGTAAAGGAAATAATTGGGGCTCAAGCTAGTTCAAAATACTTTGCGTCAATTTTTGAAAATTAAACAAGCTATTCTGATATAAAAATTGACAGCTGAGCGCCAAAAGCACCCCAATTACTCAATTGAAGAGTTTATTAAAGCAGCTTTGATTATAGCAAAATGCAGTGATAAGATAGTTATGTATCCATATGTCTCTGGTACGAAGTTCGAAAGAAGTTTGAACAAGTTTTACTCATGGAGTCGGATATCATTTATCATATATTTGAAGTATGCTGCAGTCATAAGTTTGATTATTTCTAGCTTTGAAATGATGAAATTCGCTTTTTGTTTGTACACTAAGCACAACTTTCGAACAACAAAGATTTCATGTATATTGAATAAACTCTAAACAAGTATTTTTTGTTCAAATATATTTTTATATTATAATTTTAAGTACTTAATTGTGAGAAACTACATAGGATATAATAAATTGATGTCTGCCTAAGTTTTTTTTTTATCAACCTTGCTGCTTTGGTTGAGCTTTTGCCTGAGGTCTTGATTGCTTCTTAGGACGAGACTTGGCCTCTTTTTTACCTTGCTTCTTTGGTTTGTTCGGCTTCTTTTTATTTCCCTGCTGCTGGCGATTCGGTTGTTTTTTCTTTTGTTGCTCCTGTGGCTGTTTTGATGCCGCGGTCGATTTGGCATTTGATGGTTGATTGGCTAATGATTTATCGTCACTATCACCGTCAGCGCTTTCGCCATCCGTACTTGCTTCTTCGTAATCGCCATAATAATCATAATAATCATCGTTTTCGGCCAAACTAGGCGTGTGGTCTAAAAGCAGCACGCTTAGAAGTCCAAATAGCAACACCAAAGAAACTCTCATTGCGTTATGTTAAAATGTTAAATATAACTGTTCTGTTATGTGCAAAATGCGTTTTATATATATGCAAAAACTAAGGCTCATTTGTTGTGAAACTTTAAAATGAAATGGTTGACACAGCTGGTAAACCTATTATATTTATTTACTTGAATATTAATGTTGTTTTTTTTTGTCTAAAAAGTAAAGAAATCAATTGGGGTCATAGCTAGTTGAAATGACCTCGTGTCAATTTTTGCCATTTCAATAAGCCATTCTAATATACAAATTTGCAGCTTGCGAAAGTAACACAGTAGAACATTCAACACCATGCAAACAAAAACACCCCAAGTTGTTATTCTTTTGATGTTTTGGAATAAGTCTTGAAAAATAATTTGTTCCAAAGGTCATGTTTACAACCAGAATGTGGGGAATGAAGTATGTATCCACATTTGTCAGGTGCTAAGTGCAAGTGCTGTTTTTCCAAGTTATTAACTATTAACTTAATGTATGCTGCAGTGTTTAGCTATATTAACTTAACACTTCCTTAATCGATGTTAAATTATGCTCAAAAACTGATCTCTTGCCTGTCCAATATTTTCACACAACTTAATCAAAGGCGTCGAACAACAAACATTTTATAACCATTTTATAATCTATTAAAAAATAATTTTCATTAATTTTATTATTATTTTATTTATTCTTTTTTGTAATAAATATATGTTATTTAACAAATTTTAGCATTTTATCAATTGCTGTTTTTTTAGTAACAAAAAAATTTTCAAAAAAGCAGACTTTTTTACAAAGCTAATCGAAGGCTATAATTAAACATGACTCAATTGTATTTATATAAACTAAAAAATAAGATTTCAAAGGTTGTGTCATGACCTGGATCTCTGAAAATTGTTCGTACTTATTATTCCTTAACGCCGGCGCTGTTGGATCCTAACTCGAGGCCTTGCTTGCTGCTGGGCACGTCTTGGCCTGGTCTGATTCTGATTTCTTGCACGATTCTGGTTCCTAGCCCGATTCTGATTTCGAGCCCGATTTCGGTTCCTGCCCTGGTTCCGTGCCTGCCGCCTGGGTCTTCTCTGTTTGTTCTGACTATTCGCCGGCCGCCGGCGACGCGGACGCTGTTGTGGTTGGGGAGTTGGGGGTAATGAAGCGGGTGGTGGTTCTGTCGTATCGCCAGTATCATCTAAGTAATTGGGTGATTCCTCAGCTTCTTCTACTGCTTCAATAACGCTTTCGCCCAGATCATCGGTGTTATTGTCGCTGTCATCACTCTCACCTTCAATATCGACACTTCCTTCCGGGGTCTCAACATCATAATCTTCATATTCAACATTTTCTTCTTCCTGCGCCAAACTGGGACTATAAGTCAAAAGCAGGACGCTTAAAAGTCCAAATAACAGCACCAAAGAAACCCTCATTCCGAAACGTATAAATGTTTTAATTAAATACTTTTCAGGGCTTATATACGCTAAAAGCTTGAGTGGGCAATTTGAGCAGCCAGCTGCTTTACTTAGGTGTTTTCTTGGAATATTTTTTTGTTTGATTAGCGGAACTGCTAATAAATAATTCTTTCTTTGTTTTGCTTTTTTGTAGTTAGAAAGATATAGATGATTGATATTTTTGTTTACATTTTTTAGTAAGCTTATCAACGTGTCTATTTGTTTTTTTTTTGTGTTTAAAATCAAATTTGGTTTTTAGCTGTATTTTTCCATATGTACATATAACTAACTCTGACTGTTTTTTGTAGCCCTCAAGAAGCTTCAATAATGTGTGTAACATTCAAATATCACCTTGTAAATCTTTGCACACTTTTGGGCACTTTATCAGTGCATAAAACACAGCATTAGTTGAATAACCGACTTCGTCCACCTTCTTATCAAACCACACACATTCTATACACTCACACACATCATAGATGATATTTCAATTCAACGGCAGACAATTGGCCCGCTGCTGCTTACTCTGACTCTCCAAGGACTTGATTATGCCAAGGATTGCGCGCTTAAAAATGCTTTTCTTGTAACAGCGAGCAACCCAAGCAGGAATCAAATCAAATAAAATATTCATTTTGATCTTTGAACTGTGCATAAATATGCACCCGCCAACTGCCACACAGATTTGCAGCCATCTAACATAGCAAAACCTATATATATGTATAAGTAAATACACATAAAAATGCGGTTTGATGCCGCACTTTATCATCATCCTGGCAAGGACGAGAACGACAACGACGACGCGTCGTCAATATCCTTGTAACAAGGCAACAATATCAAAAAAATAGTATAAAAAAGTCGTTGAATGACTATAAAAATTGTATTCCCTTTCCCTGCTTGCCAGCTTTTCTTTATTGTGAAGGCGAATTGAAAAATTGATATGAATAGCTAAGGACTTAGGATTAGGGTTAAGTGATTTACTCGAGACACTGTGCCATTCGAATCGGCCCCAAAGAAAAGCTTTGTATTTTCTTAATTGTTCAGATATTATGGCAACATTTTTGTATTTGCCCTTGTATAACTGAATTTCAGCCTAATGCAATCCACTTACAATTGCTTTATCTGATTTACTTGCTTACAAAATTGCATTTCACAAGAAACTTCAACTGCAGACCGAGCACTAAAAAATGCCTTCAGCCATTTTGTGAAGTGTGCAAAGGTGAGTGTGGAGAGTCCAGAATGTAGAGCCTTATTGTTGTTATATTTATTTTACTGTCCTGCCGGCTGTTGGCTGTCCTGTTCGCAGACTGTCGCAATCTGCCATCAATGTTAACTCCAAATATATATATATAATACCAAAAAGGAAACTTATTTTCTTGCCATCCCTCGGATTTGTCTTGTTTATCAGCAGTTTACCAGCATATCCTTGCCATTCTTGCATATGCTTTTACTGCGATGCGAAGTTAGGGGGCGATTTTTATGCTTGATTGCGCATTAAACAGAGTTTTTGATATGCATTAACTTTTGGGCATTTGAAATTAAGATTGAACTTCAAAAAATTTTAAATAATCAATGTTAAAGTATAGCTATGAATGTTGAAAATTTGAACTGATTATAAATAAAGCATTAATATATGTAAGATATACAGAAAGAGAAAGCCACTAACTAACGTGATTTTCCCGTACACATTTTAAGCCAAATATTTGCATAAGGGTGAGTCAATTTAATGTACAATGATTTTAGCTTTAAATCAAACTAAATTGATTTTCAACTTATGAATCACCTCAACGAACCTCACGTTTCTCCCATATAGTACAACTCGGAAGAGATAGGAAGGAAGTATTCTTAAACAACAGTAAGAATTGTTTTACTCTACCGCAACACGGAGCTGGCCGTGTTACAGATTTAAATGAGATTTGAAATGTTTGAAATGGCACTGGAAAACAAAAGATTTATTGCTCTGAACAAAACCCCAAATATAAATGATACAGTCAGCTCCATCTCTTGCTCCTGCTTCTGAGCTCACATAATCAACTAATTCAATAATCCAACAGGAGTTGTCGGTAGAGTGGGACAACAATGACAATTTCAGGTTTTTAGAAGTTTGAGGCTTAAATAACATGGGACATTGTGATTTATATCCAGCGGGTGTGAAATACAGCAAAGCATTTCCTGTACAATTGAGCTACAGGACATGCCTTTTAGTCTTGTATCCTTGTACAGAGAAAACACAGCAGCAACAACTTAATGCGCAAAAACAAACAACAATTGCGAATTGCCAGAAGCCGAAAAATTGTACGTTGACCAAAAACCAGTGCCAAAAAACATACTAAAGAGAAATGTTACGTTAGAAATCTTTCTTTCTTTATACTATTACAACAAGTAGAGAGCAGAGTTAAAAATTGTTTAGCATGTCGTTTGCTATTCAAACAATTTGCATATCCTTTTAGTGCAGCGAGCGTACTTAAGAAAGCACCAGCTACAACAACAGCACCAACAACAATAACAACAGGACTTAAGTTCTGGGCAGGCATACCAACACGACAGTCAACCGAAATCCAATGTCAGCTCAAGAATTTGCAGACGAGAGAGCCATAGCTAAAAACAACAAGAACAAAACAGAAAAAAAGCCACAGAGTCGAACTTTATTTAACACGTACGAGGCGGTCACAGAATGTGCCGCTTTAATGCCACAGGGAAGCGTCGGTGTAGCCGGGAAATGAGAAAAGGGGCTTTAAAGCGGTTCAAGTGAAAAGCGAATGCAGGCATAGCACAATGTGACTGTCGTCTTGCGTCCTTGTTCGCTCGGCCAGTTGCCAGCCATAATATTTATGCGCAGACGTTGCTCAATAAGCTGCTCAAGGATTTATTAGCCAAATGGACAGATTTGACTGGCTGACTGGCTGTGCGACTACTCGTGCTGTGTGGCTGCGAGAGTACGCCTGTGCCATATGTGAAGGTTGTCGCTAGTCCAACTAGACAATGGTCTGTGCCATGCGTTTGTCCCTAAAAGTCACTGACAGAAATTTTATTGCAGCTTCTTTAAAAAATAATGTATAATAATTCCGAAGGTAATCTATATAATTTATAATAATTCATCAATTGAGAGTGGCTGGACCGATTTGCCAAAAACTTTTGAGGGTTAAAAGATTCAGCCTTATTAGCAATTAAATTGTTCAGGATAACTTTTTATCTTCAATCAGTTTTTTAAACTATTGTAAGTTTTCAATAAATTCACTTCCTGTTTTTAATAGATATTTCACTCCTTAGGAAAGAATTCTTAGTATTCCAGCTATACAAAAATTTCTTCGGTGTACCAACTTTAACACCAAATTACAGATTTTCATTGCTCGATAGTCAAACAATAATACCTATATATGGAATGGCCTCGCCGACTTCTAGCCAACTTATTGATGAATGCTTTCAAAATGTTTGCATTGAATGGCAATTTTTCAAGATTTACAACTTGAATCAATATGCGAGCGTGGGCTAAGCAGTTGCCAGCATATGTCTGTGTGTCATTGTATGTGTGTATGTATGTGTGGGCTTAGGAGCAGTTGGACATGTTGAACAATGAATTTCCGTACACTGCGAAGCGGGAACCTTTTCTGTATCCTTGTCTAATGGAGCTTAAATGACCGCTGGCTTGACCTATGAACTTTTTTCAACAAGTTTCGAAAGCTTAACAAAGTGAAAACAAATCCATTGTAAGCCAAATAATTTTTTAGCACAATGATTTTTACCTTTTTACAATTTTTTTTTTTACAAAACAATTTTACAATTTTTTTTTTTTTTTACAAAACAAATTGTAAAAAGGGTTAGGAACGAGGCTTTATGAATTTGTGAAAATGTTTTACTTAGTTTTCATAAGCATTCACATTGATTTTGGATACTTCGTTAAATTAGATTTAATCTCAAAATAAAATAAACGTTAATAAGGACCTACAACAGTGAAAAGATTATGGTAAACAGTATTTACTTTGGCATTTCCCATATGAATGAGGGTTGAAGTAATGGGTAACAATTAAACTTTTCTGAAAATTTCGTCCAAATCGGTTAAGAAACACCGGAGATATCGAGTTTAATCGATTGAAGCTAAGTCAGTATACCAAAGTCAATTATAAATTTAATTTATTTATTGCAACTGGGCTCAGGGTATCTTCTAGACGGGCTCTCCCGACTACAGCCTTCTTACTTGTTTTGTTATAAACTATCAGTAAAATTGCGGTTCAAACAAGTTATACAGAAAACCATCTTGAACTAATCAATTCTATTGGGCATGATAAACAACTTAACATAATATCTTTATTAAATATTGTATAGATATGTGAGCACTTTTCAAATTAAAATTGCTTTCACAATGCATTAGATTTTCATTTTTTTTTAAATAACTTGCCATAGTAAACGCTGCCTCAAATGCGATAGTCACCCAAATAAGGAAACAAATTCACTAAACTTCCATCCAAATTCCAACCAAAAAAAATACCCTTTCTGTATGTGACATCTAATGGCAAAGTTTCTATCCTCCATTGTGGGAAAAACCAGCGGCGATAAAGTTATTCCTGAAATCCTTTGAGCAGGACACAGTAGTTGATGTTATGTTGAAATATGCTTTGAAAAAATTTCGACTTGGGCATATGAAACTCAAAGCTGACATGTGCCCTTAAGCCATACATCGATCTGTAGTTATTTATTCATAAAGTTAATTGTAAAGTTGGAAAAAACCTATATATATACATATATACGATTCTTGAATTTTGTTATTGAATTTATATTTTCACATTAAAAATTTAAAACTTTTTTTTTTTTAAACGCATTAATCAATTAATCCATATTTAATTTCTTGTTTTTACTACTATTTATTGTGATCTAAGCGGATTGAATGTCAAAGTCAACTGTACAATTTAGTACAAAGTCAGGATTTGCTTTTTTATTCATGTTTTGAAGCACGGATATAGATATGCGATACATGCCGTTTGAGAAGAACGATTGCATATAAAGCCCCGAAAAATTATAATCTTTTATGAAGTAATGATCCTTCGGATAAGGGCAGCCACGAATAACATTGGAATGCTTATTCAATGTTGTTGCCCATTTACTAATCATGTGCATCGCACGCAGTCTAAAAATACTGCACATGTCTAGAGTGTAACGATAAAACCCTTCATATTTGCTCGTTTTAGCTTTACGGGTGGAAAATTCCGTGTCTAGCTGTAGCCCCGAACCTAACTGTCGTACCAGGTCCACATCAAAGTGCAACTGGCCGTTAATCATACCAATAGAAAAGTTTTGTATGTATTTCCCATTGAAATTATTGCAAACTGGTGATTTGGATAGGATTGCTTTGCTCATCTGAATACAAAAAAAAAAAAAAAACACCAAAAATTGAATAAATATATTTACGATGGGATTTTAGTACATTTTAAATATACTACTTACCATATATGCAAATTTGATTAAGCACAGCATTATTAAAAACTGACATATTTTAACCATGCTGCAAATTTATTTCGAAGAATTTCATACCACAAATGAACAGACAAAATGCCGTTGGAAAATTATTTAAATATCCACGTAACAATTTATTGCCAATTGAATGAAATGGTTGATTGCGTTTATAAGTCATCTAAATAATTGCACTTTAATGCTTTTAGAAATATCTGATTTTTGTAGGCTCATTATGTATATATTACCATACTAAATAGCTTCCTCAATTCGTCAATCAGCATAGAAGCACCAAAAGCAATCAAACAAAAGCTCAAAAACCAGAGTGACATATATTATACAAAACGGTCACAAAATCAAAGCGATTGTCAAATCGCAGTTAGAGAAAAATTGCCAAAATTGTTTTTTTTTTTATAATCGCAAACGGTCACAGGGCATACACAATGAACACGAGGCAAGTTAGAAGAATTTCAATGCAAATATCTATTGAATATTAATTTGTCTGTACTATTGCCTGGCTGTTGTCTATATTCTGAAGGCCCATTTTGATTCAATTTGTGCAATGTGCCAAAATAAATATGCAAATTCAGTTTGCGGAAAATATGAAACATTTTTTTTGACAAATAAAATGATGTATGAGAGGTTTTTTTTGGAACTGACAGTGTTAGACAGTTTGAAGGCAATTATCATTCAAAAATTGCGAAAACAAAATCACACAGATTGACAATTAAGCTACTTTTGACATTGAATTTTAAGTTTTGTATATACATGTGGTCCCAGATTTCCGCAAATGATTTATTCCAGGCAATTAATTGATATTATACTTGTATTTTATTATTATGCATATTTGATTAAGCGTATAGTTATATTTGATTATAAACGTTGTAACATTAACTTTGCTAAGCTTGTTTCGAGTGTTTTTGGTGCGTGCATAGTGGGCGAAATCTCGGCATCGACTGCTTTTCTCTCGCTTTTAATAGGAATGGCCACTTCTAGTGGTTCTCTCAGCTGCACTATCAATTACTTGATCTTCTGGTTTCTCATCGATTCCCACAAACATAATATTTTTAATATTCTTCAATTAATCTATAAGATTTTTTTTTTTTTTTTAATAAAAAGCTGTAAATCAAATCGACTAAAATAAATAAAATAAAACGGCCGGACTTGTGTTTGATTTTTGTTGTACGAAACTATAACTGATAACAGATTGATGTTTAAAGAACTTGAATGTTCTTAATGTTAACTTTAATATTGTTAATGCTGAAATCGAAATTAAAAAATTTTATTCCTTGGCATACGTTGATAAGAGTTCTGTGTTTGTGTGTTTTTTTAATATATTTTTTTTAAATTTTTTTAATTTGCATTTACTAGCAAATATTATTGCTCACAACTATATAAAGAAAAGATTGATAGACAAATGAGAATACCTTTGAGACATTGTAGGTGCAAAATAAAGATAGAAACTTTTCAAATTTTAGTTGCATTTAGTTTAGCTTAGCTGGTCCTGGGGAGCAAAGCGAATATGCCTGGCTTCATGTTGTTGACATCCTGAACAAGAAAATCGCCACCATAGTGATCACTAATGATGAGCGTACGTTTCTTGGCGGCATCCAAATGATGAGCCTGGAAGTCAATTTCAAATTCAAGTTCTGGCAACATTACCGTTGTTGGATCCTCTGGCCACCAGAACTTGTTGATGTAGTAGGTGCCCTGTAATTTGCGATCAAAGCGTAAATGATGAAACTTGTATTTACGCTAAAAAGGGCAACTGTTAAGTGCAGGGGACTAGGTATTAAAAAATGCTCACCTTGGCAATTGGACATGATTCGATAATGTTGCCGTATTCGCGCATAAAACCTTGTACAAATCGTCCCACAGGCGATTTATTAGCAAAGTTAAGAACGCGACAAATATTCATTGTGGTATTAACAGTGGATGTATAATACGGATCCATTTTGTTGGTTATGCGTGCCTCCAGGTGCACATCTAAATCATGAAGCTCCTGACGAACTTCCATGGAGAAGTTCAAATGCGGATCCGAGTTGTCGTAGGTAATCTTGTGGCTGACCATTTTCTCATCACTCCAGAACTTAACACCTTTGAACTTGGGTCGCATAATTTTCTATTCAATGCAATAGAATGGATTAGTAGCAGAGGAATTTGTTATCGATTCTATATGTTTTTATTGACTTACCTCAGCCAATCCGCCATAGCAGAGGGCCAGAAGGATCTGGACCACAGCAATACTGTTAAACAACATGATGTATGATGTTTGTCAGTTCCCAATAAAAATCACGTTTTATATAGTTTTTAAAATTGCAAAAGTAATTTAAAATCGATGTTATCATAATAAGGATCTTTAAATAATTTGGCTGAATGACTTTCAAACGAGTTTAAAATCACTTCAAAACATTTAGCTGACTAAATTAGCCATGTGAAAGTTAATCGATCTTTCTAATGTTAATATCCATTTGGGCGCTTTTGATGCCTGACCAGTGGTAGTTCAATATACTAATATGAATAATATTTAATTGTAACAGTGCCAGTAACTTATTGAACGAAGATGAGTGAAGTGGTTTTCAAATGGTTTTACTTTCTGGCATTAGTGCTTCTACTAAATGTCTCAAATACATTGGGACGGGTAAGCTAACATTGTAAAAGACAAAACTTTCCAATTCATGGTATAATTTTTTGTTTTAGCGCTCATTTAAAATTGTATTTGCTCGCTTCGACTTCGAGGCGAATTCCAAGCTGATGGATGTAAAAATACAAGTGAATAATGAAAGCGAGAGTTCCCTTAGTGTCGATGCCAACATTTTAGAGGTTTTAAATGATATCGAGCTTACCATAAGTGTTTTTCTGGAAACCGCTCCAGGCAGCTATACGGTCTTGGTCAGTAAGAGTCGAAACTTATGCAAAATTTTGAAGGAGCGCAAATCTGAACCGATGGCAAGGATGATCTATCAGGACATGTTGCGATATGGCAACTTTGTTAAAGAGTGTCCCATTGAAAAGGGCAGTTTAAGACTGCATAACTATCATGTGAATGAGGATATGTTGCCAAGTTTTATCCCAGAGACTAACTTCAAGTTTATCATCCAGATGAATAAGCCCAAGGGTATAAGAATTTTTAAGGGAACACTTTATGGAAAAATTGATAAGTCCAAGGTTTTGAACAATGTGAAAACGTTCGGCAGGGGCTAACTGTGACATAACCTTTTATATTTTATTGCATTTGTGTAAGAATATATATTTGATGTTGTTGACGTTCAATAAAGCGGTTTTGAATGTTATATTTATGTCATCCAAACACTTCGGTCCACAATAAAAATTATAGTCATGGTGCAATATGTGAATAAGTCACCTGCCTGAATGCCTGCTCTGTTTGTCTGATTTTAGTATGCACAATGGCTTTTGGCGCACAATTGACGTCATTGTCGGCTATGAGGAATCACCGTCAGCGTCAGCGTCATCGGGTAGTCAGTCCGATGGTGGTGTCCTCAGACGCATCCGCAAAGGCAGTGACAGATGCAAAGAGGGCAGGAGAGAGAGAGAATCACCTTTATTGTCACGTGTTTGCCAGCTCGACTGCGAAATTCGCATGTTTACCCGACGGTGACAAGCTGTCTGCAGGCAGGCAAATTGATGACGCTGATAATAGCCTCCGCCGCCGCCGACGACGACGACGACGCCGAATGAAGAAACCGGCAAAAGACAGAGACGAAGATGGAAGCCAAGACGTTGTTGTTACTTGTATACCCCGATGTGAAACAGACGACAATGATTTAGGGCATGATTGTTGCTGAGCATGTGTGGAATGGGGTAAGTAGTATTGCTCGTGTGTTGATTTAGACTGATATTGTTAGGGTCATAAATTAGAGGTTTGTGTAACTAATGTTGTTGCAGTATCATTAACCTTGCACAAAATAAATAGCGATTAAAGATTTTTTAATTTTTTATTCAGCTAATAACTACTTTCATGATAATATAATATTTGTGAGTATAATAAACCTAATAGTATAAAAGCTGAAGAACATTTTCGTACACTTTTTAAAATATAAACGAATATATATTTTTGACTCTGGTAAAAGCAGCTATCTTCTTTAAATAATGTTGTTCATGACAACAGTCTGAATCCTTATTTTTATTACTCATACAACATTTGATAAACTAGCCACGTAGTCAAAAGAGAGCCTACAAACAATCTAAGTATGTATAGAAATGCTAGTAAAGTTTACCGACATCTCTCTGAAAAACATAATAAAAACTTGGGAATAGTTGACTTCTGTTCTTTTCTCAACAAAGGGAAAAAAGTATTAAGGGGTAGGGAATTGCATCTTCCATACTTTTCTGTAATTAAGGATGCACTGCACATCGTTTAAGCCAAGAGTCGTTGACAGCACTAATGTCTCTCGTTGAACCTCGTGAGTCAGCAGCCGACAGCAAAAAAAATATAAATAAATTTATCTATGTATAAAGACGGTCGTAAATTGTCGCTAAAAGTTCTGAAAAAGCACTTGCAAAGTGCAATTTACATTAGAAAAGCTGAGAAATTTATGTCTACACATTTTATTTATTATATTTAAAATTTCAAATTGAACAATTAACTCAGCGGCGTTTGCTTTTGTTCATGTTTTAAGGCCTACGATAACGATACGGGTGATTTTTTTTTTTCAATTGCTTCAACGTCCTTCAAATAAACGACAGGTTCGACAAATTTATGCCAATTGTGTGTGCCTCTTGAAATTGACCAAATTAAATTTGCTACGTAAATTTGTTATATTTTTGTTCGTTCTTTGTTCATTTAATTTATTGCGTCCTTTTCGCAATTGAATAATTGACATTTCGTTGACTTTTATTGAATTTATTTGATCAGCTTAACCTTACGCATTTTTTATGAGCCATAAAACCTATCGCAAACTTATATAAAAAAGTCTCTGTTGATTGGAATTAAGTTTAATTGACTTTTATTGTTTTTCGTAAATCGTTAATTCAGTAATTGACAGTATTTATGAAAATTTTACCTGAGCACTGCAAAATTATAAATTTATTTATGTTTATTTTATAAATTTATTTTCAGTATACATATATTTATTTATAACGATTTTTTTTTTTAAATATAAATCTCCATTGAAATTGAAACAGCTTGTGTCTTCTTTGATCATCAAATTCTACCCACTTACGAAGCCCAATCCAATGATTAAAAGAATCCGTTTATATATTGCGAATAAGTTACTGATCCATTGGGAAACCCCAAACATAAATTATAAGAGGTAAAACAAAGAGGTGAAGAAGAAGAAAAAGAAGAAAAGATCTTAAGTTGATTTCTGTGACATTTTCAAATAGCAAAGGTCGATTTATTGATTGCCTCGCTCAGTTAAAATGAGTTTATTGAACCTCAAATTAAGTACATGAGTTTTTTTTCTATGTCGTTTATATCATAATTTTATGCTGATTGGCAGAACGCAACTTCATAATATCAACTGTATATTGATATTTTTAATGTCGACGACAGCTCCTACATCGTAATGAAACACATAACGAATCTAGTGCTCGAGACCTTAACCTCGAAATCGAGCTTGTTTCGGTTCTGTGGGTAAGCACTGCTCTCTGGTCTTTTTACAATTTGCATACGCTTCAAGTTTTTGGGCGTGTTTTCTTCTTCGTCGTCTTTTTTTTTATTTTTGGCTATTTCTCAGAGTTTCGCTGACAAAATCTGCAGATATGAATCGGAATCGCAATCGCCTCGCATATGAAGTTGGCATAATAATTTTTGTCACACAATTGAAGTGCTGACAAATGCAAATGCCTTTGAGGGGCGGCAAACAGCAGCAAAAGAAATGCGAAAGGGTGTTGGCTTGATTTTATAGCTGAAATTCGGTCTTTATATAGATAGATTACTTATCGTTGCTTGAGGCTATGAATAGCGGACGAATTTCGCTTAAATTTTGCCGAGTTCAATGGCATTGCAAAGTTTCTCTCATAAAGCGCAGGCGACTTTTTAAAATTTTTCTATCTATTCGAATGCCGCTCAACTATAAAAATCCACTTAGAAAATTATGTTAATTGGCATAAAAAGACATCAAGAGAAATGAAATCTTATTAAATCAGTCGGGCCCAACACAAAAAGGATAAGCATAACCGGCAGACAATTGGCAAACAAACAAATTGCCAAAAATAACAGTTGGAGAAAAATAAGCGAGTCAAGTTAAAATTTTTGATGAAATGAAATGTTGTCTGCCAAAAGTCTTCATTCCGTTTTCTGAGGATCTGAAGCTCATTCAGTTTTTCCCTTCAACTTGCCTCAATATTTGCACTTTGAGGCGTTGCCAACTGAGAGCTAATTTTGACAGTCTTTACTTTTTGAGGAGGCTAGGATTGCCTATGGTTGGCTAGGGTGTTTGTTTTCTGTACATTTCTTAAGACGTTTTGTACATTATTGGCTTGGAACTGGCAACAGATTCACAATCAGAATCATAGAGTGCTGGGTAAATAGTACTTGTGCAGAGACTGTAATCAGTTTTTGGTAAAGTTTTTAATGCCATTTACCATTTAAAAACAAAAAAACAAATGCATTTAAGTAAATTAAATTGCAATTCATTGCAACTCTATATCTAAGAAATTGTACTAAAAGTTAAATTCGCTTCTTTAGGGCATCACTCTGCTGTTAAAAAATGCTCATAAAAATTCACCCCGAATCAGAAATATATTTTGTTCCTCCTGCACACAGACACACACAAATTTCTTAACGTTTCTGCTGCCGGGCACCGAACTTATTGCAATTGCTACAAATTTTTACATAAATTTACGCTATGACAAGAGAGTCTCAATGCCGTTCTTAGTTTTTGTTACCTATCTACACCTTTTAGTATTTTTTCATTCTTATTTCTTTTTTAACTCCTCCTCCCTTCATTTTATGAGTTTTAGCATTTTGGCTGCGTTCGGCTTTTTAGCTTCTTTTGCTTTCTACCTTTTTGAAAAAATGTTTAAGCCGGAAATCCACTTTCAATTGTTTGGGGGCGCTGCCTTTGGCGTCCTGGAGGTTTACATATTGCTCATTTCTGCAAAGGGAAACCGAAGGGCATTCAGCATCTTTCGTTCTGTGCTTATTGCCGCTGTCTGTTGAAGTGTAAACATTTTCACAGTAGGTGTAAATAAAATCTTGTAAAACGACGCAGCTGCCGCTGGCAAGCCATTCTTAACGGAAGTCAGTGAAATTCTTATTACGATGAGGTTTTCTTTCTATAATTTTTTTATTTTTTCGTTTTTGTTGATTGTTTGACTTTCTGTTGAAAAGAGCTCTGTTTACTTGGGTTATTGTCAACAAATTATGCAAACAAATTGAAGTAGTTTGTTGTAAGTGCAATAATTGTCGCATCAGCAAAGATTTAGCAAGCTTTTTCCTTTATTTACTTTATTTATTCAGAATCTAAACACGATAAACACACTTGTGTTCCACGCGAGCGGGCAATTAACATTTTAATGGCATGCTTTACTAAACAACTTCAGCGATAAGCTCATCGATTAAAATAAAATGATATTTATTTTTATGAGGTTACCAGAATTTGGCGCCACAAAATCGAAGTTGACCGCATATATGCGTATTCAAATGACACCAAAAGAGTTTAACACAAACACTTACTTTCATATATTTACATGCATGTGTGAAAAGTGCGCTTAGCAAAATAGCGGCCAGCAACAACTCAATTACTATAAATAAATGACCAAACTTGCATTTTAAATGAGATAAAATCCACATCGCCCAATATACAATGGGTAAAAATAGCAAAAACATGCCGATCCCAGCTATAGGTTTTATTAGCAGAGCAAGGTTTCGATCCTCGGACCTCTGGGTTATGGGCCCAGCACGCTTCCACTGCGCCACTCTGCTGTTTAGCAGCGCGTTGGCAAATAGCTTAATTCAGCTAAGGCAAAAAGTTTTGGTATTTCTGGGTTCAAAATTTGAACTAGAACTTAATTTATATAAAAGCTAACCGAATGCGAGTACTGATAAAATTCGCAAATTTTATTTTATTATCACGTTATCGGATGTGTGGTTATGTCCTATTGAATGTCAGATGTCCAAAACAAAGAAAATTGGATTTGGTGTTATCTTAATTTTTTTTGTAAGTAAAATGTAACATATAAAAGATGTATTTCAGGGAGCACACAGAAACAATTATTAATATATTAAAATTGCTTTTTAAACACAAATTAAAAAAAAAAAAAACGAATTTAAAATAATAAAAATAATATTTTCTTGCGGCGTAGAACCGCAGACCTCTGCCTGAACAACTTGTCGCTAAGATAAAAATAGTCAATGCACGCAAAAATTATAATCATAGCATACTTTTTGGATGGAAAAGAAATAATGTGTTTTGGAATTCTATAATATCCTGTAAAGTATGTTGCTAAACAAAAAAAATTATTAATATAATTTAAGATTATAAAAATAACTATGTGTATGTAAATTATGAAACTCAATCGAGATTTTCTCATGTATATTGTTTTTAATAACGTAATTTCGGCTATTTATATTTAAAGCATTTTATTAAATTAAATTATAAAACATTATTAAAAGTGAAACTTACTGTGTGTGTTGATTAAAATTAGAAAAAACAATCGAAGACACAGTTTTGCTTCTAGCAGAGCAAGGTTTCGATCCTCGGACCTCTGGGTTATGGGCCCAGCACGCTTCCACTGCGCCACTCTGCTGTACGGCAAGCCGAAAAAATATAGCTTATCTGAAAAACAGTGGCAACTGCTCAGCAGATTCAAATATTTTTTACACATTTGTTTGATATTATTGTTTGCATTTACCCATCTTTAAGTTTATGTCAATGTTTCTAAGTCTAATTTTGCCGGAATATCTGAATATTTACATTTTTTTTAAAACATATTGTTGGTTTACTTTAATTATTATTTACTTACATAATTTTATGGCTAAATATATTAGTTTGCTTTTTTTCCACTGTCTGCATAAAGTTGTTTCACAAGACTCGCATAAGTATCTCATGGAGCTTCATTGGAGCGTTTCCCCTTGCCTAACCAATACGCCGATTGCTAAATGTGTGCATAGGTTGTATGAATATTCAGAGGACAGAAGCGTCTGCCATGTGTGGTGTCTATTTAATTACAATTGCCGCCGCAATCCGTGTCCATGCTGTGTGCAATGTAACAGCAACGGCAACGGCATCAGAATCGCTGCAATTAACGCGCAACTGCAACTGGGGAATTGGGAGGGACAGAGGCTGAAGGGTGTATTGCGAGGACTTTATCGATGGCCGACACATACTGTGCGATTATTTTACGCTCAATTATTGTTAAATATTTTACACGAAATGTGGATATTTAAATTTACGCATCCCCAAATGGCGATGGCTTCAACAAATTGGCTGGGATCGCATTGGTGTCATGTACATGTTCCGGTTTCGGGGGTGTCCTAATGAGATTGCAATTATTTGGTCATAAATTTTTATTATTTGGGCTTTAAAGTTCATGTACTTTTATGGCCCATACATGCATTTTTAACAACAACAGGCCATTGTATTTTTTATCCTATGAAAAAAAATGCGCTTAATATTATTTGCAATGACATCATTTAATGCGAAATTATTTTATAATTAATTGGGCAACTAACGCTGAGTGGACAAAATAATTAAATACATAATTTATGGCCATGCACCGAGCTGGCCAATGATCTAATTACTGGCTTTTTTAATATGATGGTAATTTTAAATAAATGTTTAGTAGATTGTATAAAGTGGAAGGTGTATTTTAATGATAGTTTTAACTGCTTATCAGGTAGAGTAAAATATTTCTAAGAACTATTTTTGGAACTCATTAAAATCGAATTGACTTCGCTTGGTATTTACGCTTTTAAGAGTGTTAAAATTGACCAAGAAAATAAATTTAAATAAAGTTAAAGCCTTAAAAAAGAGCACTGCTTACTTTTAGGCTGCTTTTTGAAAAAACCGAACGAGCACATTGTCAAAAAAGAAGGCTGCCATGGGTGCAGGGGCTGGTCTCTAGCAAATATTGAACAACATTGGCAGCGAATATTGAAATACTTTCAATTGCTCGATGCCTGCCCGACACACGTACTAAAACACACGGGATACCGAGAACCATTGACTATGTCATTGAAAAGCTTTTTCGTTTCTATGTCCGCGATGGGTATTTCGATATTTTACTAACATTCGTAAAGAATATGTCTTAAGTTTGTGCTTGCTTTCGTTCACATTTTATTTTTCGAAGTGTCAGGTTAAAATCTATTGTTAATAAATCGATTGCTAAAGAGTTGCCAAGCTATGACAAAATAAATGAGTATAAATAATCAGTAATCAAAAATCTTTTTTTTTTTCTTTTGAATATTTACGATGATAAAATGTATTTTTAATTTTCATATTATTTTTTATTTAAATTCATACTTCCTTTTATCTTTCATTCTGAAAAATTTTAATTATATTGTTAAAGTTCTTAGATATTTATAGATATTTCACTTGGCAATTTCATCCCATTTTGCTGGATTAGGTAGAGTATTTTGGAATTCAAACAACAAGAATAGTTTTTCAATTTGTTTGTCTTTGGTTTTTGTTCGCGTACTATATTCCATTGTCTGCCATTTCGTATCTCTCGTTGTTTACCTTGTGTGCAACTGCATTTTTGGAGCATGCCTTGTTGCTGGAGCTTTACCAAAATTTATTGCAATCACGCACAGGATTTGTCACTTTAGCATTCAGAGCCCCAACACCAACATGAAAAAAAAGAAAATGGTGCACAGTCACCGCAAAACACTGTAACTATGCATATGAAATGTACACTGTACATATTACTTTCTTGCATATATATATCCTTTTTTTATGTTTGAACGCATGGAGGCAGCCAAAAAACGCACTACACATAAAATTTAAACTAATTGACGGGCATTTGTAATGGTTGGCACTGCGTCAAACGTTTTAATTGCGGTGCTGGCAAATTAAAAACAACAACAATTGTAACGGTAGTAGCAGAAACAACATGAGCAGCAGCTGCATTCGTAAATTATTGGCAGACTTCAAAACGCCAATGCGCAAAAAAATAATGTGCGAATAAATCAGGGAATCAAGCGCTCGACTTAAAAATACCCAAGTAAAGGATGTTTAAAGACATGTAACGATTGGGATCTGTACTCTTCCATAAGAAGTAAAAACATCTTTAAAAAAATTCAACCTTCTAAAAAAAAAAATTGATTTTCACTATTTCGTGGGATTATATCTTGTTTGGAATGCTTTGAAATTTTTTTAAAATTTCAAATGTTTTTTTAATTTATCTGGGAAATCTGATCTTCATAGATGTACATTTGATTCAACATACTTGTATCCTGTATTTTTGTATTGCATTGTTGCGGCAATTAGTTTAAACATATGGCCTTAGCTTTGTCGTATTTGTGGTTAACCTCAGAGAACCCACTCCGAACACCCAATTTCCATTCCGCATGTTTATAGCTCAATTGCAGTGAATGGCAGTCGAAATAGATTTTGCTTTAGCATGCAAATCAGTAAAATTATTTAAAATAATACATAAATGTTAAGAGCACAATTAAAAAATCAAAAGTTTTTTTTAAATTCATTTGTTTTATGTAACCCACCAAATGATTTATCGTTGTTTATTTATTAAATGACTATGAAATGTAAGGGATGAAATACAAAAAAACACCAAAAACATAAATTTAATAAATCATTTAGTTTGCCTTCTCATTTAGTTATTTTAAATGTCATTCTTAAAATAGTTTTATTTCGCCAAACGAAACCAAAAAAATTTGCCTTTCCTGTTTTTTAATTACTTTGGCCTCGCCTTTATTTTGCCATAAAGCTGCTCTGGCGTTGGAATATCATTGATAAAGTAATTCGCTGGTATAAAATGGAATATCTTTTTCAAAACATCAAGCAGAATATCCTCAATTGTCTGTGTGATCACCGTGTACAAAGCATCGGCCAACATGCGCCAATTATCATTGAAGAACTTGTTTGTGCTGTCCTCTGAAAAGGTGAAGCGTAAATTAGACAGATCATCCAGATAGACCTAGTTCCATTTTTACTTACCCAATTGCTTGTTGCCGTTGAACAGATTGGAGAAATAAGACTTAAGGCCATCCATTTTAAAGTCCACGCGACAGTTGGTCACATTGTAGAATGTAAAACCGCCCTTGGAGTATAGTCGTGTCTTTGTATGCATGGTAATAGTCATATTTTCAGCGTCTAGAAATACCTGGCCACGCCCATTTAACGGTATAAGCAAAATGCGACCAAATAAACTATAATCGCCTTGAAGTTTCATAACCGGCAACTTGAACGTTGTCTTCCAGCTGTAATCCTTTTTAAAAACACTATAAAAAGGAATTATTCAGTACACTTTTTAATTGATTACAAGTTTTGAATCAACTTACAGACTTTCCAGCACTTCAGTGTGACCAAACCCTGTGATCTTAATGTTTGCCAGCTCAACCTTCAGATTGATTGCATTGCTGTTGCCCTGCGAAATCCTTATACGGTTTAGATAAAATGGATCGAAGCTCTTAATGCTCGTTAGACCTGGTATGCCTGTTTTCGAAAAAGATTGATTTAGATTACATTTTCGCTATACAAATCGGAATATCTTTAACTTACCGGTGCTTAGTTTGTCAAAGAGCTGTTGAATGCTTTGTGTTGAACAGTTGACAAAATTCTTATTGGCTATCGAGCATTCTTTAATGTAATCTGCTGCGGTTCGATTAGAATTTGGATTTTGAGTTTTCATTTGGGTTGAATTTCAAAATAAAAAGACACACATAAATGCAGAGAAACAAATCCGGTTTAGTGGTGCAATATTTTTATTTGGCAAACAAACCATTAAGTGGGTTAGTTGGAGTTGTGTGCCGGTCAGGCCAGGTTTACACCGACTTCAATGGCCATAACACTTCAGTGTGGTTTTTACTGCTTGGGTGTAAGCGCTTTTACCAAGCATACAATTTTTTAGAATAACATTTAAAAATATTCGGTAATTTATTAGGAAATGTATCACTTAATGGCGTCTCAATACATATCTACAATTTTTACCGGAGATGTGTGTAATTTTAATGATAAGTAAAATGGGAATAAATGGTAACTTAACTTTGTGGTATTGTTAATTTATTGTTGTTGTTATTTGAATACTTAAATCTTTATGTAATATTATTCAATTGTACTTATATATTTTTTCAGACAAGCAATTTTACACACTCTGAATAAGTAGTTTAAGAAATAAGATTTTTAATTATATATTTACACATCTTTATGACCTATTGTGCAAGGATTTAGTTCTTAAGGTGGGGCTGAGAAATATATAACCATATTTGCCGCATTATTTTTGGCTTATGTATGAAAGGGCAATTTACAGAGTTTCTTCAAGTAAGCCACTTTTAAGTTTTAAATAATTAGGAAGCACTATTCACTTTTGACACTTACGCGGCTCCGTCAAGAAAGCCTCATCGCATCGAACAACTGGAGATGAAATTGCGAGAAGCAAAAGGAACCCTGCAAGTTCCCTCATCTTTAACAATATTGTAATCTTTTTCGTTAACGAATTGAAAGCTTAGTTTTTCCAAAGCAGAGTTTACCCAACCAGCTGCTGCAAGCTGTGAATGAAAACTGAATGAAAAGTGCGAAAAAACGTTTTACAATTTTCAAAATTTAGACCCCAACACTTTCGTTGCAATCATTTGGTTTGCTGAAAACTTGATTTGAGCGCAGCTTGCAAATGTCGCAACTTTAGTATCGGCTGCACGAACAGCTGGTCAGTAGGCCATTGAGGCAGAGAAGAGAGAATTCATATGTAGTTGGCACTACAATTTCGTCATGGATTGTTTAGTTGGATATCTTGTTCAACAATTTTTTTCAAGTGAGGAAATAAGACGATGCTAATAAAAATCTGCAAGTGTACGCAGAGTGTTGACACTTGCGATACCATTTTGAATTACGACATCAATAACAAGCTTAAGATTTGGATTTGCTACGTAATGTTTGGTTTCCGCTTGTCGGGCTTGAACTTGTACAGAAAAAAACTTAATGCATAGCTTACAGAGCTTTAATAAAATATTGCAAATTACAGACACTTTGCAAAACCAATCTTTATTAGACTAAACGCACTTTTTACAATTGATTATAACTAAAGATAACCTTATGATTATTTTTTTAAAGACATTTTGGTTATAGAATCAATGCAAAATATAAATTGGTAAATGGGAATGACAAAAATTAAAAAAAAGTAAAATATATACTTTCAATTCTTTATAACCTTTAATTGTTATGATCAAGATTATTACCAATGATGTACTCTGTGCGTAAGTCGGACACTCCCCCGTTTTTGTCGAGTTTTGATGCCAGCGCACTCTAATTACTGTGATTGCTAGCTATCAGTGCCGGCTTGCTTTTTATATGGTCTACAGTTGTTTATACCCAGATTTGGATGCGCCAGAACATAAATTAAAATAAAGATTTTTCGATCTCAATTATAACTCTAAGATAAGGCGAAGGCAAAGGCATTTTTTCTTATTCAGTTTTTCATGCTCTTTCATATTCTGCAATAGAACAATTTTTTTTTTTAAATTTGGGTTTTACAATAAAAAATGTCAAAACGATGTTTTTTGCTATATGGGACAGCTTCGATTTTCATTAATTTTTATGGACTTTTCTGTAATTTTTATTAGTTCAAAATGATTCTCAAACGCAACGAAGTGGATTTGTTGGACGCAACCAAACGGGTTTTGATAAAAAAAAATAAATAAAACCCAAACATAAATTTTCCATTGAATTTTCTATTTTTGATTTTTCTGGCCTTCATCGACTTATTTTTACCACAATCCGTTTGATTATAATTGTTTAATAAATAAAATAAAATGTCACATCATTGTTTTTATTTATTTTAATAAATAAAAACAATGATGTGACATTTTATTTTATTTTATTGGCTGGATTTTCACAAGATAAAGGATGGTGTTCTCCATCGGTACACTTTTTTGAAAATCGTGATCTTAACTTTTTTCATTAAATGTTTTATATCTCTCAAAAAAAAAAAACTAGCTTCCTACGTCACCAACAGTTAAGATTTACGTTAATTTTTGAAAGTTTTAAGTCAAAAAAAAAAAATAATTAAATTATGTCCAACACTAGCCCTTGTCCTTAACTATTTGCCACGTATAAATATAAAGTAAATAAAATAAAGACAATATACGAAATCGATATTTAATAAGAAAAAATACCATGCAATCCATATTTCTAATGTCTTTTGTTACTGAAACAAATTTAAGCTCCCATTTAAAAATATTTACCAAATTATTTTATGGGAATCTAGTATTTATTATTCAGCATTCAGAAGCTAAATTGTTTTTTGGATAGCCAAGTATATGTGCATAATGAGTATAAGCATAAAAACTCATAATAAAGTTAAAGTAAGGTAAAAACATATTAACAATTGCATGCAACAACGATAAACATAAGTTAAATTGAACTTAAATAAAAAATAATCTAGAATTGTACAAGTCAACGGTCAACCCAACTTCCTGCTGTTCGGTAGGCGCATTAGTGTCCCTCAAGTGGCGTCTTAGTACAAACGCCAAGACACAAACTGACCAGAAGCGAAAGGAGCGCACCAAAAAAACAAACGACGACAACTTTGTCAGACATTGTGCAACACACAAAAAAAAAGTTGCATGCACTCTCTTAGCCATATATCAGGATATATGTCATGCCCACCAGACATCGCCCAATCAGTAGCAGATAGTTCTACTTGTACTTGTACAAGTAAAAAGCGTAATTTTTAGACCCTCTTATGTGAACCGCACGAACTCACGAATATATATTTTTTTATTTAACAATAAGTCTTGCTTCATGCAAGTAGGTTGGACTTTCTAGTGACCAGAGTTCTTTCTGCAGTACGCCTTAAGTCTGTTTGGTATCTCTTATCGTCGTTGTGTACTTTTCAAATGGATCCTTGCAACCGCCCACATTTGGGCCTGTTTAAGTATTTCTTATTGCGTTTGCTGCTAAGCGCATTTTTCAATTACTGCAAACTTAAGTGCACATTTATTTTCGGGTGCAATTACGAAATGAAATAGTTGAGCAGAGTGCACTGCATGCCACTCAATAGATTCATTTATAAATAGTAATAATAATAACGTAAAAATATATTTATTTATTTTTTCCATTGAAAATGCATCGTAAATATTTCTATAAGAACAGTTCTCAGTGTTTATAATTTTGTGATAGATTAAATTGGGCAACTTTAATATTAATGGCTAAATTTGAGAAAGCTAAAATTATGTTTTCACAAGCACTTTTGGGCTGAAAGTAAACCAATTTTGTTTATCTTGATAATAATTTGGCACTGAACCTACAAGACATTATGATGCTCTAAAACAATGAGAAGAGCATTAAAAATAATTATCTCGGGCCTCAAATCACAATAGAAACCCCTTGTGCAAAAACACATCTTTTCCCCAACAACAAGAAGCAAACCCTCAACAGAACTTTGAACACACACACACACACATATACACACTCGGAGACTATTAAAAAATATGCGCATGTTAATTTAAATAAAGTGTGGAAACAAGCCGGAGCAAACAAAAGGCAGGGAAGGCAAAAAGCGCAACCGGTCAGGGTCCCAGGGTGCCTGGTTAGAAGGGTCAAGGAGAGAAAGAGAGAGGGAGAGGCAGAGGACAGAAGCAGAGCAAATATTAATCCACATAAAGGAATTGTCACAAATTGTTTGCTGGTGTGAGGTGGCAGCAACTGCCCGCTGGGCAAACAACAGTTGCAGCAGCAACAACAACAACAACAGCAACAGCACAAAAAGGACAAAAGATAGGTCCTTTTCTACGTTCTTGTGTGTGCGGATAGAAAGGGGTAAGGAGTTCAGCTCTAACCTTGCCCAGCACTGATTGTTTCGAATCGCAAGTTTGGCTTACCTTTTTGGGAATTAATTTGGCAAATAAACGCTGACAAAACGCAGGCAGCTGAACAAGGACAAAGCTGGGATTCTTTATTCGTTTTGGGGGGACGTGGCAGCATTGCATAAGGCGCCCCCTTCAACTAATAGGATTTTGATGATAGTTGCTTGGTTTGGCACAAAATCTACTTTGACCCTCGGGCGTTGCAGCCGCCGCCATAATCAATTTTTGGCCAGGTTTTTTTGTTTCCTCTTCTGTTCGTCTATTGCTTGCTTGCTGCCCTCTCAGATGATTGTATTCTGTGACCCATGAAATGAGTTTTGCAATGTGTGCGTGTGTGTGTGTGTGTGTGTGAAGAGGTGCTAGGGGTGGCACAGGATGCTGGCCAAATGAAATTACCAACACATTCAATGGAGAAATAGCTGGCGCTGAGCCGCAAAAGCCAAAGCCACATTTCGTATTCATAGCATTCTCTCACTCGCTCTTCCACTCATTCTTTCTCCCTCGCACTCTCTGTTTTTATCTCTCAATGCCGTTTTTGTATGCGGTAGCATTATAATTAATTTCAGTGGCCCAAATATGTAAATTTGATTACGAGCCAAGAAACAAAAATAAATGCACACAAATATTACGCATACGCAGCGCATTCAAAATATCTCTATATGCTGCCCAAAAGTCCGGCTTCTAAGCCGCTTACACTGACCAATTTTGTACAACGAACGGAAATACTGCCACATGCGACCGCATCCCCATTTTACACACCACCTGTCCTCTCTCCATGTTGCAGTTCATCAACGAGCAGCAAAACTTTTGTTTCCCGCTATCCTTTCGTTTTTTCTCTCTTAGTCGCGTGACTTTTTGACTTCAACTTTAAATGAATTTCATAACAGTTTTTCGTGGTGGAACAGCAAACTGCAGTTGGGAACAGCCAACTTTCCATGGATTAGTCGTAGCGAAAAAAGTTAGCTTGCTGCAGCATTGCATACTTTTAGGGCTAGTTTAATTAGCGACAACGTTGGATGTGGCGCTTATATGCTGCTAATTAATGGCTAGAGTGTTCTTAAGAGATTTAAATGAAAATGTGTTAAAACAAAGTGGGCAAGTATGGATAATAAAGTTAATTGTTCTTTATTCTACTGAAGCTGGTTAGTCGATTAAAATCAATATTAAAACGGATACTTATTTCGTTATAATAATGATTTAACTTAGGTCTTAGAAGCTTCAATGTATAAAGAAGTTAATTGATTATAAAAAAGACGCTCTATGTTATTCGTAAGTTCATGTCAGTAACTTACAACTAATTATTTAATTTGTCTGAGGAATTAAGAAAATTTATTGCTGTAAGTTCAACATTGTTTTAATTTATTTGTTTCTTTTTCTGGCATCACACAACATTATAACTATTTATTTTTTGCAAGACAAACTAATTAAAAACAAGTATAACAAACAAATAGGTAAAAAATGTCAGATAATTTTTAATGATGTAATCAAAGATAACCATTGATAACTTTCAAAACTATATAACTTTTTGTAGACACACTATTTGTTTATTGTATGCAAATATTATAGCAGTGATTGCAAATAAATTACCGCTAATTAAAGACCCTGTACATAGTCTCTAAAGTTTGCAACCACATAGCAAATTTAAAAGGATCCATAAACCAAACTATTGCAGTGAAGCTCAACAAGAGAGCGGCAAGTAAATTTGAGTAGGCATCAAGAACAACAATAACTAGCAGGGCTAAGTCTATGCAAAGAAAACCTATTAGTTGCGTGCTATATGAAACCGTCAAGCCAAAGCAACTAAAACTATAAATTTCAATAGAGCGAACTGAGCAAACTTTGGGATAAACAGTAAAAGCAGCTTAAACTGCCACCAGAGTACACACAACTACTATATAAAGGATGGCAGGACCAAGGCTAGAGCCATTTGTGCTGCATATTTGCAGGCAAACAAACCAAAGTCATCAACGCCCAGTTTTACTGCGGGCTGTGAAGAGATGCTGGGGGGTTGCTCGGATGGGGTTTATCATCATTTTGAAAACGTCTTGGTAAATAATTTGATAAATCAACACTGACAATCAAACGATGCGTCTCTCTCTTTGCTACCTCTCTCAGTCTGCTCAAGACGATGATTTGCGCCAAAAAGTATACTGAAAATTGCGCCCAAGTTTGAGTTGTTGTTGGCCTTGAAAATTGGACGCTAAAGTCAGATTTGGAAAAACATAGTTTTGCCATTTTCGAAAATCACACTTAGACGCTTGTTGCCACTGCTCGCTGTTGTTGCTGTTGTCCTTGCAGTCGCCTTTTTGTTGATTGTGTATTTTGTTGCTACTTGAGCATTGAAGTAGATGAAAGGCTTTTGCCATTGCGTAGACCAGAGTATTAAGAGTGGAGGGAAGGTATGTGGAAAGGAGGGTTGAGCTTGTTGTTTATTTATCGCAGCGTGTGCGGCTTTTTTACTCTAAGCCCGTGTAGCTTCCCAGCTGAAGTATGTTTGCCAATTGAAATGCTAGACAAAGTATCTATATACTCCTCACGACGATGATGTTGATGTCTGTGCGCCAGATAGAAAGATACGATAGATAGGGTAAACATATATACATTTAAAGACCACAGTATCGAAGAGTGGAGCTTACTTAAAGTATAGTTCATTCTGTGACTTTAAAAAGGTGCATTGCGCTTTTTAAGAGATATTTATTTAAAGCTAACCAAGTATATGTATTTGAAAAGCAATCACAGCAGAATATTGTTACTGTTTTCAGCCTTAAATTTATTAAATTATTGTGAAGCGTCTGAAGCCTTCAACTAAAAATAAATTAACTAAACATCTATTTATGCTTAGAACTTAAGCACATTCTTAATCTGAAATAAAAGATTTATAATAATCAAAAATAATTAACTCACATAAGGTTTCCATAAATCTAGAAACTTCAATATTAATTCTCCAACCAGTATAACATAAAACTACTATTTTGAAACGCATTCATTCGATACATACAGTTTCAAGTTTGCACATAAATAATTAAACAGTGTTTAAAGCCGTTAAATTTGCTGATTTCGCCAAAACTTGTGATAATTAAAGCTTTTTGTGACACAAAACCGAAATGATTTAGCGAGTCAATATATTATTGCAGCATGCAGCTTAAATGCGCATAAATGCCAAATGGAAATATTGAACAGCCGCTGTAGCAAAACAACAAGAACAACAACGACAGAAACGAGAAAATTGTACAAAATTTACTTTGGCAGCTAACGAAAATTTTGTGCTGAGCGCGTGAAAATTAATTAAAATATTCCTGTTACTACCAAACGCCGCCGGAGCATAACTGAATTTTAATTGAACGCAATCAATGCGAACTTATGGATTCCGTTTACCTCCTTCTCTCTCTCTTTAGATTTCTTTATGTATATAAATATATATATAGTGATTTCCCCTTTGGCCAGCTCATGACAGTTAAGCAGTTTGTCCGTTCGTCTAAAGCTCTTTTCGGTTGGGTGTTAATTTGTCTGCGAGAAAATATTAAACGGAAAAATCAACTTTTCCCTTAGCTTCAATTGAATGGAAATCCAGATTTGTATGTACCAGGTACGAGTTGAACAAAACGCGATCCTAGATAAGGGCAATGAAAGAGTAATTAAATTTCAGGAATTTTTATGGGACTGCATTTTGGTAGAGAAGAACGAATGGCTTAAGGGTATGCATAATACGTTTTTATTAAAACACTGCTATTAAAATAAATAAGTAATAAAAATACAAAGATGGGCAAGTTTTACACTGAAATAAGGTGGCACATTCTGTGAAGAAAAGCAAAAAGTTATAAAAGCAGTTAGATGGCAGTAAGAATTTAGAATTTAGAGATTTAAAACTTTAAAAAATTATGTTAAAGCTATATACTATTCTTGATACAATTATAGTTACATTGTAACAAGAAATAATCTGTGTTTTATGCTTTTTATAATAAACATAAAATTTATTTTGTTCAGCTTTGTGCTTTCATTTGAGTTTACCTGGATTCTGATTTCCAATAAGTCTTGAAGCCACTTTCTCTAAATGAGTTTACCATTATTGCATATATTAAAGACATATCTTAACCACCAATAAATATATTCAACTTACAGAAAGGCATACCTACCATTTTTGGACGTAAGTTTACGACTTTTTGTAGGCTTATTTATTCAAATATAAACGTAAGTAAATAAATAACAATGCATACGTTAGTGCTTGAACAATATTATGCATGTAAATGCAATTAAATAGAATACACATACCTCATGTATCAGATCGATGCAATCTCATATATTCATTTGGATTTTAAAGCAAAATAAAAATACAGTTTGGATATCAATGAGGTGAAACAACAACAAGAACATTGTGCAAAAGGGCGAAATGAAATAAATCGAGTAGAGAAAATCAGTGTGACAGGAAGAAACAATTTAAGCACATTGGACAGGATAAGCCGTTGGTCGTATTAGTGTCTCTCTCGAACAATGCAGTATTGCGCACACATATACATATCGTATCAATGTATGTAAGAATATATGTATATAGGTGGCACTGCAGTTTACACAGCTTGAAAGCGACATGGCCGTAGATTCTGCAAAAGGATTTCGGAGCCAAACGAACCGAAAATTGTACACGTCGACGTCGACGATAGAAGAAGAAGATGATAACAACGAGCAGGCTGACAATGAGAATGGCGATATACATATGTATATAAATGTTCTAATGCAATTGTTATTTAGCTATAGATAGAGAGTGTAAGTGTGTGTGTGCTTGTGCAAGTGTGAGTGTCTGTATCTTACAGATGCAACGCCTGCCATATGCCTATCCCTTTTCTTACTGTCGCCTCTCATTCTGTCGCTTTGTAATTGATTTTATCGGTCATGTTAATTTTGATTAAATATGCAAATCGACGATACAAATTCGCATTTGCCACAGTGCCACCACTCACTCACACACACACACACAAGCACACACTTACACTGTCATGCAAATCTCAAACCCCTTCCCAACCAGCTGAAAGGTGGATTACCTATGAAGGAAGGTTCACAAACCTGCCTTGGCATACCCCAACCGCAACACCCACCCATTGACAGTTATTATGTTACGGTATTATCTCGTTATTTATGCAGCAGATGACAAATGCAATTTGTTGTTTGCACACGGGAGCTGCTGCTGCTGCTGTTGCTGCAGCACAGTGGCAATAGGCAACGTGGCAGCCAAAAATGGATGCAAGGACATGATAATTTCCAATCATTTGAATAATCTCCTCCGGGCAGCAGCAATCCCTGTCTCTCTGTCGCTGTAGCTCTGTTCGTGTCCATGTCCGTGTCCACCGTGCGCTGTGAAAATATTAGCTTAAGAAAATGTCTAACGAGCTCTACGTGCTGCGGCATGCGAAAGTGTTTCCGCCCCACCCTTCATTCTCGATTCTATGCTATGTGGTTGTCGCCAGTGGACGGTGGGCGTGGTTCTATTAGCTGCAGCGGCAGCTGGGGTTGACTTTACAGCGGTTTTTGGGTATTGATTAAAACTTTGAATTTTGCGTTTTTGGTCAATGCAAACGATTGGCATGAGATGCATTGTTAATTAGTCAATCGTTCTCATTGTCTGAAGTCTAATTTAATAAAGGTTTTTTGGGAGCATAGAACTTCAAGGTAATAAATAAACCCAAACAACAGCTCTCCACTTGAAAGAACTCCATTGAATGTGGGCCACACTGTTGTTATCTGTACTGCATAAGCTGTTTACCAATGCTCAAATTCCTAATCATAAATCGAAATCACTTGTTTAAAGTGGAATACACACAGATCCAAGTGTGTGTGTGTGTCAACTAACAATGTTTTTGACGACAACAATTCTTATATACTTAGGCGTTGTTCGATATTACTTATCGCTGCCATAAATGGTTCTAAATTAAACTAACTTTCGTCGAACTCATATAATATAAATGACAAAAATTGTATATAAGAAAGAACAAGGCGGACAGTCAATATCAATCGAATTAAGAATGAGTTTATTCGATCTAGAGGTAATTTTCCAGAACGAAACTAGTACTGTAGAGAGTGTTTTGTTCCTTAATTAAATCAGTTGACAATTTTACGATAATACACATTATTTTGTTTCAATCCCTAAGGTCAATTGTATAGTTGATTGATGAATTCCGATAAAGTAATAAAACAAATCTACTCAACATATTTTTAGAAATAATTTTGTTAATTGATTGATAGCATTATAAAGGGAATTCTTTCGGAATTTACCCTTTTTACAAATAAGAAATGATCTTTAATATTTTACTAAACATATAAGTTATCTACAGTTAAGTCTCCCTTAAATAGATGACCTGTTTTTTTTCGCCCCTTTGCAACAAAACACTCAAATCTTATTCACATAGATATATAGAAACAGAGTCATAGGACACATCTAATTGCCGTCGAGGTTGACAAATGATGTTGGCTATATGACTGCTGTTATACTATGCACAAAAGGTTAGCTGCAGGTTGCTCTCCCTGTTTCTTTTTTTGATGGCGGCTGGAAAATGTTGCATTTGTTGCCTACAGCTACAAATGGAAACCGTTACCCACCCCCCCATGAAATGAAAAAATAGACAGACAGTCGAAACGACTGCAAAAGTCTGCCACGGATTGCGATGGCTTGTGTATATGTATCTGTGTGTGATTGTGAGTTTGTTGTCGAGTGTGTGAATGGTGTCATTAAACGATTTTTCATTGCAAGCTGTGCCGCAGGTGAAATGTGCCTACACTGAAAGCACCATCCACGTGGTATACGACAACAACAACAAGAACAACAACAAAAATCGTTCTGTTTAACTTTTAGCGGTCTTCGACCTTATAGGCTTAAGCCAACAAACTGTACAAGTACTTTAAACTGTTGCTGCAATTGAAATTGAGGATAAATACATTTTTTCGTTGCCTTGAGAATGAGTCCGGAAATTGAAAATCATAAAATTCTGTGTGCATTGGTGGGCGACAACAGCGGAAATTATTATTTCTTTATCAATGAATTTCCCATCCACTATTCTCCTTTGAATAGTTAGCTGTGGATTTTGATGCTCTCTCTTCCTTATCGTTTCAAAATTCTACTCGATTTTCCAAAGTTGCTTACATTGTCCGAGACCCAATCAAGCACCTTCCTTGGTCACACCCAGCGAATGGTAAATGACATTTGTGCATTCATTATGCAATCGCAACACGTAATTTTTAATCAATCGTACGTGCGAATATGCTTCCCGTATTGTGGCACCCAAATGGATTCTTGGAACGTTCAACGCACATTTCAGTGTTGACTGTCATTTGTGCAATTTAATTACATTCTTAGACATTTTTAATTTAAACGTTTTGCATTATTTGCAAAGTTAAGATTTTGAAGTTATTCCACATTAATTCGATTTAGAATATTAGTTTATTATTTATTTTTGACTTTGCAATTCGTCAACTTTATTTAATTTTAATTGTTAGCATTTTAATATTAAACAATCTTAGAATTTTTGACGTTAAATTTAATTTATTATATAAGACTATTAATAACAGTCAAATCAAATAATTGTTGGATGTTTGTTCTTTTTGAGATACATATACATATGGCAGCTTTTTAAGGCTGTTTTTCTAGACAACTAATGAAATTTTTTTATTCATTATAAAGAAATATTAAACTTTTTGTGATATGCCGACAAAACACATAAAGATTATTTTTTGCTAGTTGGTCATGCTTTTTCCAAAAATAATGACTTATAGTTTTAACAAAAAGCTGACACTCAATGATATGTTATCAATTTCGAAAACAGATAACTGCAATTTTGTCATGTAATAATGAAGCCATTAAAATTACAGTAAACAACGGACGAAAGTGTTAAATCTCATTGAATAAAGTCTCTTAATTAAAGTTAATATATTATGCTTCTCAATTTCAACCAAGCTCTCACCATAAATAGTTGAACATGTGGAACAGGACATAAGTGAAGGCAGGTGCCCGATAAGGAGTTACGAAAGATGGCTTGTCGTTAAAAGACTTATAAGTTTATATTCGTTCTTTTTATTTGTTTCGCCTTCGGCTGGAATATAAAAACTTAAAGTTATATACAACAAAACATATATTTATAACTTACTTGCAGATAAGATATGTCCCACATTCTTTTCGAATGCGAAGAGCAATTGAAAATTTAAAACTTTTTCGTTTAAATTTGTTAGCCATGAGGCGCTGGCTGGGTGTTATAAGATCAAAATGTGCTAGTTTTTAACTAGTTAGTTTTGCCAGCGGAAATGCCTAAACATTAAATCGATAAGACAAGAAATTTGGGTTTATGTTTCGAGGCATTTCGTATGCAAGCTGTGCAATTGTTATCTATGAATTGATGACGAAATTTAGTTACAAAAGATAAAAAAAAAACGAATATTCAACTGCATGAATGAAATATTCAAGCAACATAAGCCTTAGATAAATTTGAAAAAAGCTTTGAGTCATGCATTTGTTTTTTAATATTGTAATAAATATGAATTCCACACATTTTCTTGACTTCTTCCAGCTAAGGCAAGCTATAAATTTTGATTGATACAGCTGATAGTTATACCCAAAAATAATAAGAAATCAATTTTGGTTTTATATTATCAAATTTACAGTATTTGATTATCCCATGGGGTGAATATATATTTTGTGGATATTGTTGCTAACTTCTTGAATTCTTCACCTGATTGTCATTTATCAAAGGCAATGTCTATATCTTATCTGACTCAATGTGCTGGTAACTGCCACAGTAGAAGCATATATTGATACCAAGTCGCGAACAAAAATGTATACATTCATAAAAATGTACATTATATCGGAAAAGTACATAGTAAGTCTGTTTGCATGTACATACATAATAATGTAGTGTATATAGTTTGCTTTTGGGTTTTCTTATCAACGACACGTTTGACGACCTTTTACACAATTTCTGTTTGCTGTGTGCTCTTTGTTTGGTTAGCGTTGTCGTCAATGTTGTCTTTAAATCGATGGGTTAAACTGGACATGCTGAAAGATAGTTTAGTTAGAAAAAGAGCTTTATAACTGCAGAAGCACCCTACTCTGTATGTGTATAAATACCTGTTCGACTGATTCTTTAACTCTATTTGGAACCTTAAGCTTGATTCACTTGGTCGCATGTTTATCCAGAGTTCGTCATATCAATGCATATGCAGTATGTGTGTATACGATATGCCTGCCACAAAGTCGAAATGTTTCCCACTATCGATAACAGCGGCCAATCCAAATCCAGTTATCTACTCCACACACTCGCACACACATTCGTTCACACTTGTGTATTTGTCAAAAAGATATTGCCTGAGTTAAAGGTAAGGTAAATAAAAAGTTGTCGTCAGATAAGGCATATCATATAAAAAGCGATATCTATGAAAATATGTCATTATTTCGCTATTGAACTCCGAAGAGTTAAGTTGCTCTGTTCTACGTTCTTACTCCCCAACATGATTGTACTTTAAGAACGGAATATATTGCGATTCTTACCTGTGGATTATTAAAAGTGTTAAATGCTGTTGATAAATCGATTTTGTCGAAAAAAAACTCAAATAGTAATTTAAACCATAATTACATGTGATCTCTTGGTGCTTATGATATAAATCTATATAACGATCGGTGTGGATTGGCAAGTAGAATAGCAGGCTTATCACATGTATCATTCCACCAAGTGTGAGATTCTTCTATTCTACTTTCGACAAACACCAGCTAGCTTCGTTTACAAATGAACCAAACAACAATCGCAGTAAGTTTGCAAAAACTAAGCTTTCACAATGATTTTTTTTATATATATATGTAAAGCACATTGTGCGGCGTATCTTTTGTGAACATGAACATAACATAAAATATTTATCTGCTTTTGCGGCAGTTGCTTTCATATCAGTAAAGCGTTTTGACTCATGCATTTGGTGTGATAATAATGATGTAGTAGATGGGCATGGTTTGGAATGCAGTAAAAAAAAGGGTTTGTCGATTGTGATAATGTTCAGAGAGTTTTGCCTCTATTACAGGTACATCAATCTGTTATTTAACCATCAAACTTATTCCAACCTAATCTTATTTCTACTCACCTAACTCACATAAGAAAGCATGTGATATTATTGATCTTATCGATCCATTGATTTGGGTTAGAAAAACACACAAGCATGTTTACGTAACTGGCTGCCTTGTGAAATCAATTTCCCGCACCGTACGCAAGGTAGATAAGAAAAGTACGTTTTTGACGGCATTTCTTATGTGTTGTTGTTGGTTAAACTTACAAATAGTATTTTATAGATCAATTTATTAGACCTTGCGATAAGGGGATTCACTTTTTAATGCGCATGTTGTTTTTCAAGTATTTCCAAGTAGTTAGTATCTGCTGAAAGGGAACCGATTATGATGTAAGCAAATACTTAGTATGTCTGTCAATGAATAATGAATGCGATTACCTGACAAAGAATAATTTATGGCAAGTGCAACAATTCTCCCTCATATTAAAAAACCTTAACGCAAAATGATAAAGTCTATCATAAGGACAGTTTAGTTGGAGAGGAAAACCCTTCACATTAGAAATGTATAAGTGCCCATATATCCCTGTCATTTGTCTGTCTGCAGCTGCTTTGGTGCCATGTCTGTCGCCCTTTTGATTCGGACTGACTCTCTGACTCCGACTCTGACTCTGCTCCAGTCAACATAATGAAAATGCAATTAATTTTTTCCAGCAATTTCTTTTTTTTTTGCTCCCCCAAGTGAAAGCTGACACCAAAACTCAAACTCTTGACTCTGCCAAGCTTTGACTGCTATCCCGATGCTGTTGCAATATTATGACTCCTGCTGTTTCCTCTGACAGCCAACGGGGGCATGAAAAAAAGAAGAAAAAATCATCTGATGTTTATTGTCGAGCATTTTCTATGACGGGCGGCGCAACGGTTGCAACAACGAAAGCCGCCTGCTGTTTCGCTCTACTCCATCTCTATCTCTTTCCCTTAAGAGCTCCCTGCTGCTGTTGCTGTCCAACCATTCGCATTAAATGAGGAAACCAATTATTCGCGCTTATAAAGATTTACCGCCACACACAGTTAGACAGATACTGTTGGAGCTGCAGATACAGATACAGATACAGATACAGATACAGATACAGTTACTGGTGCAGTCGTTTATATGCCCAGTTAGCTATGTTGCTTTTGTTTTTGTGTTGCCTTGTTTTAATGTTGGCTTCCCGCTGCAGGCACACTGATTAAAGCTAGCAAATTCATCAGTCTGTAATAGGCAGTGGGACCTTTCGGGGAGCGTTGGGAAGTATTGCAGTTATTTAATGCTAAGTCAACTAGAAATTGCAGAAAACTAGCTTGATTTTCAACAAAGAAACATAATGAAGGCTTATGTTTATTTTAATGGCTAAAAACTCAATAACGAAAAGGTAAAAAAATAAGCTATAAAAACTATAGACAAATATTATTAAAATAATTATAAAAATGTTTATAACCAAAGAAAAATATTATTAAAAGAATTTAAATTAAAAAAAGATATTTATAGAAGGTTACAAATGTTTCATTAGTAGCTGAAAAGTCGAAAGAAATAATAATATATTTCAAAAACTACATTTTTTTAAGGTTAAAAAATGCAAATTAATTGAAAAATATGTTTGACGTTTATGTTTCGACAAATTAAAAAATGTCACATGTACTCATACTTAAATACTTTTAAGAGAAATATAAAAATATAAAATGTGTTATGAACAGAAAATTATTTCAAAATTCCAAATAGACATATACCCAAGCTAAAGAATATAATTTTTTCTTAGTGTACATGTATACCATTCATTAGCCACATGGCACTTATCTTTAATGTAACCACAATTTCCGGTTGCCGAAAACGGTTTTCATTATGATTTTGCACATTTTGACGTTTCTATTGTAAGGCTGGCAATTGCTTGAGCTTGGCAATATTTTTTTGCATTAACGATCTATACAAAGCCTACTTGATGGGACGAACCATTCTACACACCTAAAACGTCTGCCTGTGGCATAACTTGTCATTTGTCTAGAACACCATTCCCCCTTGAGGCAGTTGGTCGAAATCAGAGCGAGAATTTGCGCTAAAATTACCTTTCATTTTGTCATCAAAAACCACTTGAATGAACCAGCGCCAACGACCAAGGACCAAAACGGCTAAAAGCAAAAGGCAACTAGTTACCCAACTGCTTTTGGTGTCCTGCCGTTAAGAGACTCTCGCCCACCACAGCCGCAGCAATTACAGAGACGGCAATGTCCTGCACCCAGATCCGGACTATCGTCTTTACTTTTGCTTAAAGCTTTTTAGCCTTGGTATCCGGCTTTGAGTCTTATTTTTGTTGTTGCCATTTTCTTCTTTTTGTGCCTTTGTATTGCATTTCTTGAAACCGAAAGCGCATTGCCGAAAAGAAGCGTTAAATTAAAACGTAAATACCACTTAGCCGGGCTATAAAGCAAGTGGCTAGCACTCCGGGCCTGGCTGTAATCAGTTGGGTAATTAACCAGACGACGGCGTGCTGAAGCGAACAGGTGAAAGCAGGCACCTTGAAAATTGCTTAATTTGCTTCGAAACAGATAATTTAATCAGGGTTCGGTGTTCTTATGCAAAAAGAAAGTTTTATACAAAAAATGCTTAGCTTGCAACTAGCTATCAATTAATCTCAGTGTTGTGGTGCTTCAAACTTCAAACTTGCTACTATATGACACTTGAACTATTCTTTATACTTAGTATCATTGCAACTTCATTTCATGCTTTCGTGCTTATCGCGCTTCAAAGTTTTTCGGCCAAAATTGTATACGCCAAACTATAAATAAGTTTCTAAACGTTCATTTTGACAGTTTCATCTACGTGCAGCAACAAAAAAGAAAGACTAGAGTCATCCCACAAGCATTATTTCTTCCCTTTTTTTTTTTTTTTAGTGGTAGCCTCGTATCGCAGTTTGAAATTCTCGTTATTTTATTTTTGCTGTTCGTATTTTGGTGTGTCTTTGGAAAAAGTGCAACTGCTGCACATTGGGCAAAAAAAAAAAAAAAATTCTAAACTGCAATAAATTCATCAAATGTGCAATGGAACATGCTGTAATGTCACACCCACCACACCACCACAGCAGTGGCACAAACACCACCCCATTCCTTCCCTTCCGTTCCCTTTGGTAAGTGGAGTGGTGGCAACCATCTGCATACTCCATTAAATGTGCGCTGCCCTGAATTGGGCGATATTTTGTAGGCAAATGTGCAATAAATTGTAAATGTTTGTGAAACACTGCACTAGCTAAAACCTCGATGGGTTGTGAGGGGAATGAAAAGTTGGGAGTTGGGAGATGGGGCGGCATCTGTT
Organism: Scaptomyza flava; assembly: GCA_030179655.1. Classification (NCBI taxonomy): domain Eukaryota; kingdom Metazoa; phylum Arthropoda; class Insecta; order Diptera; family Drosophilidae; genus Scaptomyza; species Scaptomyza flava. The sequence goes on from JARNME010000404.1 coordinate 19,089,510, forward strand.
CCGTTCTAAATTTGTGACGCACCAACGAGCCGAGTCACCCGTAAAACTTGTCCGTTGCCCGCCTGTCAAGTTTTACAAGTGTTGTGCAGATTGTTTTTACGTCGGGGCTTAGACTGTTAACTGTGGGAAAAAAAATAACGCGCTTGTTTAAGAGCTGCGATAACTGGACTATACTAACATTCGAATCAACGATGAACGTTTAAATTAAGCCCCATTCAAGCATTTGCGTGTGTGTTCGATTACAAAAGTCAAATCAGAACGATCCTAAATATGCAAATAATATCCAGCTTAGCTCTTACCCAAATCCAATACTAGAAAAAATGAAATATTGCAATGTATTTAACAAAATATTGATAATTTTTCGTAGTTTCAATATGTGAGCTAATTAAAAAGTCAATTATTCAGATTGCATCTCCCCTTCTTTTCCTCGATAAATAGTTAAAGCACGTTTAGTGAAGCAAATAAATATTCATTCACGTAATTTTTTCTCTCCACAAAATTGCGAGGCACTTTAACAGCTGAAGGTGTTTGCTGCATTGGTGGTGTTTCCGTAACGATTGCATTAGGTCCTTATCATGACACAATTAGTAATTGTATCGTGGTCATAATGATTAGGATCGTCGAAGATCAGAGAATAGGCAAAACATTACACGAAAACCAGAGCTCGTAAATGACGCTCAATAAATACTTTTATTGCCCTCCATTCAGCTCTCTTTGAGCAAAACACTTTTGTCGGTTCTCTTGTGTTCTCTGTTTCGTGTTTTCCATTGAGAAAACACACGAAACAGTCTTGCAATAACAACTTGAGAAGATACAAATTGTCGTTTCTCATCTAATGAGCCTCCGCAAATGAGCAAAATGTTAAAAGTGTAAGCAAAAAGTGTATTTTCCTCATGCTTGTATGTCTTTAATTTTTATACTGTACTAGTAAACTGACGCACACACCAAAGCAAACGAAATTCGTACATAATATGAAACAATAACGAACAAGTAAGAAGGCTCTAGTCGGGAGAGCCCGACTAGAAGATACCCTGAACCCAGTTGCAATAAATAAATTAATTTGTAAGACTTTGGTATACTGACTTAACTTCAATCGATAAATTAGATATCTCCGGTGTTTCTTAACCGATTTGACGAATTTTTCAGAAAGTTCTATCGTTATTGTTACCTCATTTATGTTTTCAAATCGAATAGTTATCGTGATAATTTGAAGCAAACTTGTTCTGCTCATGGTATAGGAGAACTTTAATACAAAATCAGAAGTCTTTAGCTCTTGTAGTCTCTGAGATCCACGCGTTCATACAGACAGACAGACGGACAGACGGACAGACGGACATGGCTATATCGTCTCGGCTGTTGATGCTGATCAAGAATATATATACTTTATAGGGTCGGAGATGCTTCCTTCTGCCTGTTACATACTTTTGCACAAAACCATTATACCCTTATTTACCCATTTTATGGGTTAAGGGTATAAAAATTAAACCCAAATTCAACAAAATATGATATTTGATCAAGAAAACGTGCTCATAGCAATAATACAGTTACAATTTAGTTATTTAGTTACATACCAACAAACAGGTGTTAACACATTGCCCGTGAGTTCCAACACTCATAGATTTTTTATTTGTAATCGGTTGAATATCAAATTTAAAGCAAGAACACTGGATAGAGATATTAAAATAACTGTCCTGCTCTAATTGCAGAGAGCCAACAAGTATGAGCTTCATACTTGTTGCAGAGAGCGATCGTTCGTTCACTCATTCCACTTGTCCCAAGAGCAGTAAGCCTGGAACTTTGCGCGTCTTTACATCGCTGGGAGCTTATCGTCCGTTTATTTATTAAATTAAAATTGATACGCCTTATATTAAAAGTCAAATTGTGTTTATATTACGCACTGAACATACGCAAAGTGTTTCTAACATTATAGAATTGCCGTGTAATTGCTTTTTAAAGTGTTTTTAGGGAAATGAAAATTTGGCAAACGCGCGCCATTTTGGAGCGGGTAACCGCGCTAATACGAGAGTGTTTTTGTTGCGTTTAGCGCGCTGAAAATCTCTATAATAAGCAAAGCATTGAAGATGACATTAATTACTTTACTTTATTTTTATTATTTTTTTCTTGTGTGTTAAGTGCAGTGAAAATAATATAATATAATGTACATACATATACAAAAAAGAAAGATGAGAGCATCACATTTAATTAACGTTGGTGTGGGTATGAGGTTTTTGTTTTTGGGAGAGTGCTCAGTGGAAAAAAGAGAGAGAGAGAGTGTGAGAGAGAGAGAGAGAGAGAGAGAGCACTTGCCTTGAACTGTATGTGTGTTGTAGCTGCTAACGGTGAATGCATTCTGCATATTCTATATTATATTGATCACCCTGTTAATAAATCACCCTGTTAGTATAATTAGATTGGATACAGTTATAGTAATAATTTTATTAGCTGCAACTTATATAAGTTGTTCCTTTAACTCTTCAATACACTTTCAAAAGACAAGTATTTTGCTTTATTTAAACTTCTCAAATAATTTCACGATCGAAATCTGTATACACATATAATTTGTTAGTAGTTTGGTATTTTTTTTTACTAAGTGCAAACAAAAACTGTTATTATTATAACTATTTTCATCAAACTATGGATAATACTACATTCATAACTTAATTATTAGTATTAACGATTGACGCAGTAATTTATCAATTCAAAGGAGAGTATTGTGTGAAAAAACTTTAATGTTATAAACAAGTTATCAAATTTTGCATCCTGTAATTTATTCTTCACTTTGCTTGTGGAATTGTTATGAAATTTTAGAAACTCGTATAAAAATGTCTAACAATTATTCAATGTATGTGTTTTATCTCTCATTTAATTTTGTTATTGATTCATTACAGTAAGCCACAGTAGGCATTTATTTATTTTAAGGTCAGCAGTTCAAGGCTCATTATAATTTCCTTTGGATCAATACTGTGCAGTCAAGCAGCAAATTTGTTCGCATGGTTTGTTGGTTGCTGCATTCGATTGCAATTATGCAATTACTATATGACTTTCATGTGATGCAATTAAAAATCAGGAGCGTTGGGTCATCGAAACAACGATTGCCGCATTTGCTCAAATATTCTGCTGTATTCGCACTTTCACACATTTCTCACACTTAAACTTTCACGCCACACACACACACACACATATACTGTATACACAGCGCAATCAGAGAAGAGAAGCACCCATTCAATGGATGAGTTCGTGGGCAATTCACAAAAATGCCTAACGCAGCAGAAACGTTAGCAGACAGCTAAATACACACATACACGCATATGTGCTAGCGTAATTTAGATATTAAAGCGCATTTTTATTTGGCAACAGCGTTTGCAACGGCTTCTTTTCTCACCACCTCTTGAAATTCACACCGGTTCCCTCCACTTGCGGCCCTAAATTGTTTGTGGGCAACATTTTTGCAAACGCAACGGAAACGGAAAATGTTCTATTGGTTGGCTCCACAAGAGTGCATTGAGAATGAGAATGGGAGAAGAGTTAAATGCAAATTGTGGCCATTTTCATTTCGGGCAGTGTACTATACGTGAATTTCCCACAACAGCTTGACACAGTGGAGCGTTAAATTAATCGTGGCAGCTGCCCAGCTACAATTGAAGAGGGTCAGGGTAGGCGAGTAGAGATGCCGAAGTATATCATGGCTTGCATTTTGGCCATCTCTCTTTTTTGTGTGTTTGGAAATTTTTTTTTTTTTTTTTGGTTTTATCCCAATGAAGGCTTTATGGCTGTGGTGGGAAATTTTAACTCTTTTTTGCAGAGTAGACATTTCCTATGGGTAACATTGGAATTTAAATTATTAACTTAAGTAGACATTAATGGGGGCTGAAAATTTGCAGTCATTTGGGAGACTTTTAATGCTTTATTAATGACTTGGCAAGACAATAAATGCTAGATTTTTTTTATTCAAATTGCTGTTATTTGCATCAAATGGCATTTAATGAACTTATAGTTAAACTCAAAGATATTGTTTGACGACAAAACTGCAGTAAGAAAATTAACGTTTTTGATTCAGAAACTTAAAACGCAAACATTTAAACCAAATCTTTTCGCCACAATACAATCAAATTGATAAATTGTATTGCATATCTTGAATCAATTTCCGGCCTTAATTAATAATGAATAAGTCAAGTGCCAGAACCAGCAAACCCACAAAATAATTGTAAAATTTTAATGTGGTTGAATGTTAAACTCGCCTAATTGGCTTCTTCAGCAATGAGTTTCGGAAGAAAAACTCAAATATATTAATAAAGGAAAACATTGTTGCTTACAAGCAAATACTTTAAATTAAATACTTTGAATCAATAGTATTGAAATATAGTTTAATTGCAATATATATTTAAATAAAGTAAAGTAAGAAATTCAGCAAAGAGAGTTTTTGACAACAGTCATTAGACCTTTGTTTGTTGGTGGGAAAAGAAAAGGAAAAATATGAATAACTTTTATTTATTCGAAAAAGTTTTGATTTTTAAATTTATTCCAAAGATAATAAACATCTTAAACAATTATTACAAACGAATAGTTATTAAATGTGTAAAACAATAGACTTCAAACTACCTCAATTAATTAAAGACCAACCAATTAGAACGATTTGCAAAAATAAAATAGTAAACGGAGGTAAATGTACTATTACAGCATTTAGTATGCCCTGCATTTTGGCATTGGCGCATTTTAATCGGCGAGTGCAACCACAGACACAGAAACTGACAATTAATATTCAAATTTATTAGCCACCTATGAACCGAGTGTGTGCATTATCAGCAGGCACTCTGGACACACACACACAGGATGATGATGACAATGCAGGAGGAATGAAAATGGTAAGGAAGAAAAGCCAGCAGCATATTCCGACCCTGGATGTCTGGCACGCACTGACGGGGGGGGCCTGGCACAAAAGTATAGGCGACAATTGCACGTTGGGGACCTAAGGGAAATATTTCAACGGCTGACCGTTCGTCCGTCCGTTCTCCAACTGCTGCTGCTGGTCGTGTCACTGTGCTTAATTATTTGCATATGATTAGACTTAATGGTCGAGTGAGCTACTCTGACTACAGCGGGGTTGATAATCACACGAGCCAGCACTGTGCTGCTGCCACCGCTGCTGCTACTGCTGTGTAATTGTTAATGATGATTAGATTCAATTTAGGGCATCATTAGTTAGCTGACGATGCTACACAGTTGCTGCCTGCCTGCCATGTTCATGTATTGTCTGTATCTCCATCTCCATCTCTAGTCACGAGTCTCTTACCCTTTAAACTTATGCCAATGCCGCAACGTCAGCAGCCTCATCCGCTGACAAGGAAATGTACAGGAATCAGGGGGCAAAGAGCAGCCATACACTTCTAGGGGAGGTTGACCCAAGTGGCTTACGTGGACTCTGGACGCTACTTCTGCTGCTGCTGTTAAATTGCAACGTGACCTAAGGCCGCTGTCGAGTCTGAGGTTAGTTTTCGCAAAATTGTCGAGTCAACGGGTAGAAAGCTGCCTGACAAATGGGTGGATGGGTGTTATGGGTGTTGTGCCTGTTTGAATTGTTCAAAGTGTATGCAAATGTGAGGCATTGTGTGGTTTTACTTTTGCCGGAAGAAGACGAAGAAGAAGCAGAAGCCTCATAAAGGAAGGAAGGAAGGAGTAGGAGTCCACGCTCGGTTCGGTCATCTTGTAGCTGGCCATTGTGCGATTTTAATCACTCTGAAAGCATCGACAAAAAAATCAACATGCTAATTGTTTGGTGTATGTGCGGAGGTGGAAGCATGTTCAACGACTCAACCACCTCGAGAGAGGTACAATTAATATAATTGAGGAAATTAAGGTGAAAATCTCGTGTGCTCGTCGGAACTAATTTTGCTTACAGGTGTGTTTGAAATATTACTACAGTAGATGCCAGCAATATAGCATCGTAATAATCGATATTCGTTTAAGCCGGTATTAATGAACAAACTATTTTTTCTTTTAATTATTTTTCACTTCTTTTTTTTTTGCTTTATTTTCTATGATTGTTTTACAAAATCAGTATTTTGTATTGCTTTAAATTAGCTTTTTCCTTATAAAACGAATACCGAAAAGTATAAGCAAACATAACGGCAATTCACACAGATAGGCCGAAGTGTGTATAAGAGTGTCGAAACGAAATTGCTCTTGCACAAATGCATTGAACCTCTTTATACCCTTAACCCATAAAATGGTTAAATAAGGGTATAATGGTTTTGTGCAAAAGTATGTAACAGGCAGAAGGAAGCATCTCCGACCCTATAAAGTATATATATTCTTGATCAGCATCAACAGCCGAGACGATATAGCCATGTCCGTCTGTCCATCTGTCTGTCCGTCTGTCCGTCTGTCTGTCTGTATGAACGCGTGGATCTCAGAGACTACAAGAGCTAGAGACTTCTGATTTTGTATTAAGTTCTCCTATACCATGAGCAGAACGAGTTTGCTTCAAATTATCGATAACTATTCTGGTTTCCGATATACACATAATATCGATAACAATAAAATATCGAATGTGAAAAATCTAAAAATGAGGGTTGAAGTAATGGATAATGATAGAACTTTTTTGAAAATTTCGTCCAAATCGTTTGAGAAACACCGGAGATATTGAACTTAATCGATGGAAGCTAAGCCAGTATACCAAAGTCTTACATAAATTTAATTTATTTATTGCAACTGGGTTCAGGGTATTTTCTAGTCGGGCTCTCCCGACTAGAGCCTTCTTACTTGTTTTGGTCTCTCTTTGCGCCGACCGCTGCTGTAATGTGCTCATTCTCTTGTTTTTGTCAAAGACCGTGGAATATTCCAGTCTTTGTTTTTGTTCTTACTCGTGATCGTTATAAGAGGTTTTTTTTTTTAAAATTCCATCGCCATAAGCGGCATATCGTTAAAAACGATATCGTTATAACAGATTGTGCTTCCATACAAGTTTGTATGAAAACCAACTATACTTTCTTGTGTGTATCGTAAGTGGCAAATCGCTATAACCCGCATCTACTGTACATAAAAAATAAAAATCAACATTTGTAAGTGAAATGAGATGTATTGCATGCAAGACTAATAAAAAAAAAAATAAAAAATGTTGCCGAACAAATCCAAGATTAAATTTAATTACTTGTCTAATTTTCAAAATATTCCAAGCTTTTAATATATTTTAAATTAAGAGCATAAATTATTTTTTGCGTAACTTTTGGTCAAGTTATAGACAAAATAAAAAAGAAAGATTTCCAAATCAACTGGCTGGCGCTAGTCCTGCTCCATTTCGCCAAGCCTGCTGGCAACTTGCCTCAGTTTCAGTTTCAGTTTATTAACGCAAATTTATTGCAATTAGCGCTGTGAAATTTGCAGCATCAAGTAGAGGCCAGCCAACGGAATAATAAAAAAAAAATGTATAAAAAAGTTTTGGAGGGTGAAAAGTTTATAATTTAAGCAGAGCTTATTATCAGCTATGTGCATAGCTCCAAATTCTAGGTGTGGAAGTGATTAAAAAAGTTTGCCGCAAACCGATTAGGAATGCAAAGTTATGCGTCCATTTAATTGAATTTGTTGTTGCACAAACCAAAAAATAAAATAAAAATAAATATATACATATATAAATCAGAGAGCATAAAAGTACTTTTAAATCACTGTTAGTTACTGCTAGAAAAAAGTGGTGTATTTGTAGAAAATATTCACTGTCATCTCATGCTCATAATGCAAACTGCCAGAGCACCTTTCAAAAAAAGAAATTGCTCTGCTACTACAAAAATAGAAAAAAAATAAACACTAGCCATTCAGCCATGAAATTAACAACGCTCTCGAAAATATTGCAAAATGCAAAAATATTGCTCAGGCTTTCAGGCAGCAGAGCCTTTGGAGTCTCACGTTGTCGCAGCTACCTACCAAGGACATTTTCAGTTACTTTTCGGGCCAGACACGAATAGAGGAGAAGCAGCAACAAAGTCTATAGGTATTTAAATGAAAATTATATGCACTTTGGCTCAACTTAAGTTCAGCGCGTTCAAAGATTTATGGTTATTGTGTGTTTGACTAAAGCTCCGTCGATGAATTGGAAAATATGTGCAGATAGAATTGAGCAGTGAGACAGAGGAGTCAGCTCCTGCCTGTTCCTGTAATGCAACTGACACTGACAATGAGAAGGGGATGCTGAGGCAGTTGTAACAAAATAAGATTTCTTATCACGATAACTCTCGACACACAGCTAGACCAATTAAAACCTTATTGCAATGCAATGCAATCAACTTGAAGTAATTTCAAAATCACATTTCATACACTCTTTATACACAACATATTTTAGCTAGGCGAAGCGCAGTGAAAGCCCACCTCTGTGGCAATTGTGTGGCTGACTGGTAGAAAAATGAACTTGTTGGGGCCAACAACAGCACCAACAATAATCATAACACACACAAGTTGCCTTAGGGAAGATTTTTGTATACACTTCAAAAGGGTGATTCCGATTTGGATGGAGGTTTGTAACGAATTCAAAATTCGGCTTTCGGTAAACTTTAAAATCAGTAAATATCAACATATTCAAAACACTTGAAGTAAAAGTTGGACTTTGTAATGGATTTCTTTCAAAATATTATTTTCAAAAAGTATGTTCAATTAACTTTTTTGTGTTCAGGTATAATTTAAAACTTTTAAAGTCGTTTTAAAAAATCCAAAAACGTGTCACAACCATTGAAACTATTAGTCAAAAGTTGATTTCTTGTAAGAAATCTTTTTCGCTTTTCAAAGCACTATCTCGGCAAAACCTAATAGTTAATAATTTTATTTTGCTTCTAACATGTACAACTTTGAGTAGGCTGTTTTTCGGAATTTTTATGTAAGCATAACAATTCCAGTCCAAAAGAGTATGTAAACTTCGACATGTCTAAAACATGTGTATTGTGGTTTTATTTTTTTTACTGGCATCTCAAGTGCTTTTCATGGCAAATAGAAAATTCGAATTGCTATTGTGTGAGTGTGTGTGTGTGTAGGGACCACAAGCTGCTGCACTTGAGCTCACTTCATACCAACATATGCGCAAAAATTGACCAAGACTTAGCTTCCAATCATATATGAATGTGTGTGTATAACAATAATAAACTTAAGATTGCTGCTACGCGTTCATACAACCAATATATTGAGTAAAAGGCTAAAAAAGCAATATATGAGCGATTGATGGTGCAATAATGGTCGACCAAGCTAAGTAATTGTTTGAGCATTAAAACGATTATAGAATTAAACTCTTTACATGTCTTCCAAAACCAGCAACTTTAAGCCTGCATTTCGCTGTAATTTAAGCCAATGCAAAAGGCCTTTGTGAACTTGAACAGCTGCCCGAAAAAAACTTGTCTCTTCGTTTCCAAATCGAATTAAGTTCAATTACATTTTCTGGGTTCTTTGCTGAGTGAGCATTCTCTCATTCTACCCAAACATTCAGGGACTAAACTGCTGCTGACGAACTGCTGCTGCTGTTTCCGGTCTTATTTTCTCTTTTATTTTTCGGTGGAAATGGAAATAAACTCTCCCAAAAACGAGAACATGTTGCGAGCAAAACACACAGCTCACACTCACATATATATGTATTGAGGTGTGAGAATAGGGTGTGCAAAAAAACAGGTGAGCCAAAGTGTGAAAACATTTTTGATTCATTAAAAATTTAAAAAGTTCAAAGTGTTTTCCAGACGAACGTTGTCTCTATGCAAATGTGGGCTGCCAACTTGCCAATCGAAACAGTTGCATAGCTTTAGTTGCGCTTCAAAATCATAGATGAATGTGCCACATTCTGTTGCACATATTTAAGAGTTCTGTTCGGGGATCATAAGTTCATTTTTAGCTAAGCTCAACTAATCAGCAGTACAGTAACCAAAAATCCTTAACAAGCTGTCGAAGCCACCACAAAACTTGAAAATCGGCGACCACTGAGCTAGACAGTACTAAAAAGAAGAAGAGCGACAACCAGCACCACTCAGTTAGTTTGACGGGACACTTGTCACGCAAATGTGACCGGAAATTGTTTGGCATGAAAAGCGCTTCAAAAAGGCATTTCGAGGGTAAAATTATTAAAACGTTGCTTTTCATTTGTGGCCAAGTACTCCACCGAAAGAAAGCCCAAGACAGCTCACAAGATGGCAACTAAATCGAAATTGGGTATGGGAAAGGATACTTGGCTTTGATCTGCTGTCGAGATTTTCGGCTTGCCATCAAACGAAGTGCAACCGAGCGGCAATAAGCGCACCTGCGTACATCAAGACGATGACGATGGACGATGATGTTCCTGTCTTGTCTTCTGGCTTGTGTCCCAGCTCGTCCTGTTGTTCATCTTGTTGTGCTCGATGGGCGTGTAAGCAACGAGTGAGCGAATGAATGATTGAATGGGCGTTCTAACACTCACAGCTAACAGGAAGGACTGAATATGCTGCCGTCGAATGCAGTGAGCCATGTGACAAAACGATAAACACATACAGCCTGCACATTGTAATCACTTTGACATTTATGCATACCAAGCAAAAGCCGAAACGACACTGCCATCATCATCGTTGAAGATGAGCAGTTTTGTGACTCATTCAAATGTAGCATTTTTAATGATGTCCAAATACAATATATACCTTATACATTTTGCCAGTTCTTTCTTATTTTTATGCTGGTCTGAATTCTATTTTATCTGAAATGCAAATGAAGTAAATATGCATTTCTAAAAGTAACTGTGCAAAAGAAATAACTTCAAAGCACGTTTGCAAAGCGTTTGTTTAGTCAGTGAAAGTTTTAACATGTACTAAAAAATGTACAAAAAAAGGACATCTGAAGAAGATAAAAATAAATTGTGAAAAAGATGAATCATAAATTCTAAGTCAGCAATTTAGTAGTAATCTAAATTTTATTAATGGAAATTATGTTTGGAAAACTCATTCTTAATGCATCTGACCTGCTCAGCTTCTTTTCTAACAGAGCTCGTTGCCATAACAAAGACTCAACTCCTGACGGCAGTCTCCAGTCTAAAATACCAACAAGCAATTTAGCGCTAACGCCCTCTGACAGCGACCGTGTCTAACATAATAAAAGGGCGCTAAAAACAATGTAATGAAATAATTTCCATTGTTAAAATGATAACAATATATCAAGCAGACACTGCCACCAACACCAACACAAACCAACTCTAGCTTAAATGACATTAACAATGCTGCCAGCAGCAGTAGCAGCAGCAGCAGCAGCAGCAGCAGCAGTTGAAACAAAAACAACAGCAACAACAAAAGTAACGTTCAGCGTTGTTGGTTGCGGCCGGCTTGACAGTTTTACACGACTAGAGTTGTGGGTGGAGTTTTAGGATTGCGTACAGTTGAAAAAAAAGGTTAGATTATAAAATCTACTGAAAAACTATAAAGAATATTAAAATATTTTTAAATACTAATCTTAAAACGTGCAAAAATATTTTTAAAAAAATTGAAATCTATGAAATTCAATTTTTAGGTTTGTAAATTTGATTTTAGGCTCTTGAATTGAGTTTTTAATTTAAATATTTGTTTTTAAATAATGGCTGGTAAGTTAATAAGGCAAAGAACAGCTTTTGCAATGCAAAAAACTTATGATAATACTTTTTAATTCAAACTTAAATACTTTAAAAATGCCCAAATTGTATCCAAAGTTTTCCTTACCAAGCTAAAAGTAAAAAATATTTACTACACATTTTTTAAATCTGTCTCTGTTACATTGCTTTTCTCAGTGTATCAGAGGAGTAAAAGGCTTGTCTGCGTATGCTAAGAGAGTTTGTCTAAAGCACATGTTAGGTGCTGCCAGAAAACCAATTTGTTATGCGCCCTGTACAATTTAACGGCTTCTGATTCGCTCAAATTGGGCACGGGTTGCATTGGATAGCTGCAGCCGCATTGTGGAGCTTCACTAATTGCGACTCTCGCGATGTCAAACACGTGGAATAAAGTTGGTTGCGTTTTATTGCAAAAGTTTTCCGTATTCGTCTTGAGTCAAAAGTTAAGCCCAAGACCATTTGTACTGTTGTCCAAACTCATTTGGCCATGTTAATTCATTAATACAGCCTTGACCCAAGCCCACTTCCACGCACACACCCACCATCCGCCCACTGACCACTGTCTATCTAAGCAGCCCAGCTAATTGCCATTTTCATAGCGTTTTACAATCGAAAAAAAGGAGAAAAAGCACCAAAAGAGCAAGCAGCGACGATGAAATGAAAGTTAAATTTCTCTGTTACGTATACGAAATTGTGGCCAGCTATAGAAACGTAATTCTCCGGCGCATTGCTTCCGCAATTAGGCTCAATGCTTTGTGCTTTTGAAAGTCGAGACCTAATCGAACCCAAACACACATAGCTCAACTTTAGTTTATTCTATTTACCACTATTACGTAGTTCAATGTCTTTGGAATCGAGTACGATGGGCGACCAAATCATAATTTGATCCAATTGTTTTTCTATTTACCAAGTCTTAATCATTATTCGCGTAAAAAACGTATTTAATCTGGTTTTTTTATTTATTGTCTGATGTAAAAATTATTTCATATCCATATCAGTATTTTAGATGAATCGCGTATTAAAAATCCTATTATTAGTTTCTTCAAGAATTGCAACCAAATCAAGCTGAATAAATAAAAACTGCTCTCATTAACAATATTTTTTTTTGATATTTCGAGACTTGCATTATTTATTACAGAACAAGTAAGAAGGCTCTAGTCGGGAGAGCCCGACTAGAAGATACCCTGAACCCAGTTGCAATAAATAAATTAAATTTATAATTGACTATGGTATACTGACTTAACTTCAATCGATTAAGTTCGATATCTCCGGTGTTTCTTGATTTGGACGAAATTTTCAGAAAAGTTCTATCATTATCCATTACTTCAACCCTCATTTTTAGATTTTGCAAATTCGATATTTTTTGGTTATCTATTGCATGTGTAAATCGGAAACCAAAATAGTTATCGATAATTTGAAGCAAACTTGTTCTGCTCATGGTATAGGAGAACTTATATTCAAAATCTGAAGTCTCTAGCTCTTGTAGTCTCTGAGATCCGCGCGTTCATACAGACGGACAGACGGACATGGCTTTATCGACTCGGCTGCTCATGCTGATCAAGAATATATGTACTTTATGGGGTCGGAGATGCTTCCTTCTGCCTGTTACATACTTTTGCACAAAACCATTATACCCTCTTTACCCATTTTATGGGTTAAGGGTATAAAAACTTAACCCAAATCACAATCAGAACATTGATTTTCATATCCTTTACACAGAGAAAAAAAATGAAACGTAAAACCAAACATTTTAATTTTAGATTCAGATTTTAAATTTTTTTCTTAATTTCAATACGAAAATTTTTGATTCTAAAATTAATCGTATTGAAACGCCAAATTTAAAACGATTCGTATTAAAATCAATGCGGAAAAACGTTGATTTGAATAATTAGTTCTTAAACCTAAAATTAAAATTTTAAATTTAAGAATGTACGCTTTTAAAATCTATATCTAAAACAACCACTTTTAAATCGATAGTTTCAATTTTAGAAATCAGTACGAATCGATTTAGAATTAAAGTGCAAACTTTTATAAATCGTAATTGACTATTTTAAATTTGAAGAAATCAGAAAAATTATATATGCAAAATTTAAATATTAGATTTTAAATTGAAAAATATTGTTTTAAGGCTTTTTCATTTTGAAGCAAAGTGCTCCATTATTACTACTCGAACTTCGAATGAAAAATTTTAAATTTAATAATTTGCCCTATTAAAAAGCATATTTAAAACGAGCACATTTAATTTGATAATTAAAATTTTAGAAATCAGTACGAATCGCTTTAAAATTACGCTTAACAGAGAGAGAGAGAGAGAGAGAGAGAGAGGCGCTCTTATGTGTACTATGTATTAAAATTAATTGTCTGTAAGACATAGGCGGCAACAGCGCAATGGCTATGGCATACGCGTGGTAATCGTAAGGTCTCAGGTTCGAATCGCGGCATAGGTAATTGGCTTTTCGTGATCGGTAAGTTTTAAAAAATTAATTTAAAATTATACAAATGATTTATACTAAGTATGTAAACATAAAATTTCTCTCGCATATATACATTGAAGGAATCTAATAACTATTAACAAAGAGCTATTACGCAATGCTGCTACTGGTGGTGTGTATCCGTGCGCCCCAAGCAAAAAGTTTAATATTAATTTATAGAATCTTATAGTATACATTTGTTCATGAATTTTAACCACCAATATGGTGATCAAAACTGATATCGGGATGTAACATTATTATTTCGATTCAAAAATTATTTTAGTTAGTTTAAGGTTTCTAATGCTTAACTTTAAAATGAAAACATTTTGAATCAAAAAGTTTTCATTGTGAAAACTAAAATTCAGGCACTTATAATATAAAATAAAAATTTTTAAACCGAAAATTTTAATTTTAAAATTTTATTTTAAAATTCCACTTTTAGAATTTAAAATTATAGGTGTAGACCGAAAATCGTTCCGAAAAATTTTAGAATCTAAGAGTAAATTATGCGATTAAAAATTTTTTTTTTCTGTGTGTATTTGATATTTTTTGCCCACTGTGCGCCTTTTGATTTTGTGCTGATTTTAGCGCTTCTGTAATTGGAAAATCGCAGCGTATATAAAATGAAATCAATCAAGTGTGCCAATGTGCACTATTGCCGACTGTGTGCTAGGTTGGTTTAAGAAACGACAAGAAAGCGAGGGTTGGTTGGCCTATGCCATTGGTATGCTCAACGCCCTTTTGTCTAGCTGTTGAAATTAAGAAAAAAAGTTTTTGTTTCATTTTTATTCTTCTTTGGTTCTTTATCTCTAGACTCCGTGGATTTCCTATCTCGATGGGGTTTTCAGTTGTTCGTTGCAACTGAGGGCGCTGGCGTTAAATTAATTTGGTCGCTTTGTTCTTTACTACCACACATACAGCCACAAATACACACACAATCACATATGTGCAAGCCATTCACACAAAAGATTTTTTCTTGGACCCTGTCGAACGGTTATAAATATTAATGAACTGCCTTTTTGCCATTAATTTTGCATAGTTTCAGAAAGTTAAAAGTAGTTTGCAATTTGACTCCATTAATGGCTGCACAAAATAGTAATTGGCACTGAGAAATCGTTCAGTTTTTTTGCACTGAAAATGAATTTGCTTTTAACAATTGTAAATTATTACACTGTTGCAATAATAATAAAATATATAAAGTTTATATAAGTTTTTTTTTTTTTTTTTTTTTATCTTGTTATTATTAAGGCATACAGGGCAATCCAGGAGCCCCTTTGTGTCCTTGGTGTCTATTCATTCAGCCCATTTGGGCGCGCCGGCTAACATAAGTTAGCTGTAACAATTATAATAACAGTAACAATATAATAACAATAACAATAAAATAACAAATATCACAGATATACAAATGCTGCAAAGATGCGTCAGCTTCTTCTGACCCTCGTCACAGGAGATCGAAGTATTAGGTCCCTCGGTTGTCGCCGGTTGAGCCTCCTAGGTGGGCGATATCTGGTGAGTCCGTTTGCTAGCCGATTTCGGTGTCGCTCTAGCCTATCATGGTAACGACTCGAGTGCTGGTTGATTGTGTCGAAGACAGTGGTCAGTTTCAGGTCTCTGTGTAGCGTGGTGTTCCGGATAAACCACTCGCAACCAGTAACTATCCTCAATGCTTTATTCTGGACGACCTGCACTCTTTGGATTTGGCTGTCGCATGCCAGGCCCCAGATTTGGCACCCGTATTTCCAGATTGGTGCCACGATCTGCTTATAAATTGTCATTTTATTGGAGAGTGACAATTTACTTCGCGAGCAGAGAAGCCAATAATGCTTTTTTACTGAAGCACGTATGCGCGTTTTGATGGCAGTCACTTGCTTAGAGAAAGTGAGTCTGCGATCCAGGATTACTCCAAGATATTTTGCTGTATTCGACTGCGGTACAGGGGCCCCTTCCACAGACACGGCCGGTGGCGTTCTCCTCTTGAGGGTGTAGCAAACATTGCTCGATTTGTCGCTATTGATGCCAATATTCCAGCGCCTTGCCCATTCCGCAAACTTTGATGCGTAGTCCTGGATGCCATCGGCTGCATCGTATTCGCATCGGGACGTGTAGGTGACGCACACATCATCAGCAAATGTGGCTAGCATTGATGTCCCGTACAGGCTATAATCTGGTATCGGCATATCGTAGCTATACAAGCAGTAAAGCAGGGGGCCAAGGACACTTCCCTGTGGTACTCCAGCTGCCACATCATGTTGGGTAGAGAGTGCCGAATGAAAACGGACCGCGAATCTCCTTCCCTCGAGGTATGACTTAAGAAGGCCGAAATATGGCGCAGGCAGCGTATGCTTAATTTTTAGCAGAATTCCGGTGTGCCAAACTCGGTCAAACGCTTCCCGGATATCCAGATAGAGGGCGTTGCAGTATTCCTTATTGTCGTAGGCCGTCAGAATTTGCTCGACAACCCGATGAAGCTGTTCGACAGTACTATGGCCAGCGCGGAACCCGAACTGATGCTCAGGAATAATCCCCTTAGCTTCCATGATCCTGGCCATCCGGGCGGCAATCAGTCTTTCAAACACTTTTGAGATCGAAGGGAGGAGGCTTATCGGCCTGTAGGAAGCGGGTTCCCTTTCCGGTTTGCCTGATTTGTGGATCATGGAGATTATCCCGAGCTTCCACTGAGGAGGGAAGTATTGCAGCCTCACAATAGCGTTGAACACCATCGCTATGTAGCGAATCGCACGGCTGGGCAGTGCCTTCAAAGTAGCATTGCAGATGGCGTCATGACCTGGCGCTCTTTTTATGTTCTGGCTTGCAATGACATCAGCTATCTCACTAGGGGCAAATGGCTTGATAGGCAGGTCCATTTGAAGAGCTTGAGTCAGCTGGTCGTGTGTCTCCTCAACATGCTGCAGACTTGCAAGATTAAACGGCTGAAAGCGCTCGGCAAGGTGCACAGCAAACACCTCCGCTTGCTCCAAGTCAGTACGACACCATGTCCCGTTACTGTCCACCAGTGGCGCTTTTCTTGCGCAACGCCTTTTAATAGCGCGCGTGGCTTTCCAGAGTGAGTGCGTCGCTTCGCTTGCAACCCCAGTGTTGGCTAGCCTTTCGTCAAACCATGCAGATTTGTGCTCCACTAGTGCACGACGGAGCCTACTCTGCGCTCTGTTCCAATCGGCTTTGTCCAACGGATGGCGAGACCTCATCCACCTCGCGCGTAAGCGCCTCTTCTCAGTGATGAGAAGAAGAATCTCCCCGGTTAACGGTATCCTATCTGCTGCGGGCCTCCGAGATGCAGTGCGAGTAGCCATTCTAGCTGCTGCCTGGACTGAGTGGGTGAACGAGTCGATAGCGTCATCGATGTCCTTTTCGGTGTGAATCGCAGAGTTAAGTTGCAGTGAGGATTCGAGGTGCTCTTGGAACCATTCCAAGTTAGTACGCCTGGTGATTAGCCGCTCCGTCTTGGGGTAAGATATTGCTGACGCATTCAGCGTAATGACAAGGGGTAGATGGTCGGAGCTGAGCTCAACAACCGGCCGTATATCAGCATGAATGCCCATGATCCCCCTAGTCAACGCAAAATCAATATAGCCTGGTGAGCCTCTGCTGCCGTACGGGTATCTCGTTGGGCCACCTGTTGCTAGCGAGTTTATCTCCGAATTCAGGACGAGATTTGCAAGCGCATGACCTCTTTGGTTGCACCTTCCTGCTCCCCATAGCCAGTGGGACGCATTCCAGTCGCCCGCAACGATGAATTTGGAACGATGCTGTTCCAAAATCGACTTAAATTCATCCGTTGTCCATATAAACCTCGGGGGACAGTATACCGCTCCAAAATTTATATATCCGAGTGCCGTCTCGATAGCTGCTGACGCTAGTTGCACTTTGTTAGTGGCTGTTGGTTCTAGCGGGAAGTGGACCAGGCTTGACCTGATCATGATCGCTGCACCACCTTTAGCGTTGCCAGCGCTGGGATCATTGGCAGTATAGGCCTCATACCCAAATAGTTTGGGTGCCTCTGACCCTTTGCAGTGTGTCTCGCTGAGAAGCAAGACATCTATATCATGTCGCCGCACAAAGCACTCTACTTCGGGCAGCTTCGTGGAAACGCCGTCGGCGTTCCACACAAGGATGCGCAGCGGCATCATTATGGTGTCTTCTGCGCTTGGAGAGCAGTGAGCAGATTAAGAATCTGCCCCTGCTGCTGTGTCTGTTGTTGTTGCTGCTTCAGCATCATCATCATTAATTCCATCTGCTTCTCTTGGAACGAGCGCAGAGAGTTAATGCTTTCACTAAGCGATTGCAGAATTGTTTCGATGGTGCTGCTGGCTCCCATCGACTGCTGATGTGGATCCCTCGTCGTCCTTTGACGGCTGCGGCTCCTGTTGTTAGACTGTTGCTGATGTTGGTGTTGTTGTTGGTCCTGCTGCTGTTGCTGCTTTGCTACATCCGCATAGGAGACGCCGCTTCGAAGAGTGGCAATCGGCCTACCACCAGAGGTACTCCGTAGCATAGAGCGCTCGTTGCTCATGCTTCTACCGCCCAGTCCGCTTCTGGGCCTGGAGCGTTGTAGGAACGCTTGATATTTATTGCAGCCTGAGTAGTTGGCAGGGTGCTGTTCACCACAGTTATAGCAAGTGCATAGCTCGTTGCGTGGTCGAGTACAATCTCTGGCAGGGTGTTCTCCGGCACATTTAACACAAATGTGCGCCTTGCGACAATATTTAGCAGTGTGACCAAACTGCTGGCATCTATGGCATTGCACGATAGCAGTGCGCTTGCGGAGTGGTTCAATAACAACTCTCATATGGCATAATGTTTTGACAGCCAGGATCGCCTTGTTGTTGGCCGCTGCAGCAATATTCAGGAAAAACATATTGACTGGATTGTCTTTTGGGGTGCCTGGCTCGCTGCGCCTCTTGGGCGTATGGGCATCGATCACCTTGTGGCCAATTTTCTCCAGTTCGGCTTTGATCTGGCTAAGCAACGTGCTGTGGTGCAAGCCTTTTACGCAGACTCTGTATGGTCTGTCTTCTTTTAGCTGGTAGCAGTGAAACTCATACTGCTCAGACTCGAGCCAGTTGACAATACTGCGGAATGTGGCAGCATCGGCCGTGTAAAGCCTCATGACACCACCCAGAGAAGCCCTTGCCTCTACCTTGCTCACGTCAGTAATTCTTTTAATGCTTTCCATTAGCAAATTTACATCATTTATTCCCTCCATCACTATTGGTGGTGGCTTGGGCTGTGTTTTGACGGGAGTATCAGAGCTCCCAGCTATGTCAGCAGTAGCAGCTTGGTGGCTGGTGCTTGGCTGCTCGCACAGCACGTCAATTTCGTTTTCGGCGTCCATGTCAGCAGGAGTTTGCGCAAGTGATCCGAAGCGGTTTGAGCTGCCGTTGTAACTAGCTTGAAGTGAGGGAAAGTTACCACCATTCTGGACAAGGTTCGATTTTTTCCTCAATAGCTTCGGAGAAGCGGCTAAGCCCATCTTGCGCTTAATTTTAATTTTTTGAAAACGCAAAGCTACGTCACCTGAGGCAGAGTTTTGGTTGCTTGTGGGGGTCTCAGCTGAGGCTCCGTTGACGCTTGAGAAGGCACCTGGTGCAAATGTCGATGTAGTTGCGGCAATTCCAGCTGCACCGTTCATCTCATTAGCTGTGGGTTCATTGACGGCTTTGCTTAGTGCCTCGCCAAGAATCGCTTTGTTCTTAATCTTAGTTGTTGTTGCAGTTGTTGTGGTGGGGCTACTGCTTTCGGTCGTATTGCATGAAATGCGCTTAATTTCATAAGGTGATTTACCTGCTATTGAGAATATTTTTCCGCGAGCAATCTGCTTATTTCTGAACTGAGAGTTCATTTTGCGCACTAAGGTGATGTGCTGCCCAGACGGGCAAAGAAACAAGTCTGGCCGCACTACAGATATATTTTGTTGTTTTCCAACTGCCGACACTGTACGAGACAGTATCCAAAGACTTAGAATGTGAAATCACTGCACACAGAAAATAAAACAAATTTATTTGTTCTGAATTAAAAAAAAAAAAAAAATTTTTTGATAAATTTTTGATGTTGCCTGTCAGACGACCTGACAGAGAAATGGCTTTTTCCATAAGGAAGACTTTATATTTACTGTAGAAAATAAGAAACAAATGTTCTTTACAACTTTTCTGTCAAGCTTACGCATTTTTAATGACAACAAACTTTGCAAAACATTTAAACATGGCCAAAAAACAGCTGACGATAGCTGGAAATTGCTCTTGCCAAAAAATACAAATTCGTTGTCTGCAAATTGAAAGCGAAATGTAAGCTCATTTTAATAAAACATATGCGACACTAGAACACACAAAAACACACACGACACACAAACAAACTATAAAGAGGAGCAGCCGCATTGCTTGCCAATAATTCTTGCACTATCTTAAGAGACCTCATGAAAGAAGTGCAGACAAAGCCGCAGTTACAGTTGCTGTGCCTGAGTTATTTAGAGTAGAGGGCACAGGGTTCACCTCGCCCACATATGTATGCAAATGGAGAGTATACAAATACGCGAGCAAATGTGTGTCCGCAAAGTACACACAAAATTTGCCAAAATGTGGAAATGTCAGAGAACACAGAAAACACAGCAAAAAAAGATTGTATGAGTGTATTTATATGTTGCCTGCTTTTAGGCGGAGCGAATAGAGCTCGACCAAAAACATTTTGCGGCCAGGCCAGGCCAACAATAAAATAAAATAACTTGACTAAAATGCGACAAGAAAATTGTATTACAACAATGAAAAGAGATTGCGGCGAAAAGTACAATAAAATGTCGCTAAATTAGACATGAAGACAACCGCAACCACAAGGGGACAAGTGAGAGAGGCAGGAAAAGAAGAGAGAGTGCCACAGTTGCATGAAAATTGTGTTGCGAGCACTTTCCCAATGAGTTCGACTCGAGTTTGGTTTTGCTTTTTGAGAACAAACTGAAAAGACAAGACAAGCAAATGTCCTGAAAATGACGGTTGCTAACAGTTGTTGGCTCCAATAGAATGAAGTTTCTATAACGAGTTGTTGCAGCAATAAGAGATACTCATATTTAACAAATCTAACTCTTATTGCACTGAATAGTATTGCATTTTTAGCTCAAGGTGCAACATAACTGGAAGGCACCAGATGAGCTCAAATTTAAACAAAAGTCACGTGCAAGTGATTACATAAAAGTTAATTAAGATGAAAAGCATAATATGCTATGACTAATAATGTTCTAGTTGAAAAATATCTCGACTCAGAGATACGCTAAGCTCAAATTTTGAATTATCATAAGGTTAAAATCTATAATATTTGGAACATATAGTATTCATTATGAAATTGTTCATATAATATGATAAATATTTTTGAATTACATTTTGAATACAATAAAATAAATAAATCTCCGACTGATAAACGATATTTCTAATCCACATACAAAGTGTTTAGCTCTCAAAGACTTTAAGAGAGAATTTTAGATTCAAGATCAAGAATATACAAAGTTTATACTGACATCATTATATTTTTAAAAGCATTTTATAATGGTTCTAAGGTAAAGTGTTGGCTATGTTACTTTAACCCTATTGAAAGACAAACATACCCTGTCTCAAACCTATTAGCTGTCCCCCGGCTTTGCAAATTATGCGATTAACGTGTCAAATGATATTAAGGCGAGAATAAAATAGAATGGAGCCCACGCAAGCCGCTTAAATTGTTATCAAAGCTGTATTGGTCGAGTGCCTCGTCTGTACGGTTGATACCCACTATAGAGCCAATCCAAAGTGAGGGGTGACAAAAGCAACGTTGACAACAACGACACAGGTCCAAAAGACCCATAGACGACAGACACGCAGACAGCCAACCTAGCAGACAAAAGACAGCTAGCAGACTTTTACCCACTTTGTGTGAAATAATTGCTAGGAATTTTCACGCGTATTTCCCGTTCCGTTTCCCTTTCCTCCCCCCCACCAACAGCCGTCTTGGGTTGAGGCTAGTAAAACTTCTCAGATATTTTGAGCTCACCTGCGCGCAAAGCATTTTCACAGTTCGCTCGTTGCGATTTTAACAATTTTATTAAATTGAATTTATATCATTTACACGCTTGTCGACTTCAAGTCTGATGCGACGACGACTACGACTACGACGCCTTCATCCAATGTGCCTTTTAATTTCGCGCTTACGTTTTATGTGGCATTTTGCCGGCTTCCTTTTTACACGGATATACGGATATATGTACGCGTACTTGGACTTTTTTTTATGTGCTAGGCATGCAGCGCAGTGTGGCAGTTTTTGCTTTCATGATTATTGATGCGGGTAAAATTTAATTGGTCGGCTCTAGTCAAAAGTATTTGACTGTCTGTCAGTCTGGGAGAGACTGCCTGATTGGGTGGATGGGCAATTTGAGGCTCAGATGCTCAGCGGCCGGTGGACCTTTGTACATTTGACTACTGCTTATTAGATCATATTTTTGCGGCTAACGAGTTGAAGTTAGCCCCCAAGCACATTCAACTACTTGAACAGACATTTACTTAATTGGGTAGCTACAATTTTGGCAATTTCTTTGAATGCGAATGTTAGATAAAATCTCATGTTGGCTGAAAACATCTTAAATTGTATGCTAACAAGAAAAAATGTAATTTTGAAGTACCAGAAAAGATTTTTGAATCTTCCCAGAAATTGTTCAAAGTCAATGAAGCAACATATATAAGACAAACACTGGAAAATTCACAAAGAAACCAAAGCATATCAAACTTTAACATAAAATGCCATGCATGCCTACGCTTAACATTTGTTTAAATAAAAAAACTTTTCTTATTCCGCGCTAAGCGAAGAAAAAAGAGTAAAAACAACAACAGTTGTCAAACAAATAAGTAAAGGAAAACTTCGACGCCGATACAATTTCGTAAAATGTCGAAAACTGTGATTGCGTAGGCAATGGCAACGCCCCTATACCACTAACCCCTCCTCACCCCAGCCCATCTCATCTACAAATATGTTTACAGTTCAGAAGGAGAGGGAGTAAGGCAAAAGAAAGACAGACAGTGAAAGCAACCAACTTTGAGTAAAATGTAAATACTTTTTTGGGCAAATATTATCACAATTCCACGCGGCTGCTGCCAGAGATACTTAATAAACCGTGTTGGCAAGCGGGGCATGATGAGAAGATTCACCGGAAATTCTGTTACTGCAATTGCAATCAGCGGGCCTTTAAAGGGTATCTTCATATTGTTGTTTTAGCTCAAAGCTTAGAGTTCAACGCTTTATTGTACTAAATCGTTTGTCAGATTAAAGCTACTAAAAACGAATTTGCAAGGATTCGTTACGCAATAATTTGCAATGGTCAATTAGCCAGGAATGTGTTGCATAATTAGCCAAAGCACCGAACTCACACTAACACAAGCACACAGGACAAAACACATAAAAATTCATTGGCCCAATATTGCGCATACGCCGCGTGACGCTTGACAAAACTGCAATGCGATAAAGTTGAAGTATCTGCAATGACGTCGACTCTGGCTTTCGCATGAGGATGACCACATGGCCAAATGACTAGAACATATCCCCAGCATGGACAATCGATTGCCATTTCGAGGATGACGACAACGGCGACGTGGCTTTGGGCTCTTTGGTCCTTTGGTCCTCTTGGACTGCCATATTGAGCCTGTCAGTTGGCAGCGTCGTGCCATATTAATCTGGTTAATGATGAAACTGAATCAGCGTTTTAATCGAGCCACTGCACAATGAAGTGTCGTCCTACGAGAATGCTTTTCCCTCCACACCCTCTTTCTTGTGCTCGTGTCGCATAGATGGTCGCGAGCCTGCAAATAAATTAGCTGCGGCTTTGACTCTGCCCTAACCACTGCCCATAAAGTTGAGCGAATCTCTCGTTTCTCTCCGTTATTTTTAAACCCACCCGTTAACTGAACTTTAACACAACTCTTATATATTCTTAGCTGGCACATTATAGACGCAAAAGGGTTTGCATATTCAACGACTTTTCCATAAACAAAATTTGTTGAAAGGCTTTACCATATCAACATCGAAGTGTGTATGTGTGCTTAATTGTGATTTATGCTTATGACAAACTGATGATGCAGATATCATATCTCAAATAGTAGAGTAATAGCTCAGCCATTTCTTTGTAATATACTATATTTTAAAGTTCGCATAACGCTTTAAAACAAACAGCTTGCCAAGAATATTTGACCGAAAAAATGGTTTGCCCTCTCCTTGGCCAGAAAAATTGCTCAATTATTGAAACGAATTTCACGCATTTAATTGTGTAAATTTAGCCAGGCATGACATGCACACGCCGTCTGGTCTATAGGTCCACCCCCAATGGGCAGCTCCTCCACCTCTCCATCGACAACGGATTCACATGCGGATGCAGAGAGCAAACGAGTGGCCCTGGCGGCTAACGGTACGCAACGTCATAATCACCCTGAAGCGCACGTAATTGGCCAATCAATTGTGTCATTGTTCGCATTTATAACGCGGCCTACGCTTTGGGTAGCCGTGATTTATGTGTATGCGCTGATGATGGCAAAAGGAGTACTGGACTACACAGGACTACACTTGGAAAAACACATACTTAATACTTTACGAACTATAGTAACTAGTTTTTATAAAACCAATAAAAAGTTTCAGATTTCAAGGCACTTACATTTTTTTTTTGGATTAGCAAACAAAATATGCTTATAATTGAAAGTTATATTCTGTGGAACTTATAATCTTCAAAAGAAGCTTTTAATTATTAACGATTATACTTTTTGACAAAACAAACCTTGAACAAACATAGGAAAAAGGTGTAGGAAAAAGCGTTTAAGAAAGTCTGAATATTATATGTACTTTCAGTTATATTATATATTTTTAATAAAATTTTATTAATTTAAACAAGTCAGATAATATTTTATTTTATTTTATTTAGTAATATTTGATAAGTGTTTTTCCTAGCACTATAAGTGTTAAAACCTTAAAATTTAGTGCACGTGGCACGATTTAAGAAAAATTTATTTAATTTAAAGCAATATTTTTACGAACTTTGTTCCAAAAAGCAGTAGACAGCTTATAAATAAATAAATATTTTTGTTAGTGTATAAACTGGACTGGTCACATTGCAAGTGTTAGTTAGGCCTAGTTGGCAGTTATTTAAGGTAGGGAATATAAACGAAGTGCATGTAGTCGCTTCAGATCTTGAGCAACACAAGTTTTTATGCAGTTGTGGGTTTGTTTCGGTTTTTATTTTATGCCAGCTGTAACTTTGTGTAACAAATGCACAAAACGAATGACAACTACCGTTTCCGGTGCGTGGGTAGAGTAAGCAGGAGAGATGGTGAGAATGGGATGGTCTTATTCTTTCTACTGCAGGCATAGCGCAGGCCGGCTGTCACATCGAAAAATTACATGCCTTGCGCAAAAGTTTTGCCTCTTCATTATTCTAACATCAAGTCGAGCTGGATGCGGCAAGTCGACACGAGTTGCGGTTTTGCAATTTTTCTTGGGCCTCCCATGCCGCCTCACTTTGGGCTTCTCCGGATGCCATGCCTTGCATTTTAGCACAGTCAGACAAAGTGTGAAGCGAGGCTAAAAAAAAACTTTTTTGGCCGCCTCACATTTCAGCACAGAAGTCGGGAGTTTCGCCGACTGCCAAGTCGTGCCAAAAAATTATACACTGCATTTTAATCACAATTCAAATCAACGAAATCATCGTCATTATTCCAACAGCAGCTGCCGCCTTCGAGTTGGAATGCGTCGCCTATAGTATGTGTGGCAAAAATGTTAAATGGAAAAACACCACTTGAGCAAAAAAAAAAAAAACAAAAGAAAAATAAAAACTTTTCTTTACAGCCAACTCCAAAGAAGATGTTGTTCCTCATTAACTTGTTCAGCGGCAGTTGGTTTGTGACAAGCAAAATATGCTTAAAACTCTATTCAGCAAATTTATTTTTCAGGTTTTTATTACATATGAGCCAGTAAAGGACTTCAAACAATTGGTTATACATTTATATTGTGCAGATAAGGGTTTCCTTATTTGTTAATGCACATATAAAGTTGAGTATTGTACCATGCAATCGGTCTAAAGCTTATTAAGCTACACTTCTGAACATATTTTAAATATTCAAGAATTTGTTTGTACCTTTTTTGTTAGGTTCACAGATATTGGGTTTATTATGACTTGCGACATTTTTTTTTTTCTCTCGATTAAGTAAATGCAATACGAATTTTCATATTTACTTAGTGATGCATGCCTTAACATACACTGTAATTTAAAACACTTTAAAAAGTCCACAATAATTACTTTGTATATCATTATTGCGTTCAAACCACTTCGAGCGTGAACATTACAAATGAAATTGAGCAAACAATTGGACATTTGTTCGCGGCAAAAATGGCGTGAACAATTTTTAATAGCCGTAAAATTGCAGGAAAATGCATGATTGCAAAATAATATCCGTTAAAAAAACGATAAATGTGAGAATCGAATGAATAATCTTTAATCTCGAGTTAAAATTTTCCATTTATTGAGCAAAAGTTTTGGCATAAACGTTTTTGTACTTACAATTCTTATGATTTATTAACAAAATGCAAAGCCAATGACACTTTGCGATAAGGAAAAGAAGGCAAATCATTGAGACGTAGCAAATGAAACTGTCAAAACCAAAACAGAAAATTTCATTGACAGCTGCAATTTGAAAAAGTTTTTCTGCTTGGACTTTTGCAGTACCTCGATCGTATCGGGCGGCAATTAGCATTTTGTGGCAATGTTGCACAATAATTTAACGAGAGTCAGCCGGCGTTGCGCAGCGGGACCAACCACATACAAAAAAAAAGGAACAGAATGAAAAGAAAACGATGCTTGCAATTGTGTAAAAGGCAGCAAGACACTGAAGAGCAGGACACACAGCAAAAAAAAAATTATTTGATTATCCTGCGGCCATGCGCTGTCACAATTTCGCAGACTGCCCGCCGAGCGTGTTCCGTGTTCCGTGTCCCGTGTCCCGCCCGTCCGGAGCTGCTGTGTGCGTCCTGTACGAAAAGTGCCACATCAGCAAAAGTCTGTTAACTTCCGGTTTATGGTTGCAGCAGCTTATGGAGTCATTTCCGTTGGCTCGTCTTGCCCATTCATTCAGCTCAGCCAACCAGCTGGCGGTGCCCGCAGACCATTCTATTAAATCATCATTTTATTTTGTGTTTGCTGCTTCTTCATGCTTCTTTTTACACATTTTTTTTCGGTGCTTTACTCGTGCAACTGGGACGTAGGAGAAGAGGCACTGCGCTTGCGGTAATTTTTTTCAAGTGCTTCCTTAGATTTATAATTAAGATTTGGTTAGCAGCAACTCTCTTTTTCTTTCTTTTTTCTCTTTTTTGAATTTATGTGCCGGCAAATGTTGCCTGACTGCGGCTGCGGCTGCTGCTGCTTCTGTCCAGCTATCCTGGCTGCCTGTAAAAGCGGCAATTTATCATATTTCCAGCGGCCGTCCTTTAACAAATTGCGGCTGGAGAGCACAAACTGCTGCTGCTGCTGTGTTCGACTTTAGCAGAGCAATTTAATTACGCTGATAGGTACTTACCTTTACAAGAAAAAAAGAAGCAAAAGATGCATGACTAAAAAACAAAATTGTTATACTACACTAGAAATAATATTAAAGACAGGCAAAGGAATAAGACATACCGTACACATACATATATAATAATGGAATTTTGACTTGCTGACAATTATGCAAGATCCTTTAATATCTTAGTTACTAAGACATTTATTGTGACTTTTCCTATTTACTTTTTCTATTAATTTCTATATATATAATCTGATATCAAAAAAACAGGGTAGAAGTTTGATTTAACATCACCTCCAATCATAATCACTTCTGTTGTTGATTGAGAAACGATCTATTATTGCTTTAATATTAAAATCACAAATGCAATGAGGAGCGCAACTGTGGATCTGTGGGTAAAAGTAAGCATGCAAAGGCAAGCGATAAGTATCTATCAAAGTATCTCTTTTTATGATCTGAACCCATCTATTTCAATGTCGGGTTGCAAAACATGTTCAGATAAACAAGTTTGGCACGAATCTGTCTGATATATTAGGTATGTTTTTAAAAATTAAATAAGTAATGAATATTATTAAAAGTTATTACATTTTGTATAGAGCACCATTTACTGAAAGAGCCTTTTACCCAATAAGAACAGCATACTCGCTTTAATAATCACTGGCGCAATGATATGCTAACAAAGACCTCAATGTTTGTCGACAATAAAAGTGAAGTGAAGTGCAATGTTGTCCACCTAATTTGTCACATTTAAAACGCCATGAATCATTTATAGCGCTGCAGTTATAGCCTCAAATCAGATCGCTAACACAATTTCTCACTTCCAGTTGTGCAAATCGTTGCACGTGCACTTCGCATAAATAAATTAATGAGCCTCAACCTGAGAGCTCTGGGTTTGAATTTGTTCCGCACGCGACACTCGCACACTTTCTGCTAGTGGACAAGGATATAGACAGGACACGGACGTATACAAAGAGAGACGGACATGGAACATGGACTAGAACATGGACACGCAATTGAATGGCACACAACTGCTGCAATTGCAGTTGCCACTGCTGCTAGTGCTAGTGCTTCTGTGTTTGGCTGCGATTTATGCGAGTGGCGCAAACTAAGCGCAAAATAATTTAAACACTGACAATAACAGTGCGCCCCCAAAGTATTTTGCCCCATTCCCTGAACAACTCGACAAGTTTGCTCCGGCTGCAATCCGTACTCGACACGTTCGCACGCGTTCGCCAAAGTACGCAACGTTTTCTTACTGCTTTTATTTCTTTTATTTTCTCTTTACTTTGCTTGTTTCATGCTCCCCCTCCTTCATTTTCCTTTAGCTATCATTGCACTTCCGCTGAAATCAAGGCAAAAATCAAAGCGCAATTTCTTGTAGTATTTTGTCGCCATCGACAAGCGCCAAAGAACCAGCAGCATTTGAACAGACTATTACCCAATGCATTTGCTGAAGAGTGTTTTTTTGGGGGGGACGTCATTGAGACAAATCACTGTGGGAGTGGCAAACAACGTGTACTCAAGGAAATTGCCATCATTATACTTGTTGTAGTTGCCTTTGCTTTGTGCTAAATAACGTTTAACGTTTTGTTTAGCGTGAAATTGATTTACAATGCGAAAAACTACTTTACTTCAAAAACCAAGTAATGTTGGTCGATATAAACTCTGTGTGATTTTTTGTATCTTATGTATGTCTCAGGCTCTCTATAATTAAAAACAAATACTGAGTTTAAATTGAAAAGCTTAGTTTCAAGACAGTTTCAAGTTTTCATATGATTAAGCAACAGTTTATGCATTTGTACCATTGATTTGTGAGTCTCTTGAGAGTTGTATTCAATTGAATATTATGCACATAAATATTCTGAATTACATAAACCTCTCGAACTAACAGCCCAATTAGAAGCCGCAACAGGCGGCATTCGATCTAATTAAACAAAGCTCACCTGACTTTCACTCATTCAAGTTCTGGGCAGCTGAGATAGCTGCAGGCCATATATAAAGAAGCCATCCAGTACACATGCTATATAATTATACCAGCGGGAATCGTGGCAAATTGGAGAGAGCACACACACTTACACACAGAGCTCAAGGCGAAATTGCTGGAAAAATGTGTGAAAATTATGCCAGGTTCACAGTCGGACCGACCGCCCATTGGGCTATTAAGAAAGAGAACGAGGAACAAGTGAAGTTTGGGCGGCAATTAGGAAGCGATAAAGTTAAAAGAACACACGCAATTGAGACTTGAGAAGCGGCAGCAGCAACGACTTCGATGATGATGACGACAAGTCAAATGCAGTAAAAGGAAAATGTCAATAGCAGCTCCTTTACACTGCAGGCGACTGCTGCCAAGTGAAGAAGACACGAAGGACAATGATGATGATAATGATGTGTGCTTGCGATAATCAATGTCGTAGCGTGCCACATGTTGCAGCCTTGTACAGGATGTTATTATTTCTCATGAGGTGGCAGGTTGCTTGGGTGCAAAAATAATAAAGTACGACCTGCAATAAATTCGCTGCATGGTGACGCTAACAAAACTTGTCAAGTTTTAAAGCATCAGTTATGCTTAAGCTGTGGCTTTATTAATGTTTACATAGGTGTGTGCAATCTGATTAAGATATTACTTTTCGCTGCACACCTTCTTCAATATTGCTTAGCTATATAGCACTGAATCTACGATTAATAAGAGCACTCTGTCTTCAGTTTTGTTCTTGTACTTGGCAAAGAGAAAAAAAGGTGTTACACGATATTCACCAGAATATAGAAATGCGTTATCGATGAACTCAATTTCCAATTATGCACATAATAATAGCCAACCTTTACCGGAAAATTGTACTTAAAGTTTCTATATTCTGCCATGCTCTTAAAGTAGGTCTTGGATAAGATCATCGTTTAGATTACTGATTGTGGCACAGACATCAATGCTACGGTTGAATATGGTTTAAAAATTGGCAGTCGATATGGACCTTAACACCACGTAGAATACAAAATCCATATGCCAAACTCACCGCTTAACTGGCACAAATTACTTGCAATATACTATTAGCGAATAAAGCTGAACAACATAATATGGGCAACTTGATCATTTTAGCAAGCCAAGCGACAAATGGTCAATGATGAAAATTGCAAATTGCTCAATTTGCTGCCCTCATAAACTATTTAAGCAAAAACAGAGTCAATTAGTCAACCGACTTTTTTATGGTCGAAATAAACAATAATTAGCTAAGCTATTAAATATTTTTCGCAGAATCAACGGTGAAGCTCGTTATGAATACCTTTTTTGGTAAGCTTGCAAAAATCGAATGTTAATAGCTGGAAAGCAGCGTTTCAATAAGTTGCCATTGTTATGATATTGACTTTAAGCTTTAAAATGTTGGCTTTTTCTAACTTAAAGTCCAGTCGCTATAAAGTTTATGTGATTATGTCATAAGATTTTTGTTTAGTCAGAATTTGAAATGGCAAATTAAGGAATTTCATTTTAGTCAGTGGAGGAGCAGATTGGAAGGCACACAAGCAGATATATTGATCGACTAGGATGTCACCACAGAAGGCTTGCAAGACGCTTACTTCCTGCCAGTCTGCAAAGGTGATTAAAAAGAAAGGGTTTTGCTAATAAATTTGGACACCTCTAAGGACCCCCTCGCAATATGAGACTATTTGTAAGTCCTCAAGCGACTAGCATGAGGTTAGGTTATATTTTTAAGTTTCCACCTGTGCTGTTATTATACTACCGGTTCAACGCTTCATCTAATAATAAAAAAAAGTCTGTTGCTAAAAACTTTCATATGTTTAAGCTTAATTTTGGGAGAATGAAATATTCATAGAAAGCGCTTCCTTGTCACATGGTTGGCAATAGATGATTTTTCGAAGTTTGCCCATATATGAAAATTTAAAAATAATTCTATATGTATATTTTTGTCATTCTTTCCTTATTATTCCATACCAATATTTTGATTTTAATATTGCGATTTCAGTCAATACCAACACAAACTTTTGCTTTTTATTCCTGTTTTTGCCTAAGAAAAAGTGTTTAATAACTCTATAATCGCCCGCATACAAATGTTGGGGATTAAGCTTTGAGTTAAGCTTCCAACTGTTCAGATAAAAATGACCCGCAACAACATAGTATTTAATAATGTTTCGCTTTGCCCAAACAGATAAAGAAGAAGACGTGCACTTTGAAATCACGATTATATTTTATCTTTTTGTTCTTGGATAATGAACAGACGTTCTTGGTTTAAGAACCGCGTCTGCATATTGGTTCCTAATAAGAACTTTGATTCTGAATTTGGTAAAAATGGAACTGATAAAATCTTAACACATTTACTTATGCATAATATTTCTAGCATTTCTCTAGCAACATTAAGAGAATTTATGGTAAAGTTATTAAAAACAACAGTGTGATTCCGCATCGGAGCTAGAGATGGGCATGGGCCTAATTTATCGCGCCCGAACCGACCCAGCCCATGGGCCACAATGGCATTTTTGTCAAGTTTCAGTTTTTTTAAGTGGATGCGTGTCTAAAAACTCTTGAAACTCGTGACTCGTGTTTGGCAAAGAGTTTTCAGTTTGCGAGTTATCAAGATTGTCTTTTAACGTTTCGCGGTATTCAATCATCATGCTTTTCACTGTTTTTAAAACATGATCTTTTCGATCTTCTGATAAAAAACGTAACTCTTTAAACGGAGGGTTTGTTCACAAAGTTACAGAAAATGAAACTTTTAAGTATTTACCAGAATATTTACCAATATATTTACTAACTTTATTTCGGGTAAAGCGGATTGAACGGACTAACCCACACTCGCCCGCACCCAACCCGAAGTATGATTTTTCAGCTCGTACCCACGGTTACCCGCGGGTGCCCACGGGTACCCGATAAAATCCCGGCGCGTGCCCACCTCTAATCGGAGCAGACTATTGTAAACGGATGTTATTGGTTTTGCTCGAAATAGTGCAATACTGTAAGTAAATTGGTTTTGTTTAAAGTTCTCACAGCTAAGTAATTTTAAACCGAGAAATGTAAAAGTAATACCAAACATGTTTAAATTCTAAATGAACTTTTTTTTAGAATAAGATCTAGGAACACATGTTATCAAAATAAGGGTCCCTCGACTAATCAAAGATTCTTACTTTTGCTCAGGAGCTAGCTCTGATGGAATAGCAATAGGCCTAGAGGGGGCACAATAGATCTTTTATGTCGCAGTGCATACATCCCCACAGTTATAATAATAATTTAGTGTTTTTTAGCTTTTATGTGCTCTTCGTTTGTTTTTCAAATACCTCACTGAATCCAAAACATTTGGGAAGCCTTCATTTATACCAAATTTAATATAATAAGCAAAACATACAGAATTTGGCTGTACTTAAATTGTTCAACTGTTCGTCACAGATTTATCTACAGAGTATTTTGAAATAATTTTGTTTTCAATAAAAGATAGACCAATCACGTACCTTTCTATAAGTGTAGTTATACCTGATTGACAGCCACATTCGTGTTAAACAGTAAGTCGGAATTTATAGCACAGTGGAGCATTGAAAACATGTATAGAAAAGTCATTGCAATAATAATTGTAATATATTTACTAAAGATTTGTCCAATTGTTGCTGTAAGTTAACATATAACAAATATTTCTTTGATTTTGAAAATCATCTTGTGCTAGAAAATGGAACTGCAATTAAATGACTGTCGACACAATCCAAAGCACTTTAATATCTTTAAATTGACAAACTTCAATAGTAATATTTGTGCCGAAATGGGCTTGAAAACGGAACTGTCATTCGGATTGAAGTTGAATATCGACATT
This sequence comes from Scaptomyza flava, assembly GCA_030179655.1. Taxonomy (NCBI): domain Eukaryota; kingdom Metazoa; phylum Arthropoda; class Insecta; order Diptera; family Drosophilidae; genus Scaptomyza; species Scaptomyza flava. The sequence goes on from JARNME010000404.1 coordinate 19,122,904, forward strand.
GAGCTACGGCTGCAAAACTCTGAGAAATACAACAGTGTCTTCAAGACCAATTTGAATATATGCAGGTTGGTTATGTCATTTCGTAATAACATCTACAAAAAGTGGTTGGACAGCATGGCGAAGTATGGTAACTTTACTGCCAAGTGTCCTGTGATGCCTGGTTACTATTATATGCAAAGTTGGAAACTGGATGAAGAGCTTATTCTCGCATTTATGTTCTCTGGTGACTATCGCATACAATTGCATGGATATAATGGTCGCTTTGAGACAGCTACTGAGGATATGGTTTTCCATTGTGCATTTAATTTAAAGCTTAGTTAAATGGTATTGTCATGACACTTTGAAAAATCCGATTTGTTTTATCAATATTCAAATAAATGTACAAATGTTTTATAAGTATTTAAAAAAATCTCAGGATATTCGGAATAAAACTCACTGTGCGCCGGAGAACCTATTGATTTTGCTTACGTTTTTTTTCGTAACTTTTTAGGCTTTTCGTTCCTGATTTATTGTATTAAAACAACGAAGGTGGTCTAAAAACACGTTATATACAGTTGTTTTTTCTTAAATTATGAAAAGTCGTTCTTAATTTGTGTACTATTTGTTTACATTGGTCCACACGAATCGGTCAGCCAGCGACAGAGGCTTACTAGATATCGCATTCCCAATAGTTGCAATATGCTCAATGTTTGTACACATATTAATTTTTCATGTTTAACCCTAAATAATCATAATAATTTTTATATAATAATAAGAAGCAATTGTTAATGGCTTATTTTTAAAGTAATAATATCATTTAATATTTACATCCATAATATTTTAATAAATATTAAGAAATGTTTTATTACGTTTATTTTTGTGTCAACTGAATAAGAATAACAATTTTTGATTTATATGGTTTCTCCACTAGCACTTTACATAAGCATTTTCAGCAATTATCGATAACAAGACGGACAGCTGTCTTTATGCGCTACAGTTAAGAATTATAAATTTCAGCTAACAAGTGTGTAGTATGGATCCGATCCAAACGACGCTTAATTAGGGGCAATTATTGTTAAATTTATGTGGGTCGTCGAGCTCCCATTAAATCATAATCAGAGCGTTCGTTGCGTGTGGAGATATGTACGTATGATATTGCATACTGCAAAGTTATGCATTGAATTTTATGAAATGCTGTTTTAACAATGTAGAATTAGTTTGGAAGTTTTTGGCAGCGCGATGTGCCGGAAAACTCGGAAGACTTTTTTAAAAAAAGTTTTCGGTGTGAGAGAAAAGTTTTCGAAATGCTGGTAGCTCCGTTGCCTGGACTGGCAAAGATGGACACAACATTTCGCCAGGCTGTTCCACCCGATAAGCGCATACCCGTTGCGCTGATGGGATTTTCTGTAGAATACCGAAGAGTTAAAAGACGCCTCCGATGGTGCTCCACCAGACGGTCCAACCTTAGCTAGCTCTATCCTGTTTTGAAGTTATGAATCAAATGTAATTCAACTTACTTATATTTTCTTTGTAGGTTATCCAGTTTTGTATTTACTTCCTTTCCGGACAGCTCAAACTTCTATATCTTTTCGGACATCTCCATCTCCATATTTCTGTTAGTTAGTAGACCAGTGGTGTCCCTTTGCCAATAATATAAATTATCTTGCATAATAGAAAGTTTTAAAAGGTATCGAGTACTGTTTATACCAGATTTAATCACATCTTGGCTAGACGGCACCGTCTGTCATATCTATCACCCATACAATTTGTATGGGAGATGCTCAACATCTTCGCTCAAGATGCGAAGGTGCAAGATGCAGCCAGGATATGGCATTACATATTTTGCATCGCCTTATTTGATAACGACATTACTTTAAAAAAAAATCGGTTGTCTTTAAATATATAGCTTGAATCAAAAGCACCATATTTAATCTCGGTCGACTACTTAAATCATCTTCAATCAAAGTGAAGCGGAGATATGCCGTTTGTGGAACAGTGAAGATATGTCGTCCGAGATGTGTCGCGTCCACCCTGTTGTTCTTAATTAATCACGCACAAATAGTTTTTTAGTTAAGAGCCAATGGTATCATTTTAAAAACGACTTCAAGAGCATTTCATTCTAAAGCAAAGATCAGCGATCTTAAAAAATTTTTAACTTACAAAAACCGTTCTCATATCAAGAAAATCGGGGCATGGCAGACTATCGTCAACGGATTTTCTTGAATTTGCACTAGCGCGAAAGGACTTTTTTTAACTTTCAAAATGGAAACCATCATTTTGTAAATCCGATGGTTTTGAGATAAGATATTGAGTACGATATATTTTTTTAAAAAAGTTTTTTGAAATGTTATACTGTTTGTTGTAAGTATTTGCCATGCATTAATTCCATAAGAGAGTAACGTTTTTAATAATATAAACAATTAAAAAATGTGCAATGTTAAGTGTGAAATTGTCTGGTTTGTAGATTTTTCTAGTGGAATAAAACCAGACCTGTTAAGTTGCCATTAGAATTACTAATCAATTAAATTATTTTTGGAAAATAGTCGTAGTGATTATATAGGTCGCTTGTGAAAAATGTTTGATTATTTAATGATTACAATTACAAATAATCAAAAATAATGGAAAATTACCACGAATTGAAAATAATGGAAAATAATCGTTTTAATATATTCCATTATTTTCCATTATTTTCCATTATTTTGCATTACTTGGCATAATTTTCCATTATTTCGACTATTTGAGACTATTTTTCGGCTTACAACATATAAACAAGAACGTATTAAATATTGCATGTTTTTACATTAAATCAAACACAAACATCAAACATATTCAGGGTTTGCCCTCATTAATACTAATTTTTCGAATGAAAAGTCAGACAATGATTGGCGCCTAGGGCTGTTTATAATGCCAGCAAATGAAAAGAGACGCTCAACAGGAGCCGAAGATGTTAACGGCGTGTTGAAAGCAATGGACGCTTCTTTTAAAATGCCATATTTAAGCCATATCTTTTCCGAGCTAGCATTATCACTCAAATAGCTGAAGAGCTGATGGCAAATTAAAGACCGTTGTGTCGTGCGAATTTCATCTTGAGAAGATGGACTTGCGTTTTCATCATCTGCAAAAGAAAAAGATTGAAATTTGTTACAAATTCAAACAAACAGACAGATTTACTCACCATCAATGTCAAAATCAAAGTTTCGTGCAATGTCAGGACAACAATTGCTTGTTGCACTCGTGTCAAAATTGAATTTTGTTGTGTGCTTTGAAAAAAAATTGGCTATTGCGTCCAAAACAATATTCCGAACTTTTTCTTCATTACACTCTGGGTTCAGTTTGTGTAAAACCTTCACCCATTTCAATTTTATACACGGGGTAAGCACCGCAGCTGCAAGTGCTGTGTGTGCTTCTACCGTCAACAAGAAATAGTTCTTAAACCGTTTTCGTTTTACGCGTGTTGAGCTTGCAAAAGCTCTCTCTTAAACATATGATCGCGCTTAACGGAACCGCGAATGCAGCGCAAGATATAAAATCTAATAAGAATTGGCATGGGCGTAGGGAGAGGTAACATTGGCACATTGTCACAGATCGTAACACAACACACGGTCCCCGTCCCCTTGCAAAGTTCAGCATACACCCATGAGAAGCAAAGCTGCGAATGCACTCAAAAACGTAACTCCAATTAGAAAGCTTTTGCATAAAGTGCGCGGGTGGCTGCAAAAGCTTTGCACTTTTGTAAAGAAACATTGTTGTTATTAAATGTGTTGTTGAAAATAATTTGTTTCTCTCAAAATAGTCTCAAATAGTCGAAATAATGGAAAATATTAAATGGAATATATTAAAACGATTATTTTCCATTATTTTCCATTATTTTCAATTATTTTCAATAATTCTTGGTAATTTTCCATTATTTTTGATTATTTGTAATCGTAATCATTTAATAATTGTGTGAAACCGAAAATAATCGCAATTTAATCATTATTTCAACTTTTTAACAAAAATAATCTAATTAATAATAACTACAATTAATAATCATTACTTAACAGGTCTGAATAAAACTTACTGAGACTTGCTTTAATTGCAATGGTAAAGCCTAAATCTTTAGCAATGCTTTTTAACAAATCGCGCCTGCAAGTATGCAGCATTTATTTGCACAACTGAGCAAATAGAGAGTCAGTCAGTCAGTCGGTTGGCATTGCTCATCCAAAATGCAGTCAACGTGTCTGTTTTGTTTACTTAGCACAGCAGCAGTATATATGTATGTTCTGTACATATGCTGAAGTCGTATTTATGTACACGAACAAACCGAAACTGCAGGAAAAGAACAATTGCACGTAATTCTGCCAACGCTGTAGCATTGCAACACAATTGCACGGGCTCCTACGCCGTATTTGTTAGACTTTTCTCATTTTTTTTTTAGTGTTCTGCTTCTTCTGCGGTTTCGGAAGTCGTCTGGCCCAACAGACAGATAGACAGTTGGACAGATGGATGAGCCGACTGACGTTCTTACTGCCCTTAATCAGAATCGGTTCTGTAAAACTAAGGCGCCATTTTAAATTTGTAGCTGCGCCGACATTCGACGTAGACATTGCTTTATTCCTTTTTTTTTTACCAAAACGAAAAGAAAGAGCAACAAAATACAAAAAGAAATGTCCTGGTTGGTATTGTTGCTGGCTTTGGTCTGCTTTCACTCTGCGCCTGCATATTGCATTTATTTACATAGGCCTGGCTGGCTGTCAGTCTGTCTGTCTCTTTGTCTTCCTGGCTGGCTGACTTTTGATTTAAAGCTCTTAGGTTCCTAACTCAATTCCCTTTCGACTCTGCAGCTGTCATTCCGCCAGGTGCTTGCGACTATATATGTGTGTGTGTTTTATTCCCTTCTTTCGCATGTATTTGCACATGCATTTACGTGCTCTGTCCCATGCTTCGTGTTGTGTAAATAGGCACAGCGGTTGCAGCTTTCAGCCTCCAACACAGTCCGTGACCAAGCTATGGCCCTTACTATAGAGTTGACCTTTGTTACTTAAAGTTGCGTTTATATGGGTTGTATATGGGTTGTGAGAAAAAATGATACGAATATGCATGCCTTGATGTTGCTAAGACTACTGCTTTAATAGAAGATAATGTGGCTTAAGTTTACAGTGTAGTATAAATATTTAGACTGTAGTTCTAAACGAGCTTTAGCTTTATTTTTACCTACTTAAAAAACGGCTGCGGTTCTCTATATGATTGTTTTTAGATTTTAAATTAAGATGTTTTTTTCGATATAAATCAATACTGATGATTTTACTGCTATTTAAAAGTTGAAGCTTGATGAAAAAAATATTTGTAAAAACTTGGGTAACTAATAAATATATATATTTTTATAAGAAAAATATTTAAATTTATTGTGTGTAGTACATTTATGTAAATAACATTTTATTTATTGTTTATTGTTTTTGTAATCTTTCCTTGTGTGTTATGTATAAAAAGAAATGAGAAACTTGAATTACTTTATACGGATCCTCGTAGCAAAATATGATATTTGAAATCTTTGTAATTGGATCTAAAATTTTTCTTTAAAATGTTTGTTCAGCTGATTGTGCAGCGCATTTTAATTGCTTATACATACATTGAGTAACTTGTGAATGCTCAAGCACTGGCTGTCCACTGATTGCCACCCACACTCAGTTTTGACAAAATAAAATGCCTAGTCAACAGTTTGGACCACATTTTGTGATTTATACAGACGTCAGACAGCCATTTCTCTAGATTGCAATAGTTTTTTTTTTAAGGTTTCTCGTTTATTTGTGTTTTATTTTTTTATTTTTATTTTTTGTAGTTGTGGCACAGCAATTTAAACGGCAATCAAAAGTGCAACGGACGAAAATGTTTTCACACTTGCACACTGGGCAATGAACACAAAATATTTTGTTGGCAAACATGCTGACCCCAGAAAATAAACAAGAACAGAGTGCAATTTCGCATCCAGGCAGGCATTCAGACGGGCGTGAGGCATTCGTGCGCGCCAAAGAAGAAGACGTCATCATAATGCCTGGAGTGTTGGAGTTTGCCGCATGAGGCGACACCAGCTGCCTCGTAATCAGAGTCAGAAATGCTGCTGCCTAAAAAATATGCAATGCGAAAAATCAACACAGCAAAAGACGACAACGACGACGATGATGATGACGACCTCAATTACCCTCGTTTTGCAATGCGAAAAGAAGCTGTGTGATGAAAATAAAACCAACAAAAAACAAAAAAAAAAAAATCAAGAAGCAACAAAACGAACGAATTCTCAGTACATATTTACAGGCGTTGGCATGAAAATTTGTCACCTCAGCCCCTTGAGCAAGAAGGCAACAATGCGAATGGCACTGAGCAAACACCTCGACTCTTCAGTGTGTGTGTGTGGGCAAGTGTGCATGCAATTGAGCCTACAGATATGCAACGATTGCAAGTTGTTGCTATTGTAATCGACACTTGGGCGGCGCCCACCTTTTCAAACAGAATGCCTGCCACACACAATGCAGCAATGTTGCGATTGCGCGCTCTTCGTGCATTGCATTTGTAGGGGCAGGTGCCTCTCGGTTGCCTGGAAATGAGCAAGCCGCTGATTGGCTCACTTAATCCGTGCTCATAAAATTGGCAATGCGTGCGCTGATTGGTGGAGCTGGGTTTAAGGGCAGCTTTCACAGCGCATGCGGTAAGAGAGGGAGAGCGTGAGAGTGAGAGCGATAGCTTTAGAGACTTTTGCTCAGCAAATAGTAAGAGCTGTCTCCAATAACAGCAACAACAAGCACATCTTGTTTATCCTCTTTTATCCTTTGTATTATTTGCACCCGTTGTCTGGCTGGCTGGCTGATTGTCTCTCCCTGTGTGAGTGTTTGGAAGTGTATATGTGCATGTCGGTGATTAAAGCTTAGAGCGTGGTGAAAACGGTTGGGGAATCAATGTTCACTCAAGTGGTGGTGTTTTTAGTTAAATATATTTTTAATTTATATCTGTGTAAATAATTGCATTGAAATTTTGTTGCACTAAGTCTTTATGGCTGTTGTCTTTTCAATTTGTGACCAAGGGGACTAAACAACCAACTTTTATAATGTTTTTTAAGGCCTAAAATCACAATCGGATTAACTTGCTTTTATTTAATTTTCATAATATTTATTTAAAATATATATTGCTTTTGTTGTGTGATTATCAAAGAGGCGTTTTTATTCGATTGGAGTTACTTTAGCCTTCATTTTAATTTTCGCTTTTCAACCCCTATATACTCTCTTGGGCTTAGCTTTTGTGTAGACTTTGCTGTCTCGCTCTCTCTTAAATATTCGCTCTCACTAGGAGTTACTACCAAAAGTCTACAATCACCCAATTTTATGGGCAAATGAGCTTTTATGCACTGGGAGACACAAAATATTTACAAAAATATCTAAACCGTCAAAATATTTGTACACAAATTTAAATAACTTAAATTTTTTAAGATATTTTCAAAGTAATTGGTAAGTTTACCACAGTTTCTCATAATATTTTTGTATAAATTCTTTCAATCCAATTAAATATTTGAAAAATTGAAGCAGTATTTTTGAATTTTTCTGTACATCGATTAATTCTATTTGTAAGAACATGTATTTTAATTTTTGACTTCATGAAGTATCCCAATGATGTGCTTTTTTTCAAGTGTACTTCTTGCGGCATAATCAAAGCTTTTAAGCAAAATGCTGATAGGTTACTGTGAGCGTGTAGAACATTTAATGGGGATGTTTGTACTTGTTGCCGTTACTTCAATTGCAAAGCAGAGCTTACAGTTGCGGCGAATTCAAAACAGACAACATGTTGAAGCTTGCCTCTTTGGGGATATGTTGATAAACTGTTGCCCTTTTATTATGTCACAAATCCAAATAACGTAAATTTTATAAATTATATATCAAAATATATAGTAAAATTACAATTTTCAAATTTAAATTATAGACTTAAAACAAAATTATTAAAAACAGTGCAGTTTAGTTACTTATATGCGTTACATGTTGCATCGGTGCATGCAACACATCTCCTTTATTGGTCCAGGCCACATCGGTCTTGTTGCAATCGTCGTTAGCTCGTCGTTATTTGCCGAGATTTGCACTTGGCCAAAAGGCAGCCGTATGATGTTGCTGCTTATGTTGGTAGCAAAAAGCTACTGCTGCCCCCTCTTAAAAATTACCGTCGCTTCGTTCATTTGCCGGCAACGGTTCGTTTTGTTGCTTCTCGTGTGCCGACATCGTTGCGGCAGGCAGCCTCGCGTCTGGCGCCTCGTGCAATTTGAGGCTCGTGTTCGTTGCACATTCGCTGGGCAATGCCAAGTAGCAGATTTTTTCGGAATGCGTTAAGGATCAGTTTTGCGCGAAATACGGTTACGAAAGGTCGCTGACGACAAAGAGCCGGCGTCTAAGCAAACATTTCCTTCATCTTTACTTCTGTTTAAGTCTGTTTATGTGTGTGTGTGTGTTTGTGTGTCGTGTATGTGATTGTATTAGTACGCGTTTCGTGTTTTTTGAGAACTTGCGGGCGAATATCATAAGAATGTGAAATGTTTGAGAAATACGCGTTAAATGAATAACTGATAACTGACCTATGTCAAGATACTCAGGGTGTCACTGACCTAGGACAAGCAGAAATTCCGCTTAACTAACGAAATCAGAAACGAAAACAAAAACATTTGCATACTTTAAAGCGTGATTAAAAAAAAAAAAGAAAGTTATACAGAGCAGACAGTTTTGTGCGAAAAATTTTTGAAAACTTTATAATTGGTTTAAGCCAAGGAAACTGGCTGAGGAAAGGCTTAAATTTCCAATAATAAGGTTGGCAAAATAAGCTCATAGCAGTAGTTTTTAATAAACTCACCAAAAAAATAATATAGTAATTTAGTCAAACTAAGATATAGTAACATATAGTGCATAGAGACACATTTCTTTGGAGTATTATATTATTTGCATTTCAAGAATTTGAAACAATAAAAATTACATTAACTACAGATGCAAGTCATAGCAAAGCCAATCTTCTGAATCGCTCGCTTAAATATTAATGGTTGTGAAAAAAGTTAAGAGAAAAACACTCGACTCAAAAGTCCTGAGAAAGGAACTGCACTTACCCAAACACCTGCTAAGCTTTCTTCATTATTTTTTACTATTCGGTAGATCAATATTCACTTTAGCACTATAAAAATTGATGTGAAAACTTAATCAAACACTATTTTCATATCAAAGCGTAATTATAGAATCCACATAATCAGAATCTTTACATAGTGGATAGGGTATACGAAATATGTAAAATTAAGTGCATCAACTGATTAAAAATAAAATTCGAGTTTTTATAACGCGCCTAAGTAATAACCCGAAAGTTTGTAAATTAGTCGATAAGTGTTTAAAAGAAGAGTGCAAAAATGTTGATCTAAAATTGTTTTCAAAACCTAATGAATAAATATATCAAACATATGCGCTATATGGTAAGCATTTGAACATATCATTCCCATACAAATATTAAAAGAAATGTTTATTTTGTGGTTTAAGTCTTAGCTATTTACTGTTTTCATTACTGTCGTTTTTAACATACAAGCTTAACAAAGAAACAATAAATTAAGACCTGAAATACATAATTGTATAACAAATAATAATTTTTATTTATTTTTATTGCATTAATAAATACTGACAAATTTTTTTGTGGAATTATGACTTTACCTTGAAACTCATTCTTAATTCAGTAACTTAAGTAAAAACTGAAAAAAAAATCACTGAGTCCCAGATTCTTTTCGAGATTTTTTTTTTGCAACTTTGAAATTACTGTAAAAATGAACTGACCTTTTTGGTATTTTTTGTTGTTCTTTATCTATAGAGAGCAGTGTCAACAACAATATGTAGTTAGAGAATTTAAAAATTGAAGTCAAGGGTTACAACGACTTGCGTTTCACCGTTTTTTAAATTCAATATGAGAACACAAAAACAAAAATCCCCAAAATATCATCGATTTGAGCATTCATTTATTTACTTTTTAATAATTATTATGTTAGACATTTAACCTTAGTATAAAGCAGAATCTACATTACTTAAAATATGTAAGTTATTAGATTTAATTTATTCCACGCCTTTCAGACCTCTAATCGAAATGTTATTTGAACGGAGAAAAAACAAGATATCCAAAAATTGGCAAAGTTGCAACAGGGAATTTCGTGGCTCTTATAGTGCTTTTGATTTTCTGCCACCTCTTTGACATTTCAGTTTCAGTTCAATTAAAATGCTAGGCCAAAATTGCATTTGGCCTTCATGCGCATCGTCAGCAAATTTTCTAGTCTTTGCAACAGTTGCTTAACAAACGTCAATCTCAGCAATTTCAGAGTTGACTGCATTGCATTTTCTCGATGAGTGAAACAATTTTGCAATAGGGCCATGTAAGTGATTTTTGCATAGATCCGCCTAAATCGTTGTCAGTATATGCATGTATGTATTAATACGATGCAGTATGTGAGTTTGTGTGTCTGTGTGTGTGAAGTGAATTGCATATATGTGCAAACTGTTCAAGTGATTTCAAGTGAAATGCATGAACCCCAAAAAATATTCATTCATGCCTATGTCAAATTATGTTGCATACTTTGCTGAGCCAGCAGATGTTCAATAAATCGTTGCAAAAAGTTTTTCGTTTAAGTGGAAAATGAAATAATCAATAATGCTCAAAAAAGTGCTGGTAATTTTGAAGTGTGCTTAATAATTTACTAGATTGTTAAAATACAGTATGTGTCTAGCTTTAAGTGACATCAAAACAGATACGAAGCTGATGAAGCGGTTCTAAAGCACATGTCCAACGGCTGAAAATGTTACAAAAGAGCTGTCCGACAGCTATTTGTTCGTGTGTGGGAAAATAATCAAAACATTTCATTAAAATGAGAAAGAGACAGAGTCCAGTTCGGGAGGCAAACAAAACCGACAAAATGTTGACAAAAAGCGTTAAAATACGTACAGCTCAATGGTGTACCAAATGAAAATCACACAACATGCAACAACACAACAAAAGAACAAAAAATCAAAAGAGAAAATACAACCAGTACGGCCATACAAATAAATATGCAGTCAAAGGCAATCAAGGCCTGTCGTTTCTGTCGTTCCTCAAACCAGCCGCAGTTGTCGATATTTGATTTGAAAACATTTCGAAAAATGCAGCGAAAATTACTTTTTTGTTATTTTTTGGTTTATTTTGAATAGTCGCAACATTGCTTCAAGCATCCTCACAAATAAATAACGCCAGCAGCCAGTTTCACAACAATTACCATTCGGTTAGACATTTTGTGTCATTTTTGGGCTATTGAAAAATTACTTTGTTTTTATACCCTGCATCCATTCAATGGATAAAAAAAAAGACTTTGTGGGGTTCGCTTAATATTCTTTGTTAGCGGAATTTAGTTTGGCTTTAAGTTAAGCGATATTAAAATTTAAGATAAACAAAATTTATGGTTTATTTAAGATTATCTTATTAGTTTGAAAGTTTTTTGTTTTGTTTGATATTATAATTTTTAACAACTTGTATTAAACTTAAATGTACAGTACTATATAATTAAAGTGTGGTGTTTGTTGTGTTTGTTTATATAAAATGATGGTTTTAGGAAAGTCGATGGGGTGTAACCTTCTATGAAGTCTTCTATTGAATTGCCAAAGGAGTCTTCTTGCTGTTGCGTTTGGGGAGTTTCATAATCGGTAGTAGACCGCCGATTACCGGGTGATTATGTCGCTCACTTTATCTACGTTTAGATGTTACTCGATCTATGCAGTACGGACGTACCATGGGACTCCTTTGAGAATTCTTAAAGGACTCTGCCGGACTCTTACCATGTTTGCAGCGATTGTGTGTTTTACCGATTTTGCTGGGATACCGTATACTTGTATCCCATATCGCCAGATTAATGCAATCACGGTTTTCTAAAGCAGTACTTTATTTTTACGTGATAGTCAATACACTTTTTTGGTTCTTGTTTTTAAGGATCTTGTAACAAATGTTGTGTGTGAAATAAAAGTGAGCTGCCAGTCTTAAATAACATCAAGATATTTATATTTTGAGAGATGGGGCACAAGCTCTTTTCATAATTAAACGCTTGGACATAACTGATGTCGCGGATCATTTTGTCCAGCAAAAATTAAAAAGTACGACCTTGCTCAACGCAACCCTCAATGCATGCAACTCATCGATAATTGCAACACCCGAATACTTAACATTGTAGAAAATTGTATGAATTGTACCAAAGTACAGAAAACAAATTAACAGTTTTTCAAAAAATAAATTAATGAAAATAAAATCCTGGCTTTGAACATAGAGTTACTCGATTTACTTTAATTTTAAAGGTTAGCAAAGGCATCTCTTTTTGAAAAAAGGTCTCGTGGCCAACAGTAGATTTAGCCTTGACTTTTACAAACACGTCAGTTTTCGCAATTGGCCAAATTTTAATAGGCGTTGAGCGAGGTCGTATTGAACTAAGATCCTGAAAAAGTGTCATCGAAATTATTAACAGAAGTGCAGTTAAACCAAAAATTGCGCCTTTTAAAACAGATAAACAATTTGGACCCTATCAATAATTTTATAAAATGTTTCATTACAAGACAAAAACAAACTATCATTTATCACAAAACATTGTTATTTGTTGCTTAAAAGAAATAATTTTCAATTTCCTACAATATTTCTTAAAAGGTGTGATCTAAAATTATTATTTTTTAACATTTTCTTAAACTTTTTACTTAATATAACAATTTACTTGATAGCTTATTAGTCCTTCAGTTTACCTACAAGACAAACAAATTTTAAATGTGAAAAAAGAGATAGACTATGAGCAACAGACCTAACGCAAACAGATCAAGAGCACAATCGGTACTATAATGTATAGGCAGACTAAGTGGAAGGCTGCATGTTGCGGAAATCGTTTAAGCTTTTGCCAGTCGTATAAAGTTTAATGAGCCGCAATTAATCGTACATGACAACACTATAAAAACGTTTACGAAAAATTATATCCTTTTGCGACGTCGACGTTTTTTTTTTTTATGTTGCTGTTGCTGCTCTTCTCAATTTGTGTGTGAGCTTCTCGATTTTGGCATTGTTGTAATTGCTGGTGTCTTTGTTTGGCATGCCTGGTAGCCGCCGTCGCGCAGGATGTGAATGTCCTGAGGGAGCACAAGTGTTGGCTTGTGAATGAATGTGAAAAGCAAGGGAGAAAGTGTTGGTGGTGCGTTCGTATTTAGTAGACAGGTTATTTATTAATGTAAGAACTATGGTTTGGGTTTATTTTTACAACTTGGCTAACAAATTCTTTCAAATCGAATCGTTTGTAAAAGGCACATGAAAATGCTGTTATCTCATCACAAAATTTGTTTAATTTGTCATCGTTGCATTTGCAATTGCAACGTTTCCTAATTAACTATTTAAATAAATCGTGCAACGTTTGTAACGTTTGTGCCACAGTGAATGCAATTTAATTGGAAATTTAATTGCTTTTGTGGTCGGAATGTGCCGTGAGCGCCCTTTTTGGCCCTTTCATTTACCACGTTAGGGTTTTTTTTAACTCTGATGTCTTTGTTGTTGTTGTTTTGTCATCCATTCATATTTGTCGAGCTTTTAATTTAGACGTGTCGTCCAACAAAATTTACCACCGGTTGCTGCATCGTTTGGCATTGTTGTTTTAATTATTTGCGGTTATATTTATTTAAATATTTACCAATTCAATTAGGGTTCGAGCTTATCCTTTATTTTTTTGTTTCCCTCGTTATATTATATGGCCAGTCGTGATGCGTAATTTATTATTTTATTGACGGGCTATTGGCGACACATTTGATGACTTTAATTGACTTTAGGAGTAATATTTATTATTAAAGCTTCGTGTTTTCTATGCTGACAGTATAATTTCAATTAATATAATGTCATATCCGACAAATAGTATCTGCAGACATCGCTGCAAGATCTAGCAAAGACCAGACGGGCAATAAGTTAACTGAAAACCTCACAGACATTTTTTTTTTTACCCACTTTTTTCTGTTTATTTTTTTCGTCATGAAGTTTCTTTTGGCTGGCTGCGTGCCAATTATAAAAGTGATTTTGCTGTAAGCTACACGTCCCAGGCAGACATAAGACCCACACACACCCACACACTTCCGTCAACGGGAAGTCATAAGACGTATGAACTTGTCACCCAACCTTTCCACTCTCCCTCTGAAAAAAAGAGCTAAAGCCAAAGTCAAAGTCGAAGTCGCTGACGTTTTCTCTGTGTGTTTGCTTTTGGGCCAAGAAATGCGATAAATTGAATGACTGACGATGCCGTAAATACTTTTTAGACATGTCCCGCTTTTCAAGAAGAAGAAGCAGCAGCATAAGAAGATGAAGAAACTCTGCGTCAGACTATTTCACATTGCAAAATCGCTTGGATCAATTTCGCCAACATGCACCACACACACGACAAATTGCGCGTGGTTAGATTTTTCTTTCTTTAGTATGTAGTTGTCATTCAGTTCAGGATGAGTGTTTTGCCAGTGACAAGGTGAGAATCTATATACATACATATACATAAGTACTTCCTAGTAAGCTTAGCTTTAACTAGGGGAAAGAAGTTTGCTAAACTCGTGAGAGGATTATGTGAAGAAACAATGACAACTACTATGGCAATCGATTTTGTTTCAATTGTTTACTTTAAGTGGTTTTAGTAGTTTTTTTTACGAGTAAATGATGTTGTTGTTTTAATTATATAGAGCTTATGTTTTCGATCGACACTACTAACCTGCAATCTATCACTGTCTCACGTTCAAAAAGCGGTAATGGGTTCCATTGCCGTGCTTCTTAAGCGTCACTTTAAACATCTTCTTGCTCTCTTTACTAAACAGACCTTTGTGATTATGGTACTTTCTGCTACAAGTTTAACTTGAAATGGATTTGATTCATAGCTCATTTAGACAAGTTGCCATGAGGAAATGTTGTACTTCACTTTCTACCCTAGCACACTAATTATAATGCATCGAAACTTACTCAAGCGTTGATTGTGTTTGCGCAAAGTCTCGTTTCATAATTTTTGCACAAATTGCGGCTTTTTAGTAACAACTACGCCAACAACAAGAAGACAAACAGCCACCAAACGCTTTTGCAACTAATAAAAAGTAAGCGCGTTGCACATGTGTAAAAATTTACACCACATCCAATATCACAAAATCCTGTCCGAGGAGAGAGAAGGTAGAAACGCAGTGGTCTGGCCCAGAGCAACGCGCAAACGTTGCACCAATTCGTTAGAGCCAGACGCGGACTTGCGAAGTAGAGGGAGGAGGCATTTTGGTGGCCATTTTGTTGCCAACTCGACATATTTCAATCACGTAAATTTATTACGTAAACATTTGCTTTGCTTTTTGCACACAATTACGATGGCCAACTGCAGGCAGGCAGGCAGGCAGGAAAAAGCCGCAGAGTAGCAAGGGCGATGGTGGGGGGGAGGAGTATGCTGCTACTCTTCGGACTGCAACAGCACAATGTTCAGTTTCAATCTTTTTATGCCACCAAGCCCTGCCTCAACTCGAGCTGGCTCATCGTTTCGTTGGCAAAAGCTGCCTTTTACTCTCCCGTAATATTCATAATGGATTTACCAATATGGTGAACAATTTTTATTAATGCAGCCTAGGCTAGGGTCAGACCCGAGAGAGTTTGGGTTGGGGTTTTTAAAAGCGAATGGTCAGTCATTTTTTCTGCTTATGCTTTTGCCTTTCACCCAAACACGCACTTTACTGTTTTTGCTCTCTTCTCTATGGGTTTGTGTTTGTGTCTATCAACAGCAGGCGGCAGATGTTTGAACGTTCAAATGTATATACATATGTATACATACATACATATGCATGTGTCCCTTTTGGTTGTTTGGCCCCAGCGGGTCAAATGGGCATTTGGCTTTTTGATCTTTAAATGTTTGTACAACGCTTTGATGTTCGCATGCTGACCTGTAAACTGCCGTTGCTAATGATTTTTTACTTTCGTTACATCTCATATTGCTGAGGTTTTTCTAACTGCGGTTTCTCTAAGTTAGAGTAGAATTAGCTGATTACTGAATGCAAGGATATAAATATTAGTTACTAATAAACGTTTGAAATAATAATTTCCAATATTTTTTATAAAGTATGAACTAACTCAAAAATTATAAATTCATAATCTGAATGTACTTATATCTAAAATGAATAGTACTCATAAAAGAAAAGCCTTTTTTCTGTTTGCATTTATAAATTATTCAACAAGTAATTTGAAGTTGATTAAATCCATTTTTGAAGCTCATAATATCTCATTTAAATACCTAAAAATATTCTATTGATTAACGCTCATCAGCAATCACAATTTAAACATTGAATAATGATCAATTGATGGCGCTTAAACTGCGCAGCACGGTAAACAGATAAGGCAACTAGAAAATCATGGGAGAGGGTAAGCATTTCAACGCCTGTTTATGAAATTGAGTGGATTTCTCGCTCGTTGGCAGACAAACTTCATAACAATCGTGATGAGGCAGCGTCGTCAGAGATATAAGGCGGCAATAAGTCAGTTATGACAGCATCATGGGATAAACACCTGGCCGCAAAGTTGCAAGGACCGAAGACCTGGACTTGATGTGGGTTGGCATCGTCCGCTGACAGCGTTAAAGAGAAATAAGAAATTGAGAGATTGGCACCAATGAATGGAAATATTTTGCTGTCATAAAAAAAATTAACAAATTTACATAATTATTTTGTGCGCCTTAAAGAATTTAATTAAAAAATATGTACAGCCCTCAAATTAAACGTTTGTTAATACATCCCAAGAGGCAGCGAAAGAGAGCGAAATATATATATTTTTCAAAAGTTTTGAACACTTAAATTGCAAAGTAAAAACATAGAAAAGAGAAGCATAACTACTAGTAAATACAATAAGAAGGCATTGCATACGCCTAGAAGCACACCCAACAAAAAGGAAACTTCACGTGCGAGTTGCTGTTGCCTACTCGAAATCGGTGCCGGAGTCGTTGTCGGAGTCAAAAGCGGCGTCGTAGTCGGCAAGCTATATGAACATACAAAATATTCCCTACAAAGGAGTTGATTACACAAAGGAAAATTACGACGAATCATTTCCGCTGCTTGGCTGCTTACACGACCAGCGACTCTTGCTCAGAAGCTAAAGCGTGGGTGGGTCTGTAAGGGCGGGGGCGGGCCAGTTTGGTAAACGGCTGCAGAAACAAAGCGTTTCATGCGAGACGGCACTTGGTAAAATCACAAGAGAGATAGCTTACGAAAAAAAAGGGCAGCCCAATTTTTTTCTACCTTGTTCTTGTTTTTCTTTCTTTTTTTTTTTTTTTGCTCAAAACTACTAACGAGCAACAAACGACGCGGGCATAACATACGCTTACGCGTCAAATGTGTAATGGTTGAAATATTTTAAAGCTCACGTGGGGCATGCACTGAGAAAACAGAAGCTAACATTTTAAGCTACCACTCGTGTCATTACAAATTGCTGTGTTGAAATGAATTCATGTAGCCAAAACAGGGTTGTGTTCGAAATACGTCTAACACTCCAAAATAATGCTGGACATTAGTATTAACGGACCGTATTATGATACTTAATTGTTAACTTTGAATAAAAATAAATAAGTTTCGGATTGCAAATAGTATTTAAAGAGCTAAAGCTGATTAACGGCGAAGCTGTCAAGTTAACACAACAGCTAGGCATAATCAACAAAAGCGAACAAATGCACCAATATCAATCCTTTATAGTCGGTGCGCGTGATTTGTTTTGTGTGCGTGCCGAAAAAATTAGAATGTGTGCGCGTACGCGTACGAGTGCGCAGATGTGCAGAACAGCGCCAATAATTTGAACCGAAAAACAATTCTCAAACGCAGGGAAGTTTACTTGAAATAGGGTACGAGAAGCGTCTTAATTTTTCTGGCAATGCAACGTCAGCCTTTCAGCAATGCAGAAAAGCAAAAATAAAAACCGCGAGCAGCGCACAATAGATTTTCAACTGTAAGTCTGGCTTGACCCTCCTTTTTTCTACCAAAATTACCTGCGTGATAATTTGTTTTTGTAAAAAATATTGTAAGAAAGTAACTTTCCAGCTAACATTACCCTGAGGCAGTTCAAAGAATTGGAATTGGAAATGTATTTTTTTTAAAGGTAGAAAAATAGTTTTGCTGCTACTAACCTTTGAAGGTGACTCTGGGCCTTAGCATTACAGCTTCGATTAAATTCAATTTTGTAGGTCGGATTAAAACTTTTAAAATATAAAATCAGTTTTTGCCTCTTAAGTATTAAGTATTGTATTAAAAAGAGTCGCATGTTTAACATTATAGATTAATTTTAGACTCTCATCCGTATTGACTTTCTTTTAACTTTCTCTCGTAGCAGGAATATGTAGTAAACATGTATCTAGTCTATATCATGCAGCCTACTAACTTTGGGTCACATAAATTATGTTTAATTGAAATTCTTTTGAGTTGCTTATCATACAAAATATGAAGAAAAAAAAATATTAGCGAGCATACGCCAAAAACAGACAGCTCACTCACACACACATGCACAAATTTCGCGGGGCTCATAAATTGTTTGGTGTCATAGCATTAGCATAGGCCAAGGAGCCCGCCTCGCGACAGCCATCACAGCAGAGACGGAAAGAGAGAAGGGAAAGAGAAACGCGACGCGGACTTGTAAACGTCAACGATCGTCTAATGTTTCCATGCGTCATAAATTTCATTGAAAAGCGCTTCCGTTGCGCCATTTTGTGGCAGGCTAGTTGGTTGGTCGGAGGGGATATACTTTCAGTTCGGTCTACCAGGTATATGAAAAAGGTCTGCTTCAACCTGGTTGCTCTTTTTCCTTTTCAACTGTTAGCTGCTACAAAATGCATAAGGGAAATGAATTGCTTTACGGCCACCGCAGTCCCAGACGATGGCAACGATGACGACGGGGCTCGCTTAAGAAATGTGCAACTGTAAATCAACACCACAACTGACACACACACACAAGCACATTTACACATTGAAATAGTTGCGGGATGGCCATTTTGTAGGCGTTTATAAGCTGTCGAAAGTAGTTAAGCGTTTTTCATAATTTATTTATGGACGATGTTGAATCACATTTAAGCATGTTTCATTTTAAGTGCGCAGTTTATGGCCCAAGCGCCCATAAAGTGGAATTAAGTAGTTGTATTAGCTATACAATTGTATGTGTGTGTGTGTGTGTGTGTTGTAGGGGTGTTTATGAGTGTGTGCCTGTATCTATGCGGCATACTTTTGAGCTTCTTTGGCTATGTAAATTAGGGTTTTCAAGTGCTTTAAGTTCGTCCGGATAATCTAATACACAGAAAACAATGTGTGTTTTATTTAAGGAACCTGTTGAAAATTAAACAATTGCAATGAAGAACATTCAATATCATATTATCGTTAGGTTAAATATTTTATCTGAGTATCTTTAATATTAGTATTTTTCAACAATATTTTCTTAATTTATCTATTATATTGACATAGTTTTTTTTTTGGTATTTCTTATTAAAAAATAATAATATGAATAGATAATCAAATTCTTAAAGCTTTTATTCCTTTGGTAAGGAAAAATGTATTTTATTTATAAAACTTTTTCTATCAACTTCCAAAATATATTAAACTTAAATTTATCTTCCGTGTAGTTTTCACGATAAAGTTCAAATCTGTGGATTCCAGTTCTTAAGCACAAAAGTTTCACCCATGGGGCTAGATCGCTTCTCTTAATTGCCACAATGGTAAACTTCATTTACAATTAGTGCCATGTACTTCCATCCTAAAGCACTTACTCACCCATTGGTAAACATTTATCCACAACTTTGGTTACTAACACGATTATAACATTTAGTAAAATAAAACTTATTCAACAAACTATGAGAAAGTGCAGCACAGCACCGAACAGGGAGCAAACTCCTACCTTTAACTACATCAAGCCACCAATTGAAGTTGTTAATGAAATAATTTCTTATAACGGACGCAAAAGTTTTTTGTGGGTGGTGAAAGAAACAAGAAAGTGAAACTCGGCATTTCTGTTGATTTCAGTTTTGTGTTGTGGTTGCTGATAATTTGGCATAGATTTTACCCACCTGCAAAGCACCACAAAAACTAGAAAAAAAGACCACTTTTTGACTGAACAACTTGCAACATTTTTATGGGGAATGAGAAAGTGGTTCTTGCAACGCTTTGTGCCTTTGCTTCATTATGCGCAACTCGTTTTGTTTGACTTGGCAAAACAAAAAACTCTAAACAAATTCTGTGTCTGTTGCTATGTTGATGTTGTTGTTGCTCTAGTCCTGTGCTCCTTTTTCTCTGGCTTGCACTTAACTTGTGTTTTATTGCCTCTCAGCCATCCGCTGTCCATTCGCACTCATCAAAGTGTGGCAGGGTGGCAGTGGGTAGTGAGGGAAGGCAGGGCGTCTCTGTGTGCCATTGTGCGCTTTGTTTAATGTTATGTAAACTTTTGCTACTTGGCTACTTTTTGCCACGAGCCGAGTCTTCGTTTCTTTGGGCGGCTTTTGTGCATTTCTTGGCCCCAGGCCGCACTTCAACTTGTGTTTCTATCTATATCTATTCAGCCATTCATTTGGCTGTTGCCCATTCGTTACGCTTTGTTGTGCCAAAGCACATTTAAAGCTGCTTAAAGTTACCAGCAAAACTAAGTTAAGCAGCAGGCCCAGCAAGTTTCATGTCACGATTCTTACGTGATTTTCAAGGCTGACAAATTTCGCGGTCTGCTGATTTTTTTTATCCTCATGATTGATGACTTTTCAATATAGTAGACACTGTGATTTTTATGTGACAACCATAACGTGTGCCCAAATGTAAATATTGTATTTGCCTTATCGCTGGGGCAGGCAACGTTTTTCTCCGCCCCTTGGAAATCAACTTAAGCACTCAATCGTGGATTACATGCGTTTTATTTATGATTTTCCACGCTAGTACATTACAGAATGTATTTTTCCTTGGTTTTTTTTACGTTGTTGTTGTTGTTGTATCAATGGAAAAGTTTATTTGCAGAGAGTGTTGCTTTCGATTCTGGATTTGAATTTTTTTTGTTGCTGCCCAATTTCAGCTTGACAATTTTATAGAACTTTTGTGCTCTCCAACTTTTCTATGAGCAACTTTTTTGCCAACTGGCAACATTTAATTGCTCAGAAAAATATTTTCAAATAACGAAAAAACGACGAGTAGGAGAAAATATTGTCTATTGTTGTATTTTATTATTATTTCGCTTGCAAGCAACAACCCTGAACAGCATTTTGAGGGTTCTTTGGGAGAACACTTCAGCAATTTGCAGAATTGCAGACTTTGTTGTCATTTAGCTAAAGTTTTCTAACTTATGGTCATTTATTAAAGGGCGAGAGAAAATGTGACAGCCTTAAATGAGATTGAAGTTATAAAGCGTATTCCAATGGTTAAAACCGCCTTAATCGAGTTGGCTGATAAATGTTAAAACCTTAAAAATATAATCATAATAAATTGGTTTGAGGATAAGAAATAAAAATTCTTAAACTATGATTGAATTTGGAAAATATTCAATAATAATTATAAATTATAAAAATTGGTCAAAAATTAAAAAAAAAAAAAAATCGTTTCACAACTGACTGCAGATTACTATGATACCAGCATTCAAACAGTCTGTAAGGAGTCTGCATTGAAATTGTGATGGCGGGGCGTCAGGAGTGGGCGCGGTACTCAAAACATTTTTCGATATTGACTTTTGGGGTATCATTAGCCAAGTGACTCAAGCTCAATAGCTGCCAAAGACATAGGCAAACGCCATTTTAGAAGTTGGGGGGGCTTTTCCGTTACCGATTTTATCAATTTCTTAACTTTAGCCTTAAGGGTGTCGAAAAAAGCTGCATACATACAGATTGACATTTCACAAAACAAATATACTCCTAAAATTTGGTGGCAGAGTATGAATATATTATTTTTATATCATTCTTTTATGTCAAAGTATTTTTTAAACATATTAAGGACTTCATTTAAACACTTTCATAGAGTTTTCTCTCTGGCATAATTAAACTGTCTCTTAAAAAAGGTTTACTGTTATATGTGGCGCTGCCCTTGACGCAAGTGTGTCAAAATATTTAAATATTTCAAAAATCCACAGCTCTAAAAAAAGGGTAACACTTAAAGCGTATTAAAACTCAAACGTCGAGCAGACTTCGAGCAGGATGCAGGATTCATAGCTGCTGTCATGTGAACGGTTGCTTTGTGGGTTGCTTTTGTGCTTAGAATGATTCTTTCTTTTGGCAAATGTGTGTGTGTGTGTTTGTTGCTTGCTTACTGCACTTAATGTAATTAATTTTAATTAAAGTCCAACATAATGGTGCGGCCCGAAGTGTACGCGAATGCTGCTGGAAAAAATAAAAAAATTGCCACAGTAATGAGCAAGTCTGCCAAATAGAATCTTTTTTTTTCCGTTGCATATCTTTTCGCGCCTGCAGATGCACGGAAAAATATATAGCACATAAAAGAAAAATGCTTTTCAGCACTGCTGTCCATGGATTAAGCGCAAATAGAAAGCACAGACGAGCTACACACACACACTTACATAGATGCTGGCTTTGTGAGTGTGTGGTGGTGGCACGCGTGCGTGCGTGTTTGTGTGTTTGCTTGTTTGTTTAGCTGCTGGCCCGTAAATTTACGTTACAACTAGAATGAAGCGTTCAGTAAACATTTTAAAGTTGCCATTTAAATTATGTTGCCGAAGTTTGCTGTTGCTCAGATTTTGCATGATTTACCGTGTGAGCGAAGCGACCGTGTGGCAGGGACTGCGACAGAGAAGGTACTTTGTTAAGGGCGCATATAGCATATATGTACGTATCAACTGATGAACAAATACCAAGCAGAAAACACAAAACGGTAAACAATTTAGAGTGCAATGAATGAAGTGACTTGCGTTTACACTTTTTAAACAATCGATTGTTGAACGTAATATTGCGATACAGGTAAGCCTCGTTTTACGCCGGTTGGATTCCACGATTACGCCGGTTGCTGCGCCGTAGGCGAATTTTAACTGTATTTATTGTTTTTATTATTATTATATATATTTGATTCATAAATTATTCAAAATTAATTTTAAGAAAAACATTTTATTTTTAACATTTGGGATACCCTTAAACATTTTATATCAAATAGATTAGAGTTATAGTAATATAATGAAAATTAAATAAACACAAAATATGTTGACCTGCGTCGAGCTTAGAAACTGAAACACTTGTTGACTAAGCGGATACCTCAGCCATTATGCTGGTGCCGATAAAATCTCGTATTTTATATTAAACAAAAATATTTTTAATATAGGGAGTGCTTGATTCAAAAATTATTTCATTGATTCAAAAATTATGTACCTTAATTTTAAAATGAATAAGCCTTAAATTAATAGTTAACAATTTCAAATCAAACATTATAGTAAAACATTATAGTAAAAACGTTTCACATTAAGATTCAGTAGTAATTATCCAAATCGAAGTTTGACACATTTTTAAACGATAATTATCTTATTTTAAAATGAATTTCTAAATTGTGAACGTAACAAGATATTTTAATTTAAAGTTGCATATCTCTTTTGTTTTAAGCCTTAAAATTTGAAATTAGAAAATTAAATGACCTAAATGAATAGTCTTTATATATATAAATGGGAGTATGTATTGCGTTTTCCTATATAAACTCTGACAGCGATAAACCGATTTTGATGACATTTTGGTGAGATGTTGTGGTCACGACAAAGAGCAACAAAAGAAAAAAAAAAAAAAAAATTTCATCGCCAACCTTTTACGCCTACTTTGTCATGCCTGTCATCATTAGTAGGTCATGAAATACGACTATTTGATCCTTTGAAAATATATTAAACAAGTAAATCATACGCTTTCTTGCATACATTTGTAATCGATTTTTGACCATCACCAAAATATGATTTGAAAATCTTTTATTGGGATAGTTAAAATAGTTTGGGATAGTTTTTATAATAAAAAAAATTAAAAAGTTTAAATAATAAAAATACCATAAAACAAGTATGACTCGGTTGGATTTCAAATCCACCATGCTCGGCCGTTGAAGCGGCAGTCTTCCCTCCAGAGCCACCAAGGCTCGTTAATTCTACCAGTCAATAGTAAGTTAAGCAAAAGGGAAAAAAGTTTTTCGTGGTTTTTACATGATGTTACATATTTTATCGTGCCAAAAACTTTAAAAACATGTGTTGTCATCTGAAACATATCTTTGGTAAACATTTCAGAGCAGAGTCAGGAACATGGTACAAATATACACCCCGACAAGTAAAGTTAAAGCCTGCAGGCTGCTATCAGTTTTCTGCCCCTAAAGCACCATGGAAAACTATTTTTTCTATACAATAGTCCATATTCGCATAGTAAACACTATAGGCTACTTACCGAAAAATAATAAGAAGTTCCCGACGTCTATAAGTATTTATTTGTATTTTTTCTAATTTCACTTATTTTAAACTTCGTTTTTTCCACTTTTTTGTTTTGCACAAACATCAACCTCAAATAATCATAAAAGTTGAACAAAACAGCTGGTTGAGTTTTAGGGCTGCCAGAATTAAAAAAATCTATATTCTTAAATACAACCGACATTTATTTATGTAAATAAAGTTTCGAATAAGAATTTCATGACCTAAAAAGGATGCCTGCCTCAGGGCAGCTTTACCCGTTGCAGGGTTAAATAAAAGCATGTAAAAAATTAATATTTTGACATAAATATTAAAGCGTTTTTGAATTAAACATTTATTTTCAGTTAGCATAAAAGTTGTTAAAAATAGATATTTTACAAAGAGTTTGATAATTGTTCTAAAACCTGTGACAAAATCAATCCAATAGTTTGAATTTATAGTTTGACGACACTTAAATATTATAATTAATTTTTGCTCCAAATTGTTTATTCATCTTATACATATTCTTTATAAAAATCAAACGAATTTCAGCCTCTCAAGAATTTATATGTTTTAAAAAAATCCAACAAAAGCATTACATAGAATACATTCTCACATTCTTATGGGTAGGAAAAAGCGCAACGAAATCCTTTTCACTTTTCACACAATTTACGGCAGAGTAAACTGATTACAAAGACTCAAGCAACAACACACACACACATGACAGATAGACAATAGTCAAACATACATACATATGTATGTATATACAAACATATACTTAAGCTTACACACAAAACATTCCACATAAGCTGCCTTGGCGAACTTTTCTATGCCCCACAGGACTATTGACAATGAGTGTTGCACCTAAGTAAGAATCCAGGCAGAAGGTTCTTTTTTGTGCTCTTTGCCAAGCATTGGGGCTGCCTTTTAGCCGGCAGCTGTGCTGTTGCACTTTTTGTGCCACCATTTGCGCTATAAACAAATAAAAAAATTCCCCTCATGGATTTTTGCTGTGTGCCTGTTGCCTAGACGTCGTTGCACCGATTCACGCGCTGTTGCACAAAGCAAAGTCGGCATTTGTCTGCAGCCTCTACCCAAACTCTGCCAGCTGTACCACAAAAGCGCAGGCTGCAAAACAAAAAAAGGTGAACAGAAAAACGTGTTTTGTGTTAAATTTAAATATTTGAGATAAAATTTAATGTGCTTTCAGTTTCTCTAAGACTTACTCTTTAAATTGTGGTGTAAATAGCTTAAAGTGCAACTAGCAACAAATCACTCCAATCATCGGGATTAACTAGATGGCAAAGCAGCCGCAGCCTTAGCAAAATAAGCAACTAAAACCGTAAGACAAACAAATGCCGAAGCCCCCAAACGGTGATTATGCCAATATGGATAATGCTGTCAATGCAATTTTGCCAAAATGTCAACAGAAAGCACACACAAAATGTGCTCTCTGGCACAAAAAGCGGAGAAAAATTTTTGTGCCAGAGAGTGAAATTCAACTTTAGCATGAAGTGAAACTCCAACACACAGACGTTGCCTAATCACATGCAAAGCGCGATGAGAAGGAGCAAGATGTAGGGAAGGGGGGGTTAACATAAACACCAAACGTCAGCTGAAACTGACAGTGCCGCAGTGGCAGTGGCAGTGGCAGTGGCAAAACTCGACTGCAGTTTTTGTGGCGCTTGACAAAAGTCAAGAGCCTGGAGGACAAGGGCACAGCATTCGTTGAGGCAACCCTTTGACACCCCTCAAGGCGTCAGAGGGGTGATGGCGGCAGCATAACATTAATTAAGTTTGTAACGACAAATGCCAACACGACAGAGACGTAAACACACACACGCACACACACACACACACACACACACACATCGTCACACATAAATCAGGCAGGCAAAACGCATACAAATGCACACAGACAGCTCAAAGGATGTTTTGGAGCGTGACAAGTAGCGGAGAAACGAGGGGACGGTTTGGTGCGGCTTGGGTTAGTTTGATGAGCCAGGCAACAGCAGCAGCAACAGCAAGCAACAAGCGACAACAACAACAACTAGCAACATCAACGGTGGCTGCTTGAATGTCATGACGACGTTAATTTTATAAACTCTTCAGCATTTTGGACCTCCTAAAAGTCTGTCAGGATACTGCCTGGAAATGAGGCTCTAAAACTATTTGGCATTGTGTGTGTGTACTGAAATGGGTGCCGGCGTGTGTGCATACATTTGGGATCTTTAACTGGTCTTTTGCTGTCTCGTTAACACTATTTACTGTCACGCTAGCATTGTTGCTTTTGATGATCGGGTCAAAAATTTAAATTTAATTTTTTAACACACCAACTCATTAACACAAAAACTGATAATATGAGCCCAACAAATCACTTTATTTTCTGTTTAATTTATTTTATACCGCACACTTGTTTAAACTTTAAGCGGAACAATTTTATATCATAACAAATCATATATCGTAAATCGTATGATCGTATACTAGGAATATACTTTTAAAATTTACTGGCTGGTAGTGAGTTAACTTCGATAACTTATTAAGGTTACCTTTTTAAGAAAGTAAGAAACAAGTGAAAACGTTACAGACGGACAACTGGCTGGGTAGGACTGAAAACCTGCATTAAAAAAGGTAAGCCCAGGGGTTTGATCTAGAGGGGCATCACCACCTGATTTGCCACCAAATTTGGCAACTCTAGCTTAAAAACTGTAAAAGATAAAGGATGATGCAGATCTTTTGGGGATATCGCTAGCTGCATTCCTACCAAATTTGGTTAACTTAGCTCTAAAATGCATTGCGGTTTTTTAAGAGGAAGTTTGACGTGGGATGAAGGTTTTATTTTATGAAAGAAATTATGCAGATTTATAATAAACAAATGTTTTTAAATGTATGTGCTATGTGTGTTGCTTATCTTACCTAATATTGAAGAGATTCTGATAATGAGCTTAGCGAAAAATAAAACAAGTGGAAACGTTGCAGTTGGACGCAACCTATTGTGGCACAATCGTTCAAGGGGTAAAAAGGCCTTATTGCAAGGATGTACGGATTCGGTAGAAGTGCATGCTGCGTTGTAGCTTAAAGATATACGAATACCATTTTTTATAGAGGCAGTGGAGCGTGGGGCAAAGTTTGAGGGTGTGGTATCAAAATTTTTGCTACAGTTCTTTGTGAGATGTCACCAGCTATTTTCCTTCCAAATTTGATGACTCTGACTATAAGGACGTGAGAAATATCGAATTTTTAGCAGAATTTCAAGTTTCTAGTTTGAAGCGTGTTGCTTTTATACGGACGGAAATTTGACAAACCCAATACACTCTTTACCTTCAGTATCTACTATTAAAAGCTCCATACCAACGTTATTGTATATAATATTTCAGATTTTCTAAGAATTCACTTAATATTTTATCTAACTTAATAATTTTAAATTGTCAAAATATTATAGGCAAATACATTATGATAAAATCTTTAAAAAGAAGTTTTTCCCGATCAATTTAGAATTCAAGCGAATTTTATTACGGGTGAAGTTATATTCATTTTATAGATTGATTAAACTTACATCAATACATTATTTAAAGAAGACTAACTTTGAATATATATTCGTTTATTATAGCTAAGTCTCACAGCTTAGCTTGTTTTACGATTATGCCTTATATAAACATACAGATATATGTATTGTCAATGCATAGAAGTTATCTTAATTCACTTTTACAATTCAGTAATTTGTTAATGTTAGCTGTTGTTGCTGCCCAGTCAGTTATTTACGGCGCTCTTGAAAGCGTTTGGATTGTTTACCAGCCGCCTGCGTCGAGTTTTGTTGGGCTGCGTGTCTGTTATTTGTTATTTGACTCTCAGTTTAATGAAAATGTTGCAACCTGCAATTTACAAAACTAACACCAACAAAAACTTGAGCTTGTTTACACGAGGCGTCCTCATTCTTTACTACTTTCTTGAGTTTCAGTCTCAGTATTAGAGTTTCAACTTGATGCGGGCTCAGTTTTAAGTACACATCAACATTTCGCTCTCTCTTGCTGAAAGTTAAACAAACGAATGCAAAAGGTTTTTTCCGCTGAAGTAGTTCAAAAATGGAAAGAATGTGCGCTCCAGAGGCAGAAGATGGGCAACAGTATAAACATCATGATTATGAAACTGATGATGATGTCAAAGCCTTGGCAACATTTGCTGTTGAGACCACTTGCAACAAATACAGACAGTTATGTTATATTTTTTTAATCATGTTAATTAATAAATAAATGTTTTCTAGCATTACTAGTTAAGAATTTAAGTTGAATTAAATATTATGTATTTTTATCTTGTCATTTCAGATCTTTTTGTGAATTTTGCAGCTTAAAGTTACAAAATCGATTGGTTTATATGCGCATATAAACAAATTGAAATGATGAGTTATCAGAAGGGTAAGTTCCAAGAAAAACCCCAAAATAGTTTCCTAAATCATTCACCTTTCTGAGCATGACATCTGCCAAATTGCCCATTTTAACTCAATTCACCAGCATAAATAAATAAAGAAGAAATCTACAGGTCTACCACACAAATCATACAAATCAACTGCCAGTAATGCAAAAATCAAATGCAAACCAGATCAAAATTAGTTGGCCTTTTTCTTGGAGCCCCAATCAATTTATAAATGTCGTCTACATTTGCTCTCCATTTGTATTGGCAAGAAGCTTAGTTTATCTTGCTCCCTGGTATACACAATACAATTTACAGTAAATCAAGTCGAAATGAAATTTACGCGGGTCATTTTCAAACAATTTGCTAGCGCATTAACCAAAGACTACAAAAGATAAAAATGCGTTCAAGCATAAAAAAAGAAGAAAACTTACACAGACACACAGACGGACAGACGGAAAGAAATATAAGTTGTGGATAGGAGAAAGAGAGACAGAGAGAGAGTGTAGAGTAGAGTAGATTTAGCCGACTACAATTCAGTAATCCAGTAATGGGTAAATTGACAGCGCACAAAAGAAACTGCTGCATACTTTTAGGGTGTGTATGGATGATGGCTATTCATACGAACCGTTTGTCTAATGAGCTTGCATGAATTGGCGATTTTGTGTGGGTTGATGCTAACGCAAACTAGTTTCAAATATAAATGGATCCACTCAGTGGCTTAGGCCGAGGAAATTTTGTTGCCGCTGGTCGTTCAATTAACTTGTGCGACAATCCAATCAAAAGTGTATTAAAGGCCCCGTTTACAGCATGCGCAACGGGGCCATTTTAAGCACTTGTCGATAACAGGCAATTACATAAATGTTTTTATGGGAACCACTGTCGAGGGGCCGTGTTGACTGCGGCCACGTTGCGCCTATCGTCCAAAGCCAACACCAACAAGCAATCTGCTGCTGACCAAAGGCGCTTTAATGGCCTTCTGACCAGCTGCAGCTGCTGCATTTAAGCTCTGCCTCTTTTTAGGCTCTAAAATGTCGATGCGTAGGCTTTCCAATTGAAGCATAAATTCAAATTAACACGCATACGACATGTTGGCCAGAGATTGTCAGAGTAAAAGAGATTTTTGGGCTGCAATTTGTTGCAAGAGTGTTTTCAATGGATTATGACTGGAATTTACGCTTAACTTATCCCATTAACTGTATCGATAAACATGTATAATCGAATATCGCCCGTTCACGTTACTTACTATCACAGAAAACTTCTTTAATCCTCTTAAAATTAAGTTAAACATTTGCTTTTGTCCTCTCTAGCTAATGACACAAAAGTTGTAGAAACATTCCAATCGAAACAATGCTAAATAAATTAAGACGCATAGAAAAACAATCATTTCAGTTCTCGTGCACTAGGCACTTTCGATTAAAGATCCGCACACATACAAAACAAAAGTAAAACTTACTTTTACTTTTTCGTTCATAAAGCAAATGAGTAAAATGAGAAGAAGGGGTGTATGTGTGTGTGTGTGTGTGTTAAGTCTAGGCTGGTATACGCACGTATGAGATTTCTTATTTACGATAAAGAGACACACAAAAAATGGCAAAATAGCAAAAACAAGAAAAGAAATTGCAGACAAATGCCACCCACTCCAGCTCCCCAATTCTAACCCATTGTTTTTTACTCCCACCCTCCCATACCACTTACACTTGGCAGCTAGTCAAGCAGAAAAAGGGCAGACAACGGGAGGGGACACTAAAATAAGCGCCAGTAAAAAGGCCAAATATTGAATTGTGCGTAATTTACGATAAAAAGGGGAAAATTGGAAAAGTTTCCCCCAATTCTAAATCGTATGTGAGCGGCCTCAGGAGCATCTTTTGTCGTTCGCTTATTTATGTGGTTCGTGTCGAGTGGGCAACGCACGTGTGCAGTGGTTGAAAAGGGAAGAGAGCGGTGTTCTATCGAAAATATAAATTGTGATTGCCTGAATTTAGGAGCTTGTGTGTGTTAGTGTGTATCTGTATTTGTTTCTTCAGAACCAATTGAGGCATTCCTATTATATATTATTACAAATAGTCGAGTAAATAAGATGGGTAACTTAATTGTTGCCAAGGATTCAAACATGTTAAACGATTATTCGAAAATCGCTTAACCAGGCATAAATACTTCCGAAAAACAAAAGGGATTATGATCTTAATGTAGCGTAACCTTAAATAAAATCTACAAGAAAAAGCAAATAATAATAATAAAATAATAAGTCATAAATTTCTGCGTCAAGTTTCGCTAAACATTTTTTTTTTTAGAACTTTAACAATAATAATAATTCGTTCATAACTGAATTCAACAAACGCTTTTTCACATTTTTGAAATGTCTTACTTTAAATCGAGAAGCGAGAAGACCCTCTTTAAGAATTTCATCACAACCATTTTATACCCTTAACCCATAAAATGGGTAAATAAGGGTATAATGGTTTTGTGCAAAAGTATGTAACAGGCAGAAGGAAGCATCTCCGACCCTATAAAGTATATATATTCTTGATCAGCATCAACAGCCGAGACGATATAGCCATGTCCGTCTGTCCGATCTCAGAGACTACAAGACCTAGAGACTTCTGATTTTGTATTTAAGTTCTTCTATACCATGAGCAGAACAAGTTTGCTTCAAATTACCGATAACTATTCTGGTTTCCGATATACACATAATATCGATAACAATAAAATATTGAATTTGGAAAATCTAAAAATGAGGGTTGAAGTAATGGATAATGATAGAACTTTTCTGAAAATTTCGTCCAAATCGGTTGAGAAACACCGGAGATATTGAACTTAATCGATGGAAGCTAAGCCAGTATACCAAAGTCTTATATAAATTAAATATATTTATTGCAACTGGATTCAGGGTATCTTCTAGTCGGGCTCTCCCGACTAGAGCCTTCTTACTTGTTGTATATAAAAAGCATGCTTTAAAATGGTTGTTGCTACTGCATACAAAATCAGTGCATGACAACGACCTCCACACGTCGTATTTTGGTAGTCCAATGCCTCGTCTGGTCACACTCAAACAAACGCCATAGGCCTGAGTGTATGAGTGTGTGTGTGTGACCAATGCAACGGCTTTTGTGTCAAATTTTTTATGCTATGCATAGCACGCAAACGTGTGCGAAAAACGTAGACCCAAAACTACAGACATGCTGCAGCACCAACAAAAGCAACAGCAACCACACCATGAGTAGCTTGGGTAGTAAATTGAAAAACCGAAGACAAAATGTTGGTAGACAAGAGAATAGTAGTGTTGGTTAGAGTATGTACTAGAGTTGGTAGACGAGCAAACTGATTCAATTAAATCAGTCCAATTGAAGCAACTGACGAAATGTGTGTATTTGACTGTGTGCATGGAATATTTAAGCTGACTGTGCGTGTGTGTGTGTTTGTGTGCGCATCTCCCTGAAGGACATTTACTGTGTTCAGTGTTTAAATTTAAGCTTAAAGTCACTTTCTACTTTACGCAGAAAGGTCATTAGCAAACAACTTCATTATCAGCGCCGAACTCTGCACACGAAAAAATCGGTTGCTGTATGTCGCATTTTATACAAATAACTGAACATTTTGTTTGCGCAACACTTGCCCAAAATTTTTTAATGTCGCGACACTTTTTGCCACATGTTGAAATCAGCGAACCGACCAACAACCATTACAACAACAACAACAAAATGTCCCATTGGTTGTGACTTCTGTCGCGTATCGTATTAATATCTCAATTTATAGCAATTTATAAAAATATGAAAAACGCCGATAGGCTTCCAAAACATTGGGCATGGGAAACGCTGGCCGCCAAACGAACGCCAGAATGACGGAAATAAAAATTTAAATATACCGTTTTCTCTTTTTTTATACGCTTTTGTCCCTTGTTGTTGTGCATCGACAGTTGAACCCAACGAAGCCAATGGAACTGCCATTTGGGAATACGAACAAAATCATTTAAATGCGGCTTTGATGCTAGTGCATATTGTGTTGTACGCTTTAAATATTGAATTGTTTTCGATAAAAGAGGAATTGCAGAATGGGGAAAACAATGCTTTAAAGCAGATACTACAATGTAAAACACAGACTGAAACTAAAATCAAATCGAAAAGCCTTTGTACAAATTTTTTATATATCTTTTATGTTTGTTTAACAAAATGTTTCAACGCGTTTTAAACAGATTCTGGATAATGCAGCTTGCTTAAGTTATTTCTTAATTAATTTTGTTAATATTCTTTAAATTTTTGCCAGTCTTTTTGCTTATTCGATACCACTGTGCAAGCTGCCTCCTGCTGTTGCAAGTCAAAACTTTTGCAGCATCGAGCATTTTCTGTGTGAAAATCACTCAAAATTGTGTTTAACTAAGCGTAAAAATTATAAGCAAATTAATTTACAAAATCACAGCAACAACAACACCAAGAAAGACAACAACAATAGTTAGTTGGGCTGTTGCAGCACAAAACTTTTATGAAACAATCAGCCGAGCAGCCGACACTCCGGTTGGGTCCGTCCGTTCGGGCTGGGTGCCTTTCTAATTCATCCTTTTGGCCAGGCCCAAAACACTGACGGCGGCGCCAGAACCAAAGCCAACCAAACGAAACGAACAGGATGAAAAGAGCAGAAAGGGGGTGAAGCGAAAATAACCGACAATTTATCTGCATAAAAGCGCAGTGTGCAACTTTGACGTAGCCTTCATGGGATTGATGGGCGAGCCAAACTTTGCTGGCATTTAGTAAAAATTTAAGGCATACATCACGATTTAATATCAGGCAGTTCGACTTTAAAGTATCTATCTATACACAAACTAAATATTTTATTTTATATCATTTTATAAAAGAAAGTCGATTTCAGTAGTCATAGATGCAATTTTGCTTACGTATCTGTATGACAACAAGTTCTATTAAGGATTTTAATCTTACAAACAGTAAAACACTTCAACTCATGAACTATTTAGAAATCATTCGTTAAATATAAATCAATTTGCTAAGCACAATTGTTTAAGAATAAAGTGCATTTCATTATTTAATCAACAATATAACAAATACTTTAAATTAATGGATCACCTACCCCGATTTGGTAAAACCTTTAACAAGTACAATTGAAACTTTATAACAACAATTTTATTAGGAAAATAAATGAACCCACCCGCACTCTCTCTTCCTCTTTAAATATCCCAAAGCCCGTCCACAAATCATTGCCATCATTAATTTGCATGCCGAACAAAAGGCGTGGAAAGTCACAGCCTGTTAAAAAGGGTCGGTCAGCTGGAGGAGGCACAGAACGGAAAGTGAGAGACCTGAAATGAGGAGGCTAATGGACTTCTTTCAAAAATTATTTTTGGCTACACTTTAATTGTTGTGGCGCGGAAAAGTTAGCTTAGAAAATATGTATTTAAGAGGAAAGCTTGACTATTTTTCGCGACTGTTGTCTTTCAATTTCGAAAAATAAACACAAAATCTAAAGCAAGCAACTTTTAGTGCCACATGTGGCAGGCAGCACAACAACCCACCCGAAAAGCTGTCAATAATAATTTTGGGCCTGAAAATGCCTGCGGCCAAGCAAGCAGCAGAAATGCTCAAAATTTATGCCTTGACTTGGCAGTCAGCTCATTAGAAGTGCAAAACGAAGACGACGACGCCCATTGTTGGTTGAAATATTTGACAAGCCAAAAAAGGGGGCGTGTCACATGATGAGCTGACTGCCTGCCTGTCTGCCACACCACCTTCATTTCGTTTTGTCGGCATTGTCTGGGTTTAATTATGGGCACAAATAAATGTCTTTCATTTTGGGGTTATGTGGTGCAGTTGAGCGCTCTCGCCGGTCTTGTTGCTGAGTTTTAATGAGCTATTGACATTGTTTGGGCAAGTGGGGAAGAAATCGTAAATAAAAGGGAATGAATGTTTAAAAGCAATCTAAAAGGTGTTGCAGTAATGTGAGAACTTAAAGGCTCTCACAGATTCACTTGAAAGTATCTGCGTGTATCCTTAGTAACTCTATCAACCACCCCAGGGCTCCCTGCATTCACCTTTGACACCAGCGTAGCTTTAACGCCTCAATAATTAAACTCAATTAATGACCAAGTGACCAGTCAACTGCACATCAAAGTTGTTGCATTGCAACGGCAATCAAAGCCGACAGCCGATAAGACCCAAACTCTCCCTCTCTCTATCACTATCTCTTTCCTTACTCGTTTTAGGAAACTCACTTTAACCCACACCTCAAACACAGCAAAAGCCAAATGAAACCACAGGCTGTGTGGTGCTTATCTTGACAGCAAACATTTACAAAAATATATACTTACTAAACACACAGAACGAAAAGAAAGAAAACACGTCTTTATCGCACACAACAGTAGCAGCAATTTCCAATTTCTTGCTCCCTCAAAGCGCGCATCTTTCTTTTTAAATACTCTAGAGGTAGATTAATCATTGGCTTGCTCGACTTTTGCCCTTCTACCTGCTCTGTGTGGATCTGCTGTTTGTTGTTGTGGAGCAACTTCACCCAAATCCAATTATAATTGCGCTTATCAAAAATAAGTTTTCGATACTTGCTTCCTTTCTGCGGGAAGCCTTACTTTTGGTATCCGTTTGGAGTCTTTCGCTTTCAACATTGACACCGTCGCTGCCAATTTCGCCAATATGGCAATTTAATCCACACAATCAGTTTAAGGCATCACCATTTATCTTTGGTTGTGAGCCTTTTGTATGTATCGGGGTGTATTCATTCTGTGGTTTTGCCGGATTTCCAAACATCTTTCTTGCCATCGTTGTCAATTACCTCAAGTTTAATTGAAGGTGAAATTGTGCAAAAAGTAAAGTTGATGTGGTCATGCAGGAGTGAATGAAACTCGATATGTTTCTGCCGTGTATGTATATGAAACGGGATTAGTTGTTGGATGCTCATCAAATTGGAAGTGTCACAAAAGTCAACGACAAAGTTGATGTCAAAACAGGTATTACTCCGCTTAGCTTCTTGCATTTGTATGCAAAATACGTAGCTGATATTATCTTTATCTGCAACTCACTTTAACCATTGCTGGGTTTTGGTACAATGGCATAAATGGTACTTCCCTTCGTTGCTAAACCAGTTCAATGACAGGACCCGGTTTAATTACACTTAAAATATACATCCGGACAATGCACACCCCTTAACCGCCCAACCACCCAGATTTTATAATAAATTAAAGGACTTCGAAGCTCGCACTTTTCATTTCATTTTAGTCAAATAATAAATTTCACTCTGAAAATTTCATTTCATTAAACATTTGCCGCCAAGGACACACAAAAGCTGGCCTGCCTTCGGAAATCTTTTGTTTATGCGTCCGTGCTTGGTCCCCCTTCAGCCCACTTTTACTTCCTTCTTTCTCGGCCAAATTAAGGCAGCTGACAATTTTCTCTCTAAACTGTATAACAACTTAATGAGCCTGCATAACTCGGCGACAACAGGCGTGGAGCAGCAAAAGCTTGTCTCTCATTTTTTTTGGGGAGCACACCAACTGATAACAAAAACGAAAAAAAAAAATCCTCGTAAACTTGGCCTGAAGGCATCGCATCAACAACAACAACGACAACGCGTCGCAACGGTAAAAGTCATTATTCAGTGTACTAGAACTGGCTGCATGCCTCATCCCTCATTTCCTACTATATTCAGTTGAACACTTTTTCAACTTTTCCAGGGACTGGCTGTCACACGTTGTTGCAAGCCGCTTGGTGGCAAGTTTCGCGCAAAGTTTCATGCTCGGCGTGGAGACAACTTCCGTAGAAGGAGAAGCACTTTGCCTTAGGGGGCCCATGTCGGTCGCATATGGTTGTATGGCTATGTCCTGGCCATGTCCTGACTATGTCCTCGGCCATGCTCCCTTACAAATGACGCATTAATGAAGTGATTTTGCCAGCGTTGTTGGGGTTTGAAATTTTTGGATTTTCTTTTTTTCCCCCCAGCGCCATTCACCCACTGCACCACTCATTAACTTCCATTTGAGGGCACCCACCAAAACAACCCCCTTCTCCGCACCAAATCCAACACCCCATCCCACCCTCTCTCAGAACAAACACTGCCTAAACCTGTGAGCTGTTTGTTGCTTTATGCAAATGCTTTTCTTGTTGTTATTGCTCGCACTGTGGCTTCTTCTTCTTCTTCTTCTTCTTGTGTTGTTGCTACTTCTACTGCTTCTTTTCTTGCCCATTTTTCGTTGCTTTGGTTTTATAGAAAAACACGCAAAGTAAACAAACTTTTGGTCCTCGGTACGCTTCTAACACTCGACGCCAGCTTCTCGGCTTGTTTGTACATATTTTAATTACGCGTCTCTGATTGGCGTTTGGCGGGAGGTTGGAGTAAGGATTGCAAAAAGCCGGGGAAAAGCGTGCAACGCGTCGAGTGTTGAACGCTCAAGCGTTGACATTTGTGCCCAGCTGTCGTTGGTCGTCGCTGCCGTCTGAAATCCCGCAATTTTCGGTTGTTCCAAGCGGTTGCCCAAAATTGACATTTGAATTATGTTGCGACTCGGGGAAAAGGGTGTTTTTATTTCCTTTCTGATGTGTATTTTTATTTTTTCGTACGAGTTTGTTTGTTTTGAGTGCAAATTATTTGAATATTTATTTTTTGAAGTGGTTATTTTAGTCAGTAATTGCAATAACAGGGAAAACGTTCTAAGTCCGTCATTTCTCATACAAAGTATTGAATTTTTAATAATTTAATTAAATATTTATAAGTTTAATTAAATACATATTTATAATTAATAATCTTTTCCACGTTACCAACTGAACTAAATTTGCAGGAAAGAAATTACACGAACGGGTGTTTGCGTCAGGTACTTGAAGATTTCCCACCCTTAATACTCGTTACTCGTATGATTCTGAGGCTACTAATGCTCTTCTCTTCCGTGTTTGAGGTGTAGATCTGCCAATTGCTTTTCGTTAAAAATATCATTATTTTAGAACCCACTAAATGTGAGAGTTTCTAGCTTCACATTTTTATAATACTTCACAAATCTATTCTCAAAAAGCTCCAAAACATAATAATAGGCACACAGTAACTCAGTAACCTTAGTGGGCTCTTGCACCACAAATTTGCTAAGGATACTCACATGATCAAATGCATAGTTTACGGTTCAACAACACATATGCAGACAGACATTCATTTTTATAAAAGTATATATGAATTTTGTTATTTAAATATATTAAATTTTACTTTATTTTCTTATTAATTATGTAATTATAATTCTGTTGACAGTAAAAAATCTGCACCAAACAAAATTCACAAGCATCTCTTGATTTACTTACTTTTTTCTGTTTAAGGGCCCAACACTAAAGAACACTTGCTTCCAAGCACTTTGCATTGGTTATGGGACATGTACACATATTACAACTAATTCCAGCAGCAATAAACAAGCTAATGAATAAATTTTCTGTAGCTGTAACAAAAAAAAAACAAAAAAAAAAAAAAACAATGCTTTCATTGTTATGGGAAAACGCAAAAGAGAGCAAATCAGAGCACGCATATGAAAAATGCTAGAAAGGAAAAGTCTTATGCACATGTCCCGTACCGAGACGCTGCAAAGTATGCTAACGTTTCTTTTGTATTGAATTTCATATTATGATTTGGCAGCTGCAGCAGGAGCAGCAGAAAAAGGAGACAAATGGAAATGAACATTGGCAACATGTTGAGTTGACAGACGAAGAGTGAAATTTCCAAGCAATTGACACCCTTTTTCAAGCTGCCACTTCAAGCTGAAGTCAACCCTCGATTCTGTTGCATAGCTTATAAGGGTAATTTCAATAAATTGAGCCAGCCCCAGCCACCCACAACAAAATTTATGTGTATGTGTGTGTGTACATAAGCAATTTTGCATAACGCGAAATCAGATTATACGTTTTAATATTCGCCTTTTTTTTGCCATTTTGAGTGACGGTTAGTTTGGGGTAAGGGTGGGTTTTTTTTATCAACCCCCTTGGCAAATTTCTCACACTTTGCAATCAATAAGTCGATGGTAAAAATTCATTAACATAAATTTCAGCAACAGACAATTAACAATCGACCTCCAATCATCATCAACAATTGGCATAATCCACTCAACATCGAAACGGACTTTTACGTTTGTGAAATTGCCTCATTTTAAATTGTAAATAAATTTGAATGGCATTAAATGTTATTAAGCGCATATATATATGCATATAAACCATGAAACGCACACACCCTGTCAAATGGCATCAGTCCTGTTAATTGTGCGCTTAATTAAAATTTCATGCAGGTGTAATAAATGATTTTCGCTCCTGACATCTAATTAGATTTCCGTTTTTATGAGCTGATGTCTCATTTGTATCACTCTTCCTCTCCTTGGCCGTTGACTGACATTGTTGTCGATTGTGTCAATTGCCTAAGGCTATAATTATGTGCGCACATTTGAACAATTGAACGTATGAATAACTGAAAAGTCAGTGAATGTTTATTAAAGAACTTAAATTGTGAATCCAATTTATATGCTGAAAATGTTTACTACACAAAACGTAAGTTAAGCACTTATAATTTTTAAATTTAATTGAATTTTATTTACTAGTCCCACTGGTGCAACTTTCCTGGTACAGGTAGCTTTTTTGTTTCACCCTTTTGTTTTTCATTTTCACAAGTTTTATCTGCCTTCGTCTTTTTTCGTTTGGACTGATCTGGCTGAGCAGTCTTGGTAGCAGGCCCTGCAGCAGGTGCCGGCGCAGGTCCTGGAGCGGCTGCTGCTTTGGGTGCCTTCTTGGCAGCTGCAGCCAATTCTTTTTTCTTCTGTTCAACCAAATCAATAGGCGGCTTGACCGCACGTCTTGCATCCCTTAGATAATAATGATTGGCAAAGAGACGCGTTTGAGGACCGTCCGGAACAGATGGTGGACATCTTGGAGTGCGAAGACTTAGATTATCCATAAAGCGATGAGCTGTAACATGTTTCCGTCCCAAAAGAAAGTCGCGAACACGCTTAAGAAAAGGTGCAATGTCACGATGCCTTGGTGGCATTTTCACTAGTTGAGTTACTAAACGATTTTTGATATTTAAAAAAAAAATGTGTGTAATAATAATTTTCGTGGAAATCTCACTCAAACTTAATAAGACAATAAAATGAATACTAGATTTTTTGATCACGCACAAAAAACACAGAACAGCGGCTGGGTTATTCAATTGTATCATTTTGCTTCCGCGTTGAGGCAATTCAATAAGCGTCAATTGCATTTGAAGCAATGAGCTGTCAATCAATTGCGCAACAAATCTGCGAGCCGCATCAATGAATTTTAATATTGAGATAAACAAAAGGCACTCAACGGAAATCCAAGGGGATATGCCAAAGAAATAGAGAGTGTGAAATGCCAACTTGACCAGATATGAGATGATATAATGACATATTCGCAAGCAGGCTCAATTGGAATCAATAAAAACACTTGAATTTCCGATGCCAATCAGTGAGTGCAAAATGAAGACAGCCACAGCGCAACTGACAGACGCACGCGTCAGGCTTTACTGTACTTTAGTATGGCACGTCTTTGACGCCCTCGCATTGCGTAAGCTGTCAGCTTTGACAGCCAGCCCCTTGGCCGGAAGTTGCTGTTGAGAGTGAGTGAGGCGCAAGAATGAACGTGTGAGATGTTTATCATATGGCGCCAGATCCTTTGGAACACTGCTCACATTTCATCAGATAAGCAGCTTGTCGAGATTTACGAAATCGAGCTGATTATGTCTTTCTGACACAAAGCAAGTCGCGTGTCAAAGGGTGGCCCAAAACAAATCCTGCCTGTCTGAATGCTGCCTGTTTGTCTGTTTACCTTTTGGCTTTTCAATAGCCCCGAGCAAGTAGCACTGAGATACTTACAACGGGGGCTGGGGGTTGTTTTAATCAGCGCTGAGCTGTGGTAGTACAACATGCATTGGGAAATGCATAAATCAGCTTGACTCCTCTCAATTTGATTCTAATTTACGGCGCACGTTGCTGCTCTCTTATCATCAGCGATAAGCAAACGGACTTAAATATCAGGTTAACAACGTTAATATTTTTCATAGCTCGAACAATCGGAAATTGATTTTCATGAGAAAAAAAACTGGCTTTGCAAAAAAGAAATGTACAGAAAATATCCCTTGATGTGGGAGGTGTTCATAAGAAGAAAACTCGTTTAATGGCAAAAGCGATTGACTTTGCTGATATATGTATTCATTCGTTCAAATAAATGCATTCATTTTGCTGACCAAATCAATTTTTGAATAAAACTTCATAAGGCACATTCATTAGATATAATTTCTTTAGGCTTTTTTTCTCGCTTAATTCGCTCAATGCTTATTAGTAAAAAAATATTGTTGCACCAATATTGTTAGATAATATGAATGGCCAATAATCAAACATAAATGACCATGCATCATAAAAATATATTTTCCAATACCAGGCCAAACATGTTCCTTACCCGACAACCATTCAGCTACAGATTCTTATCAATAATACATAATTTAAGAGTTCAGATATTTATTTTATGACAATTGAATTCTGTATTGAGCCCCATTTGACAATTCTCTTGAAACTAAAAACCTCCCCTCCAGCAAGCCGACACAGAATCATCTTTCAATATTTTTCTAAGCTGCTACCCAACATTTGATGTTGCCACAAAGCATCATATTGCGGAATATAAGTCAATGGAAAAAAACGAGACCCACAGCTATGAATTAATTAATATCAATTTTTAAAACTGAACAAGCCGGAAAATGCCTTGGTGGTGAAAACTGAACTGATTTTTTTGGCTGTTGTTATTTTTGTAAGCTGTGGAAAATGACACGCACTGAAATGACATTCGATGTACTACTGTCGTGCCCTTGGGAAGGGATGAGGGGTAAGGGATGATGGGTGTGTATAGTTCGCGGAATGGTGGTTGCGGTGTTGGTTAGGATTTGGATTTTGGTGCCACACATGTGGTTGATGTGTTCTCGCCTTCTGATTGAACTAATTGACACATGCCCAATATCGATTCGGGAATTTGGGTAATATGAGAGCAGAGAAACGCTATGTGCCTTTAAAAAAAGAAAGAAAAAAAAGAAGTACCCGAGAAATTCTCTGAGCTTGAGTGTAATGCGATATGTCAGCAGTGTTGAGAGAGAGTTAACAGCACAATTTAAAGAAGCAAAAATGAACTTTTGTGTGCGAAAAGTAAAAGTAGCGAAGGTCAACATCATCAAAATGTCTGGCTAAACTTGCGGGCAGGACAAACAAACAAGCACACACATGCTGTCAAAAGCCACATGCCCCTGCAGCTGGCCAAGGAGCAGTGCCTGCCAGCTGCTGGTAACCGAAGGCCAAAAGGAGCTGCTTCTTTTCCTTCTCCTTTGTCTTCGTTTTGTCTCGTTGTG
The DNA here is from genome assembly GCA_030179655.1 of Scaptomyza flava. NCBI lineage: Eukaryota > Metazoa > Arthropoda > Insecta > Diptera > Drosophilidae > Scaptomyza > Scaptomyza flava. The sequence goes on from JARNME010000404.1 coordinate 19,165,060, forward strand.
AAAATGATAATGTTAAAGTTTTACAACTTAAGTCGTCAAAGTCAAACACACTCTTGGGAAATTACAAACACATTCGTGACAAGGATGTGAGGATGCCACACTCTCTCCTTCTTTCCACTATTGTCTTACGTTGCATTGGTTGGTCAAGAGCGAGTGTGGGTGAGGTTGAAGCTGAGGGCGACTTCAACCTTTGTCTTAGGTGATGAAATACACTCGCCGTAAGTTTTACCTGCTCAAATCTTAAGCTCACTATCCGTTTTGCTTGTTGTTCTTCTGTACTCTTTTATGCTTTAACAGCGCTTCGGGGTGGTATTAGTGTAAAGCTCGCCCAGGCGCCACTTTCGTTTGGCTCAACTTTGAGATACTGTAGCAAGAACAACATTGGTGCTTCTGCTGGCCCGCTTGTTCGCCTCGGCCATTAGCATAAATAAACGCTCTAAGTACGCCCCATAAAGGTGTAAATGCTTCGTATTATTAGCCAAGCCATAGCTAAGTTAAGCCAGAGAGGGAGCAAGGCAAAGAAAGTGTCTGGGCCATGGCCAATGACAAGAGTCTGGGTAACCACCAACGTTCACAGTCAGGGGACTTTTGCTAGCGCTAAAATTTTATGCTGCTTAAACACATAAAATTTGCTCTCAAGTATTTCATAAAATTTTGTTGTTACTCATCAAAATGAGTTGCATACCGGGGATGGACCTGACTTTTGTTGTCTCATCAAATTAAATTTTATTAAATGACTACCAACTTTTTGCTACTTAGCTGTAGCAGTGAAATTATCGGACCTAAGGTGGGTGGATTTAATAAAGTGAACTGACAAAGAGAAACATTTTTAATACCCTTGCTGCACAATTGGGTCAGCTTTAAGCAACAAGCTTGTGTGGTATTTTATATAACTTGCTATTGCATTGTTGACCTGTTTATTTGAAGGAGAATAATCATATTTTGATAAGAATTCAGAAATATCTGCAACTAAAAATAATAAACTGCTTGAAAAAACATAAAAAATACTTTGTTTTGTTTTTATTTTTCAATTTTTAACAGTAAAATATATGATATTCACTAAATAGAAAAGATAAGACAATATTGTTTAAGGACTTTGTTAAAAAGTATCTTAAAATTTTATTAAATTTGTACTTATAAATTCATATATCTATAACTTTTCTTTATAATTTACTCTTCAATTAATCATTAATATTGACTTTAAAAATTGTTTTCCAACTAAATTTTGTAGCTTTAATAATGAACATTTTTTTAAGTTGGCGTGTTGTTTGAATTATATTATATACATTAAAATTTCCAAATAATAATTTTAGAACGCATACATTATAGTAATATATGGATAATAGATACATATTTGGGTAACACCTTCCTTTAAGGTCCTACATTTTCAAACTTTCTGAAACAACAGCAAGCAATTGAAATTTTGGGTAAAAAATATCAGGCAAAACACTTTCAGACACCGGCAATAAACACGCTGCGGATACCTATCAAACACCTACTACTGGCGGCAATCAGAGGAAAGCTTGAAGAAAAATAATAATAATAACCTCATTAAAATGCGCAAACGTTCTGTTTATGCATCGAAATTGCGCTTCGAGTTTCTTTTGCTCCATTCAATGGACGAGCTCTTTTCATTCATACATTTTGGGTGCTAAATGCGCAGCCTTTATTCATTTCATGGCCACGTTTATTGTTTTTTCCTAAGTCATTTTCGGCATCTTATCAATTTGACTCAGGGGCACAGGCGCCAGCTGCTTGCTCTCGTTCTTCGTTTGGTCCACCTCCTCGATTTCATTCTCATTCTTGTTCTGGTGCCTGGCAATAAAAGAGTAACCATTGTTTCTGTTCGCTTGTCATTGATAATGAAGACACCAGGCAAGACATTGTGTTTGGGGAAACGCCTTTACCGTTGGGGGGCACTTCAACTGGCTTCCGTGAAACGTGACTCTCTTATCAATGCGACTTACTTATTTCCAGCACTGACTCAGGCAGCTGCTTTGCCTCGCCTTGACTGTTTTCTTGGGCGCTATCGCAGCGGCAATTAAAATTTGTAGCTATTGGTAAATGGCGTCTAGTACAATGGGGAATTGTTTAAATTCGATATTGATTGCGCATCGTTTGCAAATCATTTCTCAATTGCATAAAGAATGTGGAATGGCTTTAGGGCAACTACTTCCGTCCACCCATTTTCTCTATGCTTCCTCCCTTCACATCTCCCATAGCCATTTTGCTGCCCCATTTTTCACTCTGACAGTGCAATGGGCGTTAATTGCGTGGGCTTGATTCAGGCTCAGGTTAAGATAAGCGCGCGTGATTTTTCTACGAATTCTGCACCCAGCGGGCACAAAACGCACAGCCAAAACCTACAATCATATTAAGAGGGTTGCACAAGAATTTTGACTTGTGGTACGAGTTTTTTGTGTTTGGGGCGTGCCGCTGGCCCAGCGATAAGAGCATTGAAAAATGGCAGAAGAGCAGGAGGTCAAAGTATATGTTTTTTGAATTGGCAAAACGTGCTGCAAATGGCTTAATTATGTCTGAAGAGCCAACTTTGATCTTGACTTTTGTGCGAGGTACCAAACTCAAGCCGTTCAAGGCTCTCTCAAGCTTAAAATCAAGTTACAAGATACAAATCTAAAAATGTGCAACAATTAAAATTTAAAACTTGAATTTTGATTTGTATTTTGGTGCTTTAAAGACAATCTTAACAATAATAATAATTAATTTCTGTCATTTTAAACAAAAAAATTTTGTAAAAAAATGAATTGTTCAAATTTTTGGAACAATAACCTAATGATTAAGTAATACAAAAAAATCTAATACTTACTTAGAAAATTAGAATAATTATGAAAATGAAGATAACTATGCCAAATGTTTATTTTATAAAAGTAAACCAATCATTTGGTATAGAGTTTTTCTTTTGCTTGTTAAGTTATATTTTTGACCATAAATAATTGTTGCCTTTGTGCTATTGCATTGCCATCCCACCCTCAACACATGTTTCCACATTTGTGGGCGTGTGTAAATTGTGCTGGCTGGCAGGCCCACCTGCATTTAAATGCGCATATTTCACAGTAAACATGACTTGACAACATGTCTGCCTTTTTCGCATGGTCTAAATATGTAAACAAATAGTTTCGGCAATTGCCAAGTGGGGCATGTCAGGACCACAGCCGGCAGCAGAACAGACATACAAACAGGTCAGACCCAACACTAGAGCCCCATACCAGCTGGCTGACTGGCTGGCTGCATGTTGTGGCATGCGGTTGTGCAACAACGGCAACAACTTTTGCAACATGCAACCAACGAACCAGACTACGACGACTACTCGACTCGACTCCACTGTTGACTCTGTTTGGCTGGATGGCTAAATAAACGAGGCCTTAAATCGAACTTTGTACACGGCTCGGGTCGTTCCACAATGTTATGGGGTTATTGTAAGGGTCGGGGCATCACCCATACAGTCACAGGTCCTCACAGTCAGAGAGCTAGAGCCAGGCAGGTAGCCAGGCTGCCGTCTCGTTTGAGGTTAACATAATTTAAGCCGCCACCCAAGCGGCTCTAACGACAGCACGATGCTAGAGAGCCAGCCCGTTTAACTGCTTGGCCATTTAACATGTAGCCAACATGCGTGGCAATTTTGTAAATTATAAATTTTCCACCTGCGCAATACGTGCTGCCATTCCGCCAGTTCAGTCCGCCTGGCTATAACGCGCCACCCATCCACATAACTGTTGTTTAAACTGTTAAGCGCACACGCAACAACAACAACAACAACTAGAGGACAAATATCTGACAATTGATCGTTGTTTCCGCTGTTTCTATTGCCTTGGCTTCTTGCCGTCTAGCTAAAAATTAAGTCGACACCGTTTACACACAACAAAAACACACATTCACACACACACACACACACATCCTGGAACATGAGCTGTGTAAATACTACGCATCCGTATTCAAATAGTTTGGCATCACATTTTTCTGTGTACAACAAGGCGTATGATGCATGTTTACGCCTGAAAAGTTATAGGCAAAGTTATAGCAAGAGTAGTTTTGTACTGAAGTTTGAACATTGTTTGAACAAAATCATAAATATAAAAGTTCTTATGTGTTGATTAATGCTGCTGGTATGTGAGTACTTGTTACAGCATTTTTAAAGTGCTTTTTTGAACAAGTTGGTGTTGAAACAAATTGAATTTGTTTCATTGCAATCCCAGCTGCATTCCGTTGCTACTGCACAAAACCAATTTACGCACATTTATTCAAATGTTCAATTTGGAAATAAATTTAGTGAGAACAAGGTCCATCAATAATTCAACTGCAGCACAAACTGACCCGAAGCGAAGAGAAGAGAGGAAGATGAAACTTTCATCGAACCAAACAAAAACGGAAAATGCAAGCAATTTGCGTAAGAGCAAATTAAATATTGTAACTGTAAAATAAATCTGATATGCCATGTATCGAACGAAGCAAAAGTGCGAAGGACAACAGCACAACAGGACAAAAATACAAGAGGACTACAGGACAACAGAGGAATCGACTCGAGGATGCTTGCTTCCGTCTATCGACTGACTGCATAAACAAGACTGCAGAAAAATATAAACAATATGCAAAACATGATGAAGACGTGCTTGCAGGCAGGCTGCAAGACTGAAAGACGGACACGGGTTCTTGAGGCGATTTGTAACATGAATCAAGTATACGAACTGTGGCTTCGCTTTAGCTGCATGGCTAAGTTGAGGTGGCTTTGGTGGCATACGTAACAAGGTCAAACATTTGGAACATGTTGCCATCAATTTAACATCAAATGGCCATAAATCTTTTCGAACATAAAGCGTATTTACCAGCATGATGATACATAAAAAATTATATTCAATGAAAGCTGCTAAATAAATATTTAATATGCATAAGCGAAATAAACAGCAACAACAATCTGCTCGTCAAATATATAAATAAAACAAAAGCCAAACAAATCAAAAAATTCGATGACGGAATCCGGAAAAGCGAAAAAAACTTAACAGACTGACTTTTGTTTCTGTCTTGTCTCGATTGCGACATCAATTTGCATTAAACGAAGGAAAGGCAACGGCAATAAAATTAGACTAAAGATTCACTTTTTCATTTTGTTTGACGTTGCATCAATATCAATCGTAAGTCAACAGGCAGTTATATCTTTCCCAGATAGCTATGCTATGTATATGAATCGAGTTTAAAAGCATTTTTTCTGCTTCCTGCTATTAAGTTTGCGTTCTTTCTGTAGTTTGTTTGTCTTTGGATTCTGTTTGCCTTCGCCGAGACACAAAGACAACGAAGTCAAAGTTAACATATTGTTCTGTGCATGGAATTCATTAAAAGTAGGGAAACATTTATCAAAAAGTGAATGCTGCATAATTTTCAGGAATGTTTTAAGCCTATAATAATATTCCAAATGATTGTAGTTAAGTACAAATTCTCCTTAACAAATAAATGCATCGTATTTATAATGTACAAGGTTGTAAAACTCTTTCAATATCTTCTATGTTACAAATATACAGTTATTTAGTCGATCTTATATTTATTTAAATCTTCACGATTGCGAGCTGATTGGACATATGTAATGAGCTTTAAGCTTGGAAATTTTCCTTCTCGATGTCTCTGTTGAATCTTAACGTTGCTTTTAATTTTTTCTTGATTTCTTTTTGCTTAAAATCACTCTCATTATGCTGTCATAATAAATCACTTGACAGTTGACAGTTTAACATATTATTATGCAATCGAATCCTTAATTATCATTGAAAAATTCAGTTAAACGTACGCAATCGACGCATTTATTTTCGGTCCTGTTTTTTTCCATTATATTTCCACATGTTGCCGTTGCCACTTAAATGCATTCTCGAAAAGAGCCCAACATTTTTGTGGATCCCATCAGCAATCCGCACACTTAAAATATTTGTGCAATCAAAATTAATGCAACTGTCATGTTTTGTTCGACTTCCCCTCAATCGCCCTCGCTTCCCCTCGAAACATTAAATGCAATTACACTTTAGAATTGTAGCCGACCGCATCAGGAAACTGCCTAGCCCCTGCGATCGCCTCGCTCTACCACTGCTCCCACCCTAGTTTCTCACACGTACGTTGCAGTGGCTGAATGCGTGTTTGTTGTTAAATTTAAACAGTAAAACCAAACTCATTACCAACAACAAGCAAGTGTTCAGTACGTCGACGTCGTCAGCGTCGTCGTCAAATTACCAAAATGTCCTTTTGCGTAATTTTGTGGACATTGAAAATCGCTTTGATTGAACCGCATGCCATGCACCAGTCAACAGCAACAACAACAGAAACAACAAGAACAGAGAGTATACACTACAATGGCCGCACATAAAACAAACAGGCCATGTCCTGTAGTGTGTCCTGCTGGCCACATCCAAATCCACTCGCTGCAATTGCGCTCCGCTGCACTTACACGCTTCCCAGCTTCAGTTCGATGTGTAAATTGTCGATGCGAATGCAATGCGAATTGAGTATTTGGGTATTGAAAGCATTCGTGCATTGTGGATTGTGGATTGAGGCTGTGGGGTGAAATTGGTTTTATGTCGCTTGCGCCCGAATAGAGAGACACATTTCACATATGCTCCTGCTAATCTCTGAGTGCTGCGTTGCGATGCGTTGCGTTTGCGATTGTAAAAGAAAAGCGAAAGCAAATTCAGAGCGAAGGACTCGAGGGGTATTAGGAAGGGAGTTTGCCGGCCCAGCAAGTTGACTTTGAAAATCAATTAACAACATCAAACAGACACTGCACTGGATGAGGATGCTGAATGCTGACGTGGACAGCTGTTGGATTTTGGGTTCTGGCACCCATCTTCAATTACCTCATACTTTAAATGCCTCTCCTCACACTTTACCTCCCTCGATGCATCAGAAGTGTGTAAATTGCAACTGTAAATCAAATATGACAACGCAATGGGCGAATGCAAAATTTGCATGTGTGTCAGTCACATTAATTGTCCGCGCCAAGTGGCTTGACAGTGAGGGTGATTGTAAGGGAGGGGTGTATTTTATTGTTGTGTTAATGAGTGTGCACAACGTTGAACCGTGAGCCTAGTCAGTCAGCAAAAGAGATGTAATTCGGAAGGAGCAAGCAGAATATGGTTTGCTGATATGACATAAAAATATGTTGCCAAATGCGAGGGCAAATTTTAATTAATTTTATGATGTAAAATTTACTTAAATGACAATAATTGCATATTAATTGCAAAAATGATAAATAGCTGACAGCAGCCCGAAACTATATTAACCAGCCGAAATACAATCGAAGCGTTTAGCAAAATCAGCCTAACTTCCTTTGTATATTTATGTTTACATATATTTTACCCATATTTATAGTCTACCAGTGAAATAATTACTTTTTGAATAGAGAACACAAAATACTTGTAAAGATTTTTAGGCTTAGGATTTGATTTGTGCCCATCTTTCCTAGTAGCCTATTTCTTTACATGTATCTGTACATCACTTAATTTACCATCTCCCGAAAGGGATTTCCCAAAACTTTCTTCTTGAGCCAAATTGGCACAGCCGATCTCAATTGATGAATAACCATAAATTTTGTGCACCATTTTTATGTATGTATATCGACCAACAGGTTGATCAAAAAACTAAAAACTACTTAATTAAGTATCTTAATCTTACTTAAGAGCCATTATATTTTAAAACTCAAATAGAAGAAGTTCTACTATATCCCTTGTCAGCAGTGCTCTTTGTCTAACTTGAAATCAAGAATTGTTTCATTAGACAACAACACAAAGCAATTCAGTTCAATGACCATTCAGACGTTGTAGCAAAAACCATTCGCAAAACTTTGCTAATTAAAGTAGCAACAACTTAATCAACTCGAAAACGACAACAAACAAGAAACAACCATTCCCATTGCATATCTCCTCAAATTCAGACACACAACCTAATAAAATTATATTTTAACCCCAAAAACAAAAAACTTGCAAACACAGCTGCAGAAATGCTTGGAAATTTATGAGCACGTAGCTGACATAAAATTTGTTGGTTCTGTGATGAAAAGGAGATGTATGAGAACCCCAACGGATTTTGCATGCAGTTTGCAAAAGAGCATGACGTGATAATATACTTAACGGCCTATGGCGCCCCCAACCTAGCCCCCTTTTCAGCATCGTTAGAGCTATAAAACTAGTATCAGTCTCTCTCGTTCTCTGTGTGCTGAAATCAGAGACAGTTAACAAGATGCAAACATCAAATTTTATGATGTCTAGGCCATAATTATGCACGATTTGATCTTTGTGGTTGGGCTGGAGGCCTATAGAGTTGCTTAGACGGTTTTGCCAGCGACAATTTTAATAGGAGTTTTATGTTTAAGGATCTTGAATCTTAGTTTGTGATGAGTGCAGCTCTGCGGCTTGAATATTTATGTTCCCCGCAGCGCAAGTTAATAAAAGTTTATGAAAACGTGCAAGATAATGTGCCAAATACTGCATGTTGAAGCGTTAAATTGATGTTTGTAATTGGAACGAACTATAATTGTAAATGGGGAATATGTAACTAATTTGATCGAAGAATAAGCTGAATTTAATATAGAAAACTGTTGTTAAAGTTAGCTTTCCCATGGTGGACTCTTTGATGTCGGAAAGGAAAAAAAAAAAACAACTGTCGGATAAACAATGTCAGGACCTAAGCAGCTAACTGCAATTAAACGCAAACCGCATTATCTCTATCCTCTTTCTCTCTCTCTCTCTCTCTTTGCTTATCGCACTGTTTATGTGCTTAGCTATCCACTTGGGGGATAGAAGTGGGGGCCATACCAACATGTCTGCGGTATGTGGAAACATTTTCGCCATAAGACCTTTCATTGGTACAATCTTTTCTGGCCGGCTAGACGCCATTAGACCAAAAGCAGCAGCACAAAGAGCTAAGCGTCGAGCTGTCGACTATTTTGTGGTGATAACTGGGAATTAATTAAACTCCGCGCCAAATTAAATTAAAATAAAACCACAAACGGCTTTCAAGTGGGCAAAAGTTAAAGACTCTAATCGAGTTAGATTTTGACATATTCAGATATGAAACCCTTAAGGAACTTTAAAAACAACCCTAGCGTTTTTGTATCTCTATGGTTTTGCGTTCCTCCCAACATTTGACGTCTGTTTCCGCTGTTGCGTTTTTATTTTCGTTGTTTGCATTCATCGAGAAAGGCATAACAATAAATGCGCCCAACCAAGTCAAGACTAAACTTAAAAACAAAGCAGCAAAAAACGACTACTTCTCAACGTTGGAACGATGGACGGAAGCTCGAAAAAGAACGAACGAAACGAAACGAAACAATTGCAGTAAATGCAACTAAGTCTGACTGGGACTTTCCACTTCCGCTGTAGCACTAAAAGTTTAAATTCATTTCCGTTCGGGCATAGATTTTTGCGAAAAATTAATTAGAAGTTGCACAAACACGCGAATAGCCCCCGTTATCTTTCAGTTCGATGCCAGAAAAGCATTTGTTTGTTTGTGGCCTTTTGTGCTGGCACTTCCTTTGACTGGACTACCATTTGGACCTTCATACATATTCGAGTTATCCAAGCGGAAATCTTGGCACCATCAGTTGTTGCCCCATTTGGCAAACACTTTGTTCAACATTTAAGCAGAGATCAGTTCTCACTTCTTAGCGGATAAATGATGACTACAGCAGTTGCTTGCTATGGATTTTTCATAGTGTTTACCAAAAGCTCCTCAAGGCTCTTTAAACGCTAACTCCATTAGACCCAAATGCAGAGGAACTTCTGTCTAAATGTTGCAGTATGTAATTAGTAGCAATTAATTAAGATTAACATTTGATAGTTCCCATTACAAGTGCAATATGTGACGTCTGGCTCTTGGGTCGACGAATAATGTGTCGAGCAGTAGGACTGACAGACAAATTTCACACATAGGTTACCTTGCCAGCTGACAAAGATAAATGGCTAAATTTCAACATTACGTACACGATGCTTAAGTGCAATGGAAACTTTTACTCTACTTTATGTAAAAGAGTAATGTTATAACGGTTTTGATTGTATTTCGTTTCGTTGCAGGCCTTAAGGATCCAAATTTGGATAGGCATACCGGTAAAGGTAAGTTGCATTAAGTTCCCGTAACTCAAGAAAATTAGAAATTACATTGTGACAAAAGATTTTTTTAAAGACAAATATTAGAATTCAATACAATGTTTAAGATTTACATAGATAATTAGTTTAGACATATTTTAAATGAATGAGAGAATTATGTATTTATTATTATACAAACTTAATACAAACTTAAAAACTACCGAGCCATCGAAATTAAAATTTCGTTGAACACACTTTGTCAAGTTAAATTACTATAAAACAATTAATTAATTTATCCAACAATATTTTAAGATCACTTTAGTTGTTTTCCTCTTCTTATTAATTTAGTTAGACCAGTTGAATTTAAGAATTTATTAAGGTTCTTCTCAAACGCAAATTGTAGAAATAATTGCAAACCAAATTTTGCTTTTGCTCGGGACAAAGTCAAAAGGCACCACAACAAGCTTAACCCAAGCATAACCCAAGCACACACACACAACCAAACCACAATAACTATAAATTCACCGGCTTCCCTCGGCAACCGCATGGAGGCTAAACCCTCAACACTTTTCTCCCACTTTAGCTAAGACATAAACCAGGCAGCCTCTTTAAAACGCAATCAAGCTGAAAATTAATTAAAATTTTAAGCGGGATATGAAAGTAATGTGCAGGCCAAAAGAAATTATACTGCAAAAACACACACAAAACCTTACTACTACACCTCAACGAAAAATCTCCCACTTCAAACAGCGTTTAAATTAAAACTCACTTGTTACATTTTTAGAAGCTGACTTCGACTTAAAACATCGTCTTTACCACCTGTTTCCCCTATGCACCCTCTCTCAGTCAATGCTTAAGTTTGTGTCGTTGTCCCAGTTGGAAGTCGTCTCGATTTCATTAAAAATGTTTTTATGCTCACATTATCCTTTTACTTTAGCGTCGACTTCACGTCTCGCTGTTTTAGTGAGCAATTTAATTTGACTATGAAACAGCAGCCGCATCCTTGACACTTTCGCTTTCGCTTACGCCTCACTCCCAACCAACCAAACCCCCCACACACCCTTTGCCAATAGCTTGTTTTAACCAGCTTAAGCTTGTCGTTGACGTCCTTTCGTTGGTTCGTTAGCTGGTTATGCCACGTTTGTTGTTGTTGCTGTGTTAAAGAGCTCATAATTTCACGCTCCACGCACACACGCGTCCCTTTCTCGCCCTGTTGCACCTGTGACTGCCACTCGTTCGTGGCCTTTAACTGAAGATTTCCCATTGAATTTTCACTTATGTGTGCGTGTGCCGAACACAATTTGCACCAACAACTTAACTTGCTTTCAGCTTTGAGCTTTCTACAAACCCAGCCAGCCAGCGATGACATCACTTCAAATCCAATAAACTTAAGTGCGCTTGCCTTCAACGTTTGTCGCTTTCTGCTTAAGATCTGCTCTTGGCCAGCAGGCGAATTTTTTGATAACTTGAATCTGGTGATACGGACTTTGCTAACTGCACGATCTATTGCTGGAAGCTTTAAGATTTTTTATTGATTTTGTACTGCTTTAATGTGCAACTCAAAAATCAGTAGATGTACGTATATGAAGAACGTAATCAGCATTAAAAAGGCTTACCAATGTTTCCAGGGAAGATACTTAGCTTGCAGCATTTTATTTAACAAATTGTAATGCAGTTTCTAGGAATATATTTTCTTTTCAAAATCAACAGAACTCTAACAAAAGATTTCGAAAATTTCTTTTTCGAGTAAGAAGCTTAGTCACAAACTACAAAACATTTTGTAAAATTTAATTAAATGTATCTAAATTTCTTTACTTTTTTTGTCTCAAATGTTGCTCTAATTTTCCCCTATTGAATGTTTCAATGAAAATTTTGATTTAATTTACTCCAGACAAGTTCACTCGCTGGCAAGTCCAAGAAAAACATCAGCAAAATATTTATGCAAGTCAAAATTAGCATTTCCTACTCGTTTGTATGCACGTGTGCATAAAGAGATACATACTCATATGTGTGTGTATTTATGGGCTTTTAAATGGATTGGTCTGTCCAGGGCTAATGTGATGAATGGCTGTGTCATTGCACACTCGCAAAAAGAGCCATAAAAAATGCGATAGACTTGTAATTATTCAGTAGTGAATTCATGGCCTTCTTCACCTACCGAAGAACCTTTGCTTGCATATCATAAGAAGAAAAGAAAAACTCATCTGCTAGTCGCACAGAGTATAGTATACTCACTCTCCAACACTTGGTTATAGCACTTTAATCTCATAAATCAAAAGCTAACAAACACACACACGTTAAGAAAGTCATGCAGACAGACCAGCAACAGGATGGTAGTATGGCAGTAGCAGCCTGGTAGGATAACTGGCAGACTGGTGGGAGACCGCACACACATATCATAACATTTAACATATTTCACTTAGGCAAACATTTAATCCGGCAACTTGTCTGGTTCCTTGCCACCCTTGGTATCCAAGTATCTTCTACCTGCAGACGTTGCAGAAAAAAAATAAGAAAAAAACATTTTCATTTCCGCTAGCGTTTTTATTTTTACTTCTTATTACCACGTTATCAAATAATGAATATCAAATGTAATGCTTATCATTTATTTGCCAAGGCAAATGGATTCGATGGCAAGAGCAACTTCTTTTGTGGCGCGAGCTGACCCAGCTCCACAGCCGCAAAACCAGGTTGGCAACATATTATAATATTTACTTAATTTTCATTTCTAATTTTTCCTGGTGGCATGAGGCATATGAAATTGCTACCAGACCTTGGCCATGGACAGACAGGCAAGCAAAAGCAAAGGAAAAAAAATGTCTGCATAATAAGCGAAGCTCATAGCGAAAGTTGTTGTGGATAAAAGTCAATTGGGGTGTACGAGAGTATTGGCTGCAGTTGGTGTGAGGTTGATTCTTGCAGGTGGCTTAAGCTTGGCATCTAAAGCGATAAGCACATTATTTGAATTTTTAATAAAATGAAATGCGAATCCCTACAAGTTTTATTTCGCTATTCCGCTCCGCTCCTCTCCTCCTATTCTTTGATTCATTTCCCACTTGTACAGATGCAGTGTGCACCGAAAAAAACCCAAAAAAAGAAGAAAATTATTCAAATTCGGTTCTAGTAGTCGCCGCCATTTTGTTGTCACTTCACAGCTTTCCCAGCAGCTGGCACATCTCATCTAAGCTAATCTTTTGGTCAGCCAACACTGACACCCACCCAATACCGTTGCCATTCCCCGACAGTTGCCATGTTGTCTATTCGCCTTTTTTAAAATTCCAATTTGAATGCTTCGTGGTTTTTGTTAGCTGGGGGTGACTGTCCCTACGATTCAGTGATTCTCCAACTAATATTATTTTATTCATGCCATCTCTCACTTATTTGTCTTCTTTTCGCACTGCTGCCATTTTCGTTGTCGTCGTTTGTACTTGAAAAATCGTAATTAGAATTGGTAATGTATTCAAATTAACTTTCATTTCCGTTCGTTTGTTTTGTTCTTCATCAAGATATTTGCGCATTTCGTGTGGATGGACAATTTCCACTTGCCTTTCAATTGAAAGCTTTAACTTGACAATTGAGCGATAAGAAAGAAGTGATTTAATCTCTCTATATTGATTAATCGCCAGGTAGATAAATAAACTTAGCTCATGTGATAACAAATAAAAATTGATTCTTTTTGGTCTGAACTTAGGAGCCCAAAATGATCTATTGCAGTGCAAAAAGTATTACTCGACCCATCTAACACATACTTTTGCTTCCCATATTTCAAAATCTTTGTTTGCCTTAGCTGGCGGAAGAAAAGTTTTTGTTCGAACCAAAAACTAACTCAACGTGCGGCGGCACTGTAAACGGTTCAAAAACCAAAAACGAAGACAATGGAGGAACAAAAAGAAACAAACAGCAAGAAACTGAAGTTTTGCAGGCGAAACAGTAAAGAATTCAGCTAATAAAAATCAGGCACTCAAGTGCGAAAAAATCGCGAAAAGCATCATCAAATAATGTGCCACTCAAGCCGAATGCCAAGCGTGTCCAGAACCCAGCTGCAGCCCTGCTCCAATCCCAACCAAAGACAAATAGAAAACAAAAGTAAAATCTACAAAAAAAAAGAATGAAACAAAATAAAAAAAACTATGCTCCGCGCAGTTGGTTGAAAACTTGTGCGCCGCCAAACCGAAACCCCAAAATAATACAAAATTGACAAGGAATGCAGCCACACACACACACACCCACCCCATCGCCTCATCCCCATCCCTTCGGCTATACGTCATCATGGAAAACTTCGATGGGTTTACCATAGCACTGAAGCGGCTTCTGTTTCCATTTTTGGGGGAATCGGATGCGTTGGCCACATATTTCCTGTTGCCACGAAGCGTGCTAGGTATTTTTGCCCAGTTAGTGCACGCGTGTGTGCAAGATTGCGTGAGTGTATATGTGTGTGTTTGTGTGGGTGTGCGTAGCGGAAAAGCAATTTTCCTTTGTGTCGTGCTCAGGTTTCAGCTCGGATTGTTTTTTGGCCGTCGCGTCGTCCTTGTCGTTGTCGTCTACGTTTTCCGCTAGAGTTTTTCCTACTACGCGCTGCATTGAGCTGGCAAATTTGTTGCAACAGAAATAAACACTTTATTAAATGCATTGGAATAAACGCGCTACCGAAATAGACTCCCTTTCTCTCTATTCTGTATTTGTCTTTCAAGAAAAGCACTTTTACTCACATATGTGGATAAGCTGTAGGGATAAAAGTAGGAAAAAACTAGTTGGCAAACACTTGGGTGCAAAGTGAATTTGGTGTTAAGCTCAAATAAAAGATTCGTCTGTGCTTTGAAGTGGATTTAAGGTGCGATTTTGGGATAGTAAAAAGAAAGATCTATTGCTCGTTCTTAAATTAAAATATACTAATTTAATTTGCAATTGTTCCCGCTAGTCCAATAACAAAGTTAAATAGTTATAATATTGTTTATGAATAAAATTGGTGAAATTTTTAATTTCTGAATTTATTTTAAAATTCGTATAATGTTCAAACAAAATTGAGATCTATCTAGTATATTTTTCGTGCTTACTTTTGTAATTGAAAAATTTATTAGAGCTATGAATAATGTTAGTAGAACATCAATTTAATCATTTCATCATCACAGCGCGAGTATACAAATTATGATTTAAGTATTTATTTATTTTTTTGCATTTAGCTTTTATCTAAAGCGCCAACCTAGCTGATCCCGCACACACACACACACGCACACACACATAATCGAAGGCAGAAATCGAATTATGCTAGAATTGAGATTGATTTTTTATTCAATTTTAATGCGACAAACGAAGGCAGATAAACAGACACCGACACCAACAGCAGAATCAGCTTTCTTTCACACATACATACATGATTTTTGCCTGACTCCTGGCCGTGGGCTCATGGCATTAGATTGCTTCATGGGCCCAATACCATATACTCTACTAAGACCACCACAGTTACAGGGTGCTTTAGTTCAGCATTGAACACGTGGCTGGGTAGAAATTATAATAAGGATGAGAAGAACATGGGGTAGTGCAACTGGATTAGGTCGCTAGATGGCTGACTGTCGTCATCTTCATCGGCATCATCCTTATGGGCAACTTTTTGAATATTACAACATAAATCGATTAGCTTTCAGCAGTCTGCCACACATGTGAATATGCGTTTACATCTCTCGCTCTATCTCACTCTTTTACTCTCTCTCTCTCTCTCTCTCTCTCTCTCCTCTCTCTCTCTCTCTCTATCTTTTCTGTCTGTGTTGTCACTGATTGACACTTGAAGTAAAATTTTTTGCTCATCACAGTTTGCTGTTTGCTGTTTCGTCCATTGATATGCGTCGTCTGCTTGACTTGACTACAACGATGGCTCTGGGATTTCATCTTCAGTTACGTTTTTGGTTTGCTCTTCAAGCGAACTCGTTTCGGCAGTGTATACAAATATTCTTCTTCTCACTCACTATCTCTGTTAGATGCACATACATATACATATACATATACATATGAAATCTAAAGGCAGCTCTTCATCAACATTCTGGCAAATTGGCTTTCAGTTGTTGCCCTCGGCTTGGGCTTTCTCTCCGTCCATGTTATTGGCAACAACGTCTATTTCTAGCATAGATTGAAAGGAAATTAAACATTGATTTCAGTTGGAGAGCAGACAAAAATTGTTATGTGTTAATTGTTTTTTACTAAGTATGAATGGATAAGAAATTAAGTATTGATTGCCAATGTCAGTGGGACAGTAGATAAACTACATCTTGTAAAACAATACTTGATTTGATCGTATTTCAAAGAATAATTAGTTTTTAATTTTTATAAAATAGATGAAATTTTTACTCTAAAAGATATTTTTATATTTGTTATATATTATTATATTAATATAAAAATAAAATAAACTAAAAACAACAAATGAAAAATATATTAAATATAAATGATTATCCCTCAGAACTTAACTTACAAAAGTTTCAAAAAAGTGAGTTCAACACACATTTGCTATTTGCTTTGTAGATTATTCTATTTCCTGTAGACTTAGAAATTACATTTCGATTTAGATCACTTCAGATTGTCATTATCAACAACAACAGAGCAGCAGCGGTAGCAAACTTCTCATCATCAGCATCATTAAATGAAGCTCTTTGCAATCAAAATCCCACAAGGCCTTCCAAATTCAACCAGTCAACAAATGTACTAAGCAAATATGCGCCCAGAAGGCCTTAACCTCAGTGAAGCCGACAGACAAACTGCAATTAGCGCACACAAAGAGCAAACACGACTATATTTTGTACGTAGGGGAAGCTAAGGGTGGCTTCGCATCAGTTTGATTCGCGCGTACACAATTCCACATCTGTAATTTTACACAAATCAAAAGCAATGCGACGCGAATTCAGAATCGAAAATCTAAAAGGTGCACAAAATCATTGTCTGTGTGTGTGTGCGTGTGCTAGACAGGGGTCTAACACAACATATTTAATAGGATAGAATAGGAAAGGAGTTGGTATATCAATTGTCTTGACAACAGACTTTAAAATCATATTGAGCGATATGCTGTAGCAATTTTTGTACTTTAAAACAAAGGCCGCAGCTCATTCGCCTTTATGGTCCAATTAAGAAGGACTTGCCATATAAAAGATCCATTGCAATTCCGCTTGATTGTTGTGCGAGTGCGCGTCATCCTTTCTGGACAATTTTTCTGTAGTACTAGTTAGTTGTTCTACCTGGTTGAGAATTGAGTTTCATGCTTCGTTGACCAGCAATTTGTTGTCGCAGCAGTTAGCTTTGACTTCATTTTCATTTCCATCTTTGTTTTTATTTTTATTTTCAACTTCCGTTTCCACTTTCGCTTGGCTTATGACTTTAAGCTGCTGCTCACTGCTTTGTTGACATTATTTTTGGACTCATCATGACCAGGATATATATTTATTTGTCCTTTTACTTTCGTTATGCTGCGTGGGAAACTTTCTTAGCATGTCAAGTTCTCATCAACAGCAAGCATCCTTCTCGATCGACCTGCTTGTCCTCCGGCTGGTCGTAATTATCACGCTAATGAATCAAGTGTACTCGCTTGTAACTAATTGATATGAGAAAGTGACATGGCTTTTTTTTTTGCTACCAGGGGGTTGAAGCTGATAAGCTACCAGGCCAAAGTAGAGAAAAGTCTTCTTGATTGTGCAGTTTTTGTTATTTTTTTTCAAAGGCCGCGTGCGTGTGTATTGGTCCGTGTGTATATCTGTGGTTTCCTATGCTAATTTGCATGTGAACCATTTCGATTAAAAAACTGCTATCCATATCGCAGCAAATGGCACAATATCAATATTTATGCAGCTAATCAACAGTAAAACCAAAAGTCGACTTAGAAAATTAAAAAAACAAAAACCTTCAACAAACCCAACTCCATCCCAATCAAAGAGTATTCTTAGAGGGTTGCAAAAAGAAAACTTCATTAGAAATAAAATAAGTTCGAAATTTGCTTAGCGCTTCTGACATTTTCATGGCAATTGTCTTTAAACTTTTTTGTACTTGCGTAAACTTTGTCTAAATGAATTTTCACGATTTTGCTGCTGTTGCCGGTTTTGCTTTTGAAGCGTTTCTCACTTATTTTTTGGGGAGCTTTATTTTTATTTCTTGTAGCACAAATTTTTTGGCATATGGCCCTGGGGAGTTGAGAGCTTGTTAAGCGACTTTCTTTCAGGTGTTGGCGATGATGATGATGATGATGATGATGAGTTTGTCCTCTTGCTCTCGGTTTGCTGATGACCTTAGCTCCCTGGAGTATTTTGTCAGTAATAAATGTGATTGTTTTCGCCAAAAGGCACAACACACTGAAAGCACAGCATTATATATATATGTATTTATGTTATTTAGCATAAACAACTTTGCTTAAATTGCACAAACTTTGCATAAGCCAGGCAGGCGATCTGTGCACTGCGGCAATCAATTTCAATTTTAAGCCCTTTACAGCAAAGACAGCGTTTTTAATTAATCGTCGGATTACCAGGAGCTGCCCATGGGCGAAAGAGAACGTGGATGTGGTCCTTGACAGCGGTTTATGCCATACACTCCAGCTGTCCATTTTTTTTTTGCTGGTTTTCATTATCTGTGCGATTTATTCTATTTTTGTCGCACAACTCAACTAAACGAGCGACAAATTGCCAAATCCTGTGGCTGTAAAGAGGACCACGATGATGAACTTTTATTGTTCCTGGCCGCGCTTAATCCTTTCACGCTTTGTGTCATCAATGCGACGTAGCCCTGGATCCGGCGAACTTCTCTGATGGATTTTCAAAAACCCAACTCTTCAACGTACGAATAGTTTGAATCATCGAATCATGCCATATGGCGCCGAGTAGCGATGCCAATGGAACAAAAAATAAGAGTAGAGAGAAATGAAAAAAAGCTGAAATGAAATTGCACTCATTTCGTTTTGCTTGCATTGTGGTTTTGGTATTTAGCTCAGAAAATCTGTTTTGAAAACCAATAAATCTGATTTATTGGCTGACTGCCAGTTATCAACTCGACCCATCTCTCCACATCTGTCTGTACGACTGTAAATTGGGAGTTCTTTCTTAGTTTTTTTGGAATAATATTGTGAACCTTGCTCGAATGCAGTTGAGTGGATGTATGATTGGGTATTACAAGTACCACCTTTATTGTTTTTATTCTTTATTTCAGCTTCTCTTTACAAAGCATTATACATGACCAGAAAGATTAAAAACTCAACAAAGAATACTTTTATTTTTGAGTAAAAGAAATACAATTTGAATGTACAAATGGTTTGTAAAAAATTATTGTAAATAATCGATTAATTGATAGTTTGATATGTTGATGTTGAACGATTATAATCGAAGGTGATTATGTTGATGTTGTTGTTTTTTTAAATATTACATTAACATTTTCGAAAATTTCTTTAACTTAGTTATTAAAATTTATTACAATCTATAATAGGAATTATTTATTTTGAAAAATTCGAATAAACAACGAAAACTGACGTTAAATTGGTATTAATTATTTAGAAATTAATAACAACTATGTAGTACAACTAAATTCAAGGACCTAACCACACATATGTATGTATATAAGCATAGATATACTAACTATAAAAATAAAATTTAAAGAAAAATATTCTTTCTTTGTGCAAAAAAAGTAAATAAATCAAATGTCTATTTATAATTTATGTGAAACCGCAAAAAAATCCCAGCAAAATCATAGCACATCTTGCATTTGTTGTGTATTTTTGCTAATCATCTCCACAAATATCTAAGAATGTTTTGTTTTGCCTGGAGCAATGGCCATTAGCACCACTCCATTCACTGCTATCCCCAATTATCATCAAAGTCCATCAACGATTGCCCAAAAGCAAAAGTCATAAATTACAGAAGGTGCTAAAAACCACACAACACACACACGAACAGATACAAAAACAAAAAGTGTTAAAAATAATGACACATATTTCCCATCATACTAGTCCTTTGGGGCCATCAGTGCAAACGGCACGTAAGTGTGAAGGATGGGCTTGAGTTCGATATGGCCTCTGGTTGGAGTTAGATATGCAGAATGGGGTTAGCTTTGGAGGTTGGTGTCGCTGACCAGCAGTTAACTGAACGACTTCATCATCATCGACAACGACGTTCTCTGCTCATCAGACTCGTTAGAGGCGTAAATCAGCGCTGTGGGCAACGTTTTTGTAACAATCAACACCCAACGCGTTAAACACATACGAAATACAACGATTGCCAGAAGGCAGCAACGTTATGAGAGGGTGCAGGGGGGGATTGGCCATCGCCCGTAGCGTTTTTCGGTTTTTGACCACACAGCCAACTCTATGGCACATCGGGGTGTTGACAATTCAAACGCAATAATTGCGACTGCGAACCGCACGGCGCTCAACGCTCGACGGGATTTGATGCAAAAGGTAGCATGGTGTGTGTGTGCCTTTAACGTAGTCCCTCTGCCATGAAGGACGCGTGTCTCGCCTTTATTTTTTTTTTGTTTCTCTTTTTTTGTGCGCTCGTTATTTCGTGTTTGACACAATGTCAGCTTTGTAATAAGTTTTGCTTTCGCAATACTATTCACACATAAAAATTATATGTATGCGCGAGAAGTAAAACATTTTTGTTAATGGCAGTTGCAGTTTGCTTTGATCTTTCCATCTCTCTCTCTCTCTCTCTCTCTCTCTCTCCCTCTCCCTTTCTTTCTCTCTATTTGCAGGGGGTAGTTTTTGCACCCCGGTAAATGAACGGTTGTGTCGCAGTTTTAATGAACCCTCAAAGTTTTCTTGTTACTGATTTTTGATCCTGTTGCCATTGTGGCCATTGTTCTCGCACTCTCTCTCATCGTTATACATCATTTGCCTTTGAAATCATGCTTTTTTGTTGGGTGTTTATTATTAGCCTGGCAAACACATCCGCACTCACTCACAGCCGGCGATCTCTAACAACCTTCTGGCTTCTGCTTTTTTGTTGTTCACTATTGTTGGATATTTCTCAATGTTGGTTTAATGAGTTGAATATGTCAAATGTCGTCCTTCTTTGCTTCCTGGCTCTGTTCCAATTGTGGTGTGTTTTTCACTTCGTCTGACAAGGGCCAGGCAAATGTAGTCATTAGCATTGGAAATTACGCAAAATATTTACTACAGCAAAGTGAAAATACTTCACATTAAATAAAAATAATTTTACCACACATTGGAATTGACTTAATGCTTGAATACATTTAATTGCTTTTGCTTTTAAATAAAAACAGTAGCAAAAATGATGGGAAATGGAAGCAAAATTAGGGTTAACAAGAGTATTTTTTTGTAGTATGAAAAAACATATTATAATATTTAAGCTAAAAACTTTAATATAGTAATTGTTAAGTGCAAGAAAATAATAATTTTTAGTTAATTTTTACATTGAGAATTATAGTTTTAAATGTTTTTTAGGTTGTATAATAATTTGCTAGTCAATATTTGTGTTGGTATTATATTACATACATAAATTGAATTTTCAAGTTAGATTAAGTTCGATTAAACAGTCGAACTAAAATATAACGATTCTCAAGGGGACAAGATAAAACTTCGATGCGGAGAATATAGCATGAGATTTTGATTTAAATAAATTTCAGGGTTCTGGAAATGATATCTTTCTATGGATAACTTCGTTATATGGAAGTTCGTTACATGCAAGTTCGACTGTAACATTTTACAAAGTAAATACGTAAATCTTTGTACTGTGTAATATCATTCTTTAAATAGCTTTACATAGCTCAATGGCTCTACTCATCACATAATGATACTTTTCATTTAAAGTGCTATCTAATCCCCGTAGTACGAAAGTGTGATAAGGTCATGTGAAAAGATTTCCGTGGAAAGTGCGCTGCTTAGCGAGAAAATTCGCATAAAACGCATTAGCATTGGGATACTTGAACAGATGTCCTGCATTTCAAATTCACAAAACTAAAAGGGAGTTAAAGCAACCAAACAACAACGAATCTACAATAGGGGGGTCCAAAAACTTGACAAGACAAAAGAGGATTGCCGAAGGATTGCCCAGAAACACCTTACATTGCAGCATTTCTAAGCAGACTAGCTGCCAATGACAGTTGGTTCGTTGTTGTTGGTTATTGTCACCCTCTGGACAGAGTAGAAATTCGCACAGCTGAGCGCTGTAGTGGGTTGAATAATTCCATTGAATGTCAACGAATGCAAAGTTCCTCCCCAAAAACCAGCTTACGTTTGAGAGGTGAGAAGAAGTAGAAGAAGAAGAAGATTTTGTATCTGTCGCGTCTCTAATGCATGTTGGCATTTACATAATTCCCCAGACAGTGCCGAGAAGCACTTGACTCGAGGCAAGCACCCAGAACATGATTAGAAGCAACCTAACAAGACCGGCCCGGACCAAATATCAATTACAATCACGCAAACCAAAACACAAAACAACACAATAAAACACAACACGGGAAACCGGCGACCACTTTGGATCAGGATCAGGGACAACAGTAGCGGACAAGCAAATTAATTGAAATCAATGCAAATGCTTCAGCCCTGAAACCCTCAAGGGTTGTATTCGCTTGTTTTTGTTATATTGCTTCGGTTCTGGTATTTCAATTTCTATAGGCAATCGCATTTGTCAGCGGCTTAAATCCGCGCTTTGCAACCCCATCTATCCCTGACTCCCTCTCAGTGCCCATTGTTGTCAAACATGTCAAAGCAATCGCAAACATTTGGGCTGCTTTTAATTTATCAATGCACAAGTTGATTCAGTTCTTTCTTTTTTCTCTAGCTGCCCGCTTGATCTATCGGTTTCATTTCGCGGTTTGCTGAGCACATGCAACATGCAGCAACGGCAATAGCAAAAAGAGATAACACGCCGATAAGCAAGGACAGTGTCGTCGCAGCTCATCCGCCTCTCCAGGCACTCAACGGTCTCTCTTTGTGTGTTTGTGTGTACGTTGATAAGTAACTCATTTGGTCGCTTTGGCTACTTTGACCGGCGGGTTTTTTCTTGCCTTATATAATATCTGCTTTTTTGGTGAATCCGCAGTGGCTTCTTCTGTCGCGTACGAGCCCTAAGGGGCATATTGTTTTTTTACATAGCGTCTCTTCTATAAAAGAACTTTTTAACATATGCCACAAAAGTTGGGTGCTTACATAGAGAATGTTTTCAATGGGAACTCGTATAGAAAGATCTTTTAGTGTGCTTGTTTTTCGTTTATAATGACACGAGAAGATAAAATTTTTTAATATTTTTTGGCTGTTTTTGAAAGCAACTTTGAACTGTTTTCATTATTAGCTCTACGAACCTACAACATACAATCTAGGATAGAGATACATTTTACATAAAAATTATTTAATTTTTTTTATTAATTTACTTCATACTAGCTAGAGTTCTGACGACAAATAAATTTAAGTTATTTTTAATCTTTTGCCTCCACCTCCAGCATAAATTTTTATTTCACTTCTATAATTTTAATGAAAATTTGATGTCCGGTGTGTTACTTATAAATACATGACATTTAAAACATTTAAAGGCAAGCGTCTTTATTGAAACATAAAGTTTCTTAACAATTTGTAGATACAATTTTTATAAGCTGAAATTTTCCCATTGACTTTTTTGTTGTGATATTTCAAATATTTTTAAAGGTCAGTTATTCCGAAACGCTCAATGTCAATCTGCGACACATCAGTGGAAGCCATAAAATCGTTTGGCAACACGCGTCGCGGTTTAAAAACCAATGTCAATAAATTTTCACTAGAACGAATTTATTGGTAAATCCCACCCAAAAAAAAGAGTGAGAAAGCCAGCTTTATGACACAAGCACAAGGCTCATCATGCCGCAACAATTTAACTCGTTGATGTCGCGCAAACTGCCAACGCTTCCCAATCTCAATAAAGAACACATTTCGTTTTGTCGAAACTCCTTTTTTATTTTTTGAGTCCAAGCAAAGGATCGAGTCGAAAATAAAAAGCCCAGGCAATTGCTAAGTGAGCCGCGCGTCGTTTGGCGACAAAATAATGACATGAAATCGTATAATATGTGCGACGACAGAAACGAGAGTCACGAGTAACGCCAAAAGGTTATCTAAGTGTTAGCTCCAACAACAACAACAGCAACAACAATAACAATAACAAAGACAACAACAACATTGAAATGAAAGTCAAGGAAGCGCTTTTCAAATTGCCTGATTTACTAGTCGCTTGGGGGCATCAACGATTTCCCTTATGTATGTATGTTGTATGTGTGAAATAAAAGAAATAAAGTATGCTCCAAGGATACTTTGCCACATGTGGCATGCCAGTAGGGCAACAACTAGCAACAACAACAACGAAATAAAGATAAAAATGCTGGGCAATAAAATTTGCGTAAATAGTCCAATTTGCATTGAATATTGCCTTATTTATAGAACTTTTTTTTTCAACTTTCCCCAAACCCAAAAATGAATCACACTTTGCCTTTTGTTACGCTTTATGTTGCTCTTGTTGTTATTTTTAGTTTGTATATGTGTGGGTATTAGTGAAGTGTAAATTTGGCAATTTTTGTTAAAAGCAAAAAAATATATTTACAAAAAATAGCTCCCAGGCAACAAACACAAAGCAATGTATGGACAAAATGTGCAAACATTTTTCACTTCTGAATTATCAACGGCACATTTTGAAGGGCAAATGGCGCTTATTTTATATGCACAAATGGATTTTGGGTCGTCTCCAAAGATTTCCCGATAAAATTGTTAACTGCGAAATGTGCTCAGTTAGAAAATCATAAAGTAAAGGCAAACAACAATACATATTCCAAGATAATTATGCTTTTATCCACCCTTATTCTATTGGTCATGTTTAACATTTGTTCTATTGTTTTCAATCCAAAAAAAAAAATTAAAACTTTTGCTAGACGAAAGCGCTTCAAACTTCTGACTACAAAGCAGGAATTAAGAATCGATGCTTAAAATGCTGCCAATTAACAAGTTCAAGCGCCTTCCCCACATCACCACAAGAGAATAAAAGGGCGTATAATTTGTGGAATGCCTTTTTTCAACTCACAATCAAGAAGAGTTTCGATGCATATAAATTTAAAATATTTTAGCGATGTTTGCGGCATTTTTGTCTCAACATGCACATTATGTGACAAATGTGTGGGCCAATCAATCGATCGATGACCAACACACACCTACGCCATTCGCCATTTAAATAATGCGATAAAACATTTAAAGTTCAACATTTTAAGTTAAAGCCAAGCTATTGCTTGGAGCAAACAGAACATGCAAAGTACAAGCAACATTTTGTATGGCAATTTAATTTTAAATCAATGTTTGACACACTCCCACAGTCGCACCCACACACAATTAACTGAGTTATTAGCTCGTTATCTTTCTCACCTAATATTTACACAGTTGGTGGCTGAATAGCGATGCAAACATCAACTGCTAACCAGCCAAGCTAAAAAGCCAAGCTAAAAACAAAAGCGACCATGGACAAATGGATAGAGAATGTGTTGCATGGACAAATGGATAGGAGCTGTTGAGAAAGGTGGTCACAGACTGTTGCTGCTTGTTGCTTAATATTCAAACAATGTGTTGATGCTTTCACACCAACAAAACATGCATAATTAATATGCAAAAGTAACAAAAACAACAACAACAACAACAACAGGGCACAACTTTTTGGACGAGCTGGTAAATTGAAAGGGTTAGTAGCACACTTAGCAGGGCGAGGAGGAAGCATCGTTAGACGACATTTTGTTGCTTCATTATTACAGCTTCCGCGTCAACATTATTTCTCCAAAGCAGCAACAACTACACACACTCTACACACTGCTTGTTGTTGCTATTTTTGCCATGCATAATTCATATGTGAACAGCAACAATAGGTGGCAAAGCAAACGAAGCAAAAACATAACCTCAAACCTCATGAAAATGCCACTGAAAATGGTTTAATTGAGGCTCACACAAACCCCAAACTCTTGTTTTTTCCCTCTCTCTATTTCGCTCTCTCTTACTTAAATACATGCTTCATCTCATACAATTCTCGACACATTTGCATATTTCAATGCATGCAATTAAGCGTGCAAGGGGCTTGGGGCTGAGGATGGGGATGGGTGGTAAGGGCGCCTTTTGGTTGCCAACTGTCATGACATGGCGAAAAGTTTAATTTTTTGTTCAAACTTTTTTGACTTCTTTTTTCCACTACCCGCTTTTAAATAAAACCTTAAACTTTTGAGTTGCCTGACGGTTTTTTAAAGTCAAAAGCGTTAAGTTAGCCATTTTCTAAATATTTCAATCTCTCTCTCCCTTTTACAGCAAAATCACGCCATTTTACGGTGAATGGTCTGAGCGCTAATAACACGCTTCAGCAACAGCAGCAACAATATAACCTGCAACAGCAGCAACAACAGCAACAGCAGCAACAGCAGCAGCTGCAGCCAGCGACTGACACACGCAACATCTACAACAATCCCTATAACCCACAACAACAACAGACATTACAACAACAGCCACTCCAACAACAACAACAGCGTACAGCACACATTTTTAAAGCGCTGGCTGGCTCGGCTGCTGTTAGTGGCAACAACAGTTTGAATCATCCATATGACTTTTCCAACTCATCATCATCATCGAATGCAAACAATGAGCAACAAGGATCATCATCATCAGAAGCAGAAAACGCTTTTTTAACTCATAATAACGGTGAGTAAACTTTAGTATATGACTTAATGTAAGAACTAAAGAAAGTTATTTTCTTAATGGGACTGAGCCAGTTAAGATAAAATTTAACTGTGTGATATTTAAAAGACTTACAATTTTGATTAAGCTTAAACAATTCTTAAAATTTACCTTGTTTTATGTTTTTCATACATCAATTTACAGTCGTTAAACTACCATTTACTTCTTAGATATTTTATCCCAACTAACAAAGTCTCCTGTTAGATAGATCTTTGTTGTTCCTTGCTCTGGACGAAAAATTAATTGCAACTTAAGCAATTAAAAACACAACTTCCTTGAGCCTTAAGTAATATTTCCTCTGTCTAGAATAATTTTTATCCTGTGCTTGGCACAACAAATCAAAAAACTTGCTCACCTGCCTTGCTTGGCTGGCAGCTTGCCATAATTTGCACGCAATTTGCATTTCAAGTGGCCAATTCCTCCGATCCCCCAATCTACATTTACCGGATCCAGCAGGAAGCTGCTCTCAATGCTCAAGTTGGCCACTAGCCTTTAACTTAACTTGCCGCTGCCTTCTAATTACAGCACAAAAAGGTGCTTATAGCTCAGACTCAGACTCTGTCTCAGTTCCAGGCGGCTAGCAAAACTTGGCACCCAACGCTGCGGCAGTAAGTGAAATTTATGTGAGTGTTCATAATTTGTAAAAGCAAATGGAAAGGATATGAGCTTGGCGTAAATGAGTGTTGCTACAAATAACAGGCTAAAAACGCTTTGGCAAAAGGTGTGTTTAACTGTGCCTGAGATTTATATAGGTGGCTACTGCAGCTATTTATGGTTGAGTGCAATAATGGATCACATTATTATGATTATTCTTAAAGTATAAAACCTGCAAAATACTGCAACTATTTTTAAAGCAAATAATTATACAACTTGAGAATTCTTTGTATTATTTAAACGCGAATGTCTACTTCCTTCTACCAATATAAATCTTAAGTATGATATCTCATGTTAAAGGTTATATTTTATTTAAGAAAATGCCAGAGCTAAGTTTACTTTTTCTGACTTTGCACATTTCCTTTAGTTTGCTGCACATTATAAACAAATCATTGCTGCTGCTGCTGCTGTTGTGGCAACTATAAAATGTGGCAAAGTGCAATTGCCGCACAGGACAATGATGCAGACAACGGAGGCCAAACACGCCGCCAGTTATGCAATAAAAATCATTAAAAGTATAAAAATAAAAGCGGCAAGTTAACAAGGCGCTTTAGTCCTCGTCCTCATCATTGGCCACGTCCCTGCTTGCCTTTAATGCTGAATGAAGCCATGGAAAAAAATTGAAAATCTTTGCAGGCGGGCAAAAAGAAACTAAACGAGCACCCAGCGCCATAAACTTAAATCACGATTAAAAGTGTGATTATCCTTGTGGCGCTACAAATCGCCGCTGCAGCTGACAGAGAGGCAATAGCAACCCAGACGTAACAACGGCCACAAGAACCCGGACAGGACAACATGGTCCTGTAGCTTGTAGTCTGTTGTTGCAGTTGTCTGATTTTATATCTTTACAACCAGCCGCCGCTGCTTCTGTGGCTGAGTGGAGTCAGAGCAGTCTCAATGCCACCTCAAACCTAAAGTCTACATCCGGAGTCCTTCGGTTAGCTCGGGCCTGTTGTTCTATTCTCTACTGTTTTGTTTCGTTTAGTTTTTTTTCTTTTTCTTGTGTGTGAGCACAGAAGAGCACAGCAGAGGCTCAAGAGTGTTGGCGGATGTGTGGCACGCACGAAGTATCAACAGCCAACTGTGAGACAAATATATTTGTGCATACACACACATATATATACATTTCATCATATACTCTCACAATGCATGTGAGTTGACGACTTGAAAATAGGAAAATTCTTAAGGTTAAAGTTGAATTTAAATAGGAAGATGGCAGCATTTTAGTAGGGTAGCAAAAGAACCTTATTATACCCTTAACCCATAAAATGGGTAAATAAGGGTATAATGGTTTTGTGCAAAAATATGTAACAGGCAGAAGGAAGCATCTCCGGCCCTTCTTGATCAGCATCAACAGCCGAGCCGATATAGCCATGTCCGTTTTTCCGTCCGTTTGTCCGGCTGTTTTAACGCATCAATCTCAGAGACTACAAGAGCTAGAGTCTTCAGATTTTGTATTTAAGTTCTTCTATACCATGAGCAGAACAAGTTTGCTATAAACTATCGATAACTATTCTGGTTTCCGATATACACATGCGATCGATTACAAAAATATGTCAAATTTTGGAAAAAATGGGTAACGATAGAACTTTTCTGAAAATTTCGTCCAAATCGGTTAAGAAACACCGGAGATATCGAATTTAATCGATTGAAGTTAAGTCAGTATACCAAAGTCTTATATGTATTTAATATATTTATTGCAACTGGGTTAAGGGTATCTTCTAGTCGGGCTCTCCCAACTAGAGCCTTCTTACTTGTTTCATTTTATAAAACTAAAAAAATTTTGGCGTAACGATGATGGCGAAGACGATCCTAAAAAAGCACGAATATTATTGATGCTATAAAATGTTTTGCAAGTTAAAAGCTTAGGGCCTGAATATTCTTTAATTTAATACATTATTGGATTATGTCTTTGTGATATTATTATTTTTAAACAAATTATAAATCAAATTTTAGAGTATGTAAAGATATGTTGAAAGCACACCTATTGAACATAATCCCTACTTGATCTTTTGTATAGATACAAATATATTTTTTAAAGCATGTTTTTATGTGCCCTTTTTTAATGTTTTTGTATAACACGTACTCGTAAAATCTTTGTTGAACATTTATGGTAAATTAAATCGATAAATAGTATTGCCAATATTTAAAAATATTAAAATCTTGACAATTCTTCACAGAAAGTTGAAAATCAACATTTATTTCCGATTTCACTTTTATCCTTTTGTCTTTTCCATTTTGAAGCAGTCAAAAGTTGCTCAAAGTTTTGCTAGGGATTCCAAGCGACTTGCAACCCTTTTATTTTATTTTTCCTCACACATTTATTTTGAAATGTCCATCAAAAAACGGACTTAAAATTAAACTACAAATAAACTAGACTTAAATCCTTTTACATTGTCCCTTTTTTGTTTTGTTTTGGATGGTGGGGTCAATAATATGTCATTATTAGCACTCGCATTTTAAACAAGTACAACGAAATCAAAGTCAAGCTCTCTTTCTGTTCCGTGCATATGTCCAGAATGTCCATCAATTGTTTTTGCAAGCCCTAAGCTGTCAATTGTGCTACAGATTTTTGCCAATTTTACAAAACCGAAGCCATCGTTCACTTCGTCCTGCTCGTTCTGCCTCGATTTCAGTGCAAATACAAACAAGCGAATGCAAATAAACAAGGCGTAGAAGGCCTATAAACAAAGGAGCAATCTGTGCTGGGAAGTGGTGGAGGTTGGACCCTCAACCCAACGCTATACGTATAGTATTTTGTGCCGGACGTTCGGCTTATCACAATTCGCCCATCACACAAGCGAATGGATGACCGTCTGTCTGTCTGTGTTTTTAACCCCCTCTATAAACCGATTCTGACATTGGACAATTGACTCTCGTATTTCAGTGATGAACTTAGCTTATGTCAAAATATGCGATAAGTAATCCTTTTTGGCTTCGACAGCTAACGCGCTCCACTTTGTCCATTTTGGGCCTGTCCAATGTGGACCTGTGTAAATATTTTGCTTCTCGTGATAATATCGTCATCGTCGTCGTAGTCGTTGGGGGTAAGTTGATGGCTTTGCCTTTCATTTCTCGTACATTTTGTACATTTGTCACGAAATCTAAAACAAAAAGTTTATTTATGTTTTCCTTTCAATGCTTGCGCTCGTAATGAATTGTGACAGAAGTGAACCTTTTAACAAAGCAAGGGGAAGAAAGCAAAGCAGCAAAGTGGTCAAGGCGTCTTTTGTTTGTCGTTCATTTGCTGCTTGTCGACGCAGGAAATGAATCCAAAATGAGATCTTAGTTTATTTACTATAAATAAAAGTTGGGCATATACAATGTTTGCCGAACAGACATTTCAAAAGAGCTAAGTGTGAGAATAATATTTGCCGTTGATTAAAAAAAATCCATTTCATATCTGAGTTTATAAATAATCTTTTGTAATCTTCCATGTAAAGAATTTCCAATATAACGAATTTTTTAAACAACGAAGTCAGAAACCTGAATCGTGCAATTTGATTCAGTCAAATCCCATTCTATCTAACGAATTTTCTCTATAGCGAAGTTTGACTGTATAATCAATTAATAGGGGCTTATGCTTCATTTTCGTTTACTTATTAAGTAAGATTTCGATCCCTGTATTTTTAGGTACAATTTTTATACAATATTCGATAAAAATTCAAAGAATATTTTAATGTAAAGAGGTCCGCCAGGTTTACACAGAGAAAAAAATGAACAAAAACCAACTTTAATTTAATTCAGATTTAATTTTTTCTTATTTCATACGAAATTTTGATCTAAATTATCGATGAACACCAATTAAACGATCGTACAGTGCAAGTGTTGAATAATTAGTTCTTAAACCAAAATTAAATTTTAAATTAAGAATGTGCGCTTTAAATAATATTTAAAACTCCACATTTAAATCGATAGTTTCAATTTTAAATCAGTACGAATCGATTAGAATTAAAGTTCAAACTTTTATAAATCTAAATTATCTACTTTAATTGAAGAAATCAGAAATTTAAAAGCAAAATTTAATTTAGATTTAAATTGAAAATATGTTTAATGCTTTTAATTTTGAAGCAAGTGCTCCATTAATTGATGATTAAAATTTATAAAGCAGTACGAATCGCTTAAAATTACGCTTACAGAGAGAGAGGTGCGCGCTTATGTGAATATGTATAAAATTAACTGTCTGTAAGACATAGTCGCATCAGCGCAATGCTTAGCATACGCGTGTAATCGTAAGTCTCAGTTCGAGTGCGGCATAGTAATTGCTTTTCGTGATCGTAAGTTTATATTAAATTATACAATGATTATAAAGTATATAAACAATATTTCTCACGATATACATTGAAGGAACTAATAACTATTAACAACCCTACGGTTTGTGTATGGGCTAGTTGCATATATAAAATAGTCCATTGACTAGCTATAAGGACAAGTCAGGACAGTCCAGCGGGTGCGAAATTACATTGGTGGGCCAATGTTTGTTGTTGTTGTGTTCAAGCTAGCCCCGACGTTCCCACGTAGGCTAACTGACCAGTCTGTGTAGTGCAGCGGGGAAACACTTTTTAAAATTATCATTGAGCATTTGTGTAAACTGCCTATACACTGGCCATTCATGATGCTCAAGTGATGCAGACGTGGATGCGGAGCAAAACGTAATTTTACGCATCATGAAAACGAACACAATTTGCGCCTCGTTATGTCGTTGCAGTGGCAAAAAACGACGAGTGAAACTATTTATACATTTCAATTATATACTGCTTATGAATAGTTGCAACACGCATGGCTAAGGCATCTGCTTAGTGACGAGGATTCCAGGTCGAATCCGTCGTACACCATCATATCATATCGGTAAGTTATTGTATCTACTTCTTCTAACACTGCATAATTTAAATTTAAATTACATTAAATAATTTATAACAAAGCTATTTATCGTTATATGATGGCTTCGTGGCATCTTTTACCCAGATACCAAATACTAGTCCATTTGGTCTGTTTTGACTAGTCCTGATGGCCTGTTTATGGCTAGTCTACTGGCCTGTTTATAGACTAGTCCCGTGGCTGCAGAGGCGGCCGATACGTCCACTCCAATGACATCCCGTGTTAATGAATAGGAGAATACATTGAAATGGCATAGGCGTGGGCTAGTAGTAGCCCATGTGGGCTAGTCTAATCACTATGTTTGGCATGTCAACGTGACTGCAGGAAAGATTGCTGTATGTCTATGGCTCGCAAGCAAGTTTATATAATTATAGAATCTTATATATATTGTCAATTAAAACCATGTGTTTAGTACTGATATCGGGATGTAACATTATTCGATTCAAAATTTTTAGTAGTTTAGGCTTCAATGCTACTTTAAAATGAAACTTTGAATCAAAAGTTTCATTGTGAAAACTAAATTTAAGCACTTAAATATAAATTAAAAAATTGTATACCCAAAATTTTAATTTTAAAATTTTAATTTAAAATTCCACTTTTAGAATTTAAAATTATATGTGTAGACCGAAAATCGTTCCGAAAAATTTTAGAATCTAAGTGTAAATTATGCGATTTAAAATTTTTTTCTGTGTGTAGTTATGATGTAAGAAAATAAAAAGTTTACTTTCAGCTTTTCTAGTTTAGCAGATACAGGGTGATGCAATTGAACAGAGAATAATTTCGCAACAAAAAATTTAAGGAATCCTTAAATTACGTTTTTCCTTAAAGTGACTTATATCACGATTAAAGGACATATCGTTTCAAAATGTCTATTTTCTTTCTCTTTCTTAGTTTCTGTTAACCTATAACATGTGTTTCTTCTTTCGTTCTATTATTCTCTTTTAATTTAATTGAAATTAATAACAAAGTTTTAAGCAGCTATGTTAGTACTTATCTAATACAAGTTAACACCGGCAAAAAATGTATTATTTGTATAAATATTATTAATCATTAAATGCCCAAATAAACTTTGTTATCCCCTATGTGATTGCAACAATTTCATGTTTCCGCTTTTAGACACATTTACATCCTTCCTCCACACCACTTCAATCCAAAAGCAGAGCAGGACATCTATCTATCTATTTGACCTGGTCTATTGGTATCAGGGCTATCAGCCCCGTCATGACATCAACCTTAGTCCAACCCTTAGAGGTATCCCCCCTTCAATTTTACGCCAAGATTCTCAATTAGGATAATCTTCGAATGACTACGCAAATATTGGCAAAATTCGTAAATTCGCAACGGACATTTTCACCCAGACTAGGATTCGGTCAAATGCATTCGACACGACAATGAAGAAGCAGAAGATGAAGTCACTGCATTGCATGGTCCTGATTCTATCCAGTGTGTCCCCGATTCCCAATTTCCACCCGTCTAACATCGACCTCTGTTTATTTTGTCTTGTAACTGTTATTGTTGTTTTGCTCGTATTGGTAGAAGAGGCTCGCTTCTCGGTTTTCGAGTTTTTGCAGGCAAATAAAATGTTCAGGCATTGTCAGATGAAATGCGTCTCTTGGGGGCCTGGCTATCCAGCATGATTGGGCGAGTTTTGCAACGAAAGGGGGAGTGATTGTGGATGGGTGGGGAGGTGGATTGGAGGATGAGTGAGTTTATGTTGGGGGTTGACTGCCCTCTATTATTTGCACATAAAAATAAATTCCAAGACTTTATTATGCCCCATGTACTTGTCATTGTCGACGTCGATATGTGTGTGCAATGGACTGTGCTCTTTTAGAGGGCGGAGAAAAGGAGAACACCGTATAACCTGCTATTGCAATTGCTCTTGTTATTGTTTTTGTTGTTGTGGGGAGTGTAATGCAGCTGCGAGAGGGCGCGTTTTGCATTTATTTGTACAGTACAGACTTTTGTGTTTAATTTTTTGCAAATGTTCAATTGAATAACATTCGAACGCTTCATTGAGTACCATTGATTTTCCACATACATCTGTACATAAGCAATGACTTTTATTTGGTTAGGTTTAAAGGGAAAATCATTGCAGTTGCGCAAAACTTTAATTGAGTTATTTTACTGTGATACTTAAGTAGACTTTTTGCTTGGCAAAGCGAAAAAACAAAGTTTATTGAAGCAAAACCCAAAGAACGCCTATTCCCGTGCACTCACTTATTGGCACAAACAAAATTACAGTAAAAAGAAATCATTGCAAAAAAACTGCCGCCAAAAGGGCGGTTTGGTAGCAAAGTTTTATTCGCGCTCTAGAAAAACAAGTTAGATACGAGTCAGTAAGCCAAAGATGCTTATTGATAAGCTCAACGAAAAACGTACAAAGTGCAAGCTTTTGCGCCTAAGTGTCTGCCTTAAATTTTGTAAACTCCTAATGCAGCTGTAATTTCAAGTTGAATAGAGCAAATGAAAGCACAAAGGCGACTCAGCCAAACTCATCTCGAATTCACATGAATACATTCAGGCTCTTGAGCATCCAAATGCACTTGAGCATGCCTTTTGGCCGCTGTCAAGTGGGAAATTGTGGTCAGGCCATTATAACTTATATAACTTCAAGCCAGAGGCTCGGTCAACTTGTCCACTTGTCTGCTTGTCGCTCAAGTGGCGGTTAGGACAACAAAAATTTGTAGCTGTGCCATTTTGCAAATGAAATTCAAACTGACATCGTATCAATTTAAATCAAATGAAGTGCACTTTTTGGTTCAACCCGACTGCGCTCGAAAATACTGTTCAAAATATACTATATTGAGAGCACCGAGAGTTCAGTTCAGTTCAGTTCAGTTCAGGCTGGAAAGCAATCGAGCGTATCCTTTAAGTGCTGCAGCCCCAAAAAAGTGGCATCAACTTTTAGCATAGTTTTGTGTGCGGCATAGTTACGCCCACGTTCACATTTAAGTTGCAGTTGACATAGTTTCTAGTTTGGCTCCTCAACTATCCCTTCTTTAACCTGGCACGTGCGAATGCCAGTTGTAGTTAGTGTTGAAGTTCGGACTGGTGAAATTTTTTGGCTCTGGCTTGAGCTTTGTTGAGCTCATTACGTGGCCGGCAGCTTAAATGATGTGACAAGTTGTTGACCAAATTAGAATTTCAGCTACAAAAAAGGGGCACAAAAGTATGTAAGAGTAAAATGCGGAATGCGCCTAGGTGGTAAAGAGTATGGGGGGTGTAGTGTAAAAACGAGCTGGACACCTGACCAATTTACTGCCAAGGGTCGGGAAAACGGTGCCAGAGCAATTTAATGAGCTGCCATTTATATAAAAAGCAGCAAAGTGGCCAAAAGGTAGCCAAATATTTAGCAACATTGTGGAGGGCTAAACACTCTCACAGACACACGGGAAGAGTGGGAGTTGAAGGGAGTGAGCAACAGACAGAGAGACAGACACACACCTAAGGGCACTTGGGGCAGCTCACATGCCGAATGCTAGGAGTACTCGTATATGTACTCGCAGAGCGGGTCCGTGATTCATGCAATTCGCACAGCACAGCAACAGCAGCTGGCCATAAAAATGGCTTAAAATGATCATCATAAACGTTGAGTGAGCAAATATTGCAATAAAAGTAAATGACTGAAGGACGTCGTAAAATATTTATACGTGAGCCACACAAGAACACACTCACTAACACACACACACACAAAAACGTAAGAAAGCAAAAGTCTCATGAATAGCATAAAAAATTGCGAGCAAAATTAATGCAACAATTGAACAAGTCAAGCAAAAAAAACCGAATATAAAAGTGCTAAGCATGCAGAATATCAAGCAACAGAGGGTGGTATGGCAAAAAGAAAGCGAGTAAATTTTGACCTAATAATGAGTAAAATGTAAGGTATTAATAGAACACTTTTTAAGTCTTATGCCATAGTTGCCATAAGTAGTTGCAAGTTTATAGCACGAAATGTTGTTATAAACTCAATTTTAATGATGTTTGCAATCAACTCACACCCAAAGCTTTAGACTATGCTAAAGGAAAAGCTGAGCTGTAAAAAGGGCTAAAAGCATTTTATGCCATAAAACTGTTTACAACAGAGTTTGCGAGTGGCATTAAGAGACTATGAAAATTACTTGTGAATATAGAAATCTGTCACCCTATAAAATTCAAATTTTTATCACAATTTACTAGTAAAGGCAAATAAAAAGATGGCTTTCAAATTTGTTTGCAACTTATTGAAATTCCATCAGTTTACGGTTGTGGCCGTTAAAATTCAGAAGTTCCTAACATGCTTTATGTTATTGAAAATCGCTTTCTGTTTGCCACCCTATTACTATGTTGATAGCTATGCTTTGCGTTGTAGTAAGTGCTCTCTCTCTCTCTTTCTCGTATTTACTACCCCTTCAGCACTCTCTAACTTTGCAGAAGTTTCGTCAAGTCTTTAACTACCCCTCTTTTGCAACAGGGGTTGGTTAGATAATGTTAGAATGCATTACATTCTCAAGGGGTAAATGTAAGATGAATGTAATGGCAACATAAAATGTTATTGTTAACCTAACAGTTATTTCAAAAAGCTCTAAAGTATCAGTTCAATAGAAACAGCTTTTACTTAAACAAAGTTGAATAACTCAAGTTTGACTTAAAAACACGTAGCTCTTGGTCAAATTTCTCAATATTAAATAAGAAGAGTTTTAGAATGTTTTTCATACTGCACCTACATCTACTTATCAGCACTCTGTTCGAAGCTTTAAACAACAGCTTAAAGCTTTCAAATAACATTGCTGTTAGTTCCATAAAGCTGTGTAGGGGAAATTAGCCCCTATATTCTAACAAAAAGCTCCCAAAAAGCTTTCCACTAACAGTTACGCCCCTAACGAAAAACAGCAAGTTACAAGCCGAAGGGATTTACAAAGGTTGCCGCTCATTAAAGGCTGCTAACACACACAAGCACATACTTACACACACACACACACATACAGTCATTGACAGTGTTGTTATGGCTGCTGCTGCTATTCGGGCTGCATACTTTTAGGTGCTTGCCGCTGCTATTTTGGCTTTTGCATAACTTTTATTGTGTACGGCGGCAGCAAGCAGGAGCCAAACACAGCTGGCGAATTTCGGTTTTTTTGTTGAGAGCACAAATAAAACCAGAGAGCTGAGTATTGCGGAAGTGAAATCTCAATTCTGCCAACGTCGACTGTTGCTCATCTCCGACTCTACGTATGTTTGTATGCGTGTATATATGTGTGTGTGTGTGTACGACAAACGGAGACGACGATGCTGATGCTGATGCCTGATGGTTGAAATGCGGCCGGTAGTCGCATCGTCGCATCAGGCTAACGCCGCCATAACGCATCGCATTCAATGTGGCAAGCGCAACAATGAGCTCCTGCTGTTTCAGCTTGTGCTGCTGTTGCTCTTCTGTTTCGCCGCCATCACCATCGTCATCGTCGTCATCATCACCGACACCGTCGTTGCCGCCGTCGTCGTCGTCGTCGTCGTCATCGCCGTAGTCATCGCCGTCGTTAGCGTCAGCGTCGTTTTTGCCGTTGTCGTAGTCGTCATTCTCGTGTCGTGTGTATACAATTTTGCATTAATTTTTGTTGCTGCGGCCGAAAACTTAACTGCAGTTTAGCGTACATTTTCAAACGACGTGCTTCGAAATGTGCCGTCCAAAATTGCCCATTTGCAAGTGTTCTGTGAATATCAACTATACGCCTGGCCCAAGTCAACAAACAAACAATATTCATGTGTGTGTGTCCTGTCCCAAACAACTATAGTATCGAGAGTAGGCTAATCATAATGCCATTTGGCGCCAAAAACTGTGCAAATGTTTTCAAGTGCCCCTTTCAACTCGATATGTGAGTGTGTGTGTGTGTGTGTGTTGGTGTGTGTGTGTTTGCGACATTTTTGGCAATAAAGCTTTTCAGTCAGCCACGCTGCCCCAATTAACATAATTTTTTCACTTTTTGGGCTATTGCAACGTTTTCTGCGGTACCACAAACAACTCTGCGTATGCGTATTATTCATAAATTTTGATTGCAAGAATTATAGAATAATTAGAATGCGTTTAAGAATTACTGCTATTCAATTGCTTTGAACTAAAGTTGCCTTAAATGGAAAATTTTATTTAAGAATAAGCTTAACAAATTACAAAAATATTTGTTACAATTTGGTCTTAGCTGTTTTGTCCGAATGGAGGTTAACTGAGTGAAAGCTTCACATGTGACTATGAATAAATAAACATACATAAATGTATCTATTAAAATGTGCATTTATTTATATTTGTATTTATGTGTGCATATGCCGCAAAACACACTTAATATATGCATCACTCTCAATAATGTAAGCAGCCGTAGGCGGGCCATAAAATTTGACTGAAGCAGCGATTTGACAGCTGCCTTGCCCGATAATAATTCGCGTATAAATATGGTGCAACACATCACTTTTGAAACTAAAAACAAATAGCAAAACTTTCTTAAATGGCCCTCGGCGGCTTTTGCTGCATGCGTGAACATATTCAGAACTTAAATTAACAAGCAAACAGACAAACAAACAAATAACCAAACCGAACAAACAAATAAACGCGACAACAGCAATCGATACAAATTATTGCGGAGTAGCTCAAAAGTTTTAAGATTAGAGTAGAGAGAAAAGTTTATCAACACCAAATTATTAGCACTGCAAACTAAAGCCTAAGCATTCAAAACTATAAGCTTAATGATTAAAGATATAATAAACGAAAAGTAAATTTCAATAGTGGTTGTGGTTCGGCTTTCGGTTTTTCGTCGGATGCTGCAAATAAATGTACAATGAAATTGATTGTCCAAAAGGTAAGTGAAATTTAATGATAAGACTTAAGCCAAAGATTTCACAAAAGTTATGTAATAATCTGTCTCTCACTTGTTGCATAAATAAATAAAAAAGGCAACAACCATGCAAGTCTTTTAGTTAAGGAGCTCACCGTACGGACAGACAGCCAGACACTTGTTAAGAAATTGAATGAAGGCTTTTAACGCTTTTGTCAGACCACAAAACTGAATGCAGCTCCTGATTATTGAATAAAATAAATAGAAGAAAATGTTGGCAAATATTTTGTCAATACTGCAGACATATAAAAATGGATAAAAACCACAACAGACCAAAGAATTTTGCCATCTCCTTCAGAAGCAGAAGGCTTCTTCTGTGTCTGTGTGTGTGTGTGGCTGGAAATGCTAATACAATAAATTCGTGAAACCATGCAGCAAACGACTACTGGGACTTCTATCATATATGATAATCACATTACACATACGACCCAACATCTCCATTGTCATACATATATTTACCAAAATATACATATGTATGTATGTGCATGTGTATAAGCAGCCATGCTTCTTCTGGTTCTTAAACTACGCCCAAGTCGGTTTCTACTTTGAATTCTATTTACATATTTGCATCTATTGTTTTGAAATG
Source organism: Scaptomyza flava (assembly GCA_030179655.1). Lineage (NCBI taxonomy): Eukaryota > Metazoa > Arthropoda > Insecta > Diptera > Drosophilidae > Scaptomyza > Scaptomyza flava. The sequence goes on from JARNME010000404.1 coordinate 19,204,798, forward strand.
CCTCATGCCGTCCATTATTTATCAATGAGTTTGCCCAACAATGGGCGTTGATGACGTCATCTTCAGGCTGTTCACCTCTTAGACTCTAGTTTTAAGCATAATAAACACTATTTGAGATCATTTGGCAAGTAAGCGTGTTTTGAAAATGTTTGCAAACTTTTGTTTAAATAATGAAAATTTATTAAAACAGTAAGAAATCGGGAACTAAAGGATAGATTGATATTCATAGTGTGATGCCTTAAAATCTAGCTTTCAGAGATGAAAATGATTTGCTTAAAGATCCAACTACATTCGATTCGATTTTTTGTTTTCCTTTGTACAATAATGAAGTTTCACTAAGTTTTTGCAATGTCAAAGTTTTCAAAAATTGCACTGGGACAATAGGTTAGGCTTATAACACATCTCATATTATTTGAACTAAGCTGTTATTTTCTTAAGGTTTTTAAGGTTCAAGCACTTAACATAGCTTTTTTTTAGGTTAAGTTTCAATTGGTTGTCGTTAGGCTTAATCTAAATGCTATGAATCCAATAATAAACGTTGCATAGTTGCAGGCCTGCTCGACCGGAACGGTGTCTCTTGGAATTTTTCATTTTCATAGATAGATGTGTATTTTCTTATTTTTACACGCACACATTTAGAAATATATACGTGCATGTATGTATTTATGTAGATTCAAGATATTTGTTGTGCTTCTATGCTTTGCTTCTACTTTATTCACATTTACATACTAGTACATACATTCATATATGTGTATATACATACGTTTTATATTGAGATGTATTCATACGCACGCCTAGTACCGTAGTCAGGATAACGGGGCCAGGAACTCCAAGCAGGAACCGCATGCGATTTGCATAGGGAAAAATATCATCAAGTCGCTGGCGGTTTAGTTCGTCTTGCTATCTCTTCTTTGTGTGTGTATGTGTGCACACGGAAGTGAAGTGTATGTATAAGTGTTTATATATGTGTGTGTGTGTGTGCGTGTGTACGAATAAGATGTTGCACTAGTGATTGTCTCTTCTTGCGGCTCGATTCGCCTTTCTTTTGTTTGCCGCTTGCACTCTGCCAGTTGAATGGTTGCCTGATGTACAGCTAGAATCTTATCTTATCAAGATATCTTGACTGCGATATACCCTGTATAAATGGCAGGCGCTATATATCTTGTCTTATTTCACTAAACAAAGTCATATACTTCTCAACTCTTGTACAGGATCGTTGAAGCTTCCAACTGGTTATAACAAACTATTTAGTTTCACGAGTTTCGTACAGCATTTTTAACTAGAGGGTGGCATAAAAGAAAAACTATAAATGAAAAGCCAACGCAAATGTGTTTTGTGTATGTATGCAAGCTACTCATACACATGCAGACTCCCATGCTCACATGGTTTTATATTTGTATATTTGCATTGGAATTCCGTTTCAAGTTAGCGGCAACTGCGCAACAAAATAAGCCAACAAAAAGTTAAGAGAACATTGGCAAAGGAGGAGAGGGAAAAGGCTGCTTGGAAATTATTTTTAAAGGTATGAAAAATATGTAAAAATTTATCCTTTCGCACATGTGTCTGTGTGAGAGTGTGTGCGTTTGTGTGTGTGTAAAGAAAACGAGAAATAAAAATTGAAAAAGCTGGCGGCACTGCCGGCAAGGCGTGGCGGAGGCCAAAGATGCTTACAAAAGGCGCCGTGGAAATAAAATAAAAATGCTAAATAAAAAGTAGCAGAGGCAACAGCAGCTGCCGCCAGCAAAAGGATTTGCATGCGTGCATGTGTGTGTGTGTGTGTGTGTGCACACCATTTGCCTTTTTGCTAGAACAGTATACGCGCGCGGCAATCGGCGACTTTCCCCGGGGAACTATTGTTCTTATTGTTGCCTTGGATATTTTCTACGCTGTTAAGTTGACGCAAAAGGATCTCAGGATCTGCCTGCATTTGTGAGTCTCTCTGTGTGTGTGTGTGTGTGTGTGGAAAGGTACTAAGTCGGAACAAAGCTCAAAATTATGCAACATATTTTTTTTTTATTTCCGTTTCGCCGAGCTGCTTTCGTAGCTCCCTTTCGCCCTCCTCCAACTGCTCTTTTTCTTTTATTTTTACATATTTATTACGTATTAACAGTGAAGTTGATGCGCTGAGGCATTTATTTGCCTTGAGGTTTGCCTCAACCCAACACACCAAACAGCACAGCATAATTAAATTATGTATATTTTTTTTTTGAGCTCGAACTGAACTGATTATTGTAAAGCGTAAAGCGATTGCATTTAAATGCCACTTACTTTAATGTACGTGTATTAATTCAATTCCAAAAATTTCCTTGCTTAATTGTTGATTAGTTTTATTTTTTTTAAATTTTTTATGTTGTGTTGTGCCACAAAGAAAAGAACTTTGAAATTAATGTCTCAAATTCCAAACTTCTACTATGGCACTTTATATTTTGATTCACAAGGTCCGGCTAAATGTGTTCTATTATGTAGCTAAAACCAAAATGTCCAAAAATTTAATTAAAATTGCCAAAGTTAATTTTGCTGGCTGGCACAACACACAAAAAATATTTTGCAACTGCAACGAAAGCAACAACCACAAATGAAGAAAGCATAAAATATCTAAATATTCATCCACACAACAAGAAGAACCTAAGCAAAAAGCCAAAGCTGTGTAATTTTCCACTGCTCCTTTTAAAATAGACACACACACAAACACACCCAAAACACACACACACAGTGGTACAACTAGAGAGGGAAAACTAGATGAAAACTTTAGTTTCAGACATTATGTGTGTGTGTGTGTGTGTGTGTGCACTGTGCGTTTTCAAATAAATTTAATTCAATGTCCTTTCAGTCATTCATACAATGGACAAAAAGGAACACACACGTTGCTCTCTATCTCTCTCTCTCTCTCTCTCTCTCTCTTTGCTCCCATTGTCCTTCGGCATTTCGATGGTTTCTGCTGCAAGGTGAAACTTTCTATGCGATCCATTCAAGCTTCAGCAGCCTCGTTTTTGACTTTTCAAAGCTTGTTTTGTTTTTTGGTAGTAGATTTCAATTCCTGCCGCAAAACTAGTGAAAGCCATCCTGCCGATGAACTTCTACACGATGTATGCAAATTGTTAGTGCCAAAGAAATGACCAAAAGCAAAACTTTTTGACACTTAATGAATTGCTACAGAAGAAGAGCGAAACGCCAAAGGGCTCCGAGCTTGGCGATGGATTGCTTGATTGGCTGCTAGAAAGTGAAAGTGCTTGCGTATGCTTAATGTGCAAGCGCATGTTTACTTTGACATACTTCTAATTGGGCTTGTCTCACTTATTGGGGCCCAGCCCAAAATTTGAAGCGAATCCATTTGCATATGAAGCAAGTATAGACTTATTGATTAATGTACTGTAGGTTTATAAGATTGTAAAATTAATGTGCTGATATTGCTAATTATTGATAAAAGCATTTAAACTTGGCGTCAAACACTTTCAATAATAATATATTTTTGTGCTTTTTGTTCAAAAGTACTTAGCATTATTTTGTAGCTTAATTATCATATAAACTTTGAAAATTTGTTTTTAGTCAATGCTCTTTAAGTGGTTTTCATAATGACATCTAAAGATCGGACTACAAATATTACAACTTTTATTGTTAGATTTGTAACATGTAACAAATACGTGCTTGAGACTTTAGACTACAATAATTGCTTTTAGTGTTGCATTTTAAATTGCTTTATTGATTACGTTCAATTCAATTTAATTTAAATAATTGATTATTACATAACCATACAAACACTGCATTTCCATGGTATTTCTAGTTCTTTGTTGGTAAACTCATCGCATCGATGTCCAAAAGTTCCAGCTCGCAATCAACTTCATATTCATTCTCATACCAAAAACTAACAGAATGTCTTAAGGCATATTGTCGGTCCTGTATGGGGGGGCAATAAAAGACAAAGCGGCATTCGAGTTGCCATCCAAGAAGCAGCTTAAGTAGTAGCACGAGAAAAGAAAAAGACGAACTTGGCATTCCTTCCGTTTCGTTTCGTTTCATTCCTTTCTCTGTTCTGTTCTGTTTGTCCCACTTGGCATATGGTCATGCATATTAACAACCTATTTTTTTTAATACCAGACGGGCAGACTTGGCCCATCACCCCCCATCTAGTTGTCCGCCATCTAACTGACCAGAACGGCTTTTGCAAATGCCCAGCACCCATTAGCATGCTTCGGGTCCTTGGCTCAAACAAACTGTGGGTGTGGATGGGGAGGGAGAGAAATCTTAGCAACTGGCTCTCAATGACTTACTCAAATGCACATTGGCAGGCGTTGTCGAAGGCAGTTCACCAAAAAGGAAATGGGCTGTGCTCGTCGTCGTCTTCGTCACCCTCGAAGCTGACATTTTGGCCATGGTCTCTTGACTCTTCGGGCTCGAAACTGGCAATGGAAATCGATGTCGAAGTCAGCAGTTGGACATTGAAGGCGTAGTCTAAGCTGAAGTGGCTGGGCATTTAAATTCAATCGACGAATTTTTTATGCGTTTCCGTTTCCTTTTTAATTTGCTTGTTCCATTTCCCTCTAGCCCTCCGTTTTATTTTTTCGTTGTCGGTATTTTCACATGTTTGACTAACATGTTATTTTTGTTCTCCACTTTGACTTCCGTTTCGGTCACCGGGCATACACATACATACATATGTGTGTGTGTCATATAGTGCGGATGTAATAATTGTCAGCAGCACTTTGCGTAGTTTAAACGCAGCCCACGCAAAAATAGTCAGCTAACAGGAAATGCTAAAGTGAATTTTATGCTAACAGCAGCACAAAATATTCTCCTTCCTCTCTCTCTCTCCCTCTCTCTCTCTCTTCTTTTCGTAGTAACCATATGCAAATCGTTTGCCCAATTGAATTTTAAGTGTTTTTTGATGCTTTTTACTGCAAAGGGTTTGCAGAGTTTTGCGGCATTCGTATTTGGCACATGAAATGTAATTGACCATCAATTATTGAATACTGTTGCTTCAAGCCATAAACTTTCACTAGATGCAAATTAAGATTCAAACCATTTCCACATTTAAATAAGAATATTTAAAGATTTTCTTTTGTTTAAAGTTTTTCCAATTGCATATATTATGAACTTTATGTTTATTAAGTTACAATCTTGATTTAAGAACAATTTATTTATTTTTTTTTTAGTTTTTTGTTCTTGATTTTAATAGGTGTCAGAAATTTCAATGAGCTCTTCGTCGTCAAAGCGATCATGCATAAGTGAACTTCCGAAGTTCATGTACCTTGATCAAACCGGTCATTGTGTTGAATGGGGAGGAAAAGGATGTTGTATACTATGCCAGATTGGTATTCTAAAATCTTAATGCTCCAAATGTAAGGTGCACTTATGCTGTTTTGGCTTTTATCACACATAAAATGTGTGTATTAAGAAAATGAAAACTATCAATTCTGGTATTTGATTTCATACTAGCAAGGCTCAATGCTGCTTAAAAGCAACATCATATAACTCCAAAAATAGAAAAGATACAATTTTGAAATTGATATCGTTTTATATTCAAGGCTCAAATAGTATCCCCACATAATTAATATATTTATAAATAAGTCCAGTTTAATTATGACATGAAAAGGTTAAGCTTGCAACAAGTTCTTCGGTTCTTGATTCTAGTTTTTGATTTCATAACTTATTTTGAATTTAGTAGTTTGATTTTGTGGATCAGTACTTTATTCAACGAAAATTATTGATTTTTGAATTCCCAAAAATTCTTATATAAATACCTAGGTTTAGGTAAATGTATTTTACATGCTGCCAATTATTCTCGTGCTGCAATTAAAGATCTTTACTAAATGATGCGGGAACCTTAGTTGTTCCGCCATTCCCAAACACCGTTCGACTGCAGTTTATGTTATTAACGGCCTTTATACAAAAAAAAATTTAAGTATAAAATTAATATGAAAATCTTTTTTAAAAGCCAAAATAAAATGGTGGAATTTGAGCCCGCGTTTGTTACATGAATAAAGAATTTTCATACTTGGTTTGAGTATTTCTGGAATAATTATATCAGATTTAAGGTTATGGAATCGAAATTACTCAATTCAAGTACATTTGCACATAATTTTAGCAAGAACTCAATCATTTCAAAGTTAATCTAACAAATGAGAGTATACTACGGCCCAACACATGGCCTATGTGCGTAGGCGGTTCCTCGAACCTCTCTCTACCGCTATAATCTGACCCAGCTTAGAGTTTTCTTAATAAATTAATGAGATAAATAATTTTGAAATTGATTTTATGTTTAAGGTATTTTCAACTAATTTAATATAATGTGTAGTAGTTAAAATAAAGTTAAAGTTAAAGTTGATAAAGCTCATCACGCACTTATTAAAAGACAACATAGACACAGGACACATGCTCTTTAGCGTCGATTTCAATAAATAGACTTGAAAAAGTAAATGCAAAAGTATGTCAACTATTAGAAATTGTTTTTGGAAAAGAAAGAATTTTACACCCGTGGTAAAAATAATTAAGTACTTGTCAAGCAATCCTGTTCTAAGACATGAACGACTATGTTGCACTGTTTGGTAGTTTTGTCAAACAGGGTATCTCAAAACCGACTAAATTAGTTCAGTCAAATCCTGTTGCTGTATCCCAATTAAATCACAAATATGCAGCGGCAACTCCTTTGGGTCGAACATCGAATTACCGACTGCAAATTACCCGACACACAATCACCACACTTAAGCACACACACACACGCACACACACAATATTACCAACTCCCACAATAACAAAACAAATGAGCGCATTTAAAAACATTAACGCGCCGCGCAAACGCCAGCAGCAACAACAACAAAAGGGGTGCCGAAGAGTAGAAGAATGGCTTGAAGGGCAGCAGCTAGTATAAAAATGCATAGCTGGGATGAATGGTTTGGGTGGATAGATAAAAATGGCGAAACATGACAGCAAAACGCATATTATGCATAATTAACTGTTTATGCGAATGAGTGACAAGCGAAAGGACATGGAAATGGGCAAATGGCGACGTGCCAAAGCGCAGGGTAACGCAGTCTCTGAGAGAGATGCATTACAATGCTTATGCTAATGATAATCATGATTCATATATGATAATAACGTTTATGATGATAACGATAATAATGATGATTGCATTCGCTGAAAGTGAAACAATGCAAAAAATCTGTTGTTGCCCTGGCCCTGACTATCGCAATGTCCTGGTTGTCGTCCTTTCGTGCTGGGCTTTTGCTAATTTAGACATTGCCTGCTTCTGCTGCTAATGCCACTCCTGATGCCTTGGCTTTTAATAATTCACACCCTACAGCCAAACGAGGCAGAAAAAAATGGGTTAAAAAAGGAAAGCTACAGAAAAAAAATCATGATGATGGGCGGCTATTTTGGGGGCGGGTCGTTTTTGCAGATCGCCTGGCAGACAGACAAATCGAGAGACAGCAGTCGGCAGGCGTGGCTATTTGTCGGTGCCTTTTGTCATTTTGGCCAACGTCGCTTTCACTCTACACACTGTCGTCAATTTGACATGTTTACCATCTGTCTGGGCCTGTGCCTCGTTCGGGTCTCGTATAACAAAAGGCTTGTTAGAGAAACAAGCAAAGCATAGCTTTATACATACATACGTAGATACATACATATATGTATACATAAATGAATGTGTATTACGGAATAGACTGCCAAGATGCGTTTAATGGATATTCCAGTCACATATTGGTGCCAGAGCTAAACTTTTAAATTGCCCTGAAATTTTTGTGGCTTTCACTAAAGCTTGAATCCAACAACAGCATATTAATATACTTGCAGTGAGTGTGCATGTGTGTGTGTGTGGAATATGTTTGACGAGATGACAGCAGTCATTATTGTCTACGCTCGCTGCCTGCTACTTAATAGGTTGTTGACTTTGATGGGCAAGGACAAAAAAGCTGGCTAAATACCAACTGAAAGCTTTTAAATTTTCTTTCGATTTTCATCCCTAAAGAGACTTTATTATTCAACTATATGTAGTAGAATAACTTCACACATTATACTTAGGTATTCAAGGAATTCAATTCACATATGCTTACGATCTAAGTTTTAGTCACATAAAAGACCTATTTGTTGATTTCAATACGTGTTCATGTTAAGTTCGATAAGTAATCTAAGTTGATAATGTGTTTCCTTAATAATATAGCTTAACAGTAACATAGCGTCAGACTTTGCCTTCTTCACATACATATAAGTTTAAAAAAACAAAAGTTCTTGATAACAAGCAGTTGATTTAAAAACCAAAACAAAAAAATATAGTTTAACCTTTAATATCATCTGACTCTTTAAATACCTATTACATCTATCCTCCGGCTATCACGATACTCGATTTACACGATTATAAAATTTCTAAATGTGTATTTTTGGCTGAATAATGATATCCACAATACTTATACAAATCAAGAAGAAAAAACTGATGGTTCCTCAAAGTGACAGCGAATAAATGTCGAATATACCTGAGTTTGTTAAGTTTCAGCAAATACTTTTTGAAGAATATTTCAGTTTTATTGTATATTTTTCATTGTTAGAATAAGTTCATTACGACTTCACGCCATACTTTGGGCAAACTATACCAAGTTTTAAGTTTCTTGATATGTTTTGCTCCTGATCCATTTAATGCACATCGTTTCACACGGTTTTTTATAGGAAAGACAAAGATTTTATTTTACAAGGATTTGTCTGGAATTTATCTTCAGTGTAAATCGGGGGAAAGGTGTATTGTTCTAATGATAAATTTTAAGAATTTATTTTATACAAATACAGATCGTTGTTTTGGCACAATAAAAAAGTTTTATATATAATGCAATTATTATATTGGATTGCATTAATTTATTCTCGAAAAAAGGACTTTCTAAAAACCGCACTCTTATCTATATTAAAGCAAAGAATATTTTGCCGCATTGCCACGACTCTCGTTGTTGTTTGGCTGCTGTTTGATTCCCTTTCCGATATCTATGCATAATTAAGTGAATGATGATTCAATGGCAATTGTGAATTGTGCAGCACTGCAGCAAAACTATTCAATTTCACTCATGTGCAAATATTTTATTACCTGGACGGGTGCCCAGGCCAAAGCACCACATACAACAAAGCAGATACTCACTCAAACACACACATATGCATACACCTGCAAATACACAAATATGTATATGCAGAGACACAAACAGAGTGGAAGATAGGCAGCCGCAGCAAATTAATTAATAACGAAACCAACAATGACAATTTTCCGCATGGAAGATATCTAAAGAACATTGTCTTTACAACAACACCAGCAACAACATCGGCAAATGGCTATAAAACAAAAACCCTAAAAACTCAACAATAGACAAAATGGAGCAAAAAACAACAACAACAAGTAAGAAGGCTCTAGGGAGAGCCCGACTAGAAGATACCCTGAACCCAGTTGCAATAGTATATAAATTAAATTTATATATGACTTTGGTATACTGGCTTAGCTTCCATCGATTAAGTTCAATATCTCCGGTGTTTCTCAACCGATTTGGACGAAATTTTCAGAAAAGTTCTATCATTATCCATTACTTCAACCCTCATTTTTAGATTTTCCAAATTCGATATTTTTTGTTATCGATTCCATGTGTATATCGGAAACTAGAATAGTTATCGATAATTTGAAGCAAAATTGTTTTGCTCATGGTATAGGAGAACTTAAATACAAAATCTGAAGAATATATATACTTTATGGGGTCGGAGATGCTTCCTTCGGCCTGTTACATACTTTTGCACAAAACCATTATACCCTTATTTACGCATTTTATGGGTTAAGGGTATAAAAACAAAGTAAAATTTGTGCTGCAATTTTAATTTGATAATGATCAGATCCAGCTCTGCTGCTCTACGTTATGATGCGGGTAGCTTTTGTGTTTTTCTTCACTAGTGAAATGCGTAATTTTGTACACTGATCAACATAATTATGGACTGTGACGCCACCTGTCGGCCATTACATAGCACATACACACACACACACACACACACACAGACGTCTGGCTGTCAACTTTCTTTTCTTTCACCCTTTTGGCTTTGTGCATTTTTTTTTTTTTTGAACGCTCTACGAGCGAGACGAATCTCTAACATGTTCCCCCATTCTTTTTTCAACCAACCTCACCCAACAGCAGTTTTGCAAGCTTTTGTTGTCGCTGATTATGATTTTGTACAATGGCAGCAGTTTTCTAAATCACGGACACGTGTGCATTTTTTGTTATTATTGTTGATAAACAACAATGTGATTGCTCTCCCTTTACTCATTTCACACAGTTTTTTCTTCTTCTCCCTTTCATTTTGTACGTTTCAATCTCATGTGGATGAATGTATTTGAGAAGTGCAAAATCAAATGTTGCATGCGAACAGCAGCTGCGTGTGTGATATATTTGTTCCTCCTTAAAAAATGCCATTTAATATGAATATTATTAAGGTGTGACTGGAATAAGAAAGGTTTTTGAAACCAGTCAAGATATTAACACTAACATTTTTAGGCATTATTTGAAGAATTTCCAAATTGGTTCAGAATACCGATCTAAGAAATATTATTGCTTTCCCTCCATAAAGATTTTCATTTATTTTCAAACAAATTTGTCAATGTTAGTTCAGATTTTCCGATCGCTTTTCTATTTTGCAGTTTTCTTGTGTATAATAACAGGATTATTGAATTGCTAATGCTTTGTTTAAACCAATTAATAAACTCATTCTGTTAACCTTGTTGAAAAGAAATTATTCTTAAGCGTAGCTATTTAAATTAAGCGTTTGTCTATCACCCACTTTAAACGGAAGGAAAGCATCTCATCTGGCAGACTAGCAGGCTTTGTTTGCAGTAAGACCTATGACAGATGGCTAAACCATGAGTTTCCTTTTAATCAAAAGAACTTAAAGTGCCAAAGAAACTGGCAGTATCAAAAGCGGCTTTTCTTTACGCCCTCCACCCAGTCCAAAAGAACAAACGCAAAATTCAAGCGCATTGCGGTTTCAGCATTTTTCATTCTTTTTGGCAGTTTTTGAGGCGCTATCTTTGGAGTTACAGCTGCCGTTTTCAACTGTTGGCTGCAATTTTAATTTAATTTCAAAATGCTTAAAAAGCGACTTTTTCTTTAGCCTTTTGTTTTTAGAATACCATTGCAATGTGTATGTTTGTGTGCGTGTGTGTGTGTGTGTGTGTGTGTGTGTAAATTTCTCTTTGTGGTTAGGCTGGGCTTGCTAACAGGAGCTGCTTTCTTTCCTACAGCCAGGAGGGCACAAAAAATAACTGCGAGGAACAGACAAATAAAAAAAGGGCAGTCGGCGACTTTGTTGCACTTGTAAGCAGAGTTGGCTACGTTTGTGCATAAATGATATGACTGGAGTGCGTGTGTGTGTGTGTGTGTGTGAGGCAGCTGCTTGCATTGTATTTGCCACACGTTGCGCATACGTCGAGTGTGCACGACTCGCAACAACAACATTTGCAAAAAATCAACGCACACACAAAGTAAACATGCACAATTATGTGTGCTCTTCATGTGTGTGTGTGTTTGTGCCGAGTCCGCTGGCTTGCCATTGCAGTGTTGCCAACCATTGTGATGTTTTGGCTGGCACGCTATCAGAACACACAAGTCCAATGTCAAATATGCGACTCTCAACGTCTGCGTCGCAGCAAAGCAGTCAACGTCGACAGCGCTGTTTCCAAACAAGACAATAAAAATGCTTGTCGTCTGCTTTGGCTCTCTCTCTGTCTCATTCTCTGTCTCCCTCTCACTTGGTGCTGGCATTAAAAAATAAAATAAATACTCCGCACACATACACACATACACTCTCTCACTGGCATCCAACTTCAGCTCCAACTCCAACTACGGCGTTGTTGCTGGCAACGTCATTTTGTCATTCAGGCAAATGCGAGCGAGAAGTTTGTCGAGGCTTTCGGTTTGTGCCCGTTCCCAGACGAACTTAGTCGCCACATGGCAGGAATACAATTGCTTTTATGAAATTAAATTACGACACACATATTTAAACAATCCCAGAGGGTGAGGGCAGCTCTCGACAAAGACAGAGAGTAATGGGAAATGAAGAGGAGTGCGAAAGAAGAAAATGCACTGCAGTCAACAATAAAACTGCACACTTGACGGGCAGGACCCTTCAAAATGAAAGGCAAGTGGAAGTTTCTGGCAACTGTTGACGAGAGAGACGAGAACGAGAGCTTTCTTAATGCGTTAATGCTGATTAAAAAAGTATTCTTTAAAAAAACTGCAATTGCAAAAATATGAACTTCTATGTCCTCATTTTGAAACTTAACTCGAGAAAAGATGAACAGAATCGCAAATTTAGAATATAATTTATTATGATTAAAGCATTTTACTGAAACATTACTTTTAAACTTCAGTTTTACTTAATTTTTGGTGCCTCAGGTTTTGAGTTTGCAAATTATATCTTGGTTCAAAGACTTCCCTTAAGTGCAAGGGCAAAAATATTGACTTTCCTAATAACTCACTGTAGTTTAGGACATTTTGTCTATCCTAAATTCATACTAAAGTTAGATTAAATATGTTTCCTCTAGTTTTATCCAAATAAATGAACTACTTGCACTATTTCATACGAACTTATAATGCTATATTTTCATTTAACAGCACAATCAAAAAATTCCTCATTTTTATTTTTGTTCTTATTGTACACATCTGTTAAATATAACAAATTAGGTTGAAAATAAGTACACCCATCCGTTGCAAGTCAATTGCCAACTCAGCTAAAGTAAATTAAAATTCTCATTTAAATTAAACAAACACCCATTTTCTCACTCTCTATCTTTCACTCTCTCTCTCTCTCTCTCTCTCTCTCTCTCTCTCTCTCTCTCTCTCTCTCTCTTTCTGTCTCTCTCGCCTTTGCTCTTTGATAATGCTGCTATTAGAGGTTGTCGTCGTCGTTGTCATCGGCATCAGCGCATTACAAACAATTCCACTTTAGGCACGCAGCCACAGCAGCTTGTGGTTTACACGCCTGGCGCACATAGCGAGCATGTGAGAATACTGGACGCTGTGCGTGACATCTAAACACACAAACATACACCTTGTGTACTCTGGACAAATTTTGTTCGAGCTTAAGACTTGTTTAGCAATTTGGAATTTTTAAATCCCATTAAATTTGCAATCAGTGTTTGATTTGTTTGCCAAGGACTCGGATTTTAAATGCGTCTTGTGGTCCTCGCAACACAAACACACATTGTCCAGATAATGGGCGTTCAATGAATGATTCAATAGTTTCATTTAAAATTTCCATTCAAATATAGACAAATACAGCTCTGAAGTCAAGCAACACAAACAAGCTTTCTGTTTAGTTTAGTTATTAAATATATCAATTTCCATTTGCAAAATTACGCCACATTTCAACCTGGCGCCCATTCATTGATGTAAGCTTTGCTTATTCTACTCTTGAACTCAGCAGATGTGTTTGCTCTCACACACATACAATTTGCCAAAACTTAAATTGAGTCCTATAGCTGTAACTGCATCTGCATTTTCATCTGTACCTATAAATGGCATTGTATCTGGCTACATCTACATCTCGATCTGGAAGGCTTGAGTAATTAAACAAAAGTTGATAATGTGTTGATTATTTGGGTGGTAATTTCTAGTTGTGTCTTCTTCCTGTGTGCCCAACAACAATAAACGAGAATTTCATTGCTGTCTATTGCCAGTGGTAATTATTAAATTACATTTACAGCTGTGCTTCATTTCTACTCTTTCGTTTGAGACAGCAAACTGAACACAATTTCTCTTAATTCGTGGCGTGTCTGTGTGTGTGTTTATGTTTTTGTCTTAATGACGAGACAAAGAAAAGCCAGAAAGGTAATCAAATTTAACAGACAACGATTTCAAGACTGTTTGGCATAAGTAGCTTTGATATTAACTGATGGATAAATTAGCAAAAATGTTAAGTGAATAAGATAATTATATTTCTTAAGATTAATATGTCAAATTTGTTATGAAAAGAGCAGATAAAATATTTGTTAATAAATAATATCATTTTAATCATTGTGTGTGATTGAACAGTTTTCAGGTTGGGCAGATATCGTTACATCCCATGCTGAATAGCATTCAGTTAAAAATTATTTAAACTCAAACTGATCGCATATGAATCTTTAGTTTGTATTCAATCACCCGCATGATTCAAGCGCGCTAACGAGACTGCATATCAATTATTTTTATATATTTTTGTTATTTTTATAGCCGTCTACCAACGATTAGTACAAAAATGTCTTGTTTCGAAAATAAAGCCAAGTTTTTTTCAGATGAAATAACTTAATATTCAGCATCAGTTGCCACGAAATCAGTGCAAGTTTTCAAATTGCCAGAAACGAATTTTCGATAAGCATTGTATTGTAATTCAAAACCTTGTACACAGGTCAACTGACAACAGTTGGCATCCAACGCAGAACAACAAGAGTTGCAACAACAACAAAAACAGCAATAACGTTTGCAACTACAACGCAATTTCCAAATGAAAAGCAAGAAAATAGTTTAAGTGCAAAATTTTACGCTTTATCGAATTACCCGCGGGTGCTTTAACTTACTGGCGAACTTTTTGGGGGCAAAAGTTTTACAGCGCACTCATTGCTCGACCTCTGACAGGGGAAGGAGGGCGCAGGAGTTGGAGGTGCAGGGGATGCGGTCACAATTTATGATTGTAAGGTGTTGCAATGGAAACTTAAAGCACTTTTTCTCCTTTTCTCCGGGTAAATTTGTTATATTTTCTTACTGTCAGCCAGACCATTTGTTAAATGAGTTGGCAAAGCTAATCGAAGAGTTATGGACCAGGGATGCTCTACGAAAGTACCGAAATTGAAGAGAAATTGGAGAAATTGTGTTTCTGCACCCACGAACCGCCTTGACCTGCATCCAAGTTTTGTGTGAGTTTTACCTAACCTCTCACACTCAACCCGATTCACCTGATTTGCAGCTGCTGCTGCAGCGCTTTGTTTGCCATTTCCTGGCAATGCAAACAAACGTATAAATAACGTTTGAGCTTCAGGCAAACAATTTAACCATAGAGCATACGGTTCGCCAAATCCCCCCCCCCCCCCCCCCCACTCAAATACCGGACCAATAAAAAAATAATTTATAACAAAGCGGCTCAAAAGAAAAATGAAAAACCATGCAACAAAAACTGCCCGAAAAATGCTAAAGCAAGATTTATGCAAATCGGAAGTAAACATTAATCAAACATTTTTTTGAGAAACCTCCCTCTAAATATTGTTGTTGTTGTTTTTTGTTGTGGCATGCGGGTAGCATAGGATAGAAAAAACATGGCATACTTTGCGGCGCCAAGCAGTCAGATTGCATGCTTATGATTGTGGGCCAAAGAGAGAGAAAGGGAGAGAGACACATACTCGTGCAGTGCCTCCAAAAGGAATACGAAAAAAGAAATCTAGCCCAGCAGGTTGTATATTTTTTTTTTTTTTGCTAAGCGTTAACTTCATAAATTACAACTTCATATGTCCAAAATGGTCACACTGCTGACTCTTTCTCCCTCTCACATAGAGCTTGTCGTATTATCATTTATATTGAGACGTCAAATCAAGAAAACGTGTGAGTTCGCCTTTTCGTCGCAGGCAAGTGTTTCGCATAAGAATAAGTATGTTGCATCTCTAGGCAAGAAAACTTGACAGTCTGTTTTATATTTTACAAACAATTAGTCTTTTGTTTTGTGCCAAATTGTCAAGAGTGTTTAGGTGTCTTGAGCTCTGTTCTTTCTTGTCCTATATTTTTTTGTGCCTCCCAATGGACAGTTTAGTTTAAATCGCTCGCTGGAATATGAAAAGGAACGAATCATGATAATGAACTTTGATTTTGGTCCCGCTTGGAGCTGAAGTTTCAGCTGACCAGTATAGTAATTAATTTTAATGTAAGGAAAAACGTTTTACAGTTTTTCATGACCAGCTTACTTTTTGTATTATCATTTAATACTAATTATTTCGAAATCGCATACGATCCTACTTTAAAGGTCCTAATTTTAAAAGATGTTATCTTATTTATCTATTTCCATAAATTGAACATAACTTCAAACTTTAAGGAACTCAAAGTCAGAATTTTCTAACACACTTAACTACAACACGAAGCTGGAGTGGGATCCCGACCCGAACGCTTCGTGATCGATAGTCGAGTAAACTCCTCCGCCGTAGTGGGATGAATGCCAACCGTATTCAGTAGGGTCTTTACTGTTAGTCCTGACTTTAAAGCAGCAGCAAATCCCTGAATTACTTCTCCAGCCACAGGACCCATATAATGTAGTCCCAAGATCTTTTGATCACCAGAAACTTCAGCCACAGCCTTGAGATAACAATAACGTACGCTCTTCTGTGGTATAAAGAACTCTGTAGGTTTGTAATATCCATGAAAGACTTCAATATTCTCGGGGCCAAACTTCTCAATAGCCATCTCTTCGGACATGCCAACACAAGAATATTCCAACGGTGTAAAAACTGTGGTTGCCACATCAGTATAATCCATTAACTGCTTAGAGTTCGCAAAGAGACGACGGGCCAACAGACGACCCGAAAGAATGGCAACCGGAGTGAGCTCTGGTCGTCCATAGATAATATCGCCAATAGCGTAAATATGCGGCACGTTAGTAGCCTCCATGTGATCGACAATGATCTTGTCGTTCATGGTCTCTACACCAGCCTTATTTAGATTGAGATCCTCTATGAGTCCCTTGCGTCCAATGGCCCATAGAACAGTATCAAAGACACCACTTCCCTCAGTCTTAGTTGTTGTATTCTGATACTTGACAAGCAGGCTGCCATCCGCTTGACGCGCCACCGAGGTTGGAATGCTAGTGTTAAGAAATTTAATGCCGCGTTCGGTCATCATATCAGCTAACAGCTCGGACATCTGACGATCGAAGCCACGCAAGACAATTGAACGCACCATAACGGTGGGCTCGTAGCCGAGTCCCTTGAGGAAACAGGCGCACTCCAATCCTACGTAGCCAGCACCAACAACTAAAGTGCGTCCGGGTTCTTTCTTATAGCTGAAAATATCGTCACTAGTGATGCCATACTCCATAGCTCCTGGTATCGGTGGATAACGAGGACGTCCACCCACAGCTAAAACAACATTTTCTGCAGTTAGCTGCTTCCTCTCACCTTGCTTTGTAACATACTCAATAGTGTGAGGATCAACAAAGAAACCCATCGAGTTCACATACTCCACCTGCTTGTCGCGCAGATCGACGCGTGTCACCCAATTTACAGACTTGATGTGATTTTGCACACACTTGACCAACTTTGTCCAGTCGGGCTTTATGTCCCGATCATTGACATTCCAGCCATAGGCAACAGCTTCGTGCACAGCCTCGCCCAGCAGCGAGGCCTGATGCATCAGTTTCTTGGGTATGCAACCAACATTTACACAGGTGCCGCCCAAACCCCATTTGGTGCCGCAAGGCGTTGGCTTGACATAGTCAAAGCAGAGAACACGTGCACCATGCTCCACGGCTTCCTTGGCGCAGGCCAAGCCACCAGAACCACCACCTAGCACCACCAAGTCATAGTCGTACTGCTTTCGATTGGCTATTAAGCTGGCAGAGCGCAGAAAGAACACAGAACGTGATAGTGCAGACTTTTTTGCCGCCTTGAAGATCAACATGTTTTGTTTCTTCGCTTTTAATATTTTTATGTTTATAAACTTGATAATTTGGTGACAGCACTTGGAAGGGCTGCCAACTTGATTGCTGTAAATCAGCCTTGCCACTGACTCAATAGGCGCTGCTAGCTTGGCAATCAGCTGTGACCAGGGCTGTCATACTTTAAATATTTACGCTTTTAATACTTAAGTTTTCATCTTAAATTAAGTCGAATGCGTAAATTGTTTTTAGTTAAACATATTTACATAGAAATGAATATTGTTTTCATAAGTTAATATTAATAATTTAATTTATTCCGCAACTCATTGTTTTAAAATCATTTGTACCTCGTTAGGCAGTCTCCGGTTTTGGTACAATTGTACCATATGTGTACCATATATCAACAGTGGTTGCAAATCACAAACTTCTAACCCCAAAAATGTGTCTCGTCGATAAACAGCGTACGCACCAGTGACCCAAATTGGAAACCTAAAACCAAACCAACCAAGTGCAGCCATCAATTCTGCAAAAGCTCCGACCTTCACTATATCCTCTCGGCCAGCTCTGTCCCAAACACTTGGACAAAGTGTGTTGCCGTCAGTCAGGCGTTGTCCGCATTCAATTGCAAAATGATTTATATGGCTTAGTTTTTGCGTTGCGTTGCAGCCAAGCTTGGCTGCTGTGTGATATGGGGCATAGAATAGTATTTCTCTGTGGCTGACTGAAGAGTCGTTGATTTAACTATTTAATGGGTAAGGTTTGGGCTTGTTGCGTAAATATCACATGTTGGTCAAAATTGGTTATAACATATTTTGTTTTTCTGTTTTGCATTTCAAGCATCTTCAAGAATTTCCACAAAAAAGCACATACATGGGCGAAACCTTCTGCCTATATACAAATCCAGTAAAATGGTGAAATGTCAGTTTCAATGATTTATGTTTCACCATGGACCATTTGGAATTTTTGGCAGGCCGTTGGTTAGCAGCCTTCCTTTTTTCCCCATTCTTCACTTCCGAAAGGTCGGCTCTCTCATTCCCCAATCAAGTAAATGGCGCTATGGTCTGCTGCCTGCCTGCCTTACTGCCCGGAATTCGGCCCCTTCGGCTGTCCATGCTTATCCTAATTTCTAATCTAATATTTTTGCGTACGAAGAAGCAAAGCGAATGAAAAAATGAACAGAAACGAGGCCTGATACGAGCTATGAGAAATTCCTGGCCATGTCCGGTGTCTACTTTTGGGTATGATTTACTTTTGCGGTTTGTTTTTGGTGCGTTTAGCCGCAAATATTTAATGGTTTTATTTAAGAGTCCTCTTTCGCCTCAGCTGCGATTCATTTATACATGTCTGAAGTGCCAGTGTGTGTGTGTGTGTGTTTGTGTGCGCGTGTAAAGAATCGTACTTTTTGGCATATATATTAAATGAAAATTGCCATCTTGGACTTGTAGTTGTTGTAATTGCAGTTTTGGGTGAGCAAACAAAAATTCAAAATGACAAACGTCCTCATCGTCTATGGGTTTTCGTTCTAATGACAACCCGGTTTGCCGACATGCTACGTGCCAGCTTGATAATGAGCAGCAGATAAAAAGCGTCCACAAGTGCAAATCCACACATTAGTATTATGTTGGGATGCATGTCGATCATTTCCTTCAACGTCCAAAAAACCTTCACTTGAACAGCCAACACGTGGTTGAATATCAGCAAATTCCACAGAACAAGCAAATATTTGCATATTTTACGCTGATCAAAGAGATTTCGAGCAAAGTATGAATTGAAATGGATATTATACTTACCTGCCGAAATCTTGGCTTTATCACCATCCAATTGAAGGCAAAGTTCACATAGAAGAAAATTCGTTGAAACCCGGCTAGATCCAAAAACTGATACAAATGCGTTTCGAAAAAATTATGAAAGCTAGACTTCTTTGAATCTATGAACGTGTTCCAGACTGATATAGAGTCCCAGATACTGGCAGGAGCTTCGTTTACTTAAAAAGATTTGTTTAGATTTTGTCCTCATATACTATAATGAAAGTCTTTAATTACATACTTTCAATATGCATCAACAGCCAAATCGTCAGTAAGTTTAAGAAAAACAAATAATATAAAGTTAGATAACACATATTATTAACTTGAGAGAAAGTTTGGAAGCAGAACTTATATTTATTATCACTTTTAATGGAAATTACTATATGCTTTGACTTTAAATTGAAAGCTCAGCCTACTAAGCTTAAATTAAATTCTCAATTTAATGTTACTTTTTTTTCTATTTTCAGGTAAGTGGCAGATAAATGCAAATTGACTTTCGCCACCCCAAAAAAAAATTAAAAACTCACTTGTAAGTAAAACGCATCATTTGACTCACAAACAGATTATTTCTAAAATGTATTTACATAATCGTAAGCAAAACAAATCAACAGACAGAACCGGAGGTTAACTTAAATAATAAAATTAATAGCAAAAAACATTTTTAGAACAATGATTATTATTGCCAATAGCAACAGGATCGTCGAAAAGAAAAGTTTCATTATGAATTGTGAATATGAATTCACAGTAATGTGCTGACAATCTTAAGATTGCAGGCAGACAAACTTTGGCCTATCTGGATAATTTAAGATTTTAAATGACCAAAGTCTAGCCGAGCCCGGGCAACGCAAATTATGGTCACAACTTTGAATAAAGCTGTAAAAATGTAAAAAAAAAAACTTTGCCCAATAAACATTAGGCACAACTTTCTTAACAAATCTTTGCCTGCAACTCATCTCACCCATTTCTAGCCATGCTAACATGGGCATAAGAAAAACTCATATTTTTTTTTATTATATTTTGCCTACCTGCCTAGCGACAACCTTATCAAATGTTTTACAGAAACTTTTTCTTTACTTTTAGCGTAATTCTGCAAAAAACAAATAATGTTCAATTTGTGTGGGAATGTGCTCTTGAATATGACCAAGTTTTTCTCTCTAGTCATTTGATATCTGGTTTGTAAGTAAGGTTTGGCTTTAAGTTCACTAAATGGTCGAATAATTCATGAAATATTAATTAAAATTGCGCCTAATTAGATTGATTTACTTGTTTTCGTCACGAGAGCACACCCAGCGTAACATCAAAAAGGTGTTGGCTCATTGCCCGTGGTAATACTTAGCAAAAGCTAAACAAAGGTCAAATGCCCAAAATGCCTAATTAACGATTGAAGAGCAACGGCGTTGAACTAAAAATCTTTCGTCTTCCACGGTCCAAGGACCTAAAACAAAGAGTTCAAATCGAAAGTCAAACGATTTCTCCTTAAAGTTTTTTGCAGCAAGGCGAAAACAACACAGTAAATTCGGCAAGAAAAAAATCACAGAGCTGCAATTGAATTGAAAATACAAACACAAACGTCGATCGCCAAAAAATCATTTGATGTGAGTGCTAAATTTATTGTGTTATGTTTTCGTTTTGAGAATTTTCATTTCTTGCACAAATATTTAATTTATTTTATTGAAGTATTTTTTGTTTGGCTTGTTTGGTTTTTCCTTGTGAGCTAGTTTGGCCATTAGTTTTTGTTTAGTGGTGATATGTGTGTGGCTTGTGTGGCTCAAAAAAGGCTTCAACCACACATATAAACACACACGCACACGACACGTGTGTGCAGGCAACTTCTTGACCAAATTGTAAAAACGTTTCCTCAGAGAGTTGGCTCAGGTTTTGTTTGTTTGTTTGCCAAGGCATATCTTTGCTTAAAAGTATTTGTATTCTGACTTCCCCCTTTGGCTGCAGATTTTATTAATTAATTTCATATTGGGCGAGGCAGGAAGGCTTTTGCCTTCAAGCAATTCCATTTAAGGATATCCTTTTGTGGGGTTAACAAAAAAATGCAATTATTTCTTGGGAAGCTCTAAAATAACTTTTGGTTAAATATGAGTTTATTTCTTAGTTGGATTACATAAATATGCAATCTTTGTTTGCCTAATCGTTTTCTTTACTAATAATTGGTATAAACGGATTGCTTTTGGTTATTGATACAGGCCGTGTTTATGGGCTACTGCAACATGTAAAAATTTGAATGAAAACCAATATTTTTAATAAAGTTTAAATGTTTTGAAGCAAACTTGAATGTGCCGTCGTTGGGCAAACTGCGAGTTGAAACTAAAACCATAACTTAAAAGTTTAACAGCGCATCAAATGGTTCTTAAAACTTGTATACTAATTTAGTGATTTGACGCAACCGCACAATTCACAACTCAGGCAGCTCTGAAGAGCAGAACAGAGACGAGTAAAGTCGAGCGGGCAATAACTTAAATCTGAAAACCACAAAATTTCATACAGCAATGGAGCCAGAGGCAACGTATAATGGGGTGCCTGGGTAACTCAACACTAAACTCGTATCGATGCGATATCAAGCGGCTCACAAGTGCTCTTAATTGTTTATGAAAATTCTGCACAAAATACTCAACTCGTACCATGGGGCATCGGCAGTGGCAGTGTTCTACAATAATGCTGTAAAGCTCCTATAAACGTGTCCTGGCTATTTTTCAGTTATGAGCCAAACAGTAATGGCCATCATTTAAAACTAAGCAACCTAACCAAAATTTTGTGTATGGCCAACGAATCAGGCAATATACGCATTCCCTTCCTCAAAAAATAGCACGACAGAAACATGTCCGGCGTTTAATATTCCGTAATCATGCATACGAAATGTTAAACGGTTTGTGGTTGTGTGTTTGTGCTAAAATACGAATAGGTTTCGTTTTGGATTCGGATAGAAATTCTTCACTTTCCTTCGCAAAAATTAATCTGTTGTAGCGCCTTTCAAAAATTGGCAAAAAGATAGAAACCAAACATTTTTGTACACACATGCAAAATGCAAAAATCAAGCTGAAAAGTCGTACACTGCGTTTAATTTCTCGAAGCTGTTTAGAAAAACTTTGTAAGATATATTGGTTCTGAGAATTCCTCAAAACCGACTGCGGCAAAATTTCGAATGTACAGTTATTTGCACAAACCAAATACCAAATGCATCTCAAAATCAACAAAATAGCCTTTGACTGATTCTAATGCATAATTTCTCAGGCAACTAGAATATATGAAATGTTTTAATATTAAATTGAGGTGATTGAAGTATGCTTCATATTGTATCTTTAATAGTTGCAGCATGCACCATGTTAAGCCAAATTTCATGTTCTGCATAAGTGTTAATCTTCTTTTCAAATTGCCATTTTCGTCGTTACATTCGTGTTTGTTATTAGGGAAATCACAAGTTATTTTTAATGAAAAACATTTTAGCTGAATATGTAATTTTTTTTTTATATATGCAGTCGCAAATAGCATAAAATCCGCTTAGATTAGAATTAAATGGAATATGTTATGAGTTGGAATTATCTATTATAAGAAATTTTAACACAACGCTTTTTAAAACCCAAATTTCTTTAAGTTACACATGATGAAGTCATTTGAGAATTTTCCAATAACTTAATAATCAACCCAATTGCCTTCTGCACGAATATTCTTTTGGTAAATATATTTTGGTGATATTTATAAATATTTTAAGTCAATCGTTTATTATTTTCAGTAAATAAACATATTCTCTGAGCATTATTAGAATGTTGTGAGCATAGTTTTGAAAAGTTTCAATGCATTAATATGTAGAGGCTAAAATGATTTTACATGTTCGTATCTCAAAATCTGTAAAAGTTTTCTGTGGGGACGATATCCCCGCCGCCAACACGAAGTACATACGCCGCTCACTTAGCCTACAAACTTGAGAGCTCAAATGCTTTTTACATGTACCTGTGGCTTTCGCATTGCTGATGTGTGGCATGAGAGGAAAACACACGTGACAGAAGTGAGAGTTTAATAGTTGGGCTTAAGATAGAAGCATCGAAAAATATGTTCGACTTAGAGCACGTTAGGAACTGTTAACTGCAATCAGTAAACGATGCTGTTACTTTCTATAAGCTTATCTTATTGATTAGATTAAATTTTACACTTCTCTGCAAAAGCAATTTAATGTTGCCTTAAAGGCCCCAAAGCTGATGTGGTGGCCCACAAAAATAATAATAATTCCTACTAGAAGCACAAAATTTATTTTAAAATCCATATAAACGAATTTTCCATCGCAGCAAAGTCCCAAAAGAAAAGGGCTTAGTTGCCACACACCCACACACACACACACGCACACTCAATCATCAATAAACATGTGTGGACACACACACACACACACACACACTCACAGACCCACACACACACACACATAAGAATATTTACGTGTACAATAAACTTAAGCCGATTTAATAAAAGGCATTAAAAAATGTCTATTTTTCAAATGAAAAATATAAAATCAGCACGAAGTCAGCAGGAAAAAAGGCTAGCAGCAGCAGCAGCAGATTGGTAAAGGACACATACTCAAGTTGATTGGAAAAGTGACTGCACCCGACCATAAAAGCAAAAGAGAGAGAAAAATGTAACCCATAATCGCTAGAGCAACCAAAATGAACACCACCCATTCATGACGATGAACTGAAGCCACACCGTTCCCTAAATCATCAAGCAGGAAAAATAAAAACGAAGACAAAGCTCGAGAAATGACCGCTCACGCATGATTAAAAAGACCAAGTTGGGTCAGAAATGGGGTTGGGTCGGCTGCTTGGGCTATACTTTTCAACTTGAGAAAATGACCATTCAAGCGTTTCAGATTATCAATATGCATGAATGAGAAGGCATCCAAACTGTACTTAAGTTCCACTGGACAAGTCAAGACCGATAATATGAGCATATCCATCAGATATAAGGCGATTATTTCACATACATTTGTGATTTGGGTTTGTTTCTAAGACGAAGTCTGTCTGTCAGTCAGTCTGCTAAATGAAGCGTTTTCTCGCTCATTTGGGCAACAGTGTGAGGTGGAAGAGGAGCTCAAAAGAGCGTGAGAAAGAGAGACAGAGAGAGAGAGAGAGAACGGAAATACGTTTGATTGCAAAACGCTGTCGACTGTCGGCTGTCTGTTGCCGTTATGCAACACTGGCAATGCGAATGCGCCTCGAATCGGTTGCATCTGTTTGTCGCTCACTGAGACACAGCTCAGCAGCTCATAATTGAGATACTTTTGCTGTTGCTACTGTTGTCTCTGCTGCTGCTCCTCCGGCCACGATGTCAGCGGGATGTGGATGTGCGGGATGTTCGCTTGGTTGCGCTAATGCGCGGCACATGCAAAATGCTTAAGAACTCAATTAAGTGGTGAACGTCGTCGACGTCAATTGAGCACAACTACCAACAACAAAACAGCGAAAACACCAACAACAAACTTTACGTGAAGGCATCGGGCCGTGTCTGTCACAACTCCTTCTTGCCAAGCAGCATTTGAAGCTACATACGTAATGTAATTAACTGAGTTACAACTAACAACAAGTTTAAATGCTTAAGCACCGAATAAACGACTAGTAGATACTCTGTGAGAGAAACTGCTATAAAAATATAAGGAAAAGTTGCTGAAATTTTCAAAGAAAATAAGTTTCAAAACAAGTAGGAAGACTTTAGTTGTGAAAGCTCGATTAGAAGATTCCCTATGTCCATATTTTGTGTATGTGTGTGTGTGCAAGCGTATGCGGAAAGGGCTTACAATATTACGAGACTGAATGCTCTATCTTCGATATCTCCGGTGATTCTCATTTGATTTTGATTACATTTTACTATCGGAGGAGTTATCGATAAATTGATATCAAACGTGACCTGCGTGTTTTGCACACGTAACATACAGACGGAAGGACCGTCGGACATTTGCTCATTATACTTTTTTTTCCCAATTATGTACAAAATGTATTACCTAATGAATTAAAGATTGGTAAAAGTCTAGAAAAATATAGATTTGACATATTATAGTCATAACTTAAATTCGATACACAAACAAATTTTAAGAGATATTTAAATAAAATATGATAAAACATCTTAATTTTTGAAGCTATTAAATATATATTTTTATTTGATTGCATGGAAAAATTTACAAAAAAAAAAAAAACTAAGAATTTAAGTTAAAAAAAACATATATGTATAAGGAGATTATTTTAAACAGTTGAAAATAAATGTTTAATATGAAATATATTATGAATGGAAAATTTGTTGAAACGAATAAGAGTAACATAACTTTACCAATCTAAATATTTAAAACTAGTTTGGGTAGATTGAGATCGCTAGGGAAAAAACCCCAATCAAATCAAATAAATAATAAAATAAGTAAACAGAATATAAGATAATAAGTAAGAGTTGATTCTAAAATATTTGTGTATTAAACACGGAACATAAAAATTCTATGAAATGAAATAATATATAAATAAGAATTGCAAAAACTCTGGGAGAATATCGAATGCAGTTGCAAATTGAAAACAGTTTTGCATATTAAAAAATCTTTTGACTATCGAATATTCCAAACACCTTTGTGCTGTTACAAGTCATGCATAATATTTTTTGCAATATATTTAATAAAAATTTTTGTTTTGTCTGGTTTGCGCTTAATAGTATAATGAGAGCGCATACGTTCACTTGTAATTCAATTATTCATACTCTCATTCAAAATCTCATTTGTGTGACACATTTGTAATAATTTGTGCACTTTTTTTTCTTTCAAAGATACATAATGTGCGTAATTCACACATTTCGTTAGTTTGACACAATTTCAAACATTATATTTGTGCTAGCTGGCAAATAAAACACACAGAAACAGACACAGACTAGCACAACCACCACATGCAAAACACGCCGGTCACTAATTATGATTGATGCACTTTAAAATTGTTGGCAAATTATTATTTCCAAAAGGCAAAAAAGCGTAGGGAAAGAGAGCAAGAGAAAGGGAGAGAGAGAGTGTGCACCCAAACGCGACTCTCCTCACGCTTAACTCAATTAGTCAACCTGGACAGGCTGCAATTTTCTGCTGCTGCTGTTGCTGCTGCTGCTGCTGCTGACGTTGACGTTTACGTTGCCGGTTGTCGGTCCTTCATTTCTTGCGTCCGGGCCAACTGTTGCAACGAAATTACCACAAAGTTTTCTGTTTGCTGCATAATTAAAAAGTTTGAAAAGCTTTTGCCGAAACCAAGCAACAACCAACGTAGAGCATCTGCCCCTACCACCTTCTTTGCATGCTCAGCCCTGGCTTGAGTTCTGGGTGCTGGCCGACAAGCTATTATAAACCAGCGGTTATGCGGCGGTTGCAGTTTTTGCATGATTGACAACGTAACAACCCGTACCGTAAGTCAGGAAGCAACTCCTGCCCAGTGCTGGCTGTGCTTGCCCCTCAAAATCCTCGGGCATGTCGACGGCGGTGCAGCCACAATAAAAAAGCTAGTCAAGGACATGCCAACGCATATGAATTTTCTGAATTTGTTTGGGCGTATGTGAAAATTCCTCTCTACATTTTTATTCATAAATTGTTTATATACTATATTTCGACCAATTAGGTTTTGATAATTAATTTCGCTACAAAATATTAACAAAGTTGCTCTTATAAAGTTTATTTAGAACTGTGCATTTTTATTGGATTTCTTTTATGCTTTTTTGCAGTTATTGTAAAACAGGCCAAGGACGTGGGTGACTTGTAGGCTAAGCATAAGCAATGCTCATGATTTCTATTTAAAACATTAATTAAAACTAAGCTTTTAAAAAGTAAAGTAAAATTCTTAATCATCCTAAAATACTCTTTTCTTCGCCAACCAATTATTTGAACACATTAAGCAAGCCATGCAGCTGAAGAGAACAAATCATCAGAGAACCAAGTTTTTAAAGCTCGTACAAATTTCTCACCTGCGATTTTTGCTTGGCAGCATTGCTCTAATGACAACTCATTAGGGGTTTTTGTTTTGTCTGAAAGTTTTTCAACTATTTATGCTGGTCGTCCAAATAGTTGTTTTTGTTGGGCAGATATACAAATACACATTTGTTAAATACATACATATGTGTTTGATATAAAAACCCTAAGTGTCAACTTACATGGCAAAAAGTAGCAGAAGAACAACGAAGAGAACTCAAACTCGAGGTGTGGCAGCCACTTGGCTCATTAATCATTTAAAACGAGCAAACAAACAAACGAACGCAAGTGGAACGCAATTTGTTTTATCGTCAGTCCAACTACCACCAACACCGCCTCCTCCTCATATCTCATAATGCGACCAGGCACAGATTTTCCGAGACACACACACACACACACATTTAGCTAACCTGACCGCATGACATTTAACAATTAAAATAATTACGCAAATCTCTCATAGGATTTGTCTCACTTTGGCGTGAGCATGTTAACTTTTCTGCATATATGCTTAATGGGTATAAGTTATCCTGTTTTGGGCATAAATAATTTAAGGAATGTTTATAAGAAAGCAAAGCAAGTTTTTCTCAGAAACTATTCTCATTTTTATTCATTTATTTATAAATATTTATTTCTTATTGATAGATTTTGTTTGGGTCTTTTGATGTTATTCACTAAGAAATGAAGTTGAATCATTATGAAAGTCATCATTAAAGGGTATTCGTTGCAGATTGCCAGCCTAAAGATATATTGTAGCCTTCTGATTCTCACTTTCTTACTTTTTGATATCGTTTGTTCAACTTGCTTGTTTGATTGTCTGCATATTTCTGTACCCGTTTGTGTGTGTCGCACATATGTGTGTGTGTTTGTGTGTGTGTGTGTGGTAAAGTTTGGTTGTGCACGTGCGCGTGTGTGCGGCAGATTAATTAAACTTTTAATTGACACGCGATTTGTTGGGTCATTTCCTCTCCGTGTGTCGCTTTCTGACATCCATTGCACGCTCTATCGTTTTCTCTCCCTATCCCATTCTCTCTCTCTTTCTCTCTTTCATTCTCGCACTCCACGCTTATATATATTTAATTTTTTCCCCATGGCACACAAGCTATTTAGATAATTTTATTGCATCTCAATTTTTGATAAATGTCAAATGGCACGTATGGTTATTAATTAAACAATTATAGTTGATAATATTCACAGTTTTATCATCATTAAAGATTTAAATATCATCATTTGACATTAAAACTTTAAATCAACACTTTAAACAGGGATTTTTGGCAATTTATTACGTTTTTTTTGCTAAGTTTTTACACTTTAAATGCTTAAAATGCAAACAAAATACAATAACTAAATCGAAGATTTTGTCAGATTTGTGACAGCCATTAGTTTAAATAAAAGCACGCATGGCATATACTTTATTCCTTTTTTCTGAACAGTTCATTAAAAAGAGCTCACAAGAAAAAGTAACAAACTTAAGATATCTTAATCCTTGTGTAGTGTACCTATGGCAAATTAATCTGTCGAGTCCAAACCACTTTTAAACTAAAGCCAAAAGCTTAACTGCTCTGCGTATGTACGAGGATTTATGCATGTATGTAAGTGAGCAACTTGCGGGTCTTTTTATCTATCTGTCTGTGTGCATTATTCGCCTAGGCAACCTGCAAAATGCCTGATAATGGATTATTCCAAGTCATAAATGTAAATGCAGGACCAGGGCTCATATCCCTTCGTTCGCGTCCCATCTCCATTTCCACTTATTCGTTTTTTTCACTAAACACCCAATCCAGACACAACTAACTAAAGAGACCAGCAACAAGCAAGAAAAGTCTGGTGACGGCGACGGCGACGGCAACGGCAATGCGACGACGCCATTTTGTTGCAACAGTGGCAACAGTTATGGCCGCGCTGAAAAAGAAAACAATAAGAGGTATGCGGGGCAAAAAAACAACGGCAGGTTTTTATGGCCATGGTAAAGTCGCAACAAAAAGCGAACAACAACAACGGCAACTGCAGTCAACAAAGACGCGTAAATTATTTTAGATTTACATTTCTGCATTTCATTTGCTCAGTGCGCCCACTTAACCACTCCGACCCACCCAACCACCCAACCACCCTGCACTAACACTTGGCCACTGGTTGTGTCTGCTTGCACCGTTTGTTGCCACCGGAGGCGTTAGGCAAGACGGCGTCGGCACATAATTTATGCAATTTTTATGATTATTCATTATGAGTGCGGATGCGTTCATGAAACTAGCACCATGGGCATGCAGAATAAATTTTAAATACAGTATGACCTCACTCAACGCAACCCTTGTTAAACGCAACTCCTCGAAAATTGCAGCACCCGAATTCTTAAAATTCCCGAAACAGCTGTTCAGAAAAGTATTAGTTCTAACAAAGTACAGACCACAATTTTCCAGCTTTTTCAAAATATTACTAAAATTAAATGAAATCCTTGCTTTGAACACAGGTTTGTTCGATTTACTTCAATTTTAATGGTTAGCAAAAGCATCTCTTCTTCAAAACAGGTCTCGTGGCCAACAGAAAATTTTCCTTCGGTTTTCAGAACTGGCCAAATTTATATAACTTGCGATGGGCGAGGTCGTACTGTATAGCATTTCTTTGAAATCAACCAATTCATAATCAATTTCAAAAGTTTATTTTAATTTTTATTCGGAAACATTTGCAAAATCATATACTCTAAGATTGGTTTCTCAGAACTTTTTTCAAATTATTGTTTCCAATCTAACGTTCAGAAACTGTAAATTTACACTGATATTAAAACACGATGCAGGGTAAGCCAAGTAAAATCTATTGTTACCGATTGCTGTGCATAATATTCCTATTCTATATTAGCGCTATAACAGATCCGTGCGAAAGTTTAGTTTCCATTAATATTAAGGTTATAGGTTAGAATAAAAATTACTACACAGAAAAATAAATTATATAATAAGCTTTATTTTGTTAACTTTTTTTTTTTTATTCTTTCTTTTTCAAGTCTTTCTGTGGGGCTTTTATCATAAATAAAAACACAACTCGCATTAGTTTGCTATTAGCTACAATTTTAGACCACTGTACTCCGACTTATTTTTTCGCTGTCATGTCGTATTCATATTTTACGCATTTCTCGTTTGGCCAAACGGAAATGCAACAAACCGTTTGCAAAGGCACTCTTACAATTTCTTTTTTATATTCTCGACTCAACCATACTTTACCATTCGCAACCGCCCAACCTGCACCCACTTACAGTCCGAGCCCAACAAACGTCGGTCATATATTTTTCAAGTAATTAGCATTAATTTTGCCAACTGATAATCCCTGCGGCTTATGGCTACCCATTGCATTATGAGTCTCTTCGGTTTCTCTTCGTTTTGTTGATTCTCCTTCTGTTTGCCCTTCGTTCTGGCCAGTTCCAGCTCACCGATTCTAGGTCCTGGACTATTCAGAAATTGTCCTGGTTTGGCTTTATTGGTGCTGGGCTTTATCGCTGGCATTTGCAAGTTGTTGATTGCGTTATGGCTAAAGTTAATAAAGTCATTTGCATCTTGAATTAAGTGGCTCAATTTCACTGTTTGTGCGAAGACTTGCCTCGACCGGTAGGTAAAGTATGAATAAGCCTTCATTATAAGCCTACTTCTTGGAATGTGGAGTGAGCTCAGAGCATGTGGGTCACACAGATAACTTGGCCAATGAACAGACACAAAATTTCAGTATTTACGCCAAACTGAGCAAATTAATGCGCAAATTAAGAAATAGATAAAAAAATAATAAGATAAAAATTAATCCTATAAAGCGATTAAAGCAACCCCAAATTTTAAGATTTTCTTCTTTAAGTGCGCAACGAACGTCAATCTAATTGAAATTCTAGACGAAATCTTCCGCAAATTACCTTCATTGACAAAAATCTCTAATCCCACGATGCTTGGGCGAACCGAAACTTGAAGACAAACTCGTAAGCCAACCCCGAAAATGCAGCAACAGAAAGAATGGACTCCTACTCGATAAAATATTGTTTGGCTAAAAAAAAGGGTCGACGAAGGGAAAAACATTCTTGAAATGAAATCGATGCCAAAAAGTAAACGGAAATGCAGCAAAACCGTTCCTTGCATTGTTTATACATTCACACATACATAAATACATATAAGTATGCATCATAGGTGGAAGGGGGATGCTGCTGACGACATCTTCATATCCAAAAAGAAAAAGAAGGTAAATACTTTGCGGTTGCCGTTTTCGTTTTCGTTCTCGCTCTCACGGTTCTCATTTTTTGTCGCCTTTACGCTGAGTACATTGGCCGCAGTCTTGCCTTACTCCGGAAGTGCCCCTTGGGAGGGTTGGTCTGACTGAATTTTTCATAGCTGTTGCAACTCTGCTGGCTGCTTTAGCCATTTAATTTAATCAACGGAAAGCGCATTTGCAGCTTTCCTAACCGCATACCTACATACATGCACAAAGGCACATTCGCACACACACACATTCATATTTATATGCATGTATTATAACCTTACACACATGAGAGACCTGCATTTTCATTCTCTTTGCTGCCTCTCAAATGTCTTCGTTTTGGGGCAACACTGTCATTCAACCCACTTGGTGGATTGTCGCAGCTTACCAGTCACTTCCCACACCCCTTCCATCATTTCCTTTAGCTGTTCTGGCTGCCTATTTAATATGTGCTCGTTTTGCTCCCTAAGACATTGATTGTATGTTGAAGT
Organism: Scaptomyza flava; assembly: GCA_030179655.1. Lineage (NCBI taxonomy): Eukaryota > Metazoa > Arthropoda > Insecta > Diptera > Drosophilidae > Scaptomyza > Scaptomyza flava. The sequence continues at coordinate 19,236,885 of JARNME010000404.1, forward strand.
CACATCTGATTTTAACATTGCCTTTGCCTTTTGTCTGCACAACTCTCTGATATACCATACATGTGTGTGTTGGAATATTTATTGTATACAATGAAAAATAATAGAGAGTGCAGATCAAAGATGATTGTCAGTTAAGTAACATTGAAGCAAGTGCTTAGACTTAAATCGATTTTAATGATGGGATATTAACAAAGATTATACAATGTATATAGTTTCTCTCTCTAAATGCAGAAATAGTGGTTGCTCTGGAAAGCTATAAAGTAACATTTAGATTTAACTATGCAATTTATTGAAAGACTCTTAAAATGTAATCAATAAAAACAAGTTTACATTATGAAATTTTGATGTCAAAGGCTTCTAAGCGTGATGCCACGCTGATATATATACTAAGTCAAATAGTGCTCATAAGAAAATCAGTTAATAATATGTATTATATTTTTTTTATCCTTAATACTCTTATCAGTTTGCTTAGAATAAGTACATTCGTTTGCTTCAAGCTATTTACTCGCTTCGAGAAGAACTTTACCTACTTTGCTTATCTTGCAACATAAGTGGTATCAAAAGCAACTTTGGGGTCTCCACGGAGTATGCCGGCAGCTTAATCAACGCACAGCAGACAACAGCAGCAGAAGTTGAAGTTAAGCACGCAGTGAGGCATAAATGTAAAATAGCGACACATGCATCACACAAGTTGCTCAGATTTTCGCTTCACTTTGCTCTCTGCAGGGAAGCAGGCAACTTTGCACCCTCTAAATAGCAGTTCTGAGAAACCTTGTAATGAGTTATAGTATATCTAAAGGTTACAGGTAAGCAAATGTGTTGCAACTCGAAAAGTGTGCTAAAATTCTTCTTCATGCGACATGCAGAGAGCACAAAAGTTAGCCCAGGACTATCGAAAGTGTGGGTGACATCAAATCACCTATCTCTTTCTCTCTCCTATATATCTCTAGGCTAAAAATATGTATGTAGTTGCATATCTGCTGTTGCTATTGTTGTTGTTGTTTCTGTAAGCTCTCTCGTATATGGGTTTATGTATTTATATTCTTATTTGTAGCCGCGTGTGAAATTTACACGCATTTTGAAGTCTAATTTGACATTAATTCAATGCCCTCAGGATAGTACGCATTACACTGCGGTTCCGCGAGCGAGTTGATCTATGAATGTACTTTATATACGTATGTATGTGTGTGCGTTTGGGTATGTTTCTGTGGTGGGTGGTTAAAGTGGTTGGTTAATTTCGAATTTGGTTTTCTCTCAGGCGACTGCTGTTGCGTGTTAAAGTTTTTACATTCCGTATTTAATATTTAACATTGTCAAAAGCATCGTTGGATTTTTGTACCCTTTTTAAAATCAAAATGAGCTCCATGGGGCATATTAAAAATGTGTATTGCATTCTGATTTACAAGTTTTGCACTTCTAATACTTTCACACAACCTTAGATTTAGCCAAAAAATAGCCCCTCATCTGAAAACTTTTCTTATGCCCCAATTTAAATTATTTTTACAGCGCAGACTATTAGTATTGAAGGCACATTCATGTTTGGAAAATATAACAAAAAGAAATATATAAAGATATATTTTATTGAATAAATTTGATATAGCATTCATATCAGTTTCAAAAAAGTTTTATAAATGAAATTAATTAACATTTAATTAATAATAATAAATATGTTGTAGAAAAACGTTCTTAATGGTTATCATATAACAGCTATTCATTCAATTTATGATTGAATAAAAACCTTATTTTTTTTAAAACATTTTAAACAAAGCTATACAAACCGACTACTTCTTTGGCAAATATCAGCACTTATTATTTTAAACTCATTGTTATGCAGGTCAGAAGAGCAAACGAAACTAAACCAACCACCAATTAAAGTTGTTTCGTTTTGGCTACAGATTTCAAATTAACTTTTATGGCGTTTCTTTTTCTTTGCTAAGCATTCAGATGGCATAACTATAATCAAATTTATTTAAAAACTTGAAACTCGACCAAAATGTGCAAAACTTCTGGCCAATTCTGACCAGACACCAAAACCCAAAAGCTGCCAAGCATTTTACTACAACGAACTGAGCTAAAACGAACCGAAACGGAACGGAACGAAACGCATCGCATCGAAAGTAGCAGAAGCAGAAGCAATGAAGCTTGATTCTGGTCAAAGGCAAATACCACTGATTGTGACAATCAGTGTGACAATAAAATTGGCGCCCAGTTGCACAGGATTGGTCTCGGGATTTGAGCTGGAGATTGAGTCGGGGATCTTTGAGAGATAAACGCCGGCAACAGCTGGCAAAGCTTTTGCAATCAGAGCAAAACGAAACAGGCAGAAAGGCGGACAGGCCGAAAGCCAAGCGGGCAGGCAGGCAGCTTTAAACTTTGACAATTTCCATGCCAACCAAATGCGACGAAAGAATTTTAAAATTCCGACATGTCAATGACAATGTGGAGGCGTTGTGAACAGTGGGCGTGGCAGTCAAAATGACAGGCTTGTGACACGCACAGACCAACTGTCACACCCCTGTGTGTTATTAGTGTGTGTGTGTGTGTATGTTTGACTGTGGCTAACCCTTGCATTGGGAATTTTATAAAATTGTCATGGCACACATACTCACAAACACAGATACGAAAAAAAGCAACGAAAACGAAACACACTCACACACACAAAACAAAGCAAAACAATAGTAAAGCCAAAAGCACGCAATGATGATGACTTTCTTTTTGTCCCTTACTTGTTTTTGCAGTTGCCTGAAGGCATTGTTGCTTATATTGTTGCTGTTTTTGTTGTTGTTGTTATTATTGTAGCTGTAACATTATCTAAGCTAACAAATTGTCAACACGTACAAATGCGTTCACTCAAACGTAAACGGGGTAATAACCATTTTTCGTAATAATTTTATGTCATAACAAATCTAGGTTATACTCGTTCGTATAAACGTTTTTCCTTTTTCGCTTCTTCCTTACCTTCCTTTCACCCCAAAACCCATCTGAGTCTTAAATGTTAAGAAGGGAATCGGAGAATGTGTCTTATGGCGAACATTTTTGACCCGATCAACGACCGAACGTTCCTTTTTTTTTTAGTAGAATTTTAAAGTTTCAAGTTTGTCGCTCAAAACTGCTACGGGAAAATCAGAAATAACAATATTTTGTGCAGAATGTAGTTTTTAATGTCTTTAATTACTTAAAAATCATTTGGATTCCTTTGCATTCGCTTTTTTGCAGTGCTCTTTATGTAACAGTTTACTCAACCCTAATGATTTTTCACACACAAGCCGACACAACCCTAAGCCATGTGTTCTTTTCATTGGCCAAATTTACTAGTTTCCTTCAGGTTGCTGCAGTTGATGCTTCTGTTGCTATTTCAATTTCTTTTTTTCTTTTAATACCCTGTAATCATGGGAAGGGTTGTTTGTAATATATGTTATGTTTAAATTGTAGTTAAATGGCAGTTCAAGTATTCAAAACTTACATGTATGGAAAAATAATTTGTTAAAAAGAGGATAAGATATACATTTTAAATTCAATTGTATTAATATATCCATTATAAAGCCTTTTAGATAAATTAAGTGTATAAGATCATTTAAATTGACAGTTTCTTTGTCTCTTAACTATTATTTATATGCTATATATTATAGGGCATCTCCTGTTCGAACACTCTTTTCTTGTATGCATTGTATTAAATGGCGAAAACGAAAACTACAACAGCAACACTTCATTGCCAAAAGCGTCAAGCTGCTGCCAGGACATGCTCGTCTTCGGCCTCTTCTTCCCTCCCCTGCCCATCCTATTGCATCAGTCCGGCAAACGCATAACGCGCCGTTCAACTAAAGAAATAAACTAAACTTGTCACGTAAGCAAAGTTTATGACCAAAAAGCAAAAAGAGCGAAGAGAGATGCCAACGATTTCGAACGCAGCAGCAGCAGCAGCAGCAGCAGCAGTTGCACAATAGGAGCATCTCTCGTTGGACACGCGCCACGCCACCAAATCATCTGCAGAGCTATTCCCATTTCTACACCCCACTTTGACCCACACTTGCAGCTGTCCCCTGTTGCCAGGCGTAACATTGAAGCAATTGCACGCTTTGACTGCTTTTAACTTTTAGTTGGCTGGATGACTGCAGTCCGGGTGGGTAAGTGGGCTGTGGTGGGGTGATCAGGCAGCAGTGCTTGGGCGTGGCAAATGCCACTGATTGACCAAATGATAGACAGGCGACACAGACGTCAGAGCTGAACAGAGAGTGCTTACATCTTGCAGTTTTTGGCTTTGATTGCAACTTTCTTTTTGCCCATTTAGCACGTCTTGGCATTCTTTGATTCCCGATCCCCATCTCCCCCACTCCGAGTACCCATCAGTGCTTGACAGCCAGTTAAAAATGTATGCGTTCTAGTAGTTGCATTTACTTCGATACTGTTGTGCAATCACGCAACAGAAAGTAGGTCAATAGTTTGTTGTTAATGCTGCTGCGTTTTTTGTTTTTAGATTCACTGCAATTAGCGAGAATCAATCCAAAGAACCTACAAATAGTTAATAATATCGTAATTGTTCATTAATATTGAAAGATGCTGAGAAAAATAAGCAGATTACTCTCGATTGGTGTGAATATTGAATTTTTCCTAATTGAGAATCAAGTTTAACTGCAAATGATAAAAGTATTATTTAAATTGAATGTGTTGTCCTAATCATCCCTCCTTTGTGATATTTGGATATCCTTTGAGAAGAGAATATTTGACATGTATGTACATATATTTGTTGCTTCCATAGCCATGGCCAATAATCGACAATTGCATCGCACTTTCTCATTAGCATTGAGGACATTTGGGAGGCCTAGTCAAAACACTTGGGAGGCGCCCAGCCACCATAATTTTCCCCCCACCTTCATTCCCAACTCATTAGTGCTCGCGAAATTTGTCAATGCAAATTTCGAAAACGATGCCTAATTGGATTTTTGACAAGTGCCATGTCACGACTGCTTCGACAGCGGGTCACGCCCAAAATTCAGCATTTATAAATTGCTATTTCCAAATATTGCAAATTAATTGCGATATTAGTGCAAAACTAGTGCTAAAACATGAAGCTCACCAAAGTTGTTTCACTAATTAAGCGCTCATTCAATTAACGACTGATTGGCAGGCCGTTCAGTTTGGCGTTTTATGTTTTCCACTGGGAGGATCACTCCAGGTTGGAATAGTTTCTTGCATGTCAAAGCGATGCTTTGCTAGTAGCTCATTAGGTTGACGGTAAGTAAGGAGTGGGTTTTGGTCAAAGGGCTCAAACATCTCTGATTGAAATAAATAATTGAGTAAACAATTTATGGAAGCTATTCGATTTTTGTTCCCTTGCCCTGATGTTTTCAAGATTTTCTGCAATTTTTGCTGTTGCAATATTTACTTGCAAGCACGCGTCGATGTTTGCTGCGAGGGTGACTCATAAAGGGCAGCTAGAAAAATATTGTCTTTTGATTATATTCACTCAGCGTTATTCGTATAAGCTTTACACACGGCCACGTGTGCGTGCTTATATGCAGCTGTTTCTGCTTTGTGTATAGAAATACTTGTAAAGTTAAGCTCATATCTAGCGATATCAAGCTAAATTTTGTGAACTAAATCAAACGCAATGTTTGTCTTAAGTAAAGATGCTGTTTTTGTTTGTTACATATTTAGACCCGATACCGAATATTGGGCTTGCACAATTTTCGAATGGTGTATGTCCGTCTGCATGTACGAAACTTTTTTCGACGGGAGTTGAAGTTTGCGTTTAGAATAAAGTGGGTTGCTACGTCTACTAAAAATCGATACGTTAACATACTACCTAATTTTGGTAAGAAGATAACTACTTGTGTCCCCCACACCACTGCATCAAAAATGTTGACGCACTTGAGCTAGCTATGTCCCCCAAAGATGTGCATAAAATCCTTGGGCGTACCCGTTTTAAAACAGATATCAGATTATACTGCCGACAGTTGGGTGCGACAGAAATGCTTTCACTTGCTTTCCTTTAGCTTGCCACTTTTGTTTGTCTTTTGGTGTTGCCACCTAGCACATCTTGGTTTTTGACGTCCCTTGTGAAAATTAAATTCTGTTTTCATAACAGTATTACATGTTTTTGAAAACATTAATAATATTAAAAATATACAATTTAAATATGACCCATTCACATGTGTTCGATATTATATTCCGTTTGCCGTTTGATAAACTCTGGTGTGTAAGTGAAATCGTAGTCTTGACAGATGCCCACAAAATAGGTAGGAAGAATGCCACGCCCCTTGACAAAGGTCTCGCCACGATAGTGACATTGAATTCCAAATTTGCCCAATATCAGAGCACTTTCCTCGGTCACATGAATCTTTCCAGGAACGCCTGTGGAGTACATGCGTGATGCCATATTCACCGGATTCCCCCAGATATCATAGTGTACCTGAGAGGCACCGACAACGCCGGCCATCACCTCGCCACTGGATATGCCAATTGATAGATCACCTATTGTCAATTGACGAACGAAAGGCATGTTATCGTAGTATTCTTTGAACACCCAAAGTGTTCGCATTAGATCCAATGCAAAGCTGGTTAATACAAAAACCACTTCTTCATTTTGAACGAGCAGTGACTTTTCCGGTCTTGGAAACGAATCAAGAAAACGTTGCGCGCGAGTAACTGCCCAACAACATGTAAGATAACAATGATGTTATCACATACTAAATTGTACAATATACTCACGCTCCTCTGATATACTAGAATCGTATGACGATGTTTTCTCGCTCTGACGTCCAGCAAAAGTTGGATCTAGGCCACACGCTGCCATATAAGTACAACCCACAATTTTAATCTTCTCCACTTTATAATCACCTCTATAATGGAAAAGCTACGGCATAGATAAAACATAGTATGCAATAACAATATATGTACAACAAAAATAGATGGCTCTTACGACTTGATCAAATTCACAAATTATTTCGTTGAGAATGCGCAAGTTGGGCAAATCTAATCGAAAGTTTTTAAGCGAGGCAAACATGACGGCAACTAATTTGTAGTTCTCATGGTACAGCTCGTGATTAGCCAAATTCGCCAGATATACATTGACTGATATTATAAGTAAGTTAAGAAAGAATAGAGTGGAAAAACTTTATAAAATCTTACCAACATGCAATGGCAATATGTTCTTTAGAAGTATAGTTATCGATTTGTTGGTGATGTGAGCATCCTGCTGTTTCTTCAGCAGCTCTACTTTCCAGCTAAATGTAGCAACAATATAAGTATATAAATATATAAAATACTATAACTTACTTAAAGTTGACCCTGTTATTAAACTCGGCTTGTCGCTCCATAAAATATAAGCTTATACATGTTATTACAACAATCAAACTGTGCGCGTATTCCGATAAAAAGAATGGATTCGTTGTGAGGCTATGATGAACGATGTATTCAAATTGAAAAAACATGATGATCATATAAGTGAGTGCTTCCAATGCACACACAATAATCTTAACCATCCAGGGTATGCGTGTAAAGTTCATACTCATGACCATTATAAGGCATACCATATTGGTGAGTACCCAAGGATGGAAGCACGAATATAGATCCGGTTCATAATGATACAATTTGGCCTCAATATGCGACATTTCGTACTCCTTAATGTCACAGTCCATCTAAACAGCGCAATGATTTAGTTTACATTCATATAACTATATATGTATATTTGTAATAAAAATCTGTGTTTAATTATACTTACCAGCACACAGGCGATCACAGAAAAGTATCCAGTTATAACAAACATGTAAATAATCATGCGCACAATAAGATTGCGCTGCATAAAATCTAACGTTGTAAAGAGGGCTGCGCTTAAATTGGAAAATTTGTGGTGTGGCGTATTTTTATATCGCATATGGCACATTTTTTTGTACCAACATATAAAAAGTAAAATAGTCATGACTAGCATGAGAATAGAATTTACTACAAGATCTGCGCCGTGAGGGCCGGTATGACACACGATCTCCATGTATATCAAACTGACGCAAACGCACCACGCTAAAAGCACACTATATTTTAGCATGTAATCCGGCTGGCGCATGTATTTGTATTCGAGGCGAGGATTGATAAAGTGCAAAAGGAAAAATCGAACTTGTGGACGATCATGATTTGACTCATCTTTCCGTTCCTTCAATTTCCAAAATCCAAAAAACTTCTTAATACTAATAGGATACGATATAAAGAAATAAAACGATGCAACTGAATATTTGACTTACTGAAAGGCACCAACTGGCATCTTTGCTAGCTCTTGACGCAACTCTTGCTCAATTGCTTCCTCCGATTCATCGACTGAGAGCCTATTTCTAGTAAAGGATGAATTACTATGCGATAAGGAAAAGTGTTGTACGCTTTCGCGCATATCGATTGCAGCTATGAGATACGTTTGAATTCTTTGACTTTGAAGAAAGGGATCATCTCGAGCCTCCGGGGTTCCGGGCAGTATTTTAAACGAACTACTCTCCAACATTCCAAGTGTTCTGTCACTGATATGTACATGTCCTGGCCTTCCTGTTGACTCTAATAGATTCGCTATGACCGCATCATCACCTAACAAATAAATCAAACGCAAGTTGAGAATAAGTATAATAATAATGTGATTGCTTGCTTACCCCAAATATCAAACTGTAGTTTTGCTGAACCAATGGCACCAGCTAGACAAGAACCAGAATGCACTCCTATACGCATATCAATGTCTAGATTTGTGTTGGCTCTAAAGTTTATGTACATTTATAAGATCCAGATTCTATGATAGATGATATATGATGCGGTTTGTAACTTACCGTACTTCTCGAATGTTCGCAATCATACAGTGCCCAAGATTCACGCAACATTTGGCATGATCCGGATCAGTTTCTGTCAGACCTGCCACACAATAATAGCAGTCACCCAAAAACTTGATGCGCTGTGCCTTAAAGAGTGAGGCAGCCACATCAAATCTACCATACAAATCATGCAACAATTTGACAAGGTCCTTCACAGTCAGCGTTGTGGTGAGATGAGTATAGTTAACCACATCTGCATACAGGATGCTAACATCCATGTGGTGCTGAACGGCCATAATGCGCTCCTGGCGCTGGAAATGTTGTACTCCATCCTTGCCTGCAATTGCAATGCGATTACGAATGTTTTCCTGAAATATTCGCGCTATTTGAGGTGGTAGAATGCTGTCTAGCAAAAGTTTCTCCCGCATACGGGCGCTGCGCAGCCGAACGTCCTCAATAACATATTGATGTCGATCGAGGAAGGAAGAGCGAATAATGATGTCGCTGATTACGCGATAATAAATGCCCATCATATTGAAGCACACATAGTGTAGTAAATCCACCAACATATGATTAATGTGGATGACATTACTCATTCCATATTCATATTTTACAGCTAGGTAGAAGAAGAAATATGTCGAGTACGCAATCGTTACCGTACCTCCAAATATCATCGGCCATTTAACTAATGGCAAAGGCAGGAATAAATATACAAGCAGAAGAATGTATGTATCATAGAAACTCGCAATAGTCCAATAGTTGCAATAATAATGATACAAATTTAGTGCTAAATCTAAAACAAAAAGGTGAAAAAAAACGCAATTCTTAGTCGCATCGGGCAATAGTTAATTTCAAGTCATTTCGAACGAACCTACTATAATCATGAGCATAACGACGACCGCTGATGTTGCATGCATTATCCAATTGTGTCTTCGAACGATCTTTTCAACAAAATTGACGCTCAGTATTAAAATCGTGAGTATTGCATTGCCAATATAGGCCATGACATCAACATAAATGAAATCCGGATACTAAATATTAACGATGTTAACTTAATCAATACAACATTGGATTATTACAAATGCCCACCTCACATGTGTATAACAGTAGAAAACAATGAAGTAGAGTCATAGCTGTGTGCAGAAAAAGGAACACACCGGTCGCGTTGCAACGAAGTCGTCTTTCGTACAAAATATATTCTCGCTCCACGCCAACCTGCTTGCATTTATTCTGTAATGTGAACGTAAGTGATGATTAGGGTAGGATAGAATCAATAAAGTGTGGAATCTTACCTTTAAGTAGCCTCGCTCCCAAGCGATCTCCTTGCTAAAATCCAATAAATTCTTCTTTTTAGATTGTGAACTCATTTCACTGTTTTAATTGTGTATATTATGTTATGAATAAAAAATATATATATTGTATATATACTGTATAATCAAGGAGTAAGTGATATTAAAACAGTACAAAGGCTCTATTCGAGAAAATTCGGCTAGCATATACCCTCTAACCCACAAACAATCATTGTTTGTATAGAAATAAACGCGTATTGAGAAAAAGTCTGTTCAATCTTCGATATATCCGTTGTCTTATTTTATTCGTTATCTTAAAAATAGGTTGCATTATTTTATATATTTCCTGAGCTTAGGGAAAAGTTGTATCTTTAAGCTAAACTAAGTAAATGGAAAAATATGAAACTTTCAATGAACAAGCTTTAATATTTTCCAGCATTTATATTCCTTGTTTTTTCCGGATACAAAATCAGGCTGAATGGCTAGAAATACATTTCGTTCTTCTTATATATACTTATAATTAAAATCCAATTTGTGCTAATTTAACGCGTTTGTCTCGCATTACACAACGAACAAGGAACGCCCAACATTTCTCCTGCCACGCCCACAAGCCAAAGACAGATATTGTTGTTGCCTTTAACGAACTTATTTTTTTCTTGTTTCAAGCATAGTAATTACGTATGTTTGTATGTATTTGGGTATGTTTGTATGCAAGTATACTAATTAAGACGCTAGAGAAATATAGATTCAAGAAATGGGAATAGGCCACCTTGTGACTATGAAAACTAATTGAAACGCTTAGGCGAAAGTTGGCAGCGACAAGCACTTAATGCATTTAATATAAGTCAAAGTGTTGCCTTACCGTTAAGTATGATAGTAGACGGGGAGGGGTGGGGTGATAGACAACGAAGGTAGGATGGAACGACAGCAGAGAGAAGCAATTTAAATCTCACTAATTACTTGGGCGACAAATTACGCAGCAAGACAGCAACGAACACACGCATACATACATGAAAGAGACGTGGCACATTTATACAGATTTTTGCACTTAAAAACAATGAACAGGTGTCGGACTGGAGCCACACACCCACTTATCTTTACCCACCACCCCATAGCCAACTAGTCTTCATCCTAAGTTGTTGGTAGACGTTTTCTATTTTGAAAAATTAAGTGTCATTTGGTTGTCTCATGGGTTCATTGTTTTCAACGTGTCTTCCGTTAAATTCTGCCACTTCTCCACTCTAGATTCAGCCGAGACATCTCATAGGTAGCTTTGCTTCTTCTGTTGTTGTTCTTTTTCTTTGTGCTTGGGGTTAAGCTCATCGGCTTGCCATTGCCTTTGGGTGGGTGCCGCATGTTTAATTTAGTAACTTCTGGCACAGTTTTTCACCCTCCCAACTCTGCCCAGACAACTAGATAGTTAGGCGTAATTACCAAGCTGGCAGAATGATGTAGATGAATAGAAGAAGTAGATGTGCGGATGAATTTCTTGATTCTAGACATTAATTATTAATTGCATAGTTTTTTTTTTTTTGTATTATTATCCATAGAAATTGCACATAAATTAGGTCTGGCTGCTTTTGGTTTTTAAATTTTAAATAGAAAAACTGATAGAAAGTAATTAAAATATTTATTGCATAAATATTTATGCAAATGAGTAGCAGTTTTTTCCTTGTGGCTTTTTAAAGCAAATCACATTAATATCGATTAAATTTGAAAATTCTAGTTACCTGATTAAAGCAATTATACCAAATGATAATTAAAGACATGTCATTAAAGTTGTTTGAGACATTTAATTGCAGCTGGCTAACAATAAACTGTCCATAATATTAAGTTCTAACATTCAAACAAATGTATAATTTGCCATTTATTTGGTTTTAGTTGCGGACGAAAAGCAAATTTCCACTCATCCTTTCCACAGCCCCTCAAATTAGCGTTCGAGCTAACTGTTTTCCATGAATTATCAATACATTGAAAATGGCACAAGTAAGCCCTTTTTGCAGAGCCAGTTAAGTGTCCTTTTTAAAATAGCATTTGCAACATTCGTAATTGTTGTGCAAATTGTTTTCTATTGTCAATAAAGTCTTGAACTTGTTTGTTTATAGTCCTATTTGTATTAAGTCAATTTAAGGGGTTGCCACCACTCGCTGCACAAAAATAGAGGTGTTTTCATGCAATTATTTTACAAAAAACGCAGTTTTAAAAGATCAATACTTATCCTCAGTCTTAAAATTCTGCCATTATTGTTTAAAGATTTTATTCACAAAAAAAAAAGAAGTTGTACAATTGACTTGAAAAGTGACTGTTCCGCTCATTCTTTCTCCAATTTACTTCATTCACTTGTGTTATTGTACCAATTATTGTTTTTAATGCATATAAAAAACAATAAAGGACAAGCCTCTGAGTAACTGCCGAAATGAATTAAAAACATGCGCCATCTGCAATGTGTTACGAGGCGCAAAACAATTGCAGTTCTCTTGCTATATTTTTTCCTTTTCGTATTTTAGCCCGTTTGGCTTAAGCCAAGCCAATAAAGAAAGCGAAAGCGCTCGACTATCAAATACCTAACCTAGTAAAACTAACATACAAAATCTATATCAGTTTTTTCACATAAATTATCCAATTATAGTTACAAAAAATGCTAGACGTATAAGTAATATTATTTTCAAGCATGCATACATAATACATACTTTATCGTATTTATATTCTTTTTTAATAATAATCATTCTGTTTCGGAAATGCGTTACAAATGTTGTGACAAAATACCCATACCCTGTGCATAAGCGTATAAATAACAGCAATAATGTTGGATTACGTGCAGAAATTACTTAAAAAGATTTTCAATTGTTCTGTGCAACAATTCGAGTGCATGTGTGTGTGTTGTAAGAGGAGCTCCTTTAATTGTTTTTCATTGGTTGGCAAACGGGTAACGGCTGCTGTTTATTTTCTGCAGGCAGCAAAAGTTGCCCGACTCCGAGCTCGAGAGCTGGACCGAGCCATGTGGCTGGCCGGGTCTGGTGGTGGCCATGGTCTGATACCGACCAAAAGTGCCAAGCACGCAGTTCCACAGTAACACAGTAAAACAGTAAAAATAATGAACTTTTGTAGTGACAACTACAAATTTATTGCCCAACTCCAGTTCTCCAGCTGGCCGCAGTCAGTCAGAGTCTGAGCATCTTGCTGCTTTACATTGCACTTGCAGATCATGTACACATAACATTTATTGTGGATCAGCGTAATATATGCCTTTTATTCCCTCGAAGGTATTGCATTTCATAAGACCTTTTTCTTTTCTTTTTTTTTTGGTCTGTCTGCAAAGAAGATGCAAATTTGATTTATTCCATCATTTAGTGTTAATGAAACAGATATTGGCGCTTGAATATTCAACCATTTAATAATTTTTAGTGTGGCAAACTTATCACATTTAGTCTATCTTCATAATGCCTACAGTTGTTGTGGCAACTTTCCAGCTTTATCTACCATCTCTCTTTGACGCATTTGAATCCATTGCCTGCTTGCTTGTTGCGTTTATAACGATTTTCTGTTTTAATTATGCGCTAAAATCCACGAAAATTACAAACATAAATCCATGCGAAAAATAGTACTTGATAAAATGGTGGCGTAAACTGCGCATAAAATACGCTATCGCTAAGAATGATGGAACAAAAAAAGCAAAAAAAAAAAACATATTTGCGGGGGAGAAAAAAAAGCGGCTAACATCAGCAAAATACGCTGCTCAGCGGGTGAAGAGTTTGTGGAACGGCAACTCATTTTAGCCAAGTAAAGCTGTATTCATTATATCTAAACTATGCTTTTTATTTGCGCAACTTTTGTGCTGTTGTTGTTGTTCTGCAAACTGAGCGCAAATGTCGAAATTGCAGTTGTTGGAGGGATTACTGTTGTAGCTCGAGTTGTTGTTGGGTTGTTGTTTGGCATTATAGAACATTTATTGATGCTTGGACAGGCACAATAACAACGAGGAGTAGAAGCAGCAGCAGCAGCAGCAGCAACAGCAATAAAGAGCTGGGCGATATACATAGACAGAATTTACATGGGGATTAATAAGCAATGACGATGGCGACGTTGCATTTTATAATAAAATAGGAGACCTAGCAAGAGACGCAAGTGCAACACACACACACAGACAAAAGTCAAACCGCAGCGAGCGGGAGGGAGGGAGATGCTTGAGTTGAGTTGAGCTAATGCTGACGACCACTTGCAACTTTATTAACTACGCTTATACCTTATTAATGCGACGCGGGGAGGTTGAGGAGATTGTGGATACAGAGCCTGCCAACTGCACTCAGCTCACTGCGTTGGCTTATTAGTTTTTGTTGTTTTTTTTTTTGCTCCGCCCTCCCTATGTTTTCTTCGTTTTTCCTTTAAGTTTTGCCTTAAAATGCAGGCAACGTTCGACTGCACTTTCGAGCAGCAACAGAACTCTGAAGTTGTCCCAATACTTCTTGCTTACACCGCTCCTCCACCGCGTCTCCGAACCACTGCATTTGTCAGCGGCATGTTTTTCAGTTGCAGAGAATGGCCTCCAAAAAATATATATATATTTACTTATATATATATATATGTGTATACAGAAGAAAACTTTGGCCGCTTGTTTGTTTGCTGTCGTCGTTTATTATTATTATGTATTTTTCGGTTTTAGTAGCGGGGTTTGCTTTTCGCCGATTTATACGGTCGGCGAGCGCGGCTCTTTATTTAACTTTGGGCAGTTTGATGGCAGGAAATAGAATTTTAATGGATTTTGTAATATCCTCCACGACGAAGTCGACGACGAAAACGATGGCAACAGCAAACGGCTATGGCAATAGTGAAAACTTTTGCAAAGCTTTCGTTTTCTACTTTTTTTCTTTCATTTCTTTGAGTATTTTTTTATATCATTTACTTGGAAGTCGCGAGTTTTGTGCTATTGACATTTTTTTTTTTGGCTGAGGTTTTTCCACAAAGTGAGTGAATTAATTTAGTTGCCTTCAAAAAATCGTATGGTCGGTCTTGTGCCAATTTGCATTTAGTATCTTGCGTGTGCTTGACAGGACTAAGTTAACTAAAAATATTACATGGGAATCAGTGTGTAAAGATCATTTTGACGAGGATGCCGCGCATAAGATTTAAACTAAACTTCTGGAGATATTTTTGTCTTACTAAAGTTTACATTAAAACCTTTTTTATTGTTAAACCAGAGCTAGTAGCGTTTAGTTTTATTGTCCAGGCAGTTTCTAACAGCAGGCAAACTTTCTTTGTCCTCTCGTCTGTTTTATCAGACGTAGAAACAGCACTTCAATTATATTTGCTCAATTTTTCAAGAATTGCAGAAATGTAGCTCGTCTGTTACTTGATCAAACAGGAGGAAACTGTTGACAGTCGTTGGACCAAGCTGAGGAGCTTGTCAATGAACAGTTAATATTTTTGTGATGATGCGCAATATGTCAATGACAGGCTGATAGAGGGGAAAGTGAGACTGCTAGGGTCGACAAGTCAAATGTCCAACACTTGGACTTCAAGTTTATAAATTACACGGTTCATTCATGTCAAAGGTTGAAAGCTCCTCATACTCTTCTTTTTTTCTGGTTACACAGCAGATACATTCTGTATTCTGTACATCTGTATGTGTATTTTCCACCCACTAATCGTCTCAATTAGGCATGGATTTTTGCGCAGTTTTCTCCGTGATTTTTTTGTCGTGTTGTATTTTTCTTGAAAATTTATCAATAAATGGTCGACGGGAGCCACAACGATGTGAATTCAGCTTGAGAGGTCGGGGGGTTGCTTATAAATTGCAAAAGACCCGCAGCAATTTTCCGGTTTCGATGTCGCCATTGACATTGTCATCGTCGTCGTCGTCGTTGTCAGCGGCGTCATCGTCATCTCCTTACAGCCCATCGTCTGTCATCTGCCTTCATTCATCAGCGGAGCTGGATAATTTTCCTTCTTTCTCCCACCGTTCTAGCGCGCTTCCCCACCCGCAGCTTGGTTTGCCTTTGATCGTTGGGCGTTTCTCTAGCTCATTTTTTTTTTTTTTTGCAATACTATGCTCAGACGCATTGTCAGCAAACCCCTCTTAAAAAAAATTGTTGCTACTGTTTTCATTTTTTTATTTTATTTTTTTTCATAAAACGCCCTGTGGGGCTTGGATTTGATAGGGTGTGAGGAGTGTGGATGAGTGTGTCTCCGACCCTGTGTGGGTGTTTGGGGCTGACGTTGATGATTTTTCATTGCTCGAGTTTTAATTTTACACTTGAGTTGAATGCGAGCCTCCCCTAAAAAAGCATCACCAACAATTGTCCATAATGCGAATATGGGCCTGAACATTAGAATTGGATACAATTGAATCTGAGCAGGAAATACCAGTCTATTGAAGGATACAAATCTCAAGAGTCTTAATACGTTTATACTCTAATGTTGTCATAGAACAATTTTGGAATGAATAATGCTTGGTAATATAAATACGTGGAGAACGTTAGAGCAAACAAAAGATTCAAAATAAATGTTATTAAAATAAATATTAACTACTACTTACTACGATCCAACCTTCATGTTAATACTTGTGTTTCTCGCTTGAATATGCTTAAAAATCAATCAATGCGCTTTACAAACATTTTCAAAGCATCCTTTTACATTTGTTAGCCATTTTTTTGTAGTTCATTGAACCTTAAAGATGTTTCGTATTACTTGCATAACACAACTTTAAAATGATTCCAAAATTATTGCTTCAATCTGCATGGCCTGACCTCTCCTGCCCCTTCTCACCGTTTGTTGCTTTCGGACATTCTCGCAGGACCCGTCTGTGATTTATGGCCACGGCGCGCTGCTGCTGCTTTGACATCGGCCGACATTTGACAAAAGCTCTGCGAGCAGCCTTCAACCAGCCCCACCTTCTGCAGCTCCCCGTTTAACTAACCACTGTGGATGCTTGGATGCTTCGGTTTCTTGTTGGCTTGTGTGCTACTCGGTTGCGTTCTCTCCTTGCTTGTTTAGCAGGTTGCAGATAATTCATCGCTGACATTGCGTACCAATTTAAGGGTTGACTGATTCGCTCAACAGCCGGTCCGGGCAAGCAGTCAGGCAGAATCAGTCGAACAGACAGCTTGAGTGGGGGCGCCAGTTGAGGAACTATAGCGAATATTCTTGTCTCTCTAACTAGGTGCGGCGGCTAGCCCCCTTTTTTTTGCCCTGTTCCTGGCCCTGACTGTGGCCCTGAGCATAGCCACGTTAGCCACGGCTTGTGGCTAGTGATTCAGAAAAAAAGGTCAGCCAGCAAGTTGCGCTGCCCAACATCACATTTGAAATATGTCAGAGAGCGAGCGAGAGAGAGAGTGAGAGAGAGCGCCTTTTTACCATTTGCTACATGTCCCTTACTTTCTCCCTTTCCCTTAGCTGGTTAATTAGACATGTGAGTTGGGAACTTTTTGGGTTTTACACTCCTGTGGGGTTTTGAGTTTTGCTGAAGTGACCAACTTTTTAAACACATTTTATTTGGGAATTCTCTCACCCCCTCTCTCTGTCTCTCTCCCTCTCTACATGTGCTCTTAATTGCGGCAATTGAAATTAAGTGTTGCCATCTTTGGTTGTCTCATCAGAATTTTAGGGCTATATTAAAAGCTTTGAAACGTTTTAAGGCTTTATTAGTTGGGACACAAACGTTTATTACCTCATTTCAGGTTGCTGACGTTCGTTTAGATAGTTTTTAACAACAGTAATACATTTGAATAGTTCACAGACAGCTGTTTGTTGTGCTCTTTTCAGTGTTACTGCTGTACGAAACTTTCTTAATTCTTAAAGTGACCTCTCCTAACTTACTCGAGCATAAGGCCATTTGGAACTGCTGCCATTTTCTGGTTAAACCAACCAAGAAGCTGTTAAAAGTACGAAGAGTAGAGAAAGCAAGGTAACAAAACCCACCTGATGACCCATTGAACAGAACAGCCAAACACTTAGGACTGGTAATGTAATACCCCCCAACAACATTCGCTTTTCTTAACACTAAGTCCAGCTTGACCATTATATTAGTTTATTCAACTGCCTGTCATTATGTGCAGGAAACAAAGTTTTAAGCAAAGGAACAAGAAGAGAGAAGCTTCTTTGCAGGCAATGCAAAAGTCAAATGCGCTTTGACAGCTTACCTGGCAAGCATCCCCACAAAAGGAAAAAAGGCTGTTAATGTTGGTTGTTGTGGGTGGTGGATTGGTTGGTACATTAAAGATTGACACGTGACCGTGCAATGATTTTCAGTTTAACATTGTCACATGCGTTGTTTGTGCAACCTTCTTCTACCCCAATCCCCCTCTCGTCATCAGTTGTTGTCTATGTGACATAAGCATCTCATGAGATGCGAACCTTTCCTTCAGTTCAGCTATTCGGTCAGTGGATGTCCTGGACTCGGGTTTTCTGTTTCTTGTCCTGTATTTTTCGGATTTTGGGCAAAACGTGCAAAGCTGTCGTTGATCCTAGCTCTCTCCTTGCTTTCTCCCCTTAACCGAGGCATTTGTTATGTGGCTCGGATTACGCGCTTCACTTAAGTGTGCTCCGTTGCTTCCGTTTCCTTTTGTTTCTACTCCTCCTTGACGGCGTTGTGTGAGGGGGGGCTGGTTGCATAAAGCTAACTAGTGGAAGGGTGCGATATGGGGTTCAGTGTGTTGTGTTGTGCTGTGCATTCTTGCGTTTTACTTTAGTGCGTGTGGATTACAGCAGTTAAAGTGGCATCAGCAGCAGCAGCAGCATGAGGAATGTCTTCATTAATGACAGGTTTCATATGTTTTGTTCAAGTTTAAAAGCAGATCCAAGATGCTTGCCAAAATAGCTCAAAGCTGACAAATTAGATGACAGCTGTCTCCTTAATATTAACGTTACACTATTGTTAAGTTTAAGCCAAGGAAATTTCGAAAACATCTCTTATGTTCTAGAAAATTTAAATTGGTGAAATTTTAATTTAGTAAATATTCACTCGAAGAAAAATTTTTTGAAAGTTATTAGTACTTAGAAAAAAAGACTTATAAATAATATTAAAAGAGATTAAAACATGATAAATTCAATATAAATCATTAACAATCAAGTAAAAAGGCTCGAGTCGAGAAATTTCAACAAGGATATTCCCTCAACCCAATAGGCAACACTCTTACATGCTATGTTTGTATGTTTGATTGCATGTGTGTGTGCAAGCGTATGCAGAAATTGCCAGCAATTATGCACTTCTTAATGCTTGACTAAACTTAAATTTTTGATATCTTCAATGCTTCTCAACCAATATAAATACAATTTTCATAGGGAATCATAATCTTTGTCTGAAGTTTCTGTATCAAGTCGGAGACCAAAAGAGTTAACGATAACAAACTTGACCTGCGCGTGGTTTGCACGAACTTAAGATTCCAAACCTCAATTCTCTAGCTGAGAATGAACTTTTTCCAATTACATGGGCTAAGAGTACAAGAAGGCATGAAAAAAAATATATATAAATACATTTTGAATGTAAATCTTTTCGTTGTTTTATTCCTATGTTAAATGTACAGTTTCATTAAACTTATTAACAACATTTTTATTAAAGTTTTTTAGCAGACAAACATACTTGATCTAGTTAAAATTCGGATATCCTCCCTTAGGTCTTGTTTTTCCACTGGTCTTGCGTTCAAATCCCCAAACGCATGCCATGCTCTAATCATTGACGTCAGGATGCCACACGCCTCGTTAATGCTCCGACGGGTGGCCAGATTCACAAGCGCACGAAATGCTTAACGAGGCCAACACACACACACACTCGCCCACACAGCCATCCATGCAGTTAGTCATTCAGTCAGTCAGTCAGACATTCATGCTGGACATGTGCGGCTCATTAAAATGTTGCCAGACTAAACGAAAAACAAAATTGTAGTTGTTGAAGAGAAATAGCTGTGAAGCTGCTGAATTGGCCGGGTCGAATGCAGGCCTGTTGCCGAGCTTTGCAACTGGCAGTGAATATAACGGGGGTTGGTTTGGTTTTGGCTGCAACGTCAATGTTCAGCAGAGAAAGAAAACTAATTTCAGCGCAAATTAGTTTCGCACCTCACAGCGAACTGACATCGCAATTGAATGGACTGAACTGAATGCCATTGTGTGAGTGTTGGTTGTGGGTGGTTTTGTGGGTGTATACCACACATGCATATGTGTGTGTGTGTGTGCCGGCGATTCGATCAGGTTATTAAGTGCACACACACACATACAAACACACACACAAACTCCCATACAAACCCAATGAAATGCCAAAATCAACAAGGCAACGTCAGCTTTCTCTCTCTTTCAACTATGGTTACCACAGTATGTTTGTTGGCACATATATACAAACGTATGTACATACATATGTATTGCAAAAGAGCAAAATCAGTGAATCACAATAATGCCTCAATTTCCGCAGGGCCGGGTTCAACTTGCAACCCGTTCAATGACATGGGAGTGCGGCGAGGCAAGAGAGAAGAAAGAGGAACGTTTGGAATGTCGCGACGTAACGAAATCGCATTCAATTAAACATAACACGAGCGGGAAGAAGAAGTAGTGGAAGTTGCACCCGCTGGGGGGAAAAAGGTATCAGTCAATAAATAGCCAGCAAGAAAGAGGAAGAACAAGAACAAGAACACGAACACTGAACGAACGAACTACTGAACTGGACTCTGAACCAGCTTGACTGACCAGCTTTGAGGCTGACTTCAAGCCCAGGACAAAAGGAACAACAACAACAACAACGACATCAACATGGATTCAGTTTCAGTCTCCGTCTGGTTGTTGTATGTGGATTGCGTGCATTTCTTGCATTTGCTGGCCAGGCGATGAAGCATTTAAGTAAAATGAACGATGCGATTGGCACGAGACACAAAAATTACTTTTTATTCTCGCACTTTAGCTTTCAAAGGATAACTCGTGCAGCAGCATCAACCTGCCTCACCTCACGCCGTCATACCTACAGAAAAAGGACGAACAAAAA